>OZ022240.1:34280947-34325947 GCA_963978895.1 Erpobdella octoculata
TATAAATTAAATGCCGTTAATTAGATTAGATTAAATTAAAATTTTCGCGTTGATTGGAAGATTAAAAAGTTTAAAAAATTTTCGAGTTAATCATCAGTTATTTTACGTTCGGTAGGCGTTAAAATATAAACTGTACCTCAAAGAAGTATGCGTCGAATATTAATTACTGTTAGTTTCTTATTGCTACTCGAAACGACGAATGCTTTGTACTTCTTCTTGAAAGAAACAGAAAAGAAATGTTTCATCGAGGAGGTCCCGAAGAATACTCTGGTGACTTGTTGGTAAAATTGTTTTCTTATGAAAGCCAATAAATAATTAAGACTCTTTTTAAACTGCTTTAGTTCGTGTTTAGGCTGGTTTTACCTGCGGATTTAGAAATTAATTAATTTTGAAGATTAATAAAGGTTTGTGTTTAGAGATAAAAAAGTATTTTGATATATAAACGATTATAATTTAGTTTTCAATTAACTATTCAAATCTTAATCATTCAAATAATATATTTATTGACTGAATGTTAACGATTAAAATCACAACACGATTAAAGACGTTTATTTGTGTTATTAACAGTCTAGAATTTGAAATTTAATTTAAAATATTGATAAGCACTTTATTCAAATAAGATGAACAAATTAGCATTAAAATCGACAGGCTCCTACAATCTTCTTCTGTACGATGACAATTCAAAAATATACCTGCCCGCGAACAGGTATGGTGTCCAGGTTGTTGTGACGGATCCGGAAGGCTCCACTACTCTGTCCAGGGTGAGTACAGCATGGTTGTACAATTGAACAGTCTGGTTGATGTAACGAGTTTGCAGAACATGGATTCTTTAAAAGGATTGATACAAAATTAAGTTATTTTCACAAATCAAAAGTTTATTAACTTTATTTTGAAACCTTATATTAACCTATGTGTTTCAATAAAACCGAAGTGAGGGATTGAAAGTTTTATTCAACATCTTCCGATTTCTATCTTCTGATCGACAGAGAAGCAACTATATCTCTATTTGTCTCTCTTTCTTTATCTTTCTCTCATTTTGTCTCTCTGTCATTTTGTCTTTTTGTCTCTCCACTCTCTGACTCTCTCTCTCTCCCTCCCTCTCTCTCTCTCTCTCTCTCTCTCTCTCTCTCTCTCTCTCTCTCTCTCTCTCTCTCTCTCTCCCTTATCTCTCTATACAGGTATAATTTCCTGTTAGAGGAATAAAAACAAAACGATTGAACAACTAAACATAGACCTGACATGTGATTTATAGTGTGTTTTTTTCTATTTTTACTCCGCAAGGTCTACGCTTCGCAGGGAAGATTCACATTCACGTCACATCTGCCAGGAGAGCACGTGATCTGCATTAGTTCCAATTCGTCGGCCTGGTATGGCGGGTCTCAGATGGTTGGTAGTGTTTCAATCAGTGATTCATTCGTCGATTAAATGGTTGACAGGTTGATTTGATTCATTCATTCATTCAATGGTTAATGAATCGTGTGGTTGATTCAATCAAATGACCATAAAATTAAAATTTGCTCTTCTCCACTCTACATAACTAACTTAATAAAGTCTCAGATGGTTAGTACTATTTCAATCAGTGATTCAATTGTCGATTAAATGGTTGACATGTTGATTTGATTGATTCATTCATTCAATGGTTGATGGATCGTGTGGTTGATCTAATCAAATGACCATTGATTGATTTATTTGTTTTCTTTAGTTGTTACCTATTTTACCTGAAGAATAATAATATACTCACACCTCTATTTGTTTTAAAGTGGCGTCTGTCCATTAATAATCCGTCAATTGATCAATCATCCACGTGTACATTGTCCATTCATCTATCTGCCCATTTTCCATTAATTTGTCCACCCATCATTCCATCGCCTAATAATTTCTATATTTAATTTCCAGAAAATCCACTTGCACATCGCCTAATAATTTCTATATTTAATTTTCAGAAAATCCACTTGCACATCGCCTAATAATTTCTATATTTAATTTCCAGAAAATCCACTTGCACATCACCTAATAATTTCTATATTTAATTTCCAGAAAATCCACTTGCACATCGCCTAATAATTTCTATATTTAATTTCCAGAAAATCCACTTGCACATCGCCATCGGACAACACGACTACAGTGAGTTGACGAAAAAGGAAAAAATTCCAGAACTTCAATTGAGAGTAAAGCAGCTCATCGATCAGATGGAAATGATCAGAAAAGAGCAAGTTTATCAGAGGGTGAGTCTTATTGGTCGACCGCTTTGCATAAATCATTTTAAAAAATGGTAATATTAAAACATTTGAAAAAAATGCATTTATTCTTCAATTACACCATAATTTCATCCTTCCCCCTGAAACAGTTCAGGGAAGAAAGATTCAGAGCAACCAGTGACAGCACCAACCTGCTTGTCTGGCTTTGTGCTATCGTTCAGTGTCTTCTTCTCTTGACCATCGGCGTTGGTCAGATGAGACATCTCAGGTCGTTCTTTTTAGCGAAAAAACTCATATGATTTCAAGGGTTGACCAGGGATTTGTTCGACAAATGACTTAATTGCTGAATCTATCATTTGAGAAATGGTTGAATAAATGTGTGAATTACAGAAAGTGCGGCAAAGTGAATGATTGAATGTACGATTGATGAGCTTGCATTTGAAATACTCAACTTGTAAAATGTCTAATGAGTTAATGGCAAACTGACTGCTTCAATGTGAAGATTATTATTTTTTATTCAATAAAAGTGTAAGTTTTGGCACAAATTTTTTTTTTTTTAAATGAAAACCCCAAAAATCTAGTTATTTTTGCAAGCTCCTTAAAATTTGAGTTTTTTAACTTATATATTAAAATTAACTTTTTTACTTTTTACTCTAAAAATACAACTTCATGCATTGTCATCAAGTTTTATCTTGATGACAATGCATGAAGTTTGTTAATTTTCACTTCCTAGATTTGTCCACAAGCAAACAAGCAAGCAGGCAAAACCGACAGTAAATTTAATATAAGGAATTTATTAACTTTAGAGTTTTATGATTTGTTCAGAAAAATTAAAAACCATATTTTTCACGTTGTAGTTAAGGGAAAGTAACACCATCGGCAGATTTTGATTTATATTTTTCACACTTTTAAGTAACTTGACTTCTCGTTCTATATGTCGTCAAAATTTTAGAATTGATTGTTCACCAACTTTTAGATAAGTTAGAACTTTGAAACTTTCAGCATAGACTTTAGCTACTCGCCGAAACAATATCAATAGTTTTCGAAACGATTTAATCATTATTTCAAATAATTTCAATATTTATTTTGTAACGCACTTAAAATTATTCACTAGCTGGCGCTAGCGTCATTTAAATGAACTTATTAGTAATCATGACTATGACAAAAACTTATTAAAATGTTGACTAAAGTATCACTATAAGCAATGGTAAAACTATTATTGCATTCAGAAATCGATTTGCATAATTTAAAAAATTTAAAAGTGTGTTTTTAAAAAATTTGTTTTTTTAACTTTTACTTGTTACTTCCTAAAAAAACAAAAACATTCAGTTTCTCAAGTGCTTAACTACACTGTACTCAATATAAGAAATTGTAGCAAGGGAGATGTTCACTTCCCAGTTACCCAATCACCTTCAGATATGTACTTTCTAAAACCCCTGCACTTCCAAAAACCTCTGCACTGCCAAAAACCCGAGCCACTCAAAAAACTCGCACAGGGGTTTTCCAGCTTCTTTCAAGTTTCCAATCCCATACAGAAAAGCAAACATTAGAAATTTTCACTCGCGGAAAAGTTTCTTTAACAAAAAAAACACACTTAAACGCGCGCACACACGCACACAAACACACACACACACGTGAAGTGTAAAAGCAGAAGGGAAAAAGAAACAAACGTTTTTCCTGCTTTTTTGAACGAGAGTAATAAATTACTCCAATTGTGCCAGGCAACAACTGCTCCTCATACCAGGAAATGAAGAGGAGGAAGATCCGCTGTGGGGTTGAGTGGGTGAAAGGATGAGGGGATAGATAGATGGATGTGGGGGGTGGACAGATGGACGAGTGGATTACAAAATGGATGAGGGGGGGTGGATCGATGGATGTGTGGGTTGATAGAAGGAGGAGTGGGTTGATTGATGGATGAGTGGGTTGATAGTTGGCCAATAAATAGATGGTTGGGTTAATAGACGGGTGGGTAGTTAATTGATTGATGAGTGGTCTTTGGGGTAGCGTGGGTTTCTACCGCCTGGGACAGGTACCTCCACGAACAGTTGATGACCGGGAGAGGGGGGTGAACCCTAATCGGCTGTTCTTTCAAAAGATACGAATACACTTTGATAGATAGACGGGGGTGGGTTGATAGATGGGTGATTATATTGACAGAAGGGTAGTTGAAATGATATGTCAGTGAAAGTGAATAAGCAAAAAAACACGAATACAAAGTCATCACCAGGAAATTAAAAAAAAAAAGTTGGAGGAAGTCAGGTGAAGAAATGTATCTTTTAACTTTCAACACATCATATCCGCCCAATGTCATCCTCTTTGCCTTAAGCATCGTCACTCTTGTCACTATTATCATCATCATCACCATCACCGTTTTTATCACATGACTTTCTCTATATTCACCACATCGTCACCTCTCCACGTTCTCTTTCATCACATCATAAAATCATAACCACCACATTAAAATGAAAAGAAATTGAATCACCTCTTATATCAAATCATCACCATCAAATCAACCTCACTACGTTGCCCCTATCACATCATCTGCACTACCATTTTCGCTACCATCTCCACTACCATCTTCATAACCATCTCCACTAACATCTCCACTACCATATCCACTACCATCTCCACTATCATCTCCACTATCATCTCCACTATATCTCTTCCCATGCATCATCACCACGCCACCCACACCATATTCTTCGCGACTTTCACCACACCATCACCACCATCTTCATCATATCATCGCCGCCATTATCGCAACAATCATTCTCCTGACCTCGCCAAGGTGAAAAGTTAAAAAAGTTTTTTCCTTTTCCTTCTTCTTCCGCAAAACGAAGGCGTTTCCACTCTCGAACCAATAAATACACAGCTTCAAACTTTCTTTCAACCGGTATTGCTTTCAATTGCACGCATTTCCTCTTCTCCTCCTCCTTCTAAAAGTATATAAGTATATATTAATTAAAACCATAACGAAAGGTGACGTAACGCTAATACAGTTTATGTGAATTTATCATTATTATGCAGTAATTGATAATTATTTTAAATACTTACTAAGTCACAATTATTTCTGTTATATCCCTGATGTGGATAAAAAAATAAACCAATGTGCTGGTTGATTGTTTCATTTTTTCATTGCGATGATGTATGTGGTCCAAATTCATTTGATTGATCTCTCGCTAAGTCAACCGAGATGTTGCTAAGTTGACAGTCAGAGGTTGGGTTAGCCCATGGGTTAGGATGGGTTGGGTCCAATTTTTTACACATGCGTGGGTTCGGTTAACTTGAAAAACAAATTAACAAATTTAAATAAACAAAAACATTTTTCATTTTCAACTGTGGGTTTGGTTAGAAAATTTAATTTTTCAGGCGGATCGGTTGGGTTGCCAAGAATTGAACATCTCTGTAGATAGTAATGTTTGGCTGGATTATTTAGGTTTGCGGTCAACTTCAGTAATTAGGAAGCACTAGGAGCTCTGTTTTAAGTTCTTAGGAGCTTGCGTCACCCAGTCAACACGTGGCCAAGTGGCCAGGTATCAAGACCGAGCGCAAATACTTTTAAATTCTCCCTGATAGAATACACCTTGGTGGGACTTTGTGACATTCGGTAAAAGCTTGCACTGTAAGTCAAATTGCTTTTGGAAAGACATCGAAATTCATTTAATTTTGAGGGAATGTCACCAGAAATAAGCGGAAAACATTGCATTGTTTTAATGATTGCTGAGGGATGTGCTTGGTTTCTGGAATTTCCGACAGAGCCTTTTGTCTTGTGCGTGGAAACTAAGAGATGAGCCTAAATGTCTGAAAATGACAGTTTCCAGCAAATATAGGTCTTAATAAAATGCTTGTATTCTGAAAATTAATGAAACCATTTCAATTTAATTTACATTTTATTTGTATCCGTTTCTCTTTTAATTAAGTAAAACATGCAATCAAATTGCTTATGAAGCTGTTTTTATAATTATTTCCCACTACAGCTTTTTATTGTCTTAAAATTTTTCTTTTTACTTGCAACAAAAATTAAAGTTTAATTGCTCAAAAACATAAATTTTTTAAATGAATTTTAAACTAAAATTAATGAAAAAAAACTTTGTCAGCTTTCTTATTTTAATAGCAACATTTGAAATTTTTACTCAAACAAAATACAATTTCTCTAATTCCTGGAAAACTGTTTTCAGATGACATAATGATGCAACGTTTTGGCGTGATATTTTCCCCGTTAAATATTACGTGACTACCTTAAACGAGAAAATAATACGGCAGTTTTCTTCCGTGAAAAAATAATCCAGGATGAAAATGCAAATATCTATATTAATTTACCATTGCTTTATTTTTTTTAACATTTCCTACATAGACATAGCAGCGCTGCCTCCTGACCATCCAAAATGTAGTGATTTCAAATTAAATAGCTCCGAAACGAGGCATCGTATGTTACCTTTTATCGCCCGGCACTTATTTTTATAAACACAACGGCCGCTACAAAGAACTGCTAGACAAAAACTCGATAATAAAGCCGGTCTTTTTATTGTTCTTGGGGACTATGGTGCAGACGGTGGAATAATGGCGAGCGTACAGAGACGGTGATAAACAATTTGAGGCTCATAAACTATAGAGGTTAGGTGAATGATGAAGATTAGCGAGAAAATAAAAGAAGAAAAATAAACACGCATATTATAAAAAAGCTTGTTTAGAAATACGCTAAATATACAAGCAGCCAGAGGGGGCATGGATGAATGTTCCCCCGTCAAAAAATTTTACACTTTTTTAGCTGACCAAGAGGGTATCTTGGGCACTTTTTACAACACTATTTCCCTCCGCGGACACGTAAAAATTGTGTCTTTTAAGGAGTGGCAAAATTTTTCGGTTAGCTATATATGAACACCTAAAAGTAAGTTATTCTTTAAAATGAGCATGTGCAAATTGCAAAAGCTTAACCGAAAAACGTTTTTGGTTCTAAAATGTCTCTAAAACGGCTAATTATTTATTATTGGGATGGGGATGATATTCCTACTAAATGACTTCTTTTTTTGCGAAAATGTCCCTCTTGTCAGAAATTCCTGGCTACCCGCCTGTAAGCAGCAGATTGCTAAAAGAAGGTCATTAAATTGATAATCTAGTAAGCAAGTAAGCGGCATGAGTTAACTTCTAATTTTACCAATATTTCGCAATAACTAATATGCGCTTACCTTTGTGTAGTCTTCTATTTCCCCGAAAAGGGGTGAGAGGAGGTCGAAAAGTAGAAACAGTAGGATGCAAACTGTTTGTATATTTGGAATAGAAATATACTCAACACGCCAATAGTGCGAGATTACTAATTTTCTTAGAACCAGAGACTCTTTCATAAAAAAATGAGTGAAACAGCTGTCAATAATTTCGGAGGTTATACCACAGCTCCATCTCAGTACCGTGTTTCCACCCCACCCAAAACCAGACGACATCTCCCGAATTCGAACCGACATCCACGTGTTGAGGGAGGAAACGTTTAATAGCTTGGTTTATTGATATTGAACGACCTGTTTCTTTGCCATATAAACACATTAATCAGTCTCAGACCTTGGTTTAATTTTTTTCCTTCAAATTTGAGCTTCAATCGATGCGTAGAAATCGTGAAATAAGAATTATTGAAAATTTAATTTAAAATAATTTTTTTTTTATTGAAAAAGAAGTTTAATATATCATCATGGGAGATTTGAGACAGGTTGGTTTGGCTGGTGAATAAACAAGAGACGAAATTGGAATTCTCACGATCCTCCTACCACTGTCTCATACCTCTCTCTCTCTCTCTCTCTCTCTCTCTCTCTCTCTCTCTCTCTCTCTCTCTCTCTCTCTCTCTCTCTCTCTCTCTCTCTCTCTCTCTCTATCTTTCCATTTCTCCCTATCTCTCGCTCGCATTCTCTGTCTGTCTGTTTCTCCCTCTTTCCATATGACTCAAAAAATTATATTTGATGAATGCTAACCTTAAACGCTTCATTTAAAGAATTGACGCCTCTCTTTTTCTATTAAACTCGATACGCTCAGGCTCGTATGACACGGCGTTGATGATGATGATGATTATGATACTGGTTGGTAGCAATGTGTTGCTGTGGGAAATCGGAAACAAACCATGGAACAACAAACGCATTCAGAAGAAGAGGATTGAACACCGTGGCAGCCAAAATCCACGCTCTCCTTTCTAGTCTAGTTTTCGAATGCCACTGAAAATGTTTGTCACGTAGTTTTTTCTTTTACTGTTTCCAGTGACAGAAGTTCCAAATTTATTTGTTTTTATTTGCATGTCAGAGCTGTTGTTCTTCTATTGTTTATATCGATTACAAATTAATTATTTTACTTTTTGAAAGTAAAATGATCAGAATATACTCAATGCAGTCAGGACAACAGGACAACAACAGTCAGGACTTTGTCGATAAGGGAGCGCCTAATCAAATGATTCTTTGATTTATTTTGATTTGACTGAACATTTAACCGGATCTCTTCCGTTATGCGGCGATGATGTCTATTTAAATTCCAGAATGAAACGCTTGTTAGGGGTGTTTAAAATGCTAGGACTGGTGAGAAAGAATTAAATATTAATCATCGCGGTCATTATAACTGTAGTTTTTAGTTTATGAAATAGTGGGGCACAGGGAGAAAGAGTGGAAGAATAGAAAAAGAAAAGATATAGAAAAAGATAGAAAGAAAAAAGAAAAAAATAAAGAAAGAAGGAAGAAAATAAAGAAAGAAAGAAGAGAGAGAGTGGGAAGCACTAAAACACAAAACGTCTAGATAATAAATAACGTTCATAACATTCGTCATCATAAAAAGTTTTTTAATTCATTTAAATGTGCCACACGTAAATGTGCGCAGTTCAATAAAAAAAAATGGAGTGATGACAATAATAATAATAAGGCCAACAAAACACATATTTAACGATAAAAACAATTATTCAGTAATACAGACAAACATAATCAATTCTACAAAAATTGATTTAAGTGATTTAACAATACAAATGCGAAATGCAACGACTAAAAAAACATTTTTTTTATAAAAAACAGCTCTTAATAAAAACACACACACATACACAATCAAAAAAAGCTTATGAAAAGGTTCACGTCTCATTATCAACAAGAAAAAAATGGAATATAATGGAATAAAATGGAATATAATGGAATATAATGGAATAAAATGGAATATAATGGAATATAATGGAATAAAATGGAATATAATGAAATAAAATGGAATATAATGGAATAAAATGGAATATAATTCCGGAATGCTTGAGCCGGGGTGCATACGTTGCTATATCAACCACAATTCTTTTTCCGTTTACACGGGTCGACGGAATTTTAGTTTAGATGGGGGGAGTGGGAACAAAAGACAACAAATCTGTGCTGAGTTTAAATTATTGTTCATTAGAGAGATATTTTAATTTTGAAATTATTGATATTAATTCAATTAAAAAGCTATTTACTGCCGGTACAAATCTAACCTCCTCACTGAGGCTCTCTCATGTTCAAGTCTCGTGGCGGAAAATTCATCACATCGGTCCTTTCCTCCAACCGTGGTAATTAAATGACTGAATTCACTTTTAAGGTCTGAACGTTCTGATTTCGGGGACACGAGTTGACGTGTTGGAATAAAAAAAATGAAACTTTGTTATTTCTGACGGGGGGGGGGAGACATTATTGCAAAAAAAAAAGATCATCATTTAGCAGGTATATCACCTAGCCCATTAATAAATATTTGACCGTTGCGGAGGTGCGTAACATAGGCAAATTGTGTTGGGAAAAGTGCCCCCCGTCTTGACCTAGATACCTTCTTGATAACCTAAATAAAGAGTCGAAATTTCTGACTGAGGGATTCATCCGTGTACCCCCTTTGGTTGAGCGCCCGATTCCCGGGATTCCCCCCAAATTTCATATGCATCACCTGTTCCTTGTTCAGAACATCACCGTCACAACATTTATGATATTATAAGAAGTACAAGATGAAAATACAATCTTATTTGATTTAATTGAAAATAACAATTTGTTTATTTTTTAGACACTTATTATTAGATTCTTGTTTTTTTTTCATAAAATTTCTTAAAAATAATCTATTTATTCTTCAAAACTTGATCGCTTATTGTTGTTATTGTCTTCCACCGACCCTGGAAGTTCATTAATAATTCTTTTTATCTTATCGCAAGTCGACTTGCTCTTTATAATTGCCGCTCAAGGAGCTTTCTCTCTCTTTTCCCTTCTCTCTCTCTTTCTCTTTCTCTCTCTCTCTCTCTCTTTCTCTTTCTCTCTCTCTTTTCTCTCTTTCTCTCTTTCTCTCTTTTTTTCTCCATTTTCTCTACCACTCTCTTTTTTCTAATATTTTACTCATTTTCCCCTTCCATTTTTTCACGATCTTTTCTATTTCACTTGGGTTTGTTATCTCTTCCTTCTAACAAAGCATTCTACCACTATTCCACCATGCTATAAGCATTCGTAATAAAAAAAAACTTTATTTTTAATGGAGGGTCTCAGATAAGAAGTCTTGTTTATTTGGGCGGTTAAATAGCAGACGTCTCTATCTCTCTCTCCCTCTCTCTCTCTCTTCTCCTTTTTCTCTCCCTCTTTTGCTGTCTCTCTCTCTCATTTTTATGTTTTTCCCTGTTTCTTTTTTTAGATATCTCTCTTGTAGTTTTTATTTTCTATTTTTCTTAAACTTTCCCTTTCTATCTTCCTTCTCAAGAGTAAATAATGACCATAAAGATAAAACAAATAAATTCAAGAACAGTAACAAAAATATAAACAACAGATATTAGGGTGGTCCTTAAACAAATGCAATAATAAAAAAGCATATTTTCCTCAACCTTATACCCCTGAATGTGCTTTTCTCCTTGATCAATGCCTCGTAAACAAATCTATAATGGATTCGCTGTATATTTACGGGCGTCGGCTAACAAGTTATACAAACGAGCCTGCTTGAGCGACCAAACAAATGATTACGAACAATTATTGCAATCACAGGCCGCTACGGCTAGTACAAGTCAAAATAAAATTACTAACGTGTTTGTTGATAGTTGATACTAAATGTAATATTACGGAACTTACAAACATCTATGCTGGGTACGACACCACTGCTGAAAGCAACAACAAATTCTACCATCACGGTTAAGCCAGGTACAATAGATTTTGATCGAACTGCACGGACATATGAATTTTAATCGACCAGTAACAGAGCTAGCGTTTATTGTTTCATGGAAATTGGCGGGCGTCAATTTTGTCCACAACCTAAGAGATGAACCGCAGGTGTTTGTCACAGAGGTGTCCATGGGCTCATTTTCCGTGACCAAACTCATCCCACAAACGGACTTATTCGGCCAGCGGAGTAGCGTGGGTTTTGGCCTCTCTAGCCACCCAATTTATATGTTAAAATCATCTTTTCTAAAAAAAAATTGAACTGGGAAATGAAATCCACACATATATTATTTGTTTAGATTTTGTAATTGAAAAACGTTTGTGCTGCCCCTTAAAAGTGCCCCCAACCGCAGACCGCTTCCCGCTCCCTACGCCACTGTACCCATCCCAACCCACCGTAAGATGAACATTCCTGAACCAACCTACCGCAGCATGAAAATTCCGGAATCAGCCCACAACAAGATGAAAATTCCTTAACCAACCCAGACAAGTCCAGCCAATCCAACCAAGCCCATCCATGTTCAACCCAGCTTAACCTGGTAATATTAACAACAACAAAGAAACTGGTTGAAACTGGTATTGAAAAACGAAAATCAACAGTCGAATCTTCTCAAGTTGGCAAAAAACTTGAGGACGATGAAGGAAGGAGGTTGGTCAGCAGTTTTTATACATCGGGATATGACTCCAAAAGAAAGAGAAGCACGAAAACTCCTAGTCGAAAGTATGAAGCAGAGAATACGAGCTGGAGAGACGAATCTGTTCATCGCGGGGGACAGGATAGTTACCAGAAGACTTCCCGTTGTGGGAAAAATCTGAAAAGTTCCAACACAGAATCATACGTTCGAAACAAGTACCTGACTATTGGATATTTGAATTGTCAGTCGATCGGAAATAAAAGTGCATCGCTGACAAATATCATCGCTGAACATGATCTTGATGCCTTCGCAGTTGCCGAGACTTTTCACGAATCATCAGAAGACATCACTCTCGCAAGAATCACACCGGATGGATACACGTGCGTGGATCAGGCACGAGAACGAAAACGTTTGGCGAGGTCTGCTACACAAAAGATGCAATCTGGTCGTCTACTGGGGGGCGGGGTTGCGTGGATTTGCAAAGAATCGTGCAAAGCCCGCCGAATGAATCTTACCAGCAAAGTTGAGACTTTTGAATTCGTTTCTGTAATGCTTATCTTAAGGAGTGCTAGAACAATTGCTGTGGTCATTTACCGGCCTGGAAGTGAGCGAGTTTCTGACCAGTTCTTGGAGGATTTCAGCCAGATGCTTGAAGAATTAACTGTTCACAGCTGCCATATTCTTGTCGTTGGAGATATCAACATTCACTTGGACAAACCGGATGATGTATGGACAATGAAATTCAACACGATCGTGGATTGCTTTGGCCTTGTCCAGAATATTTCTTCACCAACCCACAAAGCCGGACATACCTTAGACGTTGTCATCACGAAGGACGCAGCTCAGTCATCTTCTGTTGCTTGTGAAGTGTATGTTCCATCTGTGTCCGATCATTCTCTCATCATTTCAAGACTGCCACTCATGAAACCAAATCCTGTATCACTAATGGTAACAGGCAGGGCATGGAAGACCTTTGATCGTGATCTTTTTTTACAGGATCTCAAATCAAGCAAACTCTGCACTGAGGACAGCAGCTGGAGCGGCCTTGGACCGGATGAAATGGCTGCGATGTACAACAGAATATTGACCGATCTTGTTGAGAAGCATGCTCCACGTCGGTCAGCCTTGAGAAATTATCGTCCGATCACTCCATGGTTCAATACTGCTTGCGGCGAGCAGAAAGGAAAAGCTCGTTCTCTTGAAAGAATTTACAGAAGAACCCGACTGATCTCTGACCGTGATAAATGGGTTGCGCAGTTACGTTTTTGCCAGGATTTTATAGGAGAGCACAGGATGCGTACTGGCGAGATACGATTGCGGAGAGTGCAGGAAACGCAAGCAAGCTGTGGAGAGATTTGTCTGCCGTGATGGGAAAGAAACGATCTTTCATTCTTCAGGATGGTCTGACTGCAGAGCAATTCATGAGTTCTTTTGAGAAGAAGGTCACGGACGTCCGAGCGTCTACCCTTGATTCGGATACGCCTGAGTTCAACACCTTCTCTGGAGAACGTTTCAGCAACTTTGCGACTCTTACTAAGGATGACGTCAAGGACCTAATTAAGAACTCTCCAAACAAGTCATGTGGTCTAGACCCGGCGCCAACATGGCTCATCAAAGAATTTTCAGAAACCTTGTCCCCATTTGTTACAGATCTGTTTAATAAATCGTTGGACACTGGTCACTTTCCGGTCCCATTCAGAGTGGCCGAGGTCACGCCAATCTTGAAAAAATCTACGCTGGATGTTTCTCTGCCTGCCAGTTATCGCCCAGTTTCGAATCTTCAGTTCATCTCTAAGGTTTTGGAACGGGCGGTTAACAAACAAATTCAACATCACCTGGATGGACACAACCTTCTACCGGAGCATCAGTCTGCCTATCGGGGGTGCCGTTCGACGGAAACTGCATTACTCAAGGTTACTTCGGATGTTCTCTTGGCAACCGATCGAGGGATGGTAACACTGCTCGCTATGCTCGATCTCAGCGCTGCATTCGATTGCGTTGATCATGGAATCCTCGTGACCAGATTGGAGCGTACATTTGGCATTGATTCTGTTGCTCTTCGGTGGATCGGTTCGTATCTTTGCGATCGGAGGCAGTGTGTTCGTTATGGAGGTATCCTTTCTGGTTGGTCCTCGATTGTGTGTGGTGTTCCACAGGGTTCAATTCTAGGACCGCTATTCTTCATTGCATACACTTCAGATGTTTTTGCCCTGGTTGCTCAACGCGGTTTCAATATTCATGGTTATGCTGATGATCTACAAATCTACGATCATTGCGGCACTGAGAGTATCGGTGTGCTCGCGGACAGATTGGACGGCTGCGTTTCGGAGATAATGGAATGGATGAAATGCAATCGACTAAAGTTAAATGCTTCCAAGACAGAGTTTATTCTACTGGGATCCTCTAGACGTCGGTTGCACTGCACCTTTGACGAGATCAATATAGCTGGAAACATCATTCGTCTTGTCGATAGGGTTCGCAATCTTGGGGTCATCATAGATTCTCAACTGACTTTCAGCGAACACGTTGCAAAATTGGTCAACACCAGTTACTACCATCTACGACAGATGAGGTCAGTTCGCAAATCCCTCACGGTCGATTCTTCGCATGCACTTGCCCGCGCTTTGATCTTGTCTAGACTTGATTATTGTAATTGTCTACTCAGTGGAATACCGGATCTGTTAATGAGGCGGCTTGATGGTGTCATGCGTGCCACGGCTAGACTGATTCTCCGATTGCCTCGATACGGTCATGTCACTAAAGCGATTCACGACCGACTACACTGGCTGAACATGCAGGCGCGTATCGACTTCAAGCTATCTCTTACTGCGTACCGATGCCTCCATGGTTCTGCGCCGTCGTACCTCTCCGGTCTGTGCATTCCGGTGACTCAGTTTCCTGGCCGATCTCACCTTCGCTCGGCTTCTTCCGGTCAGCTTCTTGTTCCTTCCTGCGGAACCAGGACGTTTGGACCGAGGGCTTTTGCAGTTTCTTGTCCAACTGCCTGGAACAATCTACCGATTGAACTTACCGATCCGGCGTGTGTCGATAGCGTTTATGTTTTTAGGAAACGACTTAAAACTCATTTTTTTCTTCGTATGACGAACGGATATTGACCCTTTTTGTTTCTGACGTGTGATTCTGTTCGTTCGTTTATTTTGGCACTGCCGCCTCGTGCTCTGAGAAATTTTTCTTTTTAGAGAGCACGTTAAATAAATAAATAATAATAATAATAATAAAGATTCAGAATACATATCTATTAATATTACAAAATCGTGTTTAAACTTTAAACTACTTTAGGAACTCTTCAGAATGCCTCCACGCATCCTCCATCTAATAAGTTCCAATGATTCAACTTTTTATGCAGACAGGCATAATTGTACAGTGTCCCACAGAACAAGAGTCAACTCAGATTGAGCTGAACTTGCCGAGATGAAATACACACGGCGTGTTACTTAGGAAAATACTGGGGGAGATTCTTTTGTACGACAGCACTGGTTTTCCTGACTCCAGATGTTCAATGCTGTTGACACGCCAGTAACTTTGAAGTTATTACTCGATGTTATAAAACAATTCAATAATATGTTTTGAAAAAAAACTTTAACATTAAATAAATATTTTTTCAATAAATTTTAATTTTAAGTTGACCAAGGTGAATTTTTTTGAATAAATCCAACCTAATTTTCGACACCTCTTTGGTCAACGACTCAGTTATAGTAACCTAAATAAACCCCTTGAATAAATAAAAAATAAGCCTTTTTCATGAACGAAATGAAAACTAAAGAAGTGAGATTATGGGTTGTATGTATGTGGCAGATTTGTTCATGGGTTTACTTTTGCCGACCTGTCCCAACCCGTCACAAAACATTGATCCAACCCTCACTCCTAAGAAAGTGACCTAACCAGACTAGTACCAAATGTTAAATAAAAATGCAATGTTGACACGAAATTTTAATTAACATTTTTATTAATTATTGCTGGCTGGACCCAACCCGACCACCTTGGGATTCAAAATTCCGGATCTGACTCACAGCTCATTTTGGCGTGTGTGTTAAACTTAAATAAATAAATAAATAAATAAATAAATAAATAAATAAATAAATAGGAATGAGACGTTTTTAAGTCTACCCCAACGAAGAATATTGATAGACAAAATAAAAAGAACTCCATTATCCTGGAGAAGCCCATCTCTCATTTTCTTCTTTGCCTCATTGACATGTTTATGTTTGTCAGCCATTTTTAATTTATGACCGGAAACAGCCATCACGTTAGTTAATTGTGGAAGAAGTGATGGAATTAGTGGAATATGGTTAGTGATGAACTGGGTGGGGAAAGGTAGAGGGAAAGAATTGGGTGAGCAGTGGGTGGTTTTGTTTTTTAACGTAATCGCGATCACTTCATACCTCGTACCCAACAAATGAATGACAATCTTTAGAGGTGGCGTGGCTCTTATAGGGGGCATCAGGGCCACTAAACAGGTTTGTTTTTAAACTCAAGAAAAAAACTCAAAATCTCATTTTTTTTCAATTGTTTTACTCATAACTTTTACTTTTTATGCATTATTTTCACAACCTCTATAACTTTTAGTTTTTTTTTTTCAATTCTCACGTCTTTTTCATGCACAATCAACGATTGTAATGCGGTCATGTTCTTTTAGTGATTGAAAGGAAAAAATGCTTTGCTGCCATAATAATCTAAATTGTCACTGTATTGGAGATCTTTTTAAACACACACAGAAGTGTACTGAATTAAAATTACTGAAAAAAAACCAATTATACTCGGGGCTTCAGAACCCCCTGACCGGTACGAACTGAACAGACCAAAAGAATGATAACCTATATTTTTTCGTCAACAATAAATTAAACTCAAGTAACAAATTAAATTAAGATCTAATACACACTCAGTATGTTCTGCTTTAAATCTTTTAAGTGGACTAATTTAAATTATTATGAACTGTCCCGTTTTCTGCCTGTCCATCCCATCGTTCATCAGTCCTTCAAGTCCACTCGTTTGTTATTCTGTACTTGCATTCTTCCGCATTCTCCAACAAGAAAAATGTGTCTTTTCAACGTGAAATACGTTTTTCCTGTCAACTGATGTCGAGGAGGTCATTAAATGCTTGGAAAAAAATTTACAAATTAGTTATATTATAACTACTAATGTGATCATCATAATTATCATCATCATCGTCGTCGTCGTCGTCATCATCGATCATGCATTTTCCAACATCAATTCAGTTATGATTCATTTTTTAAATAATTATCTGCATTTTTATCATTTACGCTTTCTCACTACTATAGCCATAAAAATTGAGCTTAAATATCAATATCAATAGCAAAAATAATATTAATAATGTATTGTTATTATTATTAATAATATAAAAAAATTATTTTTCATTACGTTAAACTGATCAATAAAATGTATTTATCGTTCACAAATCGAAGGCAACGATGCTCCTTAAACTAAACAAACAGCAGATCCACCACCAGCAGCTGCCCTCTTCCACTCTTTCGGTCCACATTGCAGGCTGCCTCCTCCTCTGCCTACGTGATGTGATGTTAGTCACGTAGGCACGTCAGAGACCATCGCTGTCCGTGTGATCCTACGTCTATCCGTCCGACCGTTCATTCGTCCGTACGTCCAGTCAGTCATCAGTCCGCCGGCCCATCACTTGAGATACCGTCCATCCACAAATCCACAGTTTATTTTAAGCAGACACAAAACAGCACTCGTTCGACGCGATGGAACGCTGGTCAGCTAAACAGCCGACACTTCCACATTTATTTATTTATTACATTCCAATTAATCTCTATATAAGTTATCAAATAATAATAATAATGATAATGATGATTTTACAAGCTTATTTATTTAATTAAAATATAAATGTCATAAGCACTTTTTAATGTTTTTCCCCACACAGCCATATGTATTTCCGCTACCGCCGCTATTTATAAACACCAGCCATGTTTATTTCGGACGATGACTTGTTTATGGTGATTATTTATTAATGCTTCTTTTTTTAGAATAATTTTCTTCTGTTTTCAAAAACTCTCCGCGCTTTCTTTTATGTTTTTCGCTCTCCGCGCGGGTAAAAATCGATCCTTCGTCGCCTCCGTAGAAAATGAATGGATGAAAAAAAAACATCAACGAGAATGAAAAAATAGAGATAAAAAAAAATAAAGAAGAGAAACTGCGAGATGAGAAAGAAAAAAGATTGAACAAAAAAGAAGATATATAGAGAAAGCAGAGGGGAGAGAGAAAAAATGGCCAACGACCCCCTGGCTGCTGGACAATGGGACTGGGCAACTTCGAACATCAGATATGCTATGAAATCTATTATTTAACTTCAACTTCAGTGTGCCTTTAATATTTCTCTTACCACAATTAAAACTATTTGCATTATATTCCCGTTAACCAATTACAGTTCTGTTCTCTGGCTCCAGGTTCCTGAGCCAAGGATCTGATTTCACGCTCCGTCTAGCACAAAACGTTATTAATGATCTACTTTTTTATGCAATAAAAATGCCCAACTTTCGGTTAGAGAGATGAGACAGTAATAACAAAAAAAAGTGAGAAGAGAGTTATGTTTCTGTAAATAAACAACAAAGAAATCTGTAACGAATTTATAGACAAGTGAATAAGTGAACCGTCAAAATCTTCGTTTTTCACAAATACTTTATCATTTTGTAATTCGACAGCTTCTAGTTTCTAGCAAATCATTTTTTGATGATAAATCTATAAAATACAAAAACATTGACCACAGTTTTCTATATACTAGATATGTGAATTATGTGAGGAAAATAAAAGAAACTTTCTAATCAATAGGAAAAATATTTCTAATTATAAATTTTTGATTTTAATGAACTAAAACCCGATACAAATTTGTAATGTTTTAAAATTTTAATAAATTTTATTCTATACTTAATTTATTTTTTCCAATCTATTTGAAATATTATTAAACTGCATTTGACAAAAATTCAAACAACAAATTTTAACTTAATGGGATGACGGAAGGAAGTATGTTTTCTTAAGCGTCAAAGGGTTCCAACGCATGGCTCAAGCATAAACACGCAAGCAAGCAAACACGGCGAATAAGAATGTGAAAGACAAGTTATTATTGGTTATTCAATTCAGTTTAATTGAACAATTCAGTGCGACGTGAATCAGCAGACTTCTAGGCCACAAAAGATTTGTTACTGCGTTACTACTTACAGACTCACATGTTTAATGTCGTTTTCCAGATTAAAAAATAATGCAGCCCTCGTTTTTATAGTTTTAGAATTTTACTGTTAGCTGTTAGTATTTATGTTAACAAATTTTATATAGCCAGCTCAATCAATGGCTTTTAGTGTATAAGGCAGAACTACAGCACCTGATGGGACCGCATTGCTGCTGCATGCAAAGAGTTTAGGCTGACCATCGTTTGAAGAAAGAAAATGTGACGTGTCATGGTTTGGATCTCCCAAACATCACCATTAACCAATCAACCAGTTTACATTGCTGGGTTCTACCATCACAAACAATTTATCACTCGATGGTGAGCTCAAAAGTCGAATAAGCGGAACAAGATTGGATGATGTGAAGGGCTTCAAAGTCCGACCATATTTTCCCCACTCGGACAAACAGAGAAAGAAAGAACCAAGAAAGCAAGCTAAGATAAACGTGGTAAAAACGATCAACATTGCAATCGATCGACCAACATCACCACGATCATCAACCATAATCAATATCTTTGTTGATGCCATCGGCACCACCACCCCCCATTACAGGAGATACCATAGGGGTGGAGTTTCAGTTTTTTTTCTGGATGGGTAAGGGGCTTGACGCAGATCAGCTTTTCCTTCGCAAAGTCGTTTACTGGAGAGTAGGAGAGAGAGGGAGAGAAAGAGAGAGAGAGAGAGAGAGAGAGGGAGCACTTATAGACAATTTTTACAAGTCGAACGTCTTAAAATAATATTTGCATCATTTCAGAAAACTAATCTCACAAAATGTCGGGTTAGTGCCTACTGATCCCAGGACAACTGATCCCAGGACAACTGATCCCAGGACAACTGATCCCAGGACAACTGATCCCAGGACAACTGATCCCAGGACAACTGATCCCAGGACAACTGATCCCAGTACAACTGATCCCACGGACAACTGATCCCATGGACAACTGATCCCATAGACAACTGATCCCATAGACAACTGATCCCATAGACAACTGATCCCATAGACATAAGCAACTCATTTTTAACTCATTTTTGACGACAATGGTGGTGGTGATGATGCTTACGTAGCCAGCTTACGATGGCTGGCTGCATACGACAACGGTGGTGGTGATAATGATACTGGCTACTCCAGTTAGTAAACGGAGAAATAATGTTTAGTATAAGCGCACGAGGGCACGATACACAGTCGAAATGAAATTGACAAGTTCGTATTACTTTTCATCGTTTCACTCCTTTCTTCGTGAAGTTCATAATGAGAAATGGAACCGTGCCAATCCAAAAATAATAGAGTTTAGCTCATTTCAGAAGTTGTTTTTTTCGAAGATATGAATTAAATAAATTAATGAAGACACTCCAACATTAATTCTTATCGGCTTATTTAGGAGTCCATGACTAGGACCATCACTACAGCATCCAAACATACTCATACATACATACATACATACATACATACATACATACATACATACATACATACATACATACATACATACATACATACATACATACATACATACATACATACATACATACATACATACATACATACACACATACATACATACATACATACACACATACATACATGCATACACGCATACACGCATACACGCATACACACATACACACATACATACATACATACATACATACATACATACATACATACATACATACATACATACATACATACATACATACATACATACATACATACACATACATTCGTACATACAAACCGAAATCGGAAATTATGTATGTTAATATCAGTTTATTGATTGCAGAAACAGTGAAATATAAAATGATGCAGAATGGGATCAGTTGTCTATGGGATCAGTTGTCCATTGGATCAGTTGTCCGTGGGATCAGTTGTCCATGGGATCACTTGTCCTGGGATCAGTTGTCCTGGGATCAGTTGTCCTGGGATCAGTAGTCCTGGGATCAGTAGTCCTGGGATCAGTTGTCCTGGGATCAGTTGCGATGATCCCCAAAATGTCACTGCTTAGTCTGTAAAACGGTGTTGCTCTATGTATATGTCATTTAACAACAATTTGTCATGAAAGCTTTATCATTAGCCATATAACTATAACTACAGATGAAAGCAACAATTGTATACGTTTCTCAATGGAAAGACAATTTTTCCAGAGGGAAGTAAACCTTGTTCCGTAGGGGGCATTTGTATCCGTCGCTTCCAGAACTCTACGCCTATGTGAGCCCGATCTAAGCCGTCTACGTTAGCCATCTAAACAAAATCGACTCTACTTATTATAACCTTCTTCGCGATTAAATGATTAAATTCATTACCACGTGTAATATTTCTTTACAAATTGATCATTTTCTTGTTAAGAAACAGATAATTAGGTTTTCTATCGAGTACAAATTACTGACATCATCAAAATTAAATCCTTTCTTTTCTCAATATCTTACTCCTTTCTTTCTTTCTCTCTCTCTCTCTCTCTCTCTCTCTTTCTCTTTCTCTCTCTCTCTCTCTCTCTCTCTCTCTCTCTCTCTCTCTCTCTCTCTCTCTCTCTCTCTCTCTCTCTCTCTCTCTCTCTCTCTCTCTCTCTCTCTCTCTCTCTCTCTTCTTTCTTTCTTTCTTTCTCTTCCTTTCTTACTCTTTCAAAAAATTTTTATTACTAAGAAATTATAACGAAAAATATAGGCTTCATCTTTGTGAGAGTTCACATCTCAAGTCCTAGCAAAGAACTTTCCATGGCGACATTTCCTGTTCCAATTCAGACCTGACCGAACCGTTAAGCTACTGCAATGAAATTAAATGTGTTAATAAATCTGAAAATGAATTTAAAATGCTGACCTCATCTCAATCACCAGCCTGACCTATTTCGCGGAGAGAAATGACTTCAGAAATTAGGTCACCTGATTGCAATCACAAACTTGTCACACTTATATTGCACGTGTGTGTGTTCATGTGTCCTAGGAGAGTTCTCAGAAAGCATCAGAGTAGATATTATTATAAATAATTTGAAAACATTGATGTATGCAATTAAACGGTATTTTCAATATTTTCGATTCCGCTGAGGCTAACTCACCTTATGCACTAAAACTGAAATAATCATTAAAGTAACTATATAGAGACTTATTTCCGTATTTGATCAGGGTGAACATAATTTGAACGTTTTGATAAGATTAAGGAGCATATATAATCTATTTTCAAAAAAACATTTGCTTGCTTGTTGGATACTGTCGTCAATTCCACTGGGTGAAAGTGCTTGTCAATCTATATATTCCTCCCTCTCTCTCTCTTTTTCTCTATATTTCTCTTTTGTTGTTTATTTATATCTTTTTCTTCTTCTTCTCTCTCTTTTCACTGTCAGTATTTTTACCGTTTCAGAAAATTTTATTTTTAGACAGACAATCATTATTGTGACTTTAATTCTAAAGCCAATTGATGTCAGCACTGTATCACGTGATCGATTTCATTCATAAATACGCTCGGTTGAATGAATTGAAAAGTTCGTTGTAAAGAAAGAATGAGAGAGAAAGAGAGAGAAGAGCAGTCAAGCTCACTGTTTGCTTGTGTTTATATCTTTGAAAGTTAATTTCTATGACTGCGTGTCTCTACGGGATTACGAATCTCTTTCTAAGTTAAAGATGACAATGACAGCCTTGTGTGACTAAATTTTTTTTATGAATTAAATAAAAGAAAAAATGAATGAGTGATTTGAGTATTAAAATGCGATAATAACTAGAGAGGTACACTGTCTTTTAAATGACATGAGTAGATGATTTGATAAAGAGAAAGTGAGTGAGTGAGTGAGTGAGTGAGTGAGTGAGTGAGTGAGTGAGTGAGTGAGTGAGTGAGTGAGTGAGTGAGTGAGTGAGTGAGTGAGTGAGTGAGTGAGTGAGTGAGTGAGTGAGTGAGTGAGTGAGTGAGTGAGTGAGTGAGTGAGTGAGTGAGTGAGTGAGTGAGTGAGTGAGTGAGTGAGTGAGTGAGTGAGTGAGTGAGTGAGTGAGTGAGTGAGTGAGTGAGTGAGTGAGTGAGTGAGTGAGTGAGTGAGTGAGTGAGTGAGTGAGTGAGTGAGTGAGTGAGTGAGTGAGTGAGTGAGTGAGTGAGTGAGTGAGTGAGTGAGTGAGTGAGTGAGTGAGTGAGTGAGTGAGTGAGTGAGTGAGTGAGTGAGTGAGTGAGTGAGTGAGTGAGTGAGTGAGTGAGTGAGTGAGTGAGTGAGTGAGTGAGTGAGTGAGTGAGTGAGTGAGTGAGTGAGTGAGTGAGTGAGTGAGTGAGTGAGTGAGTGAGTGAGTGAGTGAGTGAGTGAGTGAGTGAGTGAGTGAGTGAGTGAGTGAGTGAGTGAGTGAGTGAGTGAGTGAGTGAGTGAGTGAGTGAGTGAGTGAGTGAGTGAGTGAGTGAGTGAGTGAGTGAGTGAGTGAGTGAGTGAGTGAGTGAGTGAGTGAGTGAGTGAGTGAGTGAGTGAGTGAGTGAGTGAGTGAGTGAGTGAGTGAGTGAGTGAGTGAGTGAGTGAGTGAGTGAGTGAGTGAGTGAGTGAGTGAGTGAGTGAGTGAGTGAGTGAGTGAGTGAGTGAGTGAGTGAGTGAGTGAGTGAGTGAGTGAGTGAGTGAGTGAGTGAGTGAGTGAGTGAGTGAGTGAGTGAGTGAGTGAGTGAGTGAGTGAGTGAGTGAGTGAGTGAGTGAGTGAGTGAGTGAGTGAGTGAGTGAGTGAGTGAGTGAGTGAGTGAGTGAGTGAGTGAGTGAGTGAGTGAGTGAGTGAGTGAGTGAGTGAGTGAGTGAGTGAGTGAGTGAGTGAGTGAGTGAGTGAGTGAGTGAGTGAGTGAGTGAGTGAGTGAGTGAGTGAGTGAGTGAGTGAGTGAGTGATTGGCAGAGCCAATTGTTACTTTACCACGAACTTCAGAGCAGCTGAACGTTTATGTGCCCCCAATGAATGACTAGGACGACAAAGGTTCTCAAAAAACACAGAAGAGCAATTCAGCAACACATTATATGGAGTTTCGGAACAAATTTAACTCTCCGCAAAAATAACGAACAACGACACATTTTGTTCTCCAGCAACAATAACCAGATTGTGTGTGGATTGATAGGGTCGATGGATTGTTTTGCAATATGTAATTGTGTGGTTGGGGGGGGGGAGGGAACTATTGAAAGACTATAAAGTTGTTAAAATTTCTCACGATGATATCCCTGCCATGATATCCCTAATTTAACTCACCTCGACAATTACCGCGATCATCATCATCACCATCATCACGTCCAAAATCAAATCTCGAATTTGGCGGGATAAATGGGGAAAAGATAAAAAAGAAAAGAAAAATTTGATGAATCTACTGGAAATGATAAGAAGTGCTATATCGGATTTATGACGGCCTACAGACGAGTGATAGGTTTATCATGAATCGCAAAAAACACCAATTTGATCTACGCGACTTCTTTCCAGCTTCTAATGACCTCTAACCTTTTCCATAAAGTCATAATCATCACCAGGACTGCAGTGCGATAGTTAGCACAACCTGAACCCCCGTTCTGGAGGGGGAGCAGGATTTAAGGTGCTCCCAAATTATGGTGTCGTAATTTGCAATGAAGATTTATGCTTATCACTGTTATATTACCTTACAATATCTCCAGGTCGTTGACAATTTGTGGAGAAAATTTTTAGCTACCATTTAGAATGCTTTTTAGCCGGGCGCTGGTGGTGTAACGGTAGGACATTCGCCTGTGGACCTGAGAGTCGGCGGTTCGACTCCCGCCGGTTTCACCAGCGTCTGCAAGGCCTCTGGGTAGGCGCCGATAAATGGCTGCCTCTGGTTGTTCTGTTTAAATGGGCCCAAGAGTGTGTAAAAGTTGGATAAAGTGATTCGTGGCTTAGAGAAGTGTAAAGATTAACGCCACGTTAAACATTGTCAAACTTGAACCTTGTTATTAGCCCCACTAATGTCTTTTGAGGGTCACTCACTCTATCCCGGCACTCCATGACGATCATTATCATAATCGGTGTCGTCGCCCTCGTTTTTATGAAGATTTTACCCACGTCAGTGCTCAATAATTGTTGTTTTACATGCACAGAACAACAACTTCAAGTCTACACAATGTCGTCATTCATAATTGGATTCAAAATTAAATGTAAAAATAAAATAAATAATAAAAACGCGTAAAAATGAAAGAAACAATATTAAAAATCATAATAATTATATTGTTTGGAAAAAAAAGAATAAAATGATTAGGATTGACGTCTCTAACTCTTCGTCCGCCAAATAAAGTTCAGAGCCAGAACACAATAGCGGCTTTGTATTCGTCAGCACAAGCGACTTTCTACTCTACAACTACTCTGACAGGTACTAGCCTAGCTACTACTACAACCTCTGAGTGCAACTTACACTAGCAGCTAAGCCGAGTGCGTCGCTTTGTCACAGCTGTTGTGTGCTTTCGTGGTGCACTGCTGTGACTAGTATCAGGTGATCTTTTCATTCATAAAATTAAAAATGATTCATTGACTGAGTAGTAGTAATAGTAGTGGTAGTAGTAGTAGTAGGCTGTTCGCGACACTATTTCATTTCATTCATGAAATTTCCACAGCAGTGCTCGCTCGTCCAAACAAAGAAACCCCTTGTGTCTCTACAACCTACAACCGTGACAGTTATGATGACAATATAGATGATGACGGATGGTGATGATGACTATGATTACAGCGCCACCCGATCAGTGCAGTTCGGACCGTGGGGGTTAAGCACTCTTTGGCTGCGTTACGGCTCACTGGGACAGCTTTTGGTTTGGAAAGCAATTCTCCAGGAAATGTCAAAATTCGCCTCCTTCAATCTGATTACATGCAAATCCATGCAGCTTTGAAGAATTTTCGCTGCTTTGAATTTTTCCACCGCGTTCAGGCTGACCTTGTAGTTCAACGGAATACAAACACCGTCATTTTTATTCTACACATCTCTGGATAGTACCAACACCTTGCAAATTTTGTTTCGACGTCAGAAACAATTGAAAGTTAATTTAAAAAAAAATAAAAACAAGCTTTTAAGATAGCTGACAAATTTCATAGCGACATCGTATTCACCCCGGTGAATAGTAAACAAAAGATGCTTGTAGTTATTATGACGATGACAATTTTTGTTGTCATTAACATACGCTTCTTTAATTTATTTTTTAATAATTTATGTTTCTTAAATTTTTTCATAGTTATTTTTTTTAAATTAAACTTTATAATGATCTCCCGAGCTTCCAAACGTCCGCGGACATCTCATGGACATCCGGACAAGTGAAAGTTAACAAAAGCATGTAGAATAACAAATGACGCTGAATTAATATCCGAGCTATTTTTGTCAGGCCGAGGTGCTCGCTTGTAAGTAAACAGAGAAATTTAAAAACAATAAAAAACACTGTAATGGGAAATAATTATAGAAACAATAAGAAATTCAATTGTACTCTCAAGGCTGAATTTGGTCTGTGTGCCCTGAGGGTAATTTTTGTCCGAAGCATCGCTAGATGAAGGACGAGTTGGAGCTTTCTCAAGGTCGACGAATGGTTAGAGAGAACCCACGTGGTAACAGTTCGTCAGTTCTTCCTCATATTCCTCATTTGTGTGGAACGGTTCTCTTAAGCTGTGAACACAGTTTTGAAAAATTATTCGAAACTTCCAAACGAAGGAGCATGTATTAATTTTAAGATCTTAATCTCGAGAAATTGGGGATATGCTTACTGTTTGTGACTAGGATTCTTAAATGGAAGATTTGAAAATGAACATTGATGTTGTTACAGAAATTTAACGAGGATGCGATGGTGGTGATACGTGAAAAGAATGGTAATCGTTGGGTATTTCAGGTGGTACTGTGGTTAGTAGGTGGTAGGGAAGGTAACAGATGGGTAGCAGGCGGACTATGGGTAGCAGGTAGGTGGGTAGCAGGTAGGTGGGTAGCAGTGGGGCTGTGGGTAGCCGGTGGGAGATATGATAATGATGGGTGGCCAGTTTGTGGTAGTGGTTGTCAATCGATAAGTTTATCAAAATATAAGAAAAATACTTAAGCGCTAACAAATATACAAAAAAAGTAATGGTTAAGCAGCAAACGTGAATGTAAGTAAACGATGTCAGCTTCTAATATCAACCAATTGACGGTGCATCAATTAACCCAGTTACAACAGCTCTGGACCCTAGATGATGTTCTCCTGCAAAACGTTAAAAACATTCCTACAAGAATTGTGCCTGTGTATGTATATAATGTGTGTTTGTGCCTGTGTATATGTGTGTGTGCCTGTGTGTGTATATATGTGTGTTTGTACCTGTGTGTGTATATATGTGGGTGTGTGTGTGCCTGTGTATGTATATATGTGTGTTTCTGCCTGTGTATATATATCTATATATATAAAAATGAATGTTTGTATATATGTAAGTTAATGTCCTTTATGCATTGCTACACCCTTCATCCGATCGTAATGAAATTTTCACACAACCTTGAGAGTCAATGAAAATTAAAAAAAAAAAAAATTTTGAAATCCGTCACAAAATGAGCGGAGCGGAGCGGGTGAGCGAGCGGGAACTATATATATATGTATGTGCGTATGTATGTGTGTATGTATGTATGTGTATGTGCATGTATGTGTGTCTGTGTCTGTGTTTATGTATACATATATATATATATATATACTAGCGGAGATACCCGGCGTTGCCCAGGTTTTTTAGAGGTTTTTCTAATGTTTGTCTCTTTCTCTCCCGTTTCCTTTCCCACCTGCTTTCCCACTCCTGTTCGCTTTCCCGTTTTCGGTCGTTTTCCCGCTGCCGGTCGCTTCCCGCTCCCGGTCGCTTCCCGCTCCCGGTCGCTTTCCCGCTCCCGGTCGCTTTCCCGCTCCCGGTCGCTTTCCCGCTCCCGGTCGCTTTCCCGCTGCCGGTCGCTTTCCCGCTCCCGGTCACTTTCCCGCTCTCGGTCGCTTTCCCGCTCCCGGTCGTTTTCCCGTTCCCGGTCGCTGTCCCGTTCCCGCTCACGTTTGCTCTCCCATTCCCTCTCACGCTTGCTTTTCCGTTCCCGCTCGCTGTCCGTTCCGGGTCGCTTTCCCGTTTCTATAATAGACAAACTAACCCACAAACATTCATATATATATATATATATAGTCTTAGCAAATCTATTTTACGTTTTATAGGCTTACAGAAGTTATGAAAGAATGTAAAAGAGAAAATGAGCGTGAACGGAAACGGGAACGGGAGAGTAACCGTCACCGGGAATGGGAGAGCAAGCATTACCGGGAACGGGAGAGCAAGCGTGAGCGGGAACGGGAAAGCGACCAGGAACGGGAAAGCAACCGGGAACGGGAAAGCGACCGGGAACGGGAAAGCAACCGGGAACGGGAAAGCGACCGGGAACGGGAAAGCGACCGAGAACGGGAAAGCGACCGGGAACGCGGAAAGCGACTGGAATCGGGAGAGCAAGCTTGGAAGGAAACGCGAGCAAGAGAGAAAATCGATAACAAAACTTCTGGGCGGGAAAGCGACCGGGAGCTGGAAAACGACCGAGAACGGGAAAGCGACCGGGAACGGGAAAGCGACCGGGAACGCGGAAAGCGACCGGGAACGCGGAAAGCGACCGGGAACGCGGAAAGCGACTGGAATCGGGAGAGCAAGCTTGGAAGGAAACGCGAGCAAGAGAGAAAATCGATAACAAAACTTCTGAGCGGGAAAGCGACCGGGAGCTGGAAAACGACCGAGAGCGGAAAAGCGACCGGGAACGCTATGAAAACGGGAAAGTGGAGAAGGAACGGGAGCGAGAGAGACAAACATTAGAAAAACCTCTAAAAACCCCGGGCAACGCCGGGTAACCCCGCTAGTATATATATATATATATATATATGTTTGTTTGTGCCTTTTATGTGTATATATATGTTTGTTTGTGCCTTTTATGTGTATATATATGTGTGTGTGTCTGTGTATGTATATATGTGTGTTTATGCCTGTGTATGTATGTGTGTGTTGTCTATTCTTTGCTTCCACCCCACTAAAACACCAATATTTCACTATTTTAATTTATTTTTATATTTATTTTTCTCTTTTTTACATGCTTTTATTAATTTTCACTTGTCCGGATGTCAGCCATGTCCATGGGATGTCCGTGTCACGTACATGAGGTTTACGAGCAGATTTGGAAGCACTAAGAGTCGCACACTTCAAAAAATTTATGTTTAATGAAGCAAAATTAAAATTTAAGAAAATAAAAAATAAATTAAAGAAGATTAATGATAATGGCGACAAAAACTTTCATCGTCATAGTAACTATAAACATCTTGTTTACTATTCGCCGGGGTAATATTTGTACGATACGGTGTCGCTATGTATTTTTTTCTTACTGTCATAAAAGTCTTTATTTTTTAAATTAATATAATTACTTGTTTTTACTTCAGGATCAATTAGTCAGTTGAGCTATTCAACTATTTGGAGATAAACAAAGTTTTGAAACATGGCTTTTTAAGCCTTAAATTATATATTTGAACTTAGAAATAAATTATTAAAATCATCTCATGACATATTAAAAAAACAAAATGATTGAAGTTAACATAATACAATTTTATAATACAGAGCTGTAAAAACTCTCAATGTGCTGTTGCTAAGTATCAGTTCACTCTTCCTTCCATATCACTCTCTCTCTCTGTCTCTCTCTGTCTCTCTCTGTCTCTCTCTGTCTCTCTCTGTCTCTCTCTGTCTCTCTCTGTCTCTCTCTGTCTCTGTCTGTCTCTGTCTCTGTCTCTCTCTCACACACTCACACTCACAGAGAAAGATGCACAAACACACACACTTGAAGCACAGACATTTGTATAATGTTTTCATGCGAATCTCCATCATCACCAGTTCAACCTATAAATTTAATCAAAGCATACACATTATGCACATTGACAGACTCCTAAAAAGCTACCAATGAACTCCTGCTTGTACTAAATACTAAATACTAGGCATTAATTGCAAACAATACCGAAACCTCAGGTGTTAAAGGTAAACACCTCTAAAGGTTTTATCGGAAATCCCGGAATCTCTTTCAGAAATAATTTTTAAATATTTAATTTATTTAAATCGACTTCGCTGAAATTCTAATGAAAAACTATTGGCAAGTTTAACTGTTTCTATTAATAGAGATAAGTTACGCCCACACACATACACACACACACACACACACACACATTGATTAAACACAGATGGATCCAATAGCAATTACGCTCTTTAGTGCCAGATCAAATATTGGCAATCCGTTTTCTTCTCAAAAAGCACTCTGAAAAGTCCACACAAGACATATGGAGCACTAAACTCTCACCTTTACCTTTATACAGTTATGATTTGTAATTATCTTAAATAAATCAATCCTTTGACCTTTACAGTCCCAGCCTACGCTTTTCTAATTGCACAAATAATTAATAAAGTTCAACAGTCAACCAGAAGTAGAATGAATCCAGCCCACACTCTCAGACAAGTCGGATTGAAAATGAACATCGTGGTACTGGCCACTACTGGATTGGGTTTTCCAGAACTGAAGAACAAGTCCAACATCGTGGGCACTGGCCACTACTGACCACCAGTGCTTGTTCACTCACTCACTCGTTCCGTTTTGGGCTTGTCTTCATTTGAAGAAATTTTGGGGGAAATTTGAAAGCTACCGATGGATTAATCTGAATGGCTTTCGAGTGCTCTTGTCCGTAGCAATTAGCTTCATCTGTATTATTATTCTGCGTGTCATTCAACAGAGCATGACGTGTATGGTGACATTTAAGTTCTCTTTTGTGTCCCTGATCTGAGAGAGAAAGAGAGAGGGTGAGAGAAGGAGAGAGAGAGAGAGAGAGAGAGGGAGAGAGAGAGAGAGAGAGAGAGAGAGAGAGAGAGAGAGAGAGAGAGAGAGAGAGAGAGAAGTTGGGTCCACGCTGTGAATAATAGTAGTCCTCATTACAGGCACCCTGTTTAATTAGAGGATTTATATTACGCAATCACATCGCTGATTTTTTTTTGCAGAGCGCGACATAATTGAGTTTACAATGATCGACCGAATTCGCAGCGACACCCAAAGCAAAGAAGGAAGGCGATATTTTAAACACGATTAACAACCGAAACTCTCACGTTGAGAAACGATCATTAAAGGGAAGAAACTTGGCAGACCTGAAAACGTTCTTTTTTGGAAGGGACGTCATTTCAGTTAAATCCCCTGGGGAGCACGATGGTAAAATGGACCACACCTTAAAAATTTTTAACCCGATATCACTAAATTTCCCTCCAAAAATAGCTGATGGCCTGTGGAAGGAAATCTTAGGTACTTTCTAAAAAAAAAGCTTCGAAGAACTTCTCCTAAAATAGCTGATGACCGGGGTGGGGAGGGTCGTAAATGCTATTCTGTAAAGCAGTGTCGTTTTTGGCGATAAAGCCTACCCTGGTACCCACGGCAGCTACAGACTGGTACCCGATGGACACGAAAAAATTAGTGAAGAAGAGCAGCTTTACAATGGCGGATCCAGGAATTCCTTGTGTGGGGATGCATTTACGCCAATTGCCAAATTTTCCAAACAACCTGATGACCAGGGGGTGGGTAGTCGTAGGTACTTTTCTAAAAAAAAATCGAAGTTTATCATAATCACACTTTTTCTTCCCTAAAAACCCTGACTGGAGGGGGGCTTGTCATAGATACTTTTAAAAAAGTTGAAGGTTATCACATTTTTTTGAAAACTTTTAAACTTTCTCCTCTCTAGTATGCTTAACCGGGTACCAGATCTCTTACGACACATCTAGTCAGGGGCCTACTTCGACGACAGGAAGAGACCCACTTAATAGAGGCCTACCTCCTGCCCCTTAATTGACGTGCCTGTTTTTTGCATGATCTATATATATAAAAATGACTGTCTGTGTGTGTGTGAGTGAGTTTGTCTCTCATAGAAATCCAAACCGCTGGAGCGATCTTGATGAAATTTGGCAAGAAGGTAGTTCCGGGAGCTGGAGCGCAAGCGGGGAAGGAAACGGGAGCACGAGACAAACATTATAAAAACCTCTGAAAACCCCGGGCAACGCCGGGTACCCCGCTAGTTAATACAAAATTTTGTCTTGTTTTTCCGCTTTGGATTTTTAAAATATGGAAACTTTTAGGAAGAAAAGAAAATATTAAAATAATGATTCGGAAAAGCATTGAAGCCGATGTGATCAAATGCAGATTTTTCATGTTGACGGAGTTCCAGCGTTCAACCGATAAGAGACTCTAGCTTGCCGCCAGCAGTAGATGTCAAAATGTACAACTGGAGCAGTGTGAGTTATAACTAGAATGTTGTTATTATTAATGTTGTTATTTGTCATTGTCCTCGAGCGTTTGTGCAGGTATTACGTGTTGACATTGGATATTACAGATTTGTGGTAAATGGTAAAATATATATTATGTTGAAGGTGATAACGTATTGGAATGAGTGGCACTGAAATGCATTTAAGGAAAGTTATCTGTTTCGCAATTTCCATGTCCAAACAGAGCATCTGTAACTGTCAGAAGCACACATACTCGGTGTTTCTGCGGAATTAGTGAGCATTGGTGTGATCCAGTTCAGTTTCTATACGAACGAACCACCAACTGTCTGACAACACTGACTGGTTCACAGGCTTTCCCGTTGTTACTACATTCTGCGGTTAAAATGGTATTCTTAAATGGAAGGGTTAGTAATTAGTAAGTCAATTGATAAACTACTATTACGGTACAGAGCTGTATATATATATATATATATATATATATATATATATATATATATATATATATATATATATATATATATATATATATATATATATATATATATATATTACTGGACCAATAAATTCTGTATAGCTGCAGGTCGTTCCAGGTAAGGTGGAAAGTGCAGTAATTACATTCCAATGGTTTTTCTTATTGGCTTGTTATCTCTCAGTACACGCACACAAACCTGTGTTTTCACACACACACACACACAAACACACACACGCACAATTATGTATACACAAATTAAATAGATTTAGAGAGCAAGTTGATTTGTCACAAATTTTTTTTAATTAACAACAAATAAAAAATGCATTCACGACTGCATTTACAATCATGATCGTATGCATGCGTTAGAAGAACTAATCTAATTTAATTGCATAATCATATAATTAATTAATAATAAATTGAAATCAATTTGCTGATTTGCTAAGACGCATGCACAACAATGCACAATGCACAATAGTGCACACAAATAAACATGGATACGCACAAGCGATAGCATTGAAACGTACAAAAAACGCCACAGACTCGCAGAACAGCACTAACACACAAATACACAAATACACAAATAAACACAAATAAACACACATACACACGTACAGCACAGAAGCAGTCAAGAGAAATACTGACGCATACTCGAAAAAATATTCCTGCTGACAAGGCATGACTGGAGCTCAACAATCGAAAGAAAAGGATACTGAGAAAAAGAAAAAGAGAGATACTGTGAAGAAGGAGAAGAAATACAGAGAGTGACAGAAAGAAAGAGAAAGAGAAGATAGAAAAAAGAGAGAAAGAAAAAAGAGAGAGAAGAGAGAAAGAATAGCGAGAGAGGGTAAGAGTTTATAAGGGATTGCCAATAATTCTGAAATCTAACAGGCGGAGAGCTACGTATAGGTTCGATAGAGATAGACGAAGTGAACTTTCTAGAAGTTTTCACGTTTTCCGAAAAGAAAAATTAAAAAACTGTAAACGTTTAAGCTTCATAGTTTATTGTCGGTTTGTCCCCGGTTTGAGACATATATCATTCGAAAGACTCTCGTAGTAGTCAGAACTTTTAGAATTACTTTTAGAATGCTTGCGTTGTTAAAGTGTTTCTGGAGACGTTAGTTAGAGAGTTATTATTTGTGCTTTTAATCGCAAAACTTAATTGCAAGTCGAAGTTTCTTCCTTGTTTGAACTCTCGGCAGATTTCTGAGGGTTTCTGCAAGGCCAACCAATTCAGCTTTTTGGCAGAATTTCCTTCCGACGAAATACCTCCACGGGGACCTCTTACAATTCTCTCTCGGTCCACAAATAGGTTTGCAATTCAGTTTTTGTATTATCGCATGTATGTTTGGTGTTTACGGGGCTGTGCACGTGAGTGTTTGTTCTCGTGCACAGTCAGTTGTATCTTGGTATGTATGTGCAGTAGTTTTTTGTATGTATGTGCAATATGCAGTAGTTTTTGGTATGTATGTGCAATATGCAGTAGTTTTTGGTATGTATGTGCAGTAGTTTTTTCTATGTATGTGTAGTAGATTTTTTTTGTATGTATGTTCACTTGTATCTGTGTATCCTCGCTTTTTATGCACCGGGAGAAAGTTAAAAGTTCAGTAAAATACGCAAACTCATACACGCGAGTATGCAAATATGCGTACAAAAATACCCACAAGTATGCGCATATAGAGGTATGGACACACAAATACGCACATACACATGCAGAAATACACAGGTATAGTATATACGTCATGGGCTAAAATTCTCGCGATAAGATACGTCGTATATATACAGAGAGAGAGACAGAATTTTCACGGCTGCTTGTTTTTTCACTGATAACGCGCTAAAACGCATCGGTTCGAGATTAGAATTTAATAAATGTGAATTATATGATAAATAATCGATAAGTGATTGAATGAAATTATTTCGTTAATATTTATTGTTTAATTTATTATTTTTTAATACAATTAAAATGTTTTTTTTTGTCAATGTGTAGTATGAATATTTTCGTCTTAAAAAGGTCACCCAATTAGGACACGTTTTTTTAGAGGAGTGCAGATTTTCTGATAATGTTTGTTCTCTCTCTTTCTCTATTTCTCTCTCTCTCTCTCTCTCTCTCTCTCTCTTTCTCTCTCTCGTTCATCTGTCTTCCTATCTTCCTCCATTACTTTTCATTGTTTCTAAGAGTGTTCATGCGCTGGGATCTTCCATCTCACTTATTCGACATTCAAAAGTGATAGCTTACATCAAATACTGTTTATAGATATGTGTAAGTGTTTCTGACCATTTCCTGTCTATCTTCTTCTTCTTCTTCTTGAAGTGAGACGTGTGTGTATGTAGGCGCTAAATTCCACAAGTCGGTAGTTCAAGTCGCTTTCACTCACACTCACTAACACTCTCTCACTCACTCACTCACTCACTCACTCACTCACTCACTCACTCACTCACTCACTCACTCACTCACTCACTCACTCGCTCACTCACTCGCTCGCGCACTCACTCACTCACTCAAACTCACCTATTCACTGGTCAAAAACAGATTATAGGTCAACAACAAGTAAAAAAGGACAGAAATAACAAAGAGAAAGGAATGAGGGTAATAGTGAAAAAGAAAGTTTGGATGTCTGTCCAGATTGGTCATTAAGAGGTCAATCACAGCTCATGTGTTTACCAAGTTCCCTTTGTTTGATTTGATGTACGCTTGTTTGACCTTGAAATATGGGTGCGCTGACATCTCTGTTTATACATGATTTCGTATGTGCTTATATTCTTATTTGTACTAGTTTGTATTTATATGTATGTCTCTGTCTCCCTGTCTTCTTGTTTACTTTACGAAACGTATATGTGTATACGTGTGTGTATGTAATGCTATGGTAATGTTTGAGTCTCTTGACTTGTGTGCGTACGTGCGTACAGGTTTTATTGGCTTGCTGGGATATTTTTTTCTACTTTAGAGAACTTCTCTAGAAATAAGTGTAGGTGTGTCATATCTTTTATCTACAATACGAATTAAGTCAGCTTTCTAGAACTTCTTTGAGATTAATTTTTTGTGTTCAGTGACGTCATGAAATAAATTATAATTTAATTTCTTATTCGTCGTCGTATTCGATTATTAGAAAGGAAAGCCTTGGCGACAGCCGGTTTGAGGTGGTTAGTTGTCGTTTTGCCGATGCTGATTGTTTGATTCCATGGTGCTTATGAGCGACCTTGTGTTTCTAATCATTTATTAGAAGTTAGAGTTGAAGAGAGAGTTTCACAGTGTAGAGCAGTGGTTTCCAACCTTTTACGGGTGGCGACCCCTTTTTAAGGAAGCCAAGTGACCCGCGACCCCCCAATTAAAAAAGATAATTTTAAGAAGTAATTGAAAACACCAAAAATAGTTTTTACCGCTGAATCATGCAGTGTATTCCCCTTGCTTGTGGAGCTAGTTCTTTTACTTTTTTCTGAAAACCTGATTTTGAACCAAGCATATATGGTGCACCATCCCTACAAACCCCACAGACGTTTTTCCACTTTAATCCTCCAGTCTCAACAACTAAAGGAAAAAACCATTTTTTTAACACAAACTTTGATTTCACTCAAATACACTTGATGTGTGTATGTGTGTATGTATACGAAACATGTTCAAATTACTATTTTTTTTAAATTGAATTATGTGTTGTCATCCAATATAAACATTGGAAAAACTCCAAATCCCTTTTAGTGTGTTCTGAATCTTCGTCTCTAAGTGACGTTTGAGTTTTGAAGGTTTCATAGACTCACGACTGAGAACAACTTTGCATAATAATTTGGTCAATAACTTCAAGAAACCAATTAAAAAAGTTGCCTTATAATAATTTTTTTACTGAGTAAGTTGGCGACCCCCCACAAAACACGCCGCGACCCCCTGGTTGGGAACCACTGGTGTAGAGGATGAATAAATAAATAAATAGCTTCAATGTACTTACTTAAATTTGCTACAGATCAAATAATATGTTTTTTCTTTAAATTTACTCAGAAGTTCAATAATTTATTGTTATGTTTACAAGATTCATACATTTATTTAAATAAAAATATTGTTCATATTCAAAACATGTTTGATCCAAATCTTCGACATAGCAATAAATATATAGTGTAAAAATAAATATTAATGATATATTAAAAACCAACAATATAAACAATGCGTCAACCATGGTTCAAAAATATCTTCTGAAAAAAAACGATTAGCAGAGCGTGGTTTCGATCCACGGACCTCTGGGTTATGGGCCCAGCACGCTTCCACTGCGCCACTCTGCTCGACGTGGCGACTCTGACTTAGACCGATATTTACATTCATCCAGTCATTCTATTAATCTTTATCATGTTTTTATTTATTTTTTCTAATATTGATAGTAATTTTAGCATTCATGCTAATAATATCAATAACGAAGTATAGTTGGTATAAAATTATCAATTGAAAAAATCAATCGGTGTTTCTCATTCATCATAAAATAAAAATAAATGGCTGATGAAAAAGAATAATTTTATTATTAATATCGAAACTGTAATCGATACATCAATTAAACCAGGCCAATAATTTAAATAACTTTATAAATATTAATGAATCATATTAATATGTTACAGTTAAATAAATACATCCATGAAACTTGAGATACGAAGGCATTTGTAATAAATTACTAGTGTCGCTTGATAGGAGGTTTACCATTAAATTAATTAAATACTGTCATCATCATTATCGTCGTCGTCGTCATCATCATAACCACCTACTCCCTTCTAAATGCTTTGAATCCGATCATTTCCCGCATTTCAACACGAACCCGATAGATGCTGGTGAAAAACTAAACTAGTCGGAGAAGAAGCACACTATCTTTATCAACGCCGTGGCAATAATGATATAAAACTAGTAAATAACCTTGATACGTATAAGTTAACGATAACAAACGATATGATTCCTTCAAATTTCTAGGACTTCTTTTTTGTTTTTAATCTGATGCTACTAGTTTTTTTGTCCTTTATTTTGCCGTACTTCCTTTCTTTCTATTGTATTTTATTTTATCGATATATTTTCTTTCTGAGGATGAAAAAATGAAAGATAAAAAAACACACATAGATAGATAGAGAGATAGATAGATAGAGAGAGAGAGAGAGAGAGAGAGAGAGAGAGAGAGAGAGAGAGAGAGAGAGAGAGAGAGAGAGAGAGAGAGAGAGAGAGAGAGAGAGAGAAGCATGGAAGGAGGGAGGGGAGAGAATTATCGAATTATGTGCGGGAATTAAAATGAACGCTTGTCTTAATAAAACGCATAAACGACATAAATTGATAATTGTCATTGTTACTCATAAGAACGAAATCAAAGTAGAAATGAAAAGGTTTTTGTCTCTGAGCGAGGACTGGCTTCTTCAATCTGTTGTTAATGCAGGTTTGAGACGAGAAATTACAAATATGACCAGACCATTTCCATCATCTGAGAAATCCATTGAAGTCTGAGTTAACATATTATTTTAACATTGTTTTAAAGTGCCTCAGCGAGAATTAACAGTTTGACGAAGCTGGATCTCAATTGACCCTTCAACACTTTTTAAACTTCAAAATCAACAATAGCAACTTAGCGAGCGATAGTTTTTTTTTTACATCCACGTACAGAAATCAATTATTCACACTTCAACTGTTTAACTCTATTTGAACTTTAGAGGTTACTTAGAATTGACCTACAACCCTGGAAATGTCGGTGCCTGTACTATCACGTAGATAGTAGTAGTAGTAGTAGTAGTAGTAGTAGTAGTAGTAGTAGTAGTAGTAGTAGTGTGTAGCGTTCAGTGACTGAAGAAGCCTCTTGAAAAAGTTCGACTTTGGAAGTGTTGCTGCACTTATGCGGTTGCAGGAGCAAAACGGTCTATGGAAGAATGTTCAATGTCATTTAAATTATTGATTGTTTTATTAATTATGGACAGCTCGTTCGGGGTGAGTTTCGGGAGTTAAGTACATGTACGTAGACCATTAAGTACTACTCGTGTGTTCAAGGATAGCGTACTTAGTAGATATATTTCGATATAGAAGTGAGCTTACTCGTCGAGTGGAGAAAAGAAAAAGAGAAAAAAAAATTATAAGAGAAATCGAAAATAACAGATACGCATTTATTAGCATGACAACATATTTTGTGACATAAGAATCATCGTCATCACAACCATTGTAAATTTTACTCTACTCTTTAACCGCCATTCAAAGCCTATTAAATGCATTTTTTTGTAGCGCCGCGTTTCGTAATAACAGTTACAACGAGTTTTTGTGTGTGTGAGTGAGTGTGGTGTGTATGTGAATGTGGTGTGCATGTGAATGAAGTGTGCATGTAAATGTGGTGTATGTGAATGTAGTGTGCATGTGAATGTGGTGTGCATGTGAATGAAGTGTGCATGTAAATGTGGTGTGTATGTGAATGTAGTGTGCATGTGGGTGTGGTGTGCATGTGAATGAAGTGTGCATGTGAATGTGGTGTGTATGTGAATGTAGTGTGCATGTGAATGTGGTGTGCATGTGGGTGTGGTGTGCATGTGAATGAAGTGTGCATGTAGAAGTGGTGTGTATGTGAATGTAGTGTGCATATGGGGACAATGTGTGTGTATGATGTCCATGTGTATGTGGTGTGGATGTGGTTTGTATGCGAATGTGGTGTGGATGTGGTTTGTATGCGAATGTGGTGTGTATGTGTATTGTGTATGGATGGATAGATGGGTGCATGTGTGGATAGTTTACGTGAATTGAGAAAAGTGAATTAAATTAATCCTGGTGGCCTCCTTTTGTGACGTGTGCTTGCAATGCCACTTTCGAGTTTTTTAGTCGTAAAACAGACGTCGTCAGTTGCATTCATGGCCACACGTGACATATAATCACAGTCCTCTGGATCCGTCACCACACCTGACATATAATCACATTCAATTCTGACAGTCACCATCAATAATTATCGTGATCATAATCATTGTAACAACCATCTTCACCATCATCGTCATCATAGCTCAATGAAAATATCTTTAAGCGAAAGTTTTTTTAATTCATTTAAACTTCCTGCCGGTGTTCTCTGCTGCGTTTATTTATTTATTCTATTTATTTATTTATTTATTTATTTATTTATTTATTTATTTATTCATTCATTCATTCATTCATTCATTCATTCATTCATTCATTCATTCATTCATTCATTCATTCATTCATTCATTCATTCATTCATTCATTCATTCATTCATTCATTCATTCATTCATTCATTCATTCATTCATTCATTCATTCATTCATTCATTCATTCATTCATTCATTCATTCATTCATTCATTCATTCATTCATTCATTCATTCATTCATTCATTCATTCATTCATTCATTCATTCATTCATTCATTCATTCATTCATTCATTCATTCATTCATTCATTCATTCATTTATTTATTTATTTATTTATTTATTTATTTATCGATGATTTTTTTATCACTATTCGCTATCTCTCACCCTCTCTCTCTCTCTCTCTCTCTCTCTCTCTCTCTCTCTCTCTCTCTCTCTCTCTCTCTCTCTCTCTCTCTCTCTCTCTCTCACACACACACACACACACATACACACCTTAACCTTTTCTCTCAAGCACACATACGCCAACACATACAGGTATTTCCAATTTTGTATTTTTTCTTCCTGATTCATCTATAACACTTACCTCCTTTCATAACACTGCGATCAAAGAAATGAAAGATAAAAAGAACCTTGTTCTATTTTTAGACATCTTCGGATTGGAACGGGCTATTAAAGATTATTTTCGTGTATTGGTTAAGATGTGGAGATTTCTTTCAAGGGTTTACAGACCCAGTGGAAGGAGGTGGTTGCAGGGGCGATAGAAATGGGAGAATGGGGTTCCAATTTATGTTTGTGTGATATATGACACATCCACCGACAATAAACACAATGGAAATTACTCCCCATACATAAACAACAAAATATAGATTTTTTTAGTAATATTTTCAATTGGCTCACTTCCTTTAATTGTTCAAGTTCGTCTGCTGTTTTTCACCTTGTTAAAAAAGCTATGCGCGATTCGGGCCCACTTCAAAGTGAGCGGGGGCCCACTTTAAAGTGTGAGGGGAACATGCTTAAAGTCAAAAGGGGGTTCCAAATCAAAGTCAGGAGCCCTTTTTAAACTCACGTTAATTTCAGTTCTCTATCAAAAATTTCTCATTTGACTGAACAGTCATCAAATTCAATTTTGTTAGAGAATGGCCCCACCTGCCCTGCAATATATATATATATATATATATATATATATATATATATATATATATATATATATATATATATATATATATATATATATATATATATATATATAGTCAAGGAGATTTTTTCCAGCAAGGTTAAGAAACACGATATCGTTTCGTAACCAATGGCAACCGATCGAACCAGTTCAGCACATTGCCGCCGAATCTGTTACGTCATTGTTTACAAGTCTGCCGTGCCTGAAATGTAAACATGCCTAATTTTATACTCCGACTGACATGGGTGCAAAGTTATGGTTTATATAAAATCTAAATAAAAGAAATAATGAAATTTTTTATTAATCTATCGATAACTAAATGTTACGGCATTTTTAATAATTGCGAATGGAATACGAATTTAAATTTTGTGTCCGCTGAAGACTAGTTGTGAGTTTTTGTATTGGCTGTCTTACTTAGGGCACTCGATTTTACGCTACTCTTACACAAGTCCGCCCACGATTAACGCCAGTTTAGAAATGTCAATTCACAGTTTACGCTCTTAGTACCGTGGTAGCGTCTAACAAGTTACAAGTCGTTTATAGCCGCCATATATGCATCACGCACACACACACACACACACACAAATCAATTTTCATTGAATCAGGCCGAAACTTGAACTTTGAACTTTTGTGTAGATTCAGACCGTTACTTTAAAATTAGAAATCGATTTTTTATCATTAATAACCACATTCTCCATTTTTCTTTCTTTCTTTCTATCACGGTCGTCGTTATCATCATCATCGTCATCATCATCATCATCATCATCATCACCACCATCCTCCTCCTCCTCCTACTCATCATCATCATCATCATCATCACCCTCATCACCACCATCTTCATCATCACCATCATAATCATCATCATCATCATAATCATCATCATAATCATCATCATCATCATCATCATCATCATCATCATCATCATCATCATCATCATCATCATAATCATCATCATCATCATCATCATCATCATCATCATCATCATCATCATCATCACCATCACCATCATCACTACCACCACCATCAAGTCTTTTATCAATCCATTCATCCATTCGATCGGAAATTCTCACGTGAAATTTCAGAAAAATCGCTTATGATTGAAACATTTCGTCCATTATTTTGATTTATTACTCTGTTATTTTGCAAAATCCGAGTCATATTTATAAAAATTAATATTATTTATAATAATCATAATCATAATTAAAATGATATTATTATCATCATTGTCGTCGTCATCGTCATAATGTTATAAATCAGAGTTCTCTTTTTATTGGTTTATAATAAATAGCCGGAAGAAACTTTCCCACCATCATTAACACGACATCTCCCGCCCTTTAACTTTTAATTTCACCTATTCATCATCGTCATCATCATCATCATCATCATCATCATCATTATCATCATTATCATCATCACCACCATCGACATCATCATCATCGTCATCTCCGTCGTCATCATCATCATCATCATCATCATCATCATCATCATCATCATCATCATCATCATCATCATCATCATCGTCGTCCTCGTCATCACCATCACCACCACCATCATCATCATCCTTGTCTTCTTCCTAGCTTAGCTATGTATGACTATCACATTCTTGACCATTATTCATCATCATCATCATCATCATCATCATCATCATCATCATCATCATCATCATCATCATCATCATCATCATCATCATCATCATCATCATCATCATCACTATCATGCAGTATAAACACTCCCTGGATCAGCTGTGTAAAAACCAATGAGCAAAAAATAAATATAGCATGAATGGAATAAAAAATATTTAAAAATATATAAAAACATATAATAAAGATTACTCCGACTATGATGGTGATGATGATGACTATGAATGACTATGAATGACTATGACTTTGACAATGACTATGACTTTGACAATGACTATGACTATAACTATGACGATGACTATGACTATGACCAGTGGCGGATCTAGTGGGGGCTATGGCACCCCCGTGAATTAAAAAAAATTTTTTTTTGAGATACTAAAAAACATTTATAACAATATAAATACGAGATATGTCGTTTAAAACCAGTAATAAGTGAGAAAAAGTTCAAATTGACCAAATTTATAAAAAAAAATTGACGACTTTGTAGAGAAATTACAAAATTTTTAACATCCGGCTTTTGTTTTCCATGTGGGGTTTGTGGATCTAAGAACAAATGTTTCCTCTTCCCAATGTCTTTGGCCCCCGCCGCTTTTGGCCCCTGTCAAAGCAGTCTGGATCCGCCACTGGCTATAACTATGACGATTACTATGACTATGACGATGATAATGATGACGACGATGATGATTTTAATGAGATTTTTCCTATATCTTTGAATAGAATTAAATTAATAAATTTTTATTTGCCTTGAAATGATTTAAGCACCCATAATTACGCAAAGATCGTTTGAGAATAATTTGTAATTTTTTTTAATTTTGAAATATTTTATTAATATTTTTGTTAGCAATGACAGAGACAGACTGTAGAAGTAGGGTGCACCTGAGTGGGTGTTCCCCCTGCACCTATAAAGTGACGATGGTGATGATGATTGCGGACGGACGGATGAATGGATGGAAAGAAAAAAGAAGAGAGAGAGAGAGAGAGAGAGAGAGAGAGAGAAAGAGAGAGGGATAATCTGAAGTCATTGGCCCCAAGGGAAATGTTGCATCAGATAGCAATAAAAGCTATGCAGAGACTGAAGAAGGAAGCATAAAAGTTAATAAACGAGGGAGATGAGTGATAGAAAGAAAGGGAGGAAGAGAGAGAGAAATAATGAATAAATGAGAAAAAGTAAGCAATATATATATACATATATATTTTATATATAGAAGTACTTGAGTTAACAATAACCGATGTAGTTATTTGTTTATTCAAGTCTGAATGCTGACCTGAAAGTGGGCATGCTCCTTCTCTTTCTTTCGCTATCTCCCTCTTTCTCACTTTCTCTCTTTCTTCTCTCTCTTCTCTCCATCCCCCCTTTTTAGTCATATTGTCCTCATTTCATCCAATCTTTTTTGCATCCCAATGGTGGCGGTGCTTTTGATTCAATGATTCAATGTAACATATCTTCCTAGTTTCACTTCGCAACACCAGATATATTTGTTTAATGCCAACTTACAATCGTATCTCTCTGAACTCGCTTGTCTTTTATTCGGAACACCATGGAAAATTCTGAACATGTTCTATTTCTCTAAACATCTTTCTCTCTCTCTCTCTTTCTCTTTTTCTCTCTTTCTCTCTGTCTATGTCTATGTCTATGTCTATGTCTATGTCTATGTCTATGCCTATGCCTATGCCTATATATATGTATATGTCTATGTATATGTCTATGTCTATGTCTCTGTTTCTGTCTCTCTTTTTCTCTCTGCTTCTCTCTGTCTCACTCTGTCTCTTTAATTCGTTTATTTAAGTTTTAATTTTGTCGTTTTTGTCAGAAGTTCATTTATACATGCATGCAAACATCCATTACATACATATTTTTACACATGCTTACATGCCTATACATCAACATACTTACATACATCTATAATAATCGCTCGAAACCACAAAATAAGAATAATGTACTTTTTTTTTCATTCGACAGTTGCTGAAGACGTATATTCCCTCATTTATTCCGAACGATACCGTCGAAGCTTTACGGCCCCTCCAGGCACCTGAGAAGATCTTCTCCATCATCATCACCACCAATACCACAAACACCACTATCATCATCACCACCAGTGCCGTCATCATCATCATCATACGCCATAATATCGGGAGATAGAAATCAAGTTTTTGAGAACATAGATCAGACAAAATGCCATCAAAATCAGCTGACCGTTCAATGGTGATGTCACATCGGACGACGTCGAGTTCAGAAGC
>OZ022240.1:34330947-34334005 GCA_963978895.1 Erpobdella octoculata
CAGCCGTCGGCTTCCATACTGAGCAACGAGGTTCTTCAGAACGACGACGACGACGACGATGCCAACGACACCGTGAGATCGAAGGGCAGGTCGGACAAGAGACTGCAAGAGAAGCTGAGCAACGTGAGCAGTCTCGAAGTGAGGATAAGCCAGCTGCAGAATGCAATGAACCGCTCTCGCGAGCTAAACATCAGCGAGCCGAGTATAACCATAGACGACTATCAACTTCTCATAGAAAACGGCTCCATATCAAACAACACTCGTCGCCGTCAGCAGCTCGATCGTCAGTCGTCAGCCGAAGGATCTGAGCCAGCTAGCAGACGCAAGAAGCGTAGCGTTTCATACGACAGCAACGAACTCACCGGCAAAAAGCCCAACCAGTTTTACGATGACCGCGTCAAATTTCCGACCGTCGACAACGAGGTGCGCGTCAACTGGCACTTGATCAGAGGTAGGGCCGAGTCTCTGTCGGTGCGGGACCAGCTGGTCGTGCTTCACATGGCCTTTCGCATGTGGGCAGAAGTCGTGCCAGTCAAGTTCAACAAGCTGCCCAGTGGATACGTGTCTGAAGCGGACATCATTGTGGCCTTCATGAAAGGTGAGTTTGAATTTATTCGTAGTTTGTTGTTGATGTCAACTCTTTTTGTTGTTATGTGTTCTAGCTGTGTAGAACTTCTGATGGATGCTTTGGTCGTGATGCTGAATTTGTAAGTATTGGGGCTGCCGCCATCTTTTCGTAATTGAGTTTGGAATCAGGTTAGACTTAACTGGATGGGACATTACAAAAACACGGACCGAGGACCACATATTTATTTATTTATTTATGTATATTTCCTTTATTATTCAAATACTGGTAGTTAATAATTAGTTTAAAAAATGAATTTGAAGTAGGCCACTTTTTACTTTTTGAGTTTTTGATGTATTGCTTGTATATATATATATATATATATATATATATATATATATATATATATATATATATATATATATATATATATATATATATATATATATATATATATATATATATATATATATATATATATATATATATATATATATATATATATATATATATATATATATATATATATATATATATATATATATACTCGTATAAATTAGCGGCGTGTTGACTTTTCAACTTCACAATCTTGTCGTTTTGCCAAAAAAATTGTTATTACGCTTTTGAATAGAAAAGGTCTGTTCAGCTGATGGTGATGATGACGATGATGACGATGATGATGATGACGACGACGACGATGATGATGATGATGATGATGATGACGACGACGATGATGATGATGATGATGATGATGATGATGATGATGATGATGATGATGATGATGATGATGATGATGATGATGATGATGATGATGACGACGACGACGACGATGAAGATGATGATGATGACGACGACGACGACGACAGTGATGGTGATTAATAGTGATTATTGATTATATGAAAGCAGAATTGTATGACGTGAGTGAGTGAGTGATACGGGTTTCATTTCATCATTAGTTGAGATTTTCATTCGAGGCGAGTTTCGAACTGAGGACTGAAGGTCAACAAACAGCCAGAATAACTCAACTCATTGAATCACCAACAGAGATGAGCGACTTGATAGTTGGTCGGCATGTCGGTTGAAGTTGTTCTTTGTCCTGCTAGGTGTTTGTTTGTCGCATTGGATGTGTCACTGTGTTGCTGCTGGACAGGTTTCTGTCTTGCTTAATTCTTCTCCTCTCTCGCCTTCTTAAAGAGTTTATAATTTATCTGGCTGCCTAGACGGGTTGAATAAGCAAGCGCCCAGGTGTTTCAGTATGGGAAAGAAAGATTGTCAATTACGGCTAAATAGGAATTTTCCCGCCATCTTGTAAAGAGTAACTTTGAACCAGTTTCATATTTCTTTGGACAAAATTACCTCACAACGTAGACGTAGAGTGTACTAATAAGCAATTGTTTTTTTCACTGGATCTCATTTTGACGTTCCAATCCAATGCTTTTGCATTCGAAACCACGGGGTACGTCGTGGCTCATTGTAGTACCAACGACGCTTCACCATTTTATCCTGTTGTTCAGGAAAAAATTACCACCACCATCATCTTCATAGCCATTGCCATCGCTTTTATCATCATCTCCATCACCCCTCAATCATCATCATCATCATCATCATCATCATCATCATCATCATCATCATCATCATCATCATCACCATCACAATCACTATCACCATCACCATCACCATCATCATCATCATCATCATCATCATCATCATCATCATCATCATCATCATCACTACCGTCATCATTTTCGTAATCCTCATCATCGTCATCATCTTCATCATCACCGAACCATTGTGAGATGATAGAATTAAAATTAGTTAAACAATATTCGCTACGTCCAATGGGCATTCCAAGTAACTCGGAAACATTACTTATACACATAATATGCTTTTTAATATGACCTTGTGATATGATCTTGATATACAACCTTGAGACAGTCACGTAAGAAATTAGTGTTATGAATTCTATAAAAATGGATTAATAAATAATTATTTAAAAAGATTTTGCCAGCAAATACCTGGATTGTGAAAAAATTTATTTTTGTCTGTTTATCGTCTCTCGTCTCTCTCTTTCTCTCTGTCTCTCTTTCTCACTTTCTCTCTCTCTCTCTCTCTCTCTCTCTCTCTCTCTCTCTCTCTCTCTCTCTCTCTCTCTCTCTCTCTCTCTCTCTCTCTCTCTCTCTACATTTTCAATATCTCTTCTCTTTTTTTGTTTACAAGGAAAAGAAAAAGCTTATTTGTTGTTTATCAGTATCCCTACCGAGTAACTATTAAAACACTTGATTTTCTTTATCAAACGTTCGCTTCTTTCTCTTCTCCTGTTCTACTCTTTTGTGTCTATTTATATCCCTTATTTGTTTATTTTAATTATTTATTGTAGTTTTTATTTACATCAGTGAGTATGCTTCTTTTTTATATATTTAGTAATTGTTGCATCATTGCTTTATTATTCTCCGATCCATTTAGTTTCTTTGTGTCTGCAAAATCTTCTTTCCT
>OZ022240.1:34334205-34346705 GCA_963978895.1 Erpobdella octoculata
GAGAGAGAAAGAGAGAGAGAGAGAGAGAGAGAGAGAGAGAGAGAGAGAGAGAGAGAGAGAGAGAGTTATAGAGAACTAATAATACAGCTAAAATCACAAATCACCATCATTATCACCACCACCACCACCATCAATTCAACTCGTGTGTTTATCTTGATCAGCATCACCATTTTTTTCTTTCTGATCGACATCAGCCACCACTCTTTTCTTTCTCGCTAGATTATCCGCTCTGTCGTTCATGTCTTACTGCGTAATCAAACAAGCAAATTGTAAACAAAGAATCAGGATTTACAATGTCTGCATAGGAAAGAATAGTCCTGCTCGATAAACAGTTACAATTTACATTAAAATTACTGTATTTTGCATGTACTGAGCTGGGTTTAAGGTTGATTTAACGGCCACAATGATGATGATGATGATGATTATGATGATGATGATGACGATGATGATGACGACGACAACGACGACGATGACGATGACGACGACGATGATGATGATGATGATGATGATGATGATGATGATGATGATGATGATCATGCCGGTAGAAATGGAGGTGATGATGATGATGATGATGCTGTAAATGAAATTATAAACAAAGTTTTTATCGGGGACGGTGCAATAAAGTTTTTATGCAGAACTACACAATAAAAATTTATTTTTCTACGAACGAAAACACTTGAACAAAATCTCGCCCATCACTATTTGAGTAACCGTCATCATCATTGTCTCATCACCACCACCACCACCACCACCACCACCACCACCATCATCATTGTCGTCGTCATCGTCAGCAATCCTGCCTTCACTGATGATTTTTGTCCACAACAAAAATGAACAACATTTTAGTTAAGGGGCTTGGTCCACTCCATAAATTTCCTGTCACTCCCTGTACCTTACCCTTTTTTTTATAAATCTAAGATCTCTGTCCCCATAAAGTCCACTACCCCATTCCATCCACTGGATGCATGGAAAACCACTCTAAGACCTTGACATTGAACGCTCCCTATTGGATGATTTCTTATTGATTTGTAACGACCGGCGATGCTATCGGGTTGATGAATTGTCCATTTCCAGGTCCCTGTCCCCTTGTCCACTTTCGATCTGATTTTATATCAGATATATTATCTTCCTCTCTCTTTTTCCTTCCCTCTTTCTTTCTCTCACTCTCTCTTACACACACACGCACGCACACACACACGCGCACATATACAAATGAAGATACACGTTTCGTTTTCTTATGTCCTTCATCAGACACACATACTTATTCTTCGCAATTTTTCTCTTTTTCCACTAAATCGTTTTTTTTTACTTTTCATAACTCACTATACTTGTTTAGCAAAAAAAACAACAACTTTTTAACCCAAAAAAAAATCATTTATTACAATTTCTCTGCGGAGAATGTATTAGTGTGCATTGTGCATCTTTGTCTGCAGTGATGTCATGGATATAAATATTAATTCATAATTTATGGAGAGAAGATGCTGCAATTGTCATACAAACGTCCCTAGTCAGCTGATGTTCCGAGGTCGGGTTCGAACCCACAACCTTTCGACTGACGAGCATGCCTAGACTTGACTGCTCGGCTAATATCATCGTCGTCGTCATCGCAGAAACCGCAATAAACTTGTTGAAGAAGAAAAAAATCGGTTCTTGGCTTGTTATTTGATACGAAGACAAATTAGGAGAAGGTAATTGAACTGTACTGCTATATTATGATAATATTATTTATTTATTCACCACCACCATCATCATTATCGTCGTCGTCGTCATCGTCGTCGTCATCATCGTCGTCGTCGCCACCACCACCACCACCACCATTATTATCATTCTTGTCATTTTCATTTTCTATTTATTTCTAGTTCTTCCACCATTTTATATCCATTCGTCTTTCTCTTCTCTCCACTCTCTCACATCTCTCTTATCCGTTTTCCATTTCTTTCTTGTTCTCCATCTTATCATTAAATCAAATCTCTTAAAAAAATCAATACTCAGTTTCGTTCTTGCATGCAAATCTCATACACACATACACAAACACAAACAGTCACACACACACATATACATTTTATAGTTTTCCAATGGACGTGTTTATATTATATATGTGTGTGTATGTCTATGCATGTGCGCATGTGAATAGAACATTTCTTAGATGTGGTAGATTCATTCTGTTACAAGAGTTCTTTTTTATTCTTTTCTGCTCTTGAAGTTCTTGTGCTTTTTATCTTTTCAGTGGATTCTCTTTGGCATTTTCATCTCCAAAAACCCCTGACCCCTGACCTCTAACCTTTTTTCGTCTGAGTTCGCGTTTTCGCACAGTCCTGAAGACTTTTTGTAGAATGGGGCGAACCCGTGCTTCCTGTTCCCGTTTGTTTTTTATGTAGCTGTTTTCTATTTCCTCTCTCTCTCTCTCTCTCTCTCTCTCTCTCTCTCTCTCTCTCTCTCTCTCTCTCTCTCTCTCTCGTTCTCTCTTTCTCTCTCTCTCTTTTATTTTCCCGCTACTCTGGCGTTCGGTTAATATCACACAGCTTAATACCGCACAAAACCTGATATATCGAATTCAAACATCATCAGCCAGTCCGGTTAAATTCCGCATGGTCTTTCGCTAGCTGGGATATTAACCGGATGCGAAAGTAACAAGCTAAATACCTCTAAAATAATTATGTTTTTTCCTTCCTTTTAGCGTACCTGTCTCCCAATGGTGTTCTACTTCTATAGCTTTAATTTTCTCTTTTTTTTTTTCAAGCGGAGGTTTCTGATTGCAAACACTTCAGTCACGTTATTGTTTTTTTTCTTCTTTTTTTCTTTCTCTCCTTATTGTAGTGTTTGGTTCGTTTGTTCGTTCGTTCGTTAGCTCGTTTGTTCGTTCGTTCGTTCGTTCGCTCGTTCGTTCGCTCGTTCGTTCGTTCGTTCGTTCGTTCGTTCTCGCGGGACTTTTTTTTTATCGCGACATGAACTGATCAAAAATGATAGAAAAACGCACTTCGGCCACAGTCGAAGAGTTTTTTTCAGTGTTTCTTTTAGTGTTAAGTAATTTCAAGATGCTGCTACTTGTCTGTTATTAGTCGAAGTCGATGGTGGTGGTGGTTTTAGTTGAGTTTTCGTTAGAAAGTTAAACGTTAGAAGGCTATATTATTATTTATTATCATTATTTATGTCAATTAACACTTTTTTTAGCAGCTTCCAATTGCGAGAAATTATCAGTTATATTTTTATACCTGCCATAAATATTTCGGGAACTATATTTCGAATCAGTTGGATTGGAATAACCAAAAAATTATTAAAAAAAAGAAATTTGTTTGGGTAACAATAGTTCCTTAGGAATACTGTCTAATTATATTCGTAATTCAAAGTAAAATTGGAAAAAAAATTGATTCAGAGAGTCACCTGAACTGTCGTAAGCCGTTTGATGGATACGGGGGCGAGTTGGCCCACTCGTGGGCTGCGGGCGACATCCACTTCGATGCCGATGACAACTTCAAGGGGGTCGAAATACCGGAGAAGGGGATCAGCATGCTCAAGGTGGGTGGCAGACAGTTGGAAATAGTTTTTAGTTTTTTTTATGACGATTTTATCATATTTACTGTTGTCACAACACGGGTCTGCTATTTCGTATTTTATTTCATCCTTCCTTCATTAAAGTGCAGAGACCTACGCTCGATCCCACCATCCCGTGGAACCGCCTATCTAGAGCAATAAGCTAATCGGCACTCTTCATTATTCTTAATGAACTTTACTTTATCAACGGAATGTCAAACGTTGTCATTATCTTTCTCTAAAGGTCGCCATTCACGAGGTTGGACACGTCCTCGGACTTCTGCACAAAGAGACCCTCAAATCGGCCATGTACCCCGTCTACGTACGACCCATTGACGTCCTCGACCTTGAGATACCATCGGATGACAGGAAGACCGTTCAGGACGTGTACGGGATCTGCAAGGGAGAGTTTGATGCCGTCATCGATCTAGTTGTTTTTGTAAGATTTATTTTTCTTATTCCATCGTTTTGAAATTTTCTACAAACGTATTATCTTTATTATTTCGAAAATATATATTTTTTTTAATAATAAGTCCTGTATCTTATTAAGCAGCCTGCTCGTATAACGATAATTTCCCTAGTGTAATTTTCATAATATAATTTGCACCAATGCGTTTTAATGACGTTTTCCTTGTCTTTAACTTTATTTTCAAAGAAACTTGAATATATCGATCAAATGCATCGAATGAACTGTCTATAACGGGACGTTGTCACTGGCCATTTATATCGATGAAATTTATTTTTCAGTCGCTTGAGGGCTTCAACTTTCTCAAAGAACTCGCGAATTTATTTTCAACGAAATATATTTAAAATACAGCTGGACATTAACGGGTGGAATGGATGTGCTGTAAAAGCCTTAATTGTTTCTATAAAATAAAACCACACGCAGGATGAAAGCGGTCCCGGTTACATGACCTACTTCTTCAGGAAAAAAATCTTCTGGGTATACGAGAATGGAAACAAGCGACCCAGATACGGCGATCCCAAGCACATAAGCGGATGTCTACCTCTCTTTCCTACCAGCGGAGTTGACGCCTACATCCAACTGACCGAGTACACCCCCAATGACGAGGGTGACCTTGACCTATCTGGGGAGCACTCGTTCATATTTTCAGGTTGAAGATTTTTTTCAAAGTTTTATTTCATGACAATTCACATTTTGAAATTGAAATCAAGTGTCGTACTGAGTTCTTAACTTGAATGGAAGCAGATTTTAGCAAATTGAACGTTTGCTGACAACCTTAGAAATAAAACCGCTAATCTCTGCTTCCGGCCGTTATGGAGATTTCGAGTTTCAGCTTACCGTTTGTTTTCTTTCTTATTCCCAGGGGAATACCTCTACAGAATGTACAGCAATCTGACCAACGCGTCTCGCATGCTACCAGGCTACCCCAAGAAAATATCAGAAAGTTTTCAAGTAACCCCGGGACTGAAGCCCGTAGCCAGTAAGATCGACGCGGCCTATGGAGATGATTCCAAGTTTTATCTCTTCAGTGGAGATTGGGTAAGTATAAAACTTAAACAAAAATGTGCATTCTATTTGCTTAAGTTAATTTTATTAGTAAACGGCGTGTAAAAAATCCCTGGTAGCAATATAGAATCCCCTAAACATGAGGCCATGCTCAGAAATAGAATTCCCGACGGTCGTGCCTCAAGCGAACACTAAACCGCTACGCCACCAGCATTTTAACTTTTCTTTTAAACAATTTCCATGAACCTGGCCACGAAGACCTGATTCTTTTTATTTTATAGGCTTTAATTAACTTTCACTTGTCCTAGGATGTCCGCGGTGATAATGACAAAGAAAACTTTCAACGTCATAGTAAATATAAAAATCTTTTGTTTACTATTTGCCGAGATGATATTTTCACAATAAGATTTCGCAATGAAATGTCACTGTTACAGCATATTTTTGAAAACATGTTTTTAAATCTCTTATATTAATTTCACCGCCGGCCTTGCTTGCTTGCTTGAATGTTTCCAAACCTTGAAAGTGAAAATTAGCTAACTTTCCGTCATCCAATTGAGCTGAAAATTGAAATATAGGCTCACTCCTCATGACAATGCATTCTATTAAAGTTTTAAAATTTAAAAAAAAATTTGAAATTAAAATAATTATTTTTGGTTTTAAAACAAAAACAAATTAAAAACAATTATCTAGATGTTTACATGTATAATTTACATGTTTCTGGTTAACTTCACAGATGTGGGCCTGCAATCTAAACTCTCTCGATTACCCGAGCGACTGTAACGTCAGCCAGCCGATCTCCAGTTTTTTCCACACGCGTGGCTCCGACGCGTTTCCAGAAGACGTGACCAAGGACATCAGCTCTATCCACTACTCCTACATGCACGACAAAGTCGTGCTAATCCAGGGCGAGGTGATCTACGTCTGGGAATTGAGTAAAAAGCAGACTAACCGACTTCTCCCCTACGGCTACTGGTGGGGCCTGTGGAATAACATATGCGAGCCTGCTGAAGAAGCCTCTCTCCGCCTGAACGAATGCGCAACCTCGAATTAACCACTGGGAAACTTGGTTTTTTTTTTGTTATCATAACCTTTATCGAGTCATCCGCGTTTATGAGTTGCTAACGAAGATCGTCACCGTCCGCCTGTAAACTTGAAGCATACGTCTCGTAGTAAAGAGATTGTAAAGTTACATATTGAAGCATACGTCTCGTAGTGTAAAGAGATTGTAAAGTTACATATTCGATTACAGTGAGTACTTTCTTGTCGACGCAGTGTAATATTGTCCTAGCACTGTAGACGATCTGCCGACGACGACTTACGCTTTCTTCACGTGAATTTTATTGTTGTAATCGTTTCATTACATTTTTTAAGTCTCATTTTAGTAAACTAAAAATACTTTCATTCACGTAATATAAATATATATTTTTAACAGCTTATATACAACTTTTTAAACGTTTTAGGGAATACTATAAATTTTATTCTGTGATTATTGGTTTTCAACTTTGATCGACTTTGCTATGTACGCTCATAAAGCAGAGACAGATCTGAACTATAATGTTCTAAATAATTACTTTTCAAATGCATGTGTCATCATCGAACGGCAATGACTTGCATCTTCATTAATAAAAGAAACACCTTTTTTTATTAAAAAAAAAACCTTTCTTGAAAACCTTTCTCATAGAAGACCCTTTCTGTAAACCCTGTTCTTAAAAAAAAATGTTTTATAAAACTCATTTTTATTCAACCTTTCAAAATCAAGCCATTTTTTTATTAGACATTTTATTAATAGACAAATACTGTCACTGTTCATGTGTCTATAATATATATATATATATATATATATATATTCGTTTTTTGCTAATCTTTCTTGATATTAATTACATTTACTCCAACTTTTCAAGGCATTAAAACACTGCATTTCATCCGCCCGCCTCCACTCCCATCTCCATCGTTTCTTTCCCCATGTAACCTCAGTCGTTCCCCATGTTCACCGCCTCCATCCTCTCCACCAACAACCTCCTTACTTTCCATGGATAAACCTCAAAGCGCGCATCTTTTTTTGCTAGCCGAAACGTTTAGACTTTTTGTTATTTAACGGTTTGTTAGAATTATCTATATATATATATATATATATATATATATATATATATATATATATATATATATATATATATATATATATATATATATATATTATATATATATATATATATATATATTATATATATATATATATTATATATATATATATATATATATATATATATATATATATATATGGCCCTCCTATATGCAGAGTAAGTTCAGATTCGGGATCAATAATGAACATTTATTATAAAATGATGGACGAAAATTTGTGTGTCTGGTGCTTAAGTCAACACGATCCTTGAACATTGAAAAAAGTAGATGTAGTAAGTAAGTAAGTAAGTTTTCACTCAGTGTTCAAAAAAGATGTTCTGTAGGATGTGTTACAAGATTCGTTGACTTTTCTTTCTTTTTTCTTTCTTTCTATCTCCATTTCTCTTCCTTTTTATTCTCCCTCTCCCTCTATCTTCCTCTATCTTTCTCTATATTTTTCTGTCTCTCTGTGTTGTTGTCTATCTTTTCATATTTCTCCCCCTGTCTTTATTCCCTTTCTCTATCTTGTCGGTTTGTTACAGCGTAAATAATGTTTAAATTCTAGTATTTCTAACCGCATTAGTCATAATCTAACTCTGACAAATGTTACGATATTTTAATTGGTCGATAATTTCTTTTGAAATTTTTATTTTTCCTAACATTATTTGACATGTAAATATTTAAACACGCGTCGCAAAACTGCATATGTGTAAGTTACTCTTCTTTCGAAGGTGTCCAGCCCGTACATTTACCTCCGAGAACCCCCCCCCCACCCCGACCCCGACCCCTTGCCCCCTCTCTACTAAGTTCGCGTTTTACTAACTTGTTATAGATATGTTTATATAGATTTGTGCTGCATTTTTTAAAAGAGCTAGGAGATGTATAAAGTTGTATTTATGCTAGCACTTGTTTAAACGTCTTCTTCGAGTAAATTTAGCTGCCTCTTTTGACACTGCACTTTTCTATTTACTAGCAGCTATAAAGCGTGTCGTAATTATTTATCTCTCTCTCTTTCTCTCTCTCTCTCTGTCTCTCTCTCTCTCTCTCTCTCTCTCTCTCTCTCTCTCTCTCTCTCTCTCTCTCTCTCTCTCTCTCTCTCTCTCTCTCTCTCTCTCTCTCTCTCTCTCTGTTAACTATCTCCCTGTCTATCTCCATCTTTCTCTTCTTTACTCCATCTCCTTGTCTGTATTCCTGTTTTGTCAATTCATTCGAAAGAAAATCGCACTGCAAAGTTCGAAGAAAAAAAAACAGTTTTTCTAGCGCGTGCGTGTATTTTCCCGTTCAATCTCACCTCATGGCTATTTATATCCGTCATCGTTGTCATAATTATTAACAATTGCTGTAAGTTTTAAATGTAAATATCTAATTGCACAGGTCATCGACCCTGTTCTATTATGCGGCTTAATATTTTGAATGTTTTTTTCCTTCTAAAGTTTTTCATGTCTTATATATATCAGACACGTTCGGTTCAGATTTACATAATTTAATTTATATTTTACAACTCTTTTCCCTGTCGACAGACAATCGCTAGTATTTTTTTTCTTCTTCTTCGTTCATTTTTTGTTCGTTCGTTCTATCGAATTTTGTACGCATCTCCGATTTTACTGCAAAAAAACCTCGTTTTATTCGGATGATAATATTGATAGCATGTTTATTTATTAAATCTTCTTTACTTTTTTTTTTATTTCCAATCGAAAGTTGCTTAGATGGTTAATAATGCATGAATGGTGACTCGAGTCGCTTCCCCGTAAGTATACCGTCGCGAAATGTCGCCGAAGTAGGGTCATCGATTTGACGTGTTTTGCACACATAATAGCTTTCATCGATATACTCGGATGTTCGTTATTGTCAGTTGGAAGAAAATTTTTTAATCGATTTCTTTAAGTAAGAATAAAATGTAAATATCTTTGAACAATTTTTTTGGTTAAACTTTATAAAAGAAGTGTTATCAAGAACTGATGTTTATTGTGTCTCTGTGAAACGGTCGAAAACTTGTTGCTAATGAGCCAAGTCGTTAGTCGTTAGTTACGCCCGGCCATACATAGCTACGGCGCATGCAGCGAGAGTCAACATTTGTAGAATGGCAAACTTTGTTAAGGGTGCGTCGCTGTGTGCATCTTCCTCTTCGAAGAGTATGCCGCGACTGAGTACGGCATCCATCCATCCGGGAAAGGTGTCCATGCCGGTTATTCGCCCTCCTATTCGCACGCTGACGGGATTGTTTTTCGCCAGGTACTTCATCAAAATATCTATCTCCGTCAGCTCTGTTATTTAGAAACATTAAGACAAATTCAGTTATGTAACGACGAAATGAGTCTGTCGACAAACCACACCGACTAGATTATGAATATAAAAAGTTTGAATGACTAATGTTATATGCATTATATACAACGGCTGTACCCACTATGATCCGTTGGGACTGCGCAAGTTTTGAGCTGCAAGTTATCTCCACCTTTCTTAGTGTTTGATATCAGGGGTGGAATATCAAGTAGCGGGTCATTAGCACCGAAACTCTCGGGGATTGTCTGTGAGTACTTTTTGTAAGCACTATACTATCGTGGCTTTAATCCCCTGTCTGCTTTGTAAATTTTTTGTAGCGCCACGGTTAGCCCCCTCTACCCAATTGCTGTATCTTGTTCGAGCCACGGCTCCCGGCTTATAATTCTGCCAAAATCCCTGCTAGTCGCAAGTCAATCGGCTCAAATACAACTTACCCGTATCGATGGTTGCTTGGGCAGATGTCTGAAACGTGTATCCATCTCTTGACGAGAAGATATGGCTGTTGACAGCGATGTCGTATTTTTTAGACTCTTCTATCGGTTTGTATTCTTTGCATTTGTAACAGTCTTTGACCATCAGTTTAACTACTCTGTAACCGTTTTGCTTAAACATGTTGTAATTCACTTTGATGCCTTCAAGAATATATATATATATATATATATATTACTTTATGTATTATATTGCACATGAGTAAAAACTTCAAATTAGATCAGGTTGAATCAGACAAAATTAGACTATGCCCTAACCGGATACTTGAAGAAATTTTCCGCTTTTAACTGTCAAATTAAAGTCAGCTACAGAGTGTTCAAATGCACCAATTATATCCTTTCCGAGAACGCTTATGACGATCACGTGGTTCCAGAATGGTATCAATGTTGTCAAATCGAAATAAGTGATGTTGCCTGTTTGTGTTATACTACACATCATCATGAATAGTAAACAGGTCAATTTATTTTATTTGTTTTATTTATTTATTTATTTATTAAAAAAAGATTGCGTCGCGTTTCGCTCTCGTATTCAGTCGTAATTAGTTAATAACGTGAGCAAGATTTTATCTGGAAGCTTTTCCTAGTTTAGCTAATTGGTGAAAAATTAAATAACGAGCATTTTGTTCTAAAAATATAAAAAAAAGAGAAAGAAAGAGAAGACGAAAAATGTTGTAGACAAAATGTTTGAATAAAGCATGCATTAAATGAGTGAAAGCAAAAATAAACTGTGACCTGGTTGAACCCTGAACTTGAAAAGTCCTCCGTTAACAAGAGCGATGGTCAAATTGGACCATTTTGGTGACCCATCTTGGAAGTAGTCGACCGTGGCGTCAGCGAGCAAATTGCCTGGAAACATAAATATATGAAATGAGTAAATTCGTGTATGATTGGTCAATCTTGAGGGCTTATATGACGTCCATAAGTTACAAGAACTCGTTACAACAATAACTACTTGTTAACCAATTTCGCATTCTTTAATCGTGCAGATTTTCTGAAATCCATCGATGAGGTATTGAGTTTTCCCGACTGTCATTTTGTCGAATGAAAGTACATCCTTCATAAGATTCCCAAATTCAGCTTCAACCTTTTCATCTGCCATGTTTATAAACACAAACAAGACATTTTGCTTTTTGCTGTATTTCTTTAAAACAAGTATGTAGGTTTATATTCTAAAAAGTTTTTTATTTAATTAGAGCTATACCATCTTTAACGAGGTAGTTTATGGCGACATGTTCTCCAGAATGACTGGTGAGGCGACCCTCATCGTCGAAAGTCAAGTTGAGCACACCTATGCTTTTGCCAAAAGATTCAGTTTTGACTATGAGGGTCGTTCCCGAAGAGTGGGTTATAACAGTTGGATGATGATCTATGCCTTTCTCTCGGTACGAATCTTTTCAAGAAAAAAATTACTTCAATTAATTGTTTTGACATTATCCGTTTTATTAAATGCCAGTCATATGCGTGCTTTTAACAACAGACAGAAAATTCTAAACGAAAACCAATAAGTTATAGAGTTTCCATTTTAGTACACTCCAGTTTTGACATAAATTTGGAAAAGGTCAAGGTTGAAAAAAACAACCACAATAACAAATAAGCGAACAAACTTACGAATAAACGAACTAACGAACAAACGGACAAACAAACGGGCAAACAAATCTATAATCTCGTGTGCGTAATATTCATAAAATACTTTTTATTTTGCTACCAGCGCTGTTAAAACTTTTTCAACGTCACTACCTACCTGTGTAATCTAGAGATTGACTGGGTCCTGTGACAACGACGTCGACCCCTTCCAACCCCTGTACAAATTCAGCAGCTTCTTTATATCTCGCCTGACCAAGAGCAATAATGATATCGACGTTTTTCTCTTTCAATTCCTTGGCCGCCTTGTTTATGGCATCTTTCTCATTTGTAAACGAAAGGTCGCCTGATTATATGATATAAAAAGAAATTCATTTTTAATTATTGAAATATAATTGCTAATCTAATTGTAATGATTTAATGATGACTCGTTTTTTTTAGAAACTCATTGTGGATTACTGTAAATTTATAGAAACTTCCATGCTTTTGAAATTATGAAATGTTCTTCAGTGTGTTTTTAATATAAGCCTGGTTTTTATTATATTTGTAATTTCAAATGATTTGTTTCATATTAATAGTAAAGAATAGCATTAGAAAGCAGGGATGCACCGGATTCCGGTTTTTCAGAACCGGCCGGGGCCGGTGCTAGCAGGATTTAAAATTCAAAAACCGGCCGGGCCTGGTCCGGGGCCGAACTCCGGTACATCCCTAGATAATAAAGTTAGGGCCGATGTATTCTAACCTGTCCGCGAGAGACTCGTCACAAAATTAGTGATGAAACCGATTATGCCAATTTTTCTTCCCGCTTTTTCTACAATAACGTAACTTTTGAGTGTTTTTTTTGCCAATTCTGTGACCGCGTCGTCTATGACGAGGTTCGAACAAAGCACGGGCACTCTGGTTAAATTACTTAGAAACGGATCCAAACCTTTGATTCCATCATCAAATTCATGATTTCCTAGGGCCTGAAATATAGACATATCTCGGTTAACTCATTTGTTCAATGGGCTTTTAGTTCAAAATGTATGTGT
>OZ022240.1:34351705-34585931 GCA_963978895.1 Erpobdella octoculata
CTACGTACCAAGGAAGTACGCCATGTATTCCAAGACCATCGAACTTTCTCTTGCCATTCCGCTAGATGATGAAAGTGAAGTCAACGAAATCCCATTGTCAAACATAACATCGGAAACCATGGAATTGGTTATTAAGTACATGCAATACAAAGAAAAGTGGACTGGCAGTGAGGAAGATGATATTCCTGATTTTGAATTACATGTCGATACTGTCCTGGAGCTCATGAAAGCAGCTTATTATTTAGATATGTGATTTTTTCCCTTTTTTGAATAGATTTTATAATTTTTTTCTAAAAATTTTTATTAAATAAAACACAACAAATAATTGGTTATTTTTAAATCTTGTATTCAATGTTATTTACAAACTTTTATTTCGGTGACTTTTATTACCAATGCTTTTATTAACTCGTCGTCTCTGTTTCTCTGTCTGTCTATTTGTTTTTCTGTCTGTTTCAAATCTTGCAATCAATTTTTGAGTCACTTCCTGATGATAGATTTTTTTCAAATTTTGCATACATGCTCAAAATAGAAGACAATGCAATATTCAATTATTAGTTTTACAATAAGTCAATTAATTTAATTAATTTTAATTAATTTCGATATTTCGATATAATTAAGATATTTCGACTTTAATATAAAATAAAAGAGTAATATAAGAAGAAATTGATTGCAAAATTTGTGTTTTAATTACATATAAGAGCATTGGTATATAATATATAATATATAATATATAATATATAATATATAATATATAATATATAATATATAATATATAATATATAATATATAATATATAATATATAATATATAATATATAATATATAATATATAATATATAATATACTATAGGGGTTACCCGGCGTTGCCCGGGGTTTTTAGAGGTTTTTCTAATGTTTGTCCCTCTCGCTCCCGTTTCCTTCTCCACTTTCCCGTTTTCGTCGCGTTCCCGGTCGCTTTTCCGCTTTCGGTCGTTTTCCAGCTCCCGGTCGCTTTCCCGCTCAGACGTTTTGTTATCGATTTTCTCTCTTGCTCGCGTTTCCTTCCATGCTTGCTCTCCCGATTCCAGTCGCTTTCCGCGTTCCCGGTCGCTTTCCGCGTTCCCGGTCGCTTTCCCGTTCCCGGTCGCTTTCCCGTTCCCGGTCGCTTTCCCGTTCCCGGTCGCTTTCCCGTTCCCGGTCGCTTTCCCGTTCCCGGTCGCTTTCCCGTTCCCGCTCACGCTTGCTCTCCCGTTCCCGGTCATGCTTGCTCTCCCATTCCCGGTCACGGTTGCTCTCCCGTTCCCGTCCCCGTTCACGCTCATTTTCTCTTTTCCATTCTTTCATAACTTCTGTTAGCCTATAAAACGTAAAATAGATTTGCTAAGACTATATATATATATGAATGTTTGTGGGTTAGTTTGTCTATTATAGAAACGGGAAAGCGACACGGAACGGACAGCGAGCGGGAGCGGGAATGCGACCGGCAGCGGGAAAACGACCGAAAACGGGAAAGCGAACAGGAGTGGGAAAACAGGTGGGAAAGGAAACGGGAGAGAAAGAGACAAACATTAGAAAAACCTCTAAAAAACCCGGGCAACGCCGGGTATCTCCGCTAGTACATACATAAACACAGACACAGACACACATACATGCACATACACATACATACATACACACATACATACGCACATACATATATATATATAGTTCCCGCTCGCTCACCCGCTCCGCTCCGCTCATTTTGTGACGGATTTCAAAATTTTTTCTCTATATTTGATTCCCCTTGACTCTCAAGATTGTGTGAAAATTTTATTACGATCGGATGAATGGTGTAGCAATGCATAAACGCCATTAACATATATACATATATACATACAAACATTCATCTATATATATAAAAGAACATGTCCTGACTGACTGACTGACTGACTGACTGACTGACTGACTGACTGACTGACTGACTGACTGACTGACTGACAGATGACTGATTGATAATCAACGCCGAGCTCAAACGCCTCATCCTAGGAACGTGAAATTTGGAACTTATATTACTTTTATAGCGCAAACATCCGCTAAGAAAGGATTTTTGAAAATTTTGCTCCTGAGGGGAAAAAACTGGAAAACAAACTTTTTTCTAAAACAATGTATATCTCGAAAACCAAAAATGAGGAAATTTTGAAATTTGGTATATAGATTCTTTTTGAAAAATAAAAAGATACGTGTTTCACCATTTTTTGAAAATTCGGTTTCCCGGACCTCAAATGTGGGTTGGAAAATTGGGTTATTTGGTTTTTAAAGTAGCTTCTACTCAAAAACTGTTACTGCTACAGGAGTAAAAATTAGTATTTAGTTTCTACTCCAAAAATAATGAAACACGTGTTTTAGCATTTTTTGAAAATTTGGTTTCCAGGACTTCAAATGTGGGGTGGAAAATAGGGCTAATTGTCTTTTATAGTAACTGCTACTCAAAAACAGTAAATACCACAGATGTAAAAATTATTATTTAGTTTCTTTTCTAAAAATAAAGATATACGTGCTTCACCATTTTTTACAAATTTGGTTTCCCGGACCTCAAATGTGGGTTGGAAAATTGGGTTCTTTGGTTTTTAAAGTAGCTTCTACTCAAAAACTGTTAATGTTACAAAAGTAAAAATTAGTATTTAGTTTCTACTCTAAAAATAATGATATACGGGTTTCACAATTTATTGAAAATTTGGTTTCTAGGACTTCAAATGTGGGGTGGAAAATAGGGTTATTTGGTTTTTAAAGTAACTGCTACTCAACAACTGTAATTGCTACAGATGTAAAAATTAATACTTAGTATCTACTAAAAAAAAAAAGATATACGTGTTTCATCATTTTTTTGGGTTATTTGGTTTTTAAAGTAGCTGCTACTCAAAAACTGTTAATGCTACAGAAGTAAAAATTAGTATTTAGTTTCTACTCCAAAAATAATGAAATACGTGTTTTAGCATTTTTTGAAAATTTGGTTTCTAGGACCTCAAATGTGGGGTGGAAATAAGGGTTATTTGATTTCAAAATAACTGCTACTCACAAACTGTAAGTGCTACAAATGTAAAAATTAGTATTTTGAAGTTTTGTGCCGGTTAAAAGTAGCTAAGTCCAGTTTATCATCGGCCGGGCCAAGCTGTTATTTTAGAGTCTTCACACGGGCCAGGCCAAACCTTAAATCAAAGTGGGACGGGCCGAGGCTTTTCACTAAGTATATAGATATTTTAGTGATTTTAGGGTCTTCAGTTTGGCCGGGCCAAACCTGAGGTCAAGGTGGGACGGGCCGAAGTTTATCATCAAGTATATAGAACTTCTAGGCCTGTAAAAATGGGCCGGGCCTAATTCAGACGGGCTGTGCCGGGCCAGGAGTTTGGGTTTTTAAAACGGGCTGGTCTAATTTGTCGACGGGCCGAGCCGAGACCTAAAAAAATGATCTCTACTATGGATGCACGGTTCAAACTCTCTAATTTCATGCGAGCGAAGCCGCTACGGGCACTGCTAGTTTTTATATATATAGATAATATATAATATATAATATATAATATATAATATATAATATATAATATATAATATATAATATATAATATATAATATATAATATATAATATATAATATATAATATATAATATATAATATATAATATATAATATATAATATATAATATATAATATATAATATATAATATATAATATATAATATATAATATATAATATATAATATATAATATATAATATATAATATATAATATATAATATATAATATATAATATATAATATATAATATATAATATATAATATATAATATATAATATATAATATATAATATATAATATATAATATATAATATATAATATATAATATATAATATATAATATATAATATATAATATATAATATATAATATATAATATATAATATATAATATATAATATATAATATATAATATATAATATATAATATATAATATATAATATATAATATATAATATATAATATATAATATATAATATATAATATATAATATATAATATATAATATATAATATATAATATATAATATATAATATATAATATATAATATATAATATATAATATATAATATATAATATATAATATATAATATATAATATATAATATATAATATATAATATATAATATATAATATATAATATATAATATATAATATATAATATATAATATATAATATATAATATATAATATATAATATATAATATATAATATATAATATATAATATATAATATATAATATATAATATATAATATATAATATATAATATATAATATATAATATATAATATATAATATATAATATATAATATATAATATATAATATATAATATATAATATATAATATATAATATATAATATATAATATATAATATATAATATATAATATATAATATATAATATATAATATATAATATATAATATATAATATATATTATATAATATATAATATATAATATATAATATATAATATATAATATATAATATATAATATATAATATATAATATAATATAATATATAATATAATATAATATATATATATATATATATATATATATATAATTATCAAGGGTTTTTATAGAATGAATTTCCGCATTTGACCTCACGGAGAAAATAAGCATTCAAGTAACCATTGTTATTTAAACAACTCACATTTGTACAGAATAACTTGCAATTGCATAAAAAATGGAAGCTGAGCAGGCTGGACAAGTTGAACAGGTTTCGCAAGCTGATGAAAATAAGTATGGAACTTTAACTGAGGAGGATTGCATTGGAAACACATCTGTTGGTGTTAAGTTAACATCTACCGAAGGTGAAGCTTTCTACGTACCAAGGAAGTACGCCATGTATTCCAAGACCATCGAACTTTCACTTGCCATTCCGCTAGATGATGAAAGTGAAGTCAACGAAATCCCATTGTCAAACATAACATCGGAAACCATGGAATTGGTTATTAAGTACATGCAATACAAAGAAAAGTGGACTGGCAGTGAGGAAGATGATATTCCTGATTTTGAATTACATGTCGATACTGTCCTGGAGCTCATGAAAGCAGCTTATTATTTAGATATGTGATTTTTTCCCTTTTTTGAATAGATTTTATAATTTTTTTCTAAAATTTTTTATTAAATAAAACACAACAAATAATTGGTTATTTTTTAATCTTGTATTCAATGTTTTTTTACGAACTTTTATTTTGCTTACAATCTCTGTTTGTGTATGTGTGTGTTTCTTTTTTTCTTTGTACGCAAATCTTGCAAGTAAAATTTAACCAGCTTTTTGACTAGCTAAGAAGCTGAAACTTTCAGCATAGCTTTATATTGGACTAGCGGGGTACTTGGCGTTGCCCGGGGGTTTTAGAAGTTTTTCTATAGTTTTTCTCTCACGCTCCCGTTTCCTTCTCCGCTTGCTTTCCCGCTCCCGCTCGCTCTTCTGTTTTCGGTCGCTTTTCCGTTCCCGTTTGCTTTCCCGTTCCCGCTCATCCTCTAGTCTCCCTTTTTGCCCGTTCTCCCGCTCCGCTCATTTTATGACCGATTTAAATTTTTTTCACAAAAACCTTCTTCCATTGACTCTCAAAGTTGTGTGAACATTTCATTACTATCGGATGAATGGTGTAGCAATGCATAAGTTACATACACACATAAAAAAAACTTAATTTGAATATCTTTCGTATTTCTAAATCGAGTGTTTTTGAAATAAAGGTTTGTGTTGAAAAACTCGTTTTTTCCTTTACTTGTTAAGAGTCACTATGCATTTCTATGCTTAAATAATTTAAAAAAAAACGTTAAAGGGTAAACGCAGGCCATGTTGACAGTTTGATCATAAAATTTTTATTAATTTTCACTGAACGCAATTTTTACACAAAGATTGCAGATCCGCCGCAAACTGTTTGATCTCAGCGATGCCACTAGACTATGTCACGCACTCCGCAAAAGGACCGTTCGTAACTGTTGAAAACTAAAGTTTGTTCGTGAAACATGATCGCAAAGATCGTAGGCCTCATAATGCTCGTTTTTGTTAGGTTGTTTTTCTTTTCTGTGAACAAATCTTGGAAATAGAAATTAATAAACTTATCGCTATCCAATTAAGCTAAAACTTGGATTATAGACTTGTTTCTTAATGAATTAATTTTTATTTAATTCATGGAGTTTATTTAAATATTATATTTTAGTTTTGTTTGTTAACTTTTAATGGGATTTTTATAAGTCGCTCAGGTCAAATATAATTTCGTATATCTTGTATCTTGATTGCATACATAAAAGAAAAAAAACTGTATATGATTTTTTCTGACTCAACTCATGCGAAATGCAAATAATGCTATTAATACTGATGATGGATGTGTTCACTTCAGTTTTTAAAAAATCTGCAATCGCTCAATCTGGAAGACAGGAAGAATTTACTGTCGTTAAAAAATGCTTGCTTTTATCATATCTGACGGCTCATAAAATCTATGTAATTAAAGTAAAGACTGTTTTTCTTTTTTAGGCCTGTCGTCCGACAGGCTTTAAGCTAGTTGTTCTATTAACAATATGATATAAGAGCGATGGTTTAATTTTGTTTGCAATTATGAAAAAAAGTTATGATTGTCACTTAAGGGACAAAATGGCAACGAAGAAAACATTTTGTCTTTTCCATCCATGCAAATTTTCCGCGAAACTAAGTTTGTTACCATTTTAATTTATGGCTCAATCAATCAATCAATCAAAAATTTGTATAGCGCTATTTTCGTAGTGTTCAATAGCGCTCGGTCGTGAACTTATCAAACAGATATGTTTTAAGTCCACGACGGAAAGCTGTGAGAGAAGTAGAGTTAGTGAGAGAAGAAGGAAGAGAGTTCAAAAGATAGGGACCAGAGTAGCAGAAAGAGCGTTTAGCAAAAGAATGGTTAATAGTGAAGACGCGAAAGTGATTACGAGAAGAAGAACGAAGACCGGACTTAGGAGGGATATGTAATAAATTAGTTAAGTAGAGAGGAGAAAGTCAATTTTTTATTTTATACATTATTGAACAGATTTTAAAAATCACCCTATATCTGAGAGGAAGCCAATGGAGAAGAACAAGAGATGGAGAGATGTGAGAAGAGTAGAAGGTACGAGAAACTAAGCGCGCAGCCGAGTTGAAGGCTTTAGAGAGAGGATAGAGGGTAGTGTCAGGACGACCATAGTATAGTGAATTGCAGTAGTCAATTCGAGACAGGACGAGAGAAGAGACTAGAAGTTGCAGAGAGGGGTCATCCAGAAGTGGACGAAGCTGCTTAATACGGCGAATATGGAAGTAACAAGATTTAGTAACAGATGTAATTTGGGGGGTTAGAGACAAGTTAGAGTCAAAGAGAAAACCTAAGCTACAAATCAAAGGAGAAGGAGAAATGGAAAGAGAAGATGGAAAAGTTTATTATGATATCTTTTAAATATAGCAATTTTCTTAAATTGTCCGTAGCTGTATGTAGAAAATAATTTAAGAAATTAGACTAACATATGAAACGACTGTCGGCTACAAAGCTCAGCTAATACTAAGCTAGCTGATAGCGAGAGATAGCCAAGTGTTGTTTGAGCTGAGATTAACTGCAACTAAGCTCTGTCTAATTATTTCCAAGGTTAAAACTTGTCAATTGCTAAACTTTTTCTTCAATTCGTCATAAGAAAATATGGTCGAACAATTAAACTTTTGCAATTTTTCAATATGTATTTTTGACGTCTACTTTTGGATATGTTTCAAGCGCCGCTGTTTACCTAACTTTCATAAAACCGTTTTGATTTGAAAAAGTCATCGCTTGAAGTTTTCTGTTTTAAAAACTATTTGGATAACCTATTAAAAGGTTCATAGATTTTAAAATAAAAAACCATTCTTTATCGGCGAATCAAAGTTATTCATTTTGATCTTCGGAACAAGTAGGTACGCAATATAATATCATAATATGAAACTTATATTTAACGCTTGCTAAATCTATTGACAGTGCGTACAGATTTACAAAATGGCTATTAACAATCTAAAGCGAAGAAGTTAAAAATGTAAAAACTATGTTAAAATCTTTTTTATACCAATAGTATCGAATATTTTGCAATAATTAGTTTTCGAATGACCCTGTTTCTCCAAAAAAGGGGGAGAGGTAAGAATATGGGGAAAGGTTAAGGAAAGGCTTGTAACGTGATCAGTGTTTTTGTCTTTGAAATATTTGGCTGTAGAAATAATGCTATGAAGCTGGCTAATTAGTAGGTGGATAAGTTTAGCTTTAAAAGCAATTTTCAACGTCGCAATGACATTGAGCACTTGCTCTTTATATAGAGAGGGAGCATACTGCTTTCGGCACGCACTGTCAATAACATCGACATTTATTTAGATTTAATTCAATATTGTGTAATTGGTAAATGAGCTCAAAATTATAAAAAAATACACCGACCACATAAGCGTTATTTACAGAACAGCAGAACCGATAAAAGACCCAAAAAAATGAATTTGCTTGTGCTTTGCGTTTTCCTTAACTTGTGGTTATTCTTTGACTCGACCACTTCTGAGCCATTCCAGTTGTACATACTACACACGAACGATGTCCACTCTCGTTTCGAAATGTTCAACAAGAAAGACTTGTCCTGCAAAATAGATCCTACCAAGCCAATCAGTGAGCTACCACAGAAAAAAAGATGCTATGGCGGAGTCGCTAGAAGAGCCGGCTTCATCAACGAGTTTCGTCGCAAATACAAGAACGTACTGCTCTTGGACGCCGGTGATCAGTTTCAGGGAACGCCATGGTTTTATATCTACAAGGGAGTAGCTGCCAGTCACTTCCTCAACAGACTCAAATACGATGCAATGGTAATTTCGAAAACTCTTATTTGATTCGCTTTGAAACATATCCCAGGGATTTAACTAGGTTTTTTTTTCAAATTCCGCTGTTAGATAAAGCGTTTGGAAATTTGAGATTAATTATGATGAAAATAATAATAATCATAATAATAATAATTATTATTCCTAATACAACACATGAAATTGTTGCCAAGACATCTTTATAGAGACTATATGGACAGGTAAGCAGAAATTCCCTCAACTCCATATTTTATTACACTGCTTAAATTAACTTGCAATATAACAGTTTGGATTAAAAAACCTCTTGTACCTACTTTAAATTGTTTAAAATTAAAAAAAACTTGGTAGAAATAAACTTAGTATAATCAGAAATGAATTTGATAAATTCTCTAATCTTATAATTAAATTTCAACATTTGAACATAAAATAAATTTAAATTTACCAATAAAGTAGTAATATTAATTTAAAAAATGTTAAAGCTCACAAGTTTAAAACATTACATTAATTGCTATTTATTATTACATCTAATTATTAATAAATTATTAGCCATCGTTGATCAGTTAGTTTAAAATAACGTGCTGGATGACAAGACTGATAATTAAAAGGCAAAGAGCAAAAAGTAAAATATGGAAAAAATATAGAGATCTAAGCTGTACCATTGGAAAAGATAATACAAACATATAAAAATTAAAAGAGTTACAAGAAAAATACAAAATGAAAAGAAATGAAGTGAAAAAACAATTAAAATGGCCATATTGGAGTATGAACAGAAATTGGCAAACTTTATAAAAATGGATTGCAAAAGTTTTTACAAATATGTCAGAAGTAGACAGAAGAAAAAAGATAAAGTGGGTCTATTAAAAGATGACAAAAGGGCAGGTAATATCGAACGATGAAGAAACAGCAGACATTCTAAATAACTACTTTGGATCCGTTTTTACTAAAAAAGATATCTAAAATATTCCTAAGGCTAAAGATTTGTTTCAAAGAGACAGAGACGATTTAATAACTAAAGTTGTTTTTACAAAAATGAAAGTTGTTGAAATGCTGAGAAAATTGGAAACTGATAAAAGCCCTGGGATGGATGAGCTGCATCCAAACTTTTTGATTGAGGTCAGAAATGAGATCGGAGATGTTCTGGCAGAATTGATAAATAGGTCATTGCAAACTGGGGAAGTCCCGCAGGACTGGAGGGAGACTAGTTGGCCGGCGACTAGTTGGGCGGCGACTAGTTGGGCTAGCGACAAGTTGGGCGGTGACTAGTTGGGCGGCGACTAGTTGGCAGAGACTAGTTGGCCTGCTCCGCTGGAGGGATGCTGTTGTAGTGCAACTGTTCAAGAAAGGCAACAAAAGCGACGCATGCAATTACAGACCAGTTAGCCTTACCAGTATTGTTTGCAAAATTATGGAAAAAATAATCAAAAATGAAATTTTGATTTATCTGGAAAAATATAAATTAATTAAAAATAGTCAGCGTCGATTTGTGAAAAAAAGATCGTGTTTGTCAAATATTTTGGATTTTTTGAGAAGGTTTATGGAGGTATGGATGCATGTCAGTCGGTGGATGTGATATATTTAGATTTTGCCAAGGCCTTCGATACGGTTCCGCATTAAAGGTTGTCTTCAAAGTTGAAAGCAGTTGGTATAGGTGGTACTGTTGAGGTGGATAGATTGTTGGTTGCTGGATAGAAGACGAAAGTGGGAGTGAGACGACGTTTTTCAAAATGGATAAAAATAACCAGTGAAGTGCCTCAAAGTTCTGTGCTTGAACCACTTATTTTTGTTGTCTACATAAATGACCTTGATGAAGGGATAGCAGCTAAAGTATCAAAATTTGCTGACGACACTAAATTATGCAAAACCGTATGCAATAATGACGATGTCGACGTGCTGAGAAACGATCTTGTGCAATTATTCAAATGGTCGCAGGAATGGCAGATGTGGTTCAATGTTGACAAGTGTCATGTTATGCACATGGGTGGAGGGAATCCAAGATATAAATACGAGTTAAAAGGAATGCAGCTAAAAGAAACGAATGAAAAAAGATCTTGGCGTATTAGTAAATGAAGATGCTAAACAGTCTAGACAATGTGCAGAGGTTTCAAAGAAGGAAAACAGAATCTTGGGCACGATCAAAAGAGCCATGGTAAGCAGAGATAAAGAAACAATTTTAAGATTGTATAAATATTTGAACCACAATCTGTTAACCGTCTTGTTTTTTGAAAAATCTAGAAAAAAATAATAGTTCAGTAGCGCGTGTCTACTCGGCCAAGATGTTTTCTATTCTTTTAATCCTGCGTTGTTTCAGCTGTCGTTTCATTAAAGAAAAATCAACTCTGCTTTTACGATGATGTTGATCTTGCTTACTTAAATATTAATTCATTGCTTATTCAGGCCTTGGGCGTACATGAATTCGATAACGGGCTTGATGGCTTAGACCCTCTGCTCAGGACCGCGTCCTTTCCTATACTCTGTAACAACCTCCAGATGAACAAAGGGGCCACTTCTCAAATGAAAATAACTATAAAACCATACGTTGTAGTTGAAATAAGCGGAAGAAAAATTGGCATTATTGGTTATCTAACAGCCGGCGCGTCACGCCTTTTGAAAACAGGTTTTTTTTAATACTGTCTGTCTATTCAACACTGTTACTTTCACTGAATGACAGATTTTATGGGATTGAGTTGTAATTACCTTAGAAATTTTTTTTTCAATTCAATGATAAAAATTGTAAGCTTTTTACAATGTGGGTAGATCAAATACTTTAAAGATGGGCATTTTGGACGGTAACTGTTTCAATTGGGTTATCAACTTTGTAAGAAATGGTTTTTGTATTTGTTATGACTTTTAAATTCAAACGAGATTCTTACTACGGTTTCATAATACCAAAAACCTTGATGGAATGCATTTGTGAAAAATGCGAGATGATTATCACAATATTTCTGTAAACTTGTAAAATCAATTCGACTATTTGATTATTATGATCTTTTATATAGAAAGCGCATAAACAACAAGTAAAGAAAAAAACCAGTTTTTAACACAAACTTTGATTTCAAATACACTCGATGTGTGTCTGTGTGTATGTACACGAAAGATGTTCAAATAACGTTTTTTTTTTGTTTTTTTTAATTGAATTATGTATTGTCATCCAATATAAAGATATGCTGAAAGTTTCAGCTTCTTAGCTAGTCAAAAAGCTGGTTAAATTTTACTTGCAAGATTTGCGTACAGAGAAAGCCACATACACACACACTAACAGAAATTGTAACCTAAATAAACGTTTGTAAAAATATAAATAAATCAAAAAAATTATTCGAAACAGATGACCTTTTTTTCTCAAACGATGACCGATCCTTAATGATAACAAGTGATATTTTGAAAAGAAACGGCGTCGACATAATCATCGCCGTTGGTCATGCTGGGTTGACAAAAGACAAACAGACAGCCGAAAGATGTCACCTTATTGACGTTATAGTCGGAGGTCACAGTCACTCTTTACTTTACACAGGTTGGATTGTCTTTTATATCGTGTGCATTTCGTTGTTTGCTCTGGTCAGCAGTTCTGACTACACGTGCCTTGAAGTTTAACACATTTCATTTTCGGTCATTAGTCATTGTGTCATTCCAAAAACATGAGTAGTCTGTGGCGCCACCGTACAAGTTTTTAATGTAGCTACCACTGTAGGTCCTACAGCGATTTTGATTCATCAAAGACATCGGGCAAATCAAACATTACTGCTTGGTCTGTTTTATGTTGCCACTATTGAATACAGATTTTAAAATAAGATTGATTAATCAAAACAAATGCTTTTGCAAGCCATTTGAAGTGACATGATTGGTCAATGAGATTAAAGTGCTTTGCAATCGTTTTAGAAATTTTAATACTTTTACAGTTTGTTTTCAATTCTTATTTCTTTTTAAGGAAAAAACCCTTGCGGTGATCAGACTGATGGTGAATATCCTTGGGTTTTCAAAGATCATGAAAGAAGAACTTCTCTTGTGGTCCAGGCTGGATCTTATGGAAAATATGTAGGCATGCTCAACTTAACTTTTGATGATGCAGGCAAACTCACCGATTGGTCAGGCAACCCTGTCCTTATGGACCACACTATTCCAGATGGTGAGCCTCTCGAATAGATTATGAAAAAAAAAAATCTGAAAAAACAGCATATTTTATAAAAGATAATTAAATCAATAGGCGATAATGCTTGACGTTAAGAAAAAACATTTGACCGTAATAATGTCAGTATATGTTGTAGGTAAATGAGTTTGTATTTAAAGTACGAGTCAAGTATATGCCATTAGTATAAGTTTGTGAAAGCATTATAAAAAAAGCTATTTTGTAAAAACGATTGTTATTAATAAACTAATAAATAAATTTTAAATTAATAGATCGTCAAATTAAGTTGGAGGTGGAAAAGATGAGTGAGAAAGTGAGTTTGTTAAACAAGGAAGTCGTTGGAAAATTGTCAGTTCCTCTCGATGCGTCGGATGATGTTTGTAGGATCGCCGAGTGCAATTTCGGTGAGTCCTTGAAGAATAATAATAATAATAATAATAATAATAATAATAATAATAATAATAATAATAATAATAATAATAATAATAATAATAATAATAATAATAATAATAATAATAATAATAATAATAATAATAATAATAATAATAATAATAATAATAATAATAATAATAATAATAATAATAATAATAATAACAATAACAATAACAACAACAGCAACAACAACAACAACAATAATAATAATAATAATAATAATAATAATAATAATAAAATATAAATTAATTAGAGCAGTTCAACTTTTTAACAATCTCACAAACATCTGTGTCCCGCTGACGTGACGCGAGACTTGAGTCACAACGGAGGTAAGGTGATGTAACTAACTGCGACTTAAGTGTAATAATTCAGGACTGCTGAGATATTAGACTACTCGTACACTAAGTAAAATATTATTATTTTATAATAACAACTTAATAATAGAAAATAGTAATGATAAATGTAATGCGATATGCTTACGTTTCTGACATTTCGAGAAAAAAACGAATGCGATGTTCTACGACTAATCTGATGTCCACCGCGTCCAGACGATTGAAAAAAAAACCAACAACATTAAACGATTTTATTAGATTGTCTTGTACACACATGCAACATTCCATCCTTCACAGGAAATTTGCTTGCCGACATCTTGGTTGAACAGCTCCGTCAGAATCGATGGTGGAAAGATCAGATCGTTATTGCTCTGGTCAATGGTGGAATGTTCAGGAACTCCATCGATGAAGGTTTATCTACCAGTCTTTTATCTTTCAGTTTTCATTTTTTCAAAGATGATATTCTTACAAACCGAAATTTTCCAGAATAAAGTTACTAATAGTAAAAGTAAAAGTAAAGTATTGATTGAATGGCTTGGATGCCATGATTACCATGTGTGTGTGTGCTTGTTTATAGCTTAGATGTGTATCTGAAAACTGTATAAAAATGTTTCGAAATTCAGCATACACGTCAATAAACACTTTTTTGTGTGTGCTAATTTACAGGTCGTGTTACTTATGAGGACGTAATAAAAGCGCTACCACTCCACGACCGTTTAGTCATGGTTCACATGAAAGGCCTAACGTTGGTCGAAGTTCTCGAGCATTCCGTGTCTGATTTTAGTCTGACTGAAAAAAGCGGGAAGTTCATGCAGTTTTCTGGTTTGTTATGTTAAATTTTTCATTCCAGTCTTGCTTGCTTTCTTGCTTATTCCAGTCTAGTCTTGCTTGCTTGATTGATCTTTCTTGCTTGCATGTTTTCTTGTGGACAAATCTTGAAAGTGAAAATTAAAAAACTTCATGTTATCCAATCAAGCTGAAACTTAAATTACTGACCTGTTCTTCGTGACAATGCATTCTATTAAACTTAAAAAATTTATAAAAATAATTTCAATTTATTTGATTGCTTTATCTATGCTCAAAAATCGAAACTATGTGACACTTGCAAAAAAAAACCTTCTTTTTCCCGCCTTGCAAATCGAGGCGATGATGTGTTATTTTATTATCAACAATATCTTTCGCGTCTGTTTTTCTTCACGGCGTATTGACATATTGGCAGGTGACGATGTCATTGTGGGCATGCGTGTCGCTATCACCCGGATTTTTTAGCGAGTAATAAAATTGTTACAACGAAACCCAATAGACAATAATTACTTGATTAATTGCGTATAAGCTGAAGACGCTTGTTGATTTTGAATCGCTTTACGCACACATATTGCTTACTATTATTTCTCTTCTGTCTTTTTTCTCTTTTCTTTTTTTAATTTTCTCTTTCTCTCTTTTTTTCTTTTTAGACAAAGTTTTTATTTTCTTATTATAGCCTACTAATCAAGCCCGTTTTCTTCTTCAGATGGCCTAGAAGTGATATACAATATGTCAAGGCCAAACGGCAACAGAGTGACTAAAGTAAGTATTGGAATCTTCGACAAGTGTCCGGGTCTTACGCCTCTAAGGAATTATGGCTATTATTATGTCATTATGCCAGGCTTTTTAGTCAATGGTGGTGACGGTTTTTCTATGCTCGAGAGCTACAAGGACGATGTCATCAATTTCGGTTTGTATTGGCGATGATGATGATGATGATGTTGTTCGAAGAAGGTGTTTTTTGTTGGTCCAACCGGTCATGGTGGTATTTTAAAATTTCGAAGTAGCTTACTCATCGTTCTATGGTGTATTGAAGCCATTTATAGACGTGGTTGTTGAAGGGATTAGTTTCATTCTGCGTCGGCTAGACCGATCGGTTATTGTAATCTGATAACTATCTAGAGATTTGCAAAAAGGCCTTTGACCATATATATATATATATATATATATATATATATATATATATATATATATATATATATATATATATATATATATATATATATATATATATATATATATATATATATATATATATATATATATATATATATATATATATATATATATATATATATATATTTCCAAACAAACAGTGATTGGTCAGTCCCATACTATAAGACTTTAACGCAGTGTCAATTATACCAAGAAACTTTGCGCAAACACGATCTCCGTGGCCACCCTTTCCAGCAAGTTTCCAACAAGTAAGGAATGTCACGGCTATGTCACGCGTTGATAACAAACACGTTTTTACAAACTTTTATTTAGGTTGCAATCTCTCTTTGTGTGTGTGTGTGTGCGTGGCTTTCTCTGTACGCAAATCTTGCAAGTAAAATTTAACCAGCTTTTTGACTAACTAGGAAGCTTAAACTTTTAGCATTAGCTTTAAATTGGATAACAATACATGATTCAATTGAAAAAAAAAACTTAATTTGAACATCTTCCGTATTTATAAATCGAGTGTATTTAAAATAAAAGTTTGTGTTAAAAAACTCGTTTTTTTCTTTTGTTTGTTTTTGAATTTTCAAACAAAATATGCTACGAATAAATGTGTTTTGAATTAAGATATTAATCAAAAACTACGGTGTAATTATGGTTTATTTGTAGTGCAAAGACAACTTCAATACTTATTCCAAACTAAAATCCAACACGTAACTAATGCCTAGTTAAAACCACCCGCGTAACTACCCAATTAAACCAACACACACAACTATGGGAGCTAAACACTTTTCCATGACCAAAACATTGATTTTTCAGTCAAAAAAATGCTTTTAATGTTTTGACCACAATTAAGTGGCGCAAGACCGAGACATTGACTTTTAGATCAAGACGAGACCGAGACAAGACAGCAGAATGTTTTACCAAGACCGATACCATGGAAAGACACATCTCTGCACACAACCAATACCCAATTAAAACTCGTGAATATAAAAACAACAGCGATGGCAGCTTCTTTCCCACTTCAATGATGGCATCTGATAACGATATATATATACACCTATTATTGATTATTTAATATTACTTAATATTTATTATTGATTTTTAATATTTATTTTTAAATTTTTCTGACCTGCGGACTGATCAGCTTTACTGATTGCGTTCATCCACAGTATGCCACTATTTATACAACTCTTGAATCAGGGGCGCAACTAGGGGGGGCAGGTTTGCGCCCCTGTCTCGAATGTCAGATTCTACATACATTAAATCAATATGAAAATTTGTTTTATTTTTTTTTGCATGATTCACTCCATTAAATAATAGAATTAAACTACTCTCAAAAACAACAGATGTTATCGACAGTGACGCACTGATTGGATGCCTGGCAAAGCACTCGCCTGTTACGGCATACGTGGAAAATAGAATTAGGGGGTTAGACACGTATCCCGGATGGACAGAAGAGATGAGAAAACGTGAGAAAATACACGAAAATATTGAAAAAGTTTGATAAAACAGTAACTAAGGAAACAAAAAGAAACAAAACGAAACCAAAGTTTGACAATTATCAACGTTCTACTCGAGGTGCCGATGTCATCGGGTATTATTATTGCTTGCTCGAGGCGGTGCTGCTGTGTGCTATTTTTATTTATTTTCCAGGCTAATCTAAATTTGATGTATTTTAAATTATACTGGCCACGACATTGAATTTGAATATATATATATATATATATTTTTCTTAAATTCAGTTTCTTTGCTGATTTTGATACTTTAAATGTTTTAACGAATGAAACTAAAAATGAAATTCACTGCAAGCTGACTCAGTTTGTACCTGTAAAAAAATAAATTACATTAAATTCTTCGCAGGTTTAAAATTGTATTATATTTTAATAACGTGCAGTCCTACTTCATGATGTTTGTGTTGGTTTGATCTTCTAAGCGAGCTGTTTCTCTTTATGTTTTGGTTTTTTCTAGTTGAATTTGTCGATTTTTCCTTTTTTACTTTTCCACTAATTTGCTTAATACGGCAAATCCCACAAATGTTACTTGACTGAAATTTCTGCCATTAAAGACGATTAGTAACACAACCGCGTTTTCAACTATCATCAAAGCCACTTCTCGTCGCCTTTCATCACTTTCATCTTTAAAAAAAAAAATCTGCTAACATCAAAAGAGACGAACAAACCACGCCTTGAGTTGTGTTGTCGTCACTGTGCGTGTTTCTGTTGTGTTTTTCAATAATACGCATGCTTGTGTGTTTATAGTTTTCAACGGCACATTTTTCAATGTGTATGCACTGTTTTATTTACTGACTGGAAACGCTTTTAAAAGTGTATTTCGGTTGATAATTGAAATGCTCACGGAATTATCTGCTCTCTATACGACAGATGATAACAGAAGCCGTGATAACAAGAAAATGTTTGCACTCCATACGACGAATGATAACAATAGAATGTGACGTTTCATTTTGTTTAAAGTAATCTCAATCGATTGGTCAAATAAATGCCATTCCTCCCTACTTGTTTGTTTTCCGTGCTCTTCAAAGATTTTCTTGCTTTCATTTAGTTTTTGTTGGTTTAAATTATTAATTTTTATTTACCCGATTGCAATTTTTTATTCATTTACAGAAATAATTTTCCAATATTTGATTTGCGAATGATCCTTATTAAACTTTTAGTTATTATTTGTCAAGCATCTTTCGTGCGCCGTCAAATTGATGATGAAATGAAATGTCTTCAATTTCAGGGAGGTACTTGTGATGATAATTACTAAAAGTTTGTTCTATTGACAGTAACTAACAACTTAAATTGTTATTGTTACCTCATTAATTATAATTATTCAAATTTTCATTTATTTTTTGTTCTGATGATCTACTCTCATGTTTTATCTGCATTGAAAATGTTTTCATAATCTTACCGGTTGGACATCGTACTTGGAGGTATTCCGCTTTGGTGGGAGGGGCGTCTCAGAGTTTCATAAAAAAAATTCAGCCCGCACACCCCCTGGTTCGACTCAGAGCCAACAGATTTTTTTGATCCACCGAGAATTGTAGGGTCACCATCTTTTGAACGTCCAGATTGCTATTTTTATTATATTCAATGACCCCATATAAGATACTAAGATACATGAGTTACTAAAGTTTCCGTGCTTCTTTTATGCAAACTAATTCATTGGCTGATTTAATTTTAAAGAGTGAATCGGCTAAAAAAAAAAAATCAGCATTATTAAACGAGTGTGTTAGAAATCAAAAGATCGAATTCAAATAGATATTTTATTTTAAGTGAATAATAAATATGTCTATTTTAATTCTAGTTTGCATGCTTTTTTTTTTTAATAAAAGTCTGGTTCTTTTTATGCTCCATATTTATGGAGTCGTCTTCCTATTTCTTTCACAACTTCGACGTCAGCGTCTTTCAATGCTTCTGGTGATCAATTTTAATTGTTCATGATTTATTTTGATTCGAAAACATTTTAGACAATCGTAGCTAAAATAAAAAAAAATATTCGTATTAATATTGTTTTCTGTTTAAAATATCGCCTGTAATGTTTGTTTGCTCTCATTTTTTCTTCGGAGGCGTCTCTAAAAAATAAACAAAAATAAAAACTTATTCACCCGTTGTTTAATTATAATGAATAATAAAAACAATTAACACGATTTTTATTAAATGTCGTTTATTTAACCAACTTTAGATAATGTTTTAAATAATGTTATTAAATATTACAAAGTTCAATTCAGCAGCGGATCCAGAAATTTGGCAAAGGGTGCCCCAAAAAATTGTTTTATATAGTTTTTTGAATGCTTTTATTTAACTTCACTTTCTCTCTGTTTGTTTGTGTTTTTTTTGTCTGTGGTGATCATATCTTAGAAACAAAAATTCCCCCACTTTTCGACCACCTAGAGCTCTAAAACTTTCAGGAAAGCTTTATTCTGGGTGACAATACATGAATTTAATGTCTCCGACATGAATTAGGTCTTAAATCAATTCAAATTAATCAATTCAAATTAATTCCTGTCATCTAGCGACTGTAATAAGTTGTTTATGTATAACTCGCCAGAGGTTCAAAATAATTACACAGTACGGATGTTTATTTATAAGTCGCCAGAGGTCCAAAATAATTAACAAGATTGAGCGTAACGGTTGTTTTAGATTCAAAAATTTTAGTTCGTTGACTCAGATGAAGAGGCCAATATAAGCTTTTTTTTTAAATTTATTTTTTTCTTTACTTGTTTAAATTTTGATAACTGTTGTTATGCAACCCGTTGTAAGATATCTTGAATTTCTTTTATTTAGTAAACGAAACCAATGGAATTAAAATTAAACTAAAAAATTGAAGTTAATTTTTTTATTTACGAGCAGCTGGGTTACCCTTTTTTGCTATTTTTTTTCTTTTTTCCATTTTCCTCATTTTCTGTATTTTTTCGTTTCCTCTGCAGCAATGTCAATGTTACATTGTGTTGCGGAGTTAGGTTATCAGACACTTGAAAGTAGAGAATGACTTTTAAGCTGCAATATTAAATACTAGGATTGTCTCAATTTGACGAAAGAAAGTTATCACTTATCACAGATGGCAAAAAATTCTTCTTTCCCAAAATAATGGCTTTTTAATGTCCCTTGGTAGACGTTTTTGTTGGACTGACTGAACTAATTTCTTTGTGTGTTAACTACTGTTAACCTCCAAGCTGTAAAGGTTCAATCCAAACTCGAACAATTCTACTATTCCCATGATTTCGGGCAGTGGGATTTTTCATAGCTAATAGGATAACTTTTGGCAGTTATAGCTTACTAGCAGTGCCCATCGCGGCTACGCTGCTTTGAAATTAGAGAATTTGAACCGTGCATCCAGTAGAGTAATGATTTTTTACGGCCCAACCTAGTAGAGTAATGATTTTTTACGGCCCAACCTGTTTTATATTTGTTTATTTTAAAAAATAGAGATACTGAATTTCAGCACCTTGACATTATAAGTTTGAGTTTTCAAGCATATAACTCCATTTTTCACCCCACATTTGAGGTCCTGGAAACAAAATTATCAAAAATTGGTGAAACACGAACATATATCTTTATTTCGCAAGGAAATACTACATACTAATTATTATTTCTGTAGCACTTTCAGTTTTTGAGTAGCAGTTATTCTATAAAAAAAAACAAATACCAAATTTTAAAACCTCATTTTTGGTTTTTGAGATATGCCTTTTTCCAGAAAAACGTTAATCTTCCTGTTATCTTCCCATTATAGTTGTTCAAAAGCAAACGTCGGATATATGAGCGAGGTAAATGAAGAGTTTAATATTACAAAAAAAAGTTTGTTTTGCTGTAGGCTGTAACCGACAGTGGCTCAAACTTTATGAAAGCTTTCTGACATTATTCAATACATGTCGAAGTGGAAAATGAAAAAAAAACAGTGAGGAATATGATAGTGAAGACTTTTAAATTGGTTTTATTTTTTCAAAGTGACTTTTCTCATTCTTATTTCAAGACATTTAAATTTCAAAAATAAAACTAGCAATGGATAATGATGCTGATGATATTGAAAATGATATACATAAAATAAGTTAGTTTATTAACATTGAATTGAACACAAATTTGTGTTATCATTGAATGCACCTAAATGAGTATATACTGTTGATGTCATATAAGAATCAAAACATGGTTGTGAATGCTAGTTTATTATTTCTTACTCCTACGCAGAGTATCGGTAGCGGTAGCAGTAGCGACGCTACTCATAAATTTAAGTAGCGGTAACGGTAGCGCCGCTACTAATCAAACTGGTAGCGTAGCGAAAAGCGGCGCTATTTTTTCAAAGTAGCGTTAACAACACTGATGGTTGGTCAGCTGATGAAGGACATATATATGGGGTTTCGATCCCTCTTCAAGCCTAGTCGCTGAAGTTATTAAGAGATGGAAAGTATAATAATATAATGATGTATAATGACTAATGAGAGTCTTTGAAGTACCGAACTTGGTAAGAGCTGCTGTTATAAATACCCAACTTGTGTTGTGTTTATTGTATTTATATACGGATGTGTTGAAGGCTCAAATTAAGCCACTAGTGAAGGAGTAGACGTTTTCTTTAAAGATTCAACAGTTTTTTTTTATTTCAGGTAAATATTTGCTGAGAAATTTCAACGGTTTGTTAACATTATAAAAAATAAACAATTTAAAGTGGTGATAACCGTGTTTTTAGGTTAATTTGAAACGGTTAGTAATGTTATTTTTTTAGTAGAAAAAATTTATTGAAGTTGTTAAATAAATATTGAATCATATATCATAATCAATAAATTTAGGAGAAAAATTCAATTAAAAAATATTTAAAGATTGAGTGGATATGGCAGGTTGTGAGAAAATTTTAATGGAGAAAGTGTGTCACATAATTACTAAAACAAAAGAGAGAGAGAGAGAGAGAGAGAGAGAGAGAGAGAGAGAGAGAGAGAGAGAGAGAAAGAGAGAGAGAGAGCGAGAGAGGAGAAAGAGAGAGAGAGGAGAGGGAGAAAAATAGTTAACAAAAGAGTGCGAGGAGTAAGTGAATATATAAATGAACTTGGTGAGAACTACTTACGATCGTGCGATTCTCATGAATTCGTCCAAATTGACTCAGTCAAAAGGACGTTAATTAATTAATTAATTAATTAATTAATTAAAAAGTATGTGTGTATATTGTTATGATGTTTCAAATGTAAATAGGATATTACGAATTACCTTGCTAATTGGTACAAGATAGTTTTGTTCAAAGTCTTTGCTTATCGGAATTATATTAACGATGAACTTGGTTTTATAACAGCGTCCGGATACTGGTATAAAAAAGGAAAAAGTATTGCGGTATTGCTGGTATTGCGGGTATTGGAACATACAACTGAAACGGAACCTCGAAATGAAACTTCCCCAACATTTTTTTCTTTACACGTGGCTCATCTTTGCTGGTTCCTTCTTGGACCCGGCGACACCTGAACCATTCCAGATGTACATACTGCACACGAACGACGTACATTCTCGATTTGAAATGTTCAACAGACGAGACGTAAGGTGCCACGACAAACCCGATGTTCCGTACGATCAGGTACCCGAAAAGCAGAGGTGCTACGGTGGAATCGTCAGAAGGGCCGGCTTCATCAACGAGTTTCGTCGGAAACACAAGAATGTATTGCTTTTGGACGCTGGTGATCAGTTTCAGGGAACACCATGGTTTTATATCTACAAGGGAGCAGCTGCCAGTCACTTCCTCAACAGACTCGAATACGACGCCATGGTAATGTTTTATGGTAGTTTTCATTTGGGCAAATTTAGAATGATGTTAGTTTTTTTTAATTATAAAATACTATATAATTCTTGTATACAAAATTTTCCTCTCACATAAAATTTCTCCGAGGTTGCTCAGTCACGTCATGCGAAAGCTGAATTTTTGATCAGGTCTATGTTGAGTTCAGCCTTAAACGGCGTTCGGGTTAGGGATGAGAGCATTTTCATATGTTAGATTTGTGATGCGAAATCTGCTTTGTTCAAATGTTCTGGCCTTCTTGGGAATGATGGTGAAGATAACAATGTGAAAGTTATGCAATTAGGTGATCCGCTATCATGAAATACGCATCAATATCAGTAATATCACCAAGAACATTTCGTTCGTTTAGGATCACACCGTTTTTTACGCCACCAGAGCTTAATGATCTACATATCGTATATCGTTTCGTGCCTAGCCTTTTTTAGAAAGTCCTCGACATTGTTTTGGAAAAGTAGCTATGACTAACTTACATCATCAGGTTTTTCTAGGAAGAAAAAGTGTGAAAGTGTTATATTTAGCCTGGAGCACAACCGGCCACCAAGGTTCAAGCACCCCACCGACCCAATAAAAGAAATCTACTATTTTACAGCAGCAATTGTGTCCATTAAAATAACACGTTTATGAATTCTGTTCTACGTTTTAAATGCACAATTATATGTTTTTTTTAATTAAAAAAGAATTTTTTCTTCAAACACATGGGGATATATATGTCGATGTCTTTTATCATGAGCAATAACAAACAAGTATTGCAATTTTGGTTTTGGTATTTGACCAAAAGTACTAATATTAACAGCCCTGGCTGAACTTTATATACCCTAGACACAAAACCAGTACTTATTTTGCTGGAATAACTGCAGGAAGGTCACAAACTGGAGTAGGGTGATGTGCTTTGAACTCAATCTTAATCTATCTAAATGTTTGAAAGGGTTGAACTTGAACTTTTGTTGAATTAGGAGATCATCTAGTTTTTTTTCATCTATCATCATTAGTCAAATAGCTTGTATGAGGAAGACCACTGTCTGTTTATATGCGTCGGTTTCGGCTTTTGGGTAATTATGTTAAATTTGTGAAATGATTCATTTTCACGAAACCTTGTTGTGCGATATTTATCACCGTTATTGATTAAAAGTAGACTACTCATTTTACAGCATTTTAATCGTTAAACTCGTGCACGTTTCGGTCATTACCTGGGTGCATCTACTACAAACATCGTTTAGTAGTTTTTTTTTCAATCGTCACCTGTCGCTTGCACATACATTACCAGGCTGCATCTTCAATATTCTAAAACACATGTCTGCTGCTGTTTCCAATCTATACTATTCGTCCGTACATTTTGTTTTGTCTTTCACTTATCTAACTTTTAGTGGATAGTTGATTTTTTTCCAAATCGGTTTTTTTTTATTTGAAATCAGTTATTGAGGCTTTCATCAGTTGTACTATATTGTGATGCACTGATTTTCATCGGTTCCGATGCGCCTCAGTAGTAGTCAGTTGATGGCAAGTCTGTGACGAGAGGGACAATAATTTAATAGATCAGTCGAGTCCAGAGTCCGTGTCTCATACATTTCCACGTATCTCTTTATAATTTGATTTCTAATTAAACGTCCTATCAGCATCTCACGCGCAAACATGCATATGGACAAGAACAACGGAGGACCGTGTGAATTGATCACGGACGATGCATTTTAGGCAGTTTGGTTGGCATCTTAGAGAAACAAATTTACAAATAAATGATTTATTCTGATACTGATTTCAACGGGGGTAACAACGGCGTCTGACACCCGAAAACAAGGTGTTCAAACCGCACCTCGTTCCGTGTGTATTGCACCTTCAGTTATACAAATGGTAATTGAAGTTAATCTCATTTTTTCCACAATTACTTTTAAATTAACGCTTACGTTGTCATGTGTTTAAAACTATTTGTGACCAATTATACTGATGAAGTGCAACAAAAATCTGTAATATTTAAAAATAAACTATTTTTGTACCGTGGGGCAAATGGCCCTTGTCCCCCCTCTCTTCGTTGTGCCACTGGTTAGTTTTTAATCGAGGAAATTATATTTATCTTAAAGTATTTAATTCTTAGAGAACATAACTGCAATAAAAACATAATTATCTTTTAATATGCATGTACGAACTATGCGCGTAATGTGTTAATGATGCGTTTCGATTATAATTTTGAGTTATACGGATATTCAGATGTCTTCAAAATGGAAAATGTATTCAAGGAAAAATCGGTAGAGTTCATTGAGTCGAGATTTGTTGTATAAAACAGGAAACAGGATCAAAGATTTCCTTGAGTGTTAAAAAATGTTTTTTAAAACATCTAACTCACTTTTTGACGAATAATAGAAGAGAAAGAAAAAAAGAGAGCGAGAGAGAGAGAGAGATAGAGAGAGAGAGAGAGATATGCCTTCTATAATGAATAACAATTGCCTATTCGTTGAAACTCTTCTGCTGTCAGATGGTCATTGATTTTGGCATGTCTCAGAGGTCAATCCTGGTCAATTTCTGACAATACGACCTCTTGCTTAGCTTGAGAGTTATAAAATTATATTTTATTAGTTAATCGCTGTTTTTGAGTTTAATTAATGGAAATTTGCTTCATGTTGTTTTTGTTTGTTAGATCAGCAGTCCTGTAAAACAAGTCAGTCCTGTTCTGAAAAAAATGCCAGATAATTAAACTTAAAACATCCAAATATTACGCATAAAACAGTTAAATTAACCTATAATTTTAATCTAACATTGTACGTCTAACATCTAGCGTTGTACGATTGTACACCACGATGTACACGTTGTACATTACTTCTACAATATTTTCAGGCTCTCGGCAATCACGAGTTCGACAACGGCATCGAAGGGCTTGACCCGTTTCTCACCAACGTCACCGTTCCCGTTCTTTGTGCCAACCTCGTCATGGACGACAAGGTCACGCCTCAAATAAAACGATCTCTGAAAAAATCGGTGGTCTTAGAAAGAGGCGGCAAAAAGATCGGAGTAATCGGTTATATCACTCACACTGTTCCCAGTCTGGCAAAAACAGGTCGGTTTGAAATTATTTGATCGGTTCCGCTGCAACGAAACCGATCAAATAAATAGATTTGTTGCAACCATATATATATATAGAATAAGTATATCGGAGATGAGCAGGTTTTGAGTGAGATGCCAAGATGGCCTCCGAAAAACGATTTAGAGTCTTTTCGTCCATGAATATTCATTATTTGTATTAACCTATTTTTGGTACGACGGCGGAGACTAAACTCCGGCTTGTAAAAAACAGAAACGTCGATTTCTTATAGCTAAAAGTAGTTGATATGAGCTTTATTTTAATTTAACGCAATATCCTACATAAAAAATATACAATTCTAATTTACCGATAACACAGGCGACGTTAAATAGACATAAATAGACCATCGAACTAGAGACTACGCAAATAAAATTCAATGTCAACTGAAGTTTTTATAAAAAAATTTGTTAATTTTTATAAAGTTAAAAATTCATTTTTACATAAAAAAATTGTTTCTATTAAAAAATATTTTATTAAGTTACTATACGGTTGTAACTCTCAGTTCTTCGTTTCGGATCTCCGGTCTACTAGGCTGCCTCGCTAAAAGCCTTCCTAAACGAGAGGCGGGCCGATATATTTATTCTATATATATATGGTTGGTAGTCATGATGATGATTTCCATCGACAAATTTGTTAAACAAAAGAAGCTGTTATGCGTTTTGCTAATTTTATGAGCTAATTTTTTTAGTAACAGATGCTTCGGTGAGTAAAAAAGCCTTCTGGTAATTCAGCCTGGAATAGAAGCAAGAAATTGTTAGAGTAATTTCACAGATGCTGCATAGTCGATCATCTTTGTACTTTTATTGTGCCATGCTGATCATCTTCGTCTTTGTCTTTTAATTATTGATATCATCATCATCATCATCAATACCACCACCATCACCACCACCACCATCATCATCATCATCATCGTCATCGTCATCGTCATCGTCATCATCATCATCATCATCATCATCATCATCATCATCATCATCATCATCATCATCATCATCAATACCACCACCACCACCATCATCATCATCGTCATCATCATCATCATCAGCAGCATCAACGACATCTCCACCTGAATCCAACTATTTCTTTCTATATTTTCGAAACAGCTGTCATCGTTATCGCCTCAAAAATGTTTCAGTTTTTCATCTTTCTAAACTTAAACGATGAGTTGAAAGTAAAGAAATGTTTTTTCTCTTTTTACAACTCATTACGGCATAGCGACATAAAATCTCATTTTTATAGCATTAAAACTTAGACTAGTACACGTATAAATGTATGTATAACTATTTCTGTTTCGTATTTTGTCTCTTTATCACTATATTGTTTTCTTTGTAATTTTTCTCGTCCTTCTCTTTCTATTTTTCTTCTCTCCCTCTCTCTCTCTTTCTTTCTCTCACTTTCTCTTTTTTCTTTTTTTCTATTTAACTTTTAAATTCTTTATCTTTTCTTTATCTTTTTTTCTCTCTTTCTTTCTCTATCACTATTTTTATTTACTCTACCCAGCTATGAGTCTCATCTCATTTCATGATTACAAACATTTGATAGTAAAAACATTACTTTCCGATTTACAAATTGGAGTTTTTAAGACTATCTTAAAAGCGTGTCGACAACTTTATAGAGGATGTTTATTGAATGAGAAATGTATTCTAATTATATAGAATAACGTTGGGTGTAGAACTCTGTAAATTGAATGTTAAGGAAATGCTTAAGCACGTGCAAGTGCGGCAACAAAGGTTTATTAAGTTGGTCCGATATTTTGAGGTTCGAAGAGTTCGTCGCCGATGCCTTGCAAGAATACAATTAAATGTAAAAATGACTAAACTGAGAAAAAATGAGTGAATTATCAGTTTCGGTTTGTTTTTTATTATTATTAACTAGTTGTATCCGGTCACACGTTGCTGTGACCTAGTTTGATTAAATGAAAAAAGTAGTAGGGTTTTTTCTTAATTTAAAATGACCCTACAAAATATTGCACGCACTGATTATAATAGTATTAAAAATTACAATAATAAACCAAATACAAATATGAAAAAACACAATCTTAAAATTGTTAAAATTGAATACTTTTTCGCTAACTGATTGAAATATTTTTTAAGATTGATTAAAATATTTTCTCCAATTGATTAAAATATTTGGTAATCCCGTCAGAAAGGTTGTTTATGAGTTATAAAAACTAATAAAAATACTTTAATTATTGTCCTCGCTGCAAATCTTTTTTATAGTTAAAAACTGATTTTAACTAACATTGAAAATCATTTAAAAAATTATTTAGTTATTATCATTAAATTTGACTTGCTGTTGTTCTATTAAAAATCTGTTTCTTAGCTAAAGACTAATTTTTAATAACGGTGCAATTGAAAATGCGCGCATTCACACTTAAACCAATTCCTAATGATTTTATATATATTAATTTTTATTATGATAATTTTTTAAATTTTATTTTTTTATTGCATTTTACAAATTTCTAAAATTGATTAAAAAATTCTAAAATTGATTAAAAAAATTTCTAAAATTTATTAAAATTTTTTCTAAAATTCATCATCATGATGATGGAAACATTTCTACAATTAATTAAAATATTTATTTAATTAACGCATGTTTCAAACTGTGTTCGTTCGACGCTTTACGGCTTTAATAATAAACCAAATTACCGTAAAACGGGGTGACTTTGCCCGTGCGGGTGACTTTGGCCCAAAATAAATCAACCTATATTTTAAAGTACAAATTATATTTCTATGAACAATTATGCTAAAAAGGTGTGCATAGTAGTGATGTATGGCGTGACCTAGCGAAAGTTTAAAAAAAAAATTTTTTTATTATATTTTTATGCGTTTAAAAGTTGGGCCAAAGTCACCCGCACGGGCAAAGTCACCCCGTTTTACGGTACCGAGAGACAAGAAACGAACACTATGTTTACCTATCGCCATGTCGCATAGATAGCGCAAACAGAAATTCGTGCCCCGACAGAATATATTTTTTAAATATTCTAAAAAAAATTTTAAATAGCGTACTCCCTATCTTCAGACCTACCAAATGTACACAAAAATTTTCATAAAAATCGGTTCAGCCGTTTCGGAGGAGTTTGAAGTCAAACACTATGACACGAGATTTGTATATATATATATATATATATATATATATATATATTATTTCATCAATACAGGTGATCTTTCATTCGAAAACGAAAAAGATGTGCTTAAAAAAGAAAGTTCCAGATTGAAAAAAGATGGCATCGATATCATCATCGCAGTTGGCCATGCCGGATTGAAAGTAGACAAGGAGATGGCCGGAGAATTAGAAGATGTTGATGTCATTGTCGGAGGTCATAGTCATTCCTTACTTTACACAGGTTGTAATGATTCCAAGAAAATGCATTTCACTTTATTATAACTAAGATTAATTTATTGAATTTAATGAATTTATTACTAAGATTAATTTATTGAATTTAATGAATTTATTACTAAGATTAATTTATTGAACTTAATGAATTTATTACTAAGATTAATTTATTGAATTTAATGAATTTATTACTAAGATTAATTTATTGAATTTAATGAATAATTACATTTTTGAGAGCGTTGTTACTGCCGAGAATTTATACTCATAGTTGCTCTCTGACTGCTGAACGTAAACCTTTGAGATAAGTTGTTTATGTCCTAAAATGAAGAAGCTGGGTTTAATTTGAAAAAAGTTTTATTTTTATTTTGTATATCACAGCAATTGAATGTTTACTTTATTGCTGTTAAACAAAAACCTAGTTATTCGTTAAGCTCTGAGACGACACTCTCCGCTTATCGGCTTAAGTGTGTTGAGTTAGGTCATTTAAACTGCTTACAATAGTTATAAATTCAAACTGAAAGCTCAGAAAATGGAGAAATGGTCGGAAGAAAAAGTTAAACGGCAGAAGAGAAATATGTCGACCTTTAAAATGAGCATGCGTCCTTTTTATCTTTTAAACATATTATTTATTAATAATTTCTAATTAAGCTTAACAATTTATGCACAAATTAAAATAGAAATTCTATAAAAAAAAAAAGATCTTTGTCTTGTATCTTTTTGTGTGAGTTCACTATTTAAGTAAGCTGACTCTGATGGTGATCAGAGTGTCTAAAGTACCCACAAGTTCCAAGTCGTATTGAGAGTTTAACTTTTGCAGCAGACTTTCTGGGGTCGTCTCTGCGTTTTGTTTAGGTTTTTGGCTGACGTAATGAGTACCAGTTCCGTAGCTGAAAGTAGTACCGGTGCTATGATGTGAGAGTACCCCTGAAACATTATTGAGGTTAAACATGACTTTTGCTTGGCTGTTGTGCCGCGTTTTTTTTCTGAAAAATATTCGATGATCGGGTGAATCGTAAAAAAATTTTGTTTCTATAAAATTGGAAGTGTACAGATGAAAATAATTCTTCATTACAAACTAAGTCACCATAACTTGATTGTTTCTTAAAACCTGCTCGCTCCCAGACATAGTTACCCCAAGGAAGATGTGTTTTTACTATAACAATAATATATCGCTTTTTCACTACCAGGGACGCACCAGTGTTTTACATGTTTTACTAACTATGTACGTCCGAAATGTGACGAATATTTTGACTTGTCAACTCTAGTATGACATGTTGATCTTTTAATCAGATTGAATCATATATATATATATATATATATATATATATATATATATATATATATATGTATATATATATATATATATATATATATATATATATATATATATATATATATATATATATATATATATATATATATATATATATATATATATATATAGAATAGTACATAGGATGAGGCTATCTTTTAAGATGGTTTGCCGTCCGGAAGACACGTAGGTATGTTAATTGCCTAGATTCATAGAATTAGAATAGGAACTATACGCGACAGACAGTCATAATAACTAAATTCATTGAAAAAACAATAATTTATTAGAAAATTTATAAAAATTTACAAGATTAATTTTTTCCAAGAAACTTGAAATGAGTTTTATTTGTTTACTTTCGGTACATCTATTTCTCTAAATATAGCGCTACCGATAGTACTTAGTTTGCATTATGCGGTAGTTTATAGAATTAGTTAAATCATTTAAATGAATTTACTTGCCGATGAACGAAAAGAACAATTAGAATCATTTTTCCAAGTATTTTAACAACTTCTTGCGCATCAATAGAACGCATTTTTAGCAATTCAATACTGAACGTGGAAAGAACAATGAAAAATAAAAATAGTTTGTAGATCATGTGAGTCTGAATCCTCTGATGGTTTCTTCAATCCATCATCAATTTCGGTGACCCGTCAAATGGGCCCCCGACAAAAGAGCCCCGACAAAAGGGCCCCGACATTACGGCCCCCGACAAATGGGCCCCGACAAATGGGCCCCGTCAAAAGGGCCCCGTCAAAAGGGCCCCGACAAAAGGGCCCCCGACAAATGGGCTCCCGTCAAAACGGCCCCCGACAAAAGGGCCCCGACAAAAAGGCCCACATTCTTAACCGTATTGCTTAAAGCCTACTTTGTATAACCTTAATTTTGTGCACGACAGGGCTCCCGCCATAACGACACCGACAAAAGGTTCCTTACTTTCTATTTTACATTAAAAGAGCACTGTGTATTTTTGCATTTAAAAGGTGAAATCAAAGTGGATAGTATTTTTGTGAGAGTGACTGTTTTACAGCTCTATTTCACTTTTAGTTTGCTTAAACCCGTTAAGGACCAAAACTTTATTAATGGGATTTCTATTATTATTTTTTTATTTCTTAGTTACTTGCTTATGTTTTAACAAATTTATTTTTATTTATTTTGTATTTGATAAAAAACCTTGAAAATTCTCTATGCTCGTTTTTCGAACAGTGGTCGTATAGACAACTAAAAACGACAACATTTTCAAACGTCAATTTTTTTTGTCTATGTGTGCGTGTCCTTTATGTATTTCGGTCGTAATAAAATTTTTACACAACCTTGAGAGCCAATGGGGGAAGGTTTTTGTAAAAAAAAATTGAAATCGGTTACAAAATAAGCGAGCGGGAGAGCGAGCGGAAACGGAAACTGGAGAATGAGCGGGAACAGGAATGGAGAAGCAAGCGGAAACGGAAAAGCGAAAGAGCGAGCAGGAAAGGGAAAGATACCGGAAACGGGAGAGCAAGCAGGAACGGGAAAAAGAACGAGAGCGGGAGAGCATGCGGGAAGAAAACGGAAGCTAGAGAGAAAAACAATAGAAAAACCTCTAAAAACCACGGGCAACGCCGGGTACCCAGCTAGTGTTTGATAATTGAAAATGAAATTTCAAGTTTTTTAAGGATTTATAGTTAGGATGTTTACTAATTTTTTTCATTATAAAATTTATTATTTTTCTGTCTATAAATTTACGATAAATTACAATTAATGCTAAAAATTAATTACTAAAAATTAATTTAAATAAATAACTAGAAGAAAGGGACTATTAAATGTGGTATACATATGTACAAAAAATCAAGGCTATACGAGATGGGCTTTAAACAATGCAGCTAAAATATGAACCCTTTTGTCGGGGCCCTTTTGACGGGGACGTTTTGTCGGGGGCCGTTTTGTCGGGGGCCGTTTTGACGGGAGCCCTTTTGTCGGGGCCCTTTTGACGGGGCCGTTTTGACGGGGCCCATTTGTCGGGGCCCATTTGTCGGGGGCCGTAATGTCGGGGCCCTTTTGTCGGGGCTCTTTTGTCTGGGGCCCATTTGACGGGGTACCATCAATTTCATAAGAATCTAAATCGTTTAGAGGCCATCTTTGCACTGGGAGCGATAATTCGTTCATCTCCAATATACTTATTCTATATATGGGTTGAACACGACAGTCTATTCGAAAGTAAGGATATAAATTAAACAGATGAGAAAATTTCTTGAATTAAAGTAACTAAATGATTCCTTATTTAGATTTCTATGTTTGCACGCAAATAGAAAAAAACGAGTGGGAAAAAGAAAGAGAGAGAGAGAGAGAGAGAGAGAGAAATATAGAGAAAAAGGAGGGGTACTTTATGTTGATTTTAATCCTTTTCACCGCACTCAATTTGTATCCTGGTTGATGTAATAGAAAGAGAAGGACGCAATTACATTGTTACGCTGCGATACATCAGATATCAATTATCGCCGAAGCCAATAACTGTCATTCTTTTAGTTTTATTTACTATAAGCGGTGAACCCGGGGTTGACCGGGTTTTAGAGGTTTTTCTATCTGTTTCTTTCTAGCTCCCGTTTCCTTCCCCGCTTGTTCTCCCGCTCCCGGTCGCCCTTCCTTTCCCGCTCATTTTCCGTTCCCGATCGCTTTCCCGCTTCTGATCGCTTTCCCGCTCCAGGTCGCTTTCCCGCTCTCGCTTGCTTTCCGTTCCCGGTCGCATTCCCTTTCCTGCTCGCTCTTTCGCTCTCAGTTGATTTTCCGTTCCCACTTCCACTCTCGCTCTCTCCTTCTGCTCATTTTGTGACCGATTTAAATTTTGTTCACTATAATTTTCTTCCATTGAATCTCAAGGTTGTGCGAAAATTTCATTACGATCGGATGAATGATGTAGCAATGCATAAAGGAATTACATACATACAGACAGTCATTTTATATATAGAGATAAGCGTTGCTAAAAATGTTATTGCTTTTTAGCTCAGAAAAAATTTAAAGTTACCAAAACGTCAATTAAAACCTTTCATAGACAAATGATGTTTAAAAAAATAAAGCATACATAATAAACTATATTTTATAATAGTTTGTTAGTTTTATATATACACAAGGTGTTTTAAAACCTTTACAGCAGTGTGTAGAAATTACCGAAATAGTTCTTTTCGCTAATACTAGTTTGACTTTTTTTGTCTTTCCCTCCTCTTTTATCTAGCCTTGAGAATGGCTCGCAAAAGTGTTATAACAAATGAAATTATAAATGTTATAAATACTGCTTTTACTTATAGACTTGTGGTGTAATAAAAACAAAATTAAATTTTTTAGTAAAATTCAAAATGTGATTGTCAGTTTTTATTTTTTAAAGTATAGTATCTGTGCTTCATCTGCTGATAATTAAATCCAGCACTGCAAATGATTAAAACAGCCTCAAATTAATTTTATCCGGCTACCAGTAAATGGTAGATTGTACACAAGTAATAAAAAGTAACAAATGAAAACCAGAAAAAAAATTCAGAAACTTAAGTTATTTTCATAACAAATTACCAGAATGTATTAAGAAATAAATTAAGCATTTAAAAATCTTTTTAGAAACAATCTTTTTATTTAAAATTTCTCTAATGTAAATAGTTGCTTTGGAGAGTTATCCAAGACATTTTTTAGAAACTTTTACGTTGCCTCAGTAGAGACATATTTCTTTATATAAATCAAAAAACTTTAATTAAATTAAAATGTTTATCCTGGACCATGTCATGGAAATTAAACATGTGTGCGAAATTTAGAAAAGATTGAATAGCGGAAGGGGTTCAAAATGGAGTAAATATGCCTTGACGAGGGACACCTAGTGAGCTAAGTAGAACACTGCCAAAATCTGGTTTTTATGAGCAGTGACAGAGGCATGGCAAGCTGGTTTGGCGTCCACGAACATAATATAAACAAGCAAAGGAAAAATCGAGTTTTTTAACACAAACTTTTATTTCAGTTACACTCGATTTACGAAAGGTGTTCAAATTAAGTTTTTCTTTTTTTTTCTTTTTTAATTGAATCATGTATTGTCATCCAATACAAAGCTATGCTGAAAGTTTCAGCTTCCTAGCTAGTCAAAAAGCTGGTTAAATTTTACTTGCAAGATTTGCGTACATAGAAAGACACATACACAAACACACAAACAGAAATTGTAACCTAAATAAAAGTTTGAAATGACACCTTTTAAACAAAAAAGTCAATGACTGTAGAGAAATTATTTTTTTCCTAAGAAGTCAATGATCGGGGAAGAGGGAGTTGAAACTGCTTCAATTTTCAATCAATTTTTAAAGCCCCCCCCCTCTAAAGTGGCTTTCTCACCGGCGTTTCGCCTCTGAGCGGTGTTGAATTTAAAAACTGTAAACTATGCAATATTATTTATGAAAAAAACAGTTGGAAAAAAATTGAGTTTAAATTGCAAGATGAAAAAACTAACATAGAGACTGATTTATTATCTACAAGTTTTTCAGCTTCGTTAACGAATGACTGATTGGATGAATTATATAAGTACGTGTAAGTAGTGATGTGACGATTTGTTTCTTATTTTAGGAAATAATGCATACGGAGACGAAGTTGCCGGTGATTATCCTCAAGTCTTCAAGCACGCTGAAGGAAAAACAACCCTCGTCGTCCAAGCCGGATGCTTTGGCAAATATGTGGGTGTGCTTAACTTGACCTTTAACGGCAAGGGCGAACTCACCAACTGGTCGGGGAAACCGGTTGCCATGGATCATAAAATTCCAGAAGGTTAGACGCAAACGTAGAAATGAGCTAAAACACGAATTGTTGTTTATTTAAATATACGATTAAGGTGATTTCAGATTTTGCAATTTTTTTCTAGGAAAAGCTACTAATGAGCCATTTTTAGTAAAGTGTAATTTCATTAAGGAGCGTGAAATGGGATGTTTAATTTAATAAATAGATAAATAAGTTTTAAGCAATATTTGTGTACAATAATGTAAAAAACTAATATAATGACAAAATCTATATACATAATAAAGCAGACCGTGTTTGTACGTTTGTTCGGTTATAACAAACGAACTGCTGGAAGAATTAAAACGGAATTTTGCACGAAAGTAATTTTTATTGAGTCGAAAGTTTTGAGTTATTAAAAATAAAAATCGATTCATTATTTTACGTTTCATTTTCAAAAAACATGGAAAAAATTAAGAAAAATAATAAAGCAGACCGTGTTTGTACGTTTGTTCAGTTATAACAAACGAACTGCTGGAAGAATTAAAACGGAATTTTGCACGAAAGTAATTTTTATTGAGTCGAAAGTTTTGAATTATTAAAAATAAAAATCGATTCATTATTTTACGTTTCATTTTCAAAAAACATGGAAAAAAACAGGGCTACGTCGGATAACCCGGCTAGTAAAGAATGAAATAATCACTTTATCAGTAATTTCAAGTAGTTGGTTATTAAAAAGTAAACAGTAAAAATGAATTTTTTATAAGTCCATGAAATAGATGTTCTCCTTTCTAGACATAAAAACTAATTTGTGACCTCAAATTCAATAGAATGCATTGTCATACTGAATGGCTCAACGATCCGAGTTTCAGCTCGATTGCATGATGGAAAGTGGTTTAACTAGCTCTCCTAAGATTTTGGCAGCCAATCAATGTAATTATTGATTTAAAACATACAACTGCACTTTAATTAAAACTATTTTTTTTATTAAAATTCAAAGATAAAGAGATTAAAATGGAGATGGAATACCTCAATCAGAACGTTAGTTCGGCTTACAAGAAGGTCGTCGGTCAAAGTTTAGTGATTCTCGACACATCAGAGAACATTTGCAGGATCAGAGAATGCGAGATTGGTATGTCATGAAATAAATGAATAAATAAGTTATTGCTCGACTGTAATAGTTGAAAGAACTCAAATAGCTAGACATCCGTCTAGTTATTTTAGCTCTTTCACAATATGAAAGACACAAATTTAAGAAGTTTATTATAATTCATTTTTTTGCTGGTTGTGTAACATTCTTTTTACTAATATATAACTTATACAAGAACATTGTAGATACGAGGCTAAGTATCACCTTATTTTTAGAGAAGTTAAAAAACCTAGATATACAATAATTACTTTTTAAACTTTGCATGACAAACTGTTATTTTGGGATGCCTTCAGAAACCTAAATGACATTTGAATTGTTTGCTATCATCTCATTGTACTACATCCTTTTTGTAGGCAATTTGTACACTGATGCAATGATCGATCAGTTCAAGGATCATCCAAGTTGGAACAATTTAACGATCGCCTTCACAAGCGGAGGAACATTCAGGTCTTCAATCGGCGACGGTTTGTCGAAAATTAATTAAAAAAAACAAATAGATAATAAATTTAAAAAAATAAGTTTAATGAAAATTGCTTTTCATCATCGCAAGTATACGATTATATATAGCCTAGTTTTGTTGGTTTTTCTTAGGTAATATCACTTTTGGTAGCGTGCTTGCGGTGCTACCGTTTGGAAATGACATCGTCATTGTTGATTTATCTGGAAAAACGTTGCTGGACGTTTTAGAACATTCCGTCAAAGGTTTTGACCTTGCTGAAAGAAATGGCAAATTTCTTCAGATTAGTGGTTAGTAATATTTTTCTATTTATTGCAGGTTTTTTGCTCTCTCTTTTCCTCTCTCTCTCCTTCTCTCTCTCTCTCTCTCTCTCTCTCTCTCTCTTTCACACGCACACGCACACACACACACACACACTAAAGTATTGCACGGGACGGACCTTGATTTTAAAACTTTCAAATGGCCGGGCCGGAACGAGCCGGGTCAAAATTTGTGTTCCAAGTATTGAGATTTTATGCTTATAAAAACGGACCGGGCCTGAAAATTTAACCTCTGAAACGGGATGATGCCGACGGACCGGGCTGTACTCTAGAACATAAACACACACACGGACAAATTTTTATGTGTGTGTTCTCTGTCGATTTTTTTTTTAACTTTCGACTTCTAGAATGCTTATTTATATTTAAAACGGTATCAGTCTGCATGGCTGCCAAGGTCAAATATCAAACCAGCTTTTCTCTGCATTTCACAGAGCTTTATTTTCATTATTTATTAGAACAATTAAATATTTTTAAAACAAAAAAAAATTCTGATGACAAATAGTGCTTACTAAGTGTAGTTTTTATCCTTATTTGTAAAACATGAGAATTATTGAACTTAACGTTTTTTCTAATTAAAACAAAGGCTTGCAAGTGACGTATAACATGACAAAGCCAGACAATCACAAGGTGTCTAAAGTGATGGTTAGAGATTGCTACCAATGTCCAGGATTTAAACCGCTGAATACGTCATTGAACTATTTCGTGGTTTTGCCAAGCTACTTGATCAACGGGGGCGACGGTTATTTAATGCTCAAAGAACACCGTGACCGTGTCATCAATGTCGGTCAGTTTAGGCGGTTGTTATAATAATAATAATTATTCTATTTCCTATATAACGTGACATCAAAGATATTTTTAATGACTTTTTCATCCTTAATTTTGCACTTATTTAAAAAACCCATGTTCTGATCGAGTGATTTTCGTTTGCAACTTTTTAATACAGACGCCGTTGACAATAACGTCCTATTGGATTACTTGAAAAAATATTCGCCTGTTAGTGCCAAATTGGAGAATCGACTGAACGGCCTGGAGACCTATCCCGGGTGGACCGAGGTGATTAAAAAATATGAACAGAACAATGGATATAGCGACGATACGAAAAATAATCTTGCAGTTTCCTTGACCAATGTGCACTGTCATCTTGAAACGGTTTTCCTCGTACTCGCTGGACAGTTTGTTCTTGCATTGATGTTACCGTATTTGAAATTAATTTAGTTTTAATGTTGATATATTAATTATTTAATGTAATTTTATGTTATCTTCGTTATTTAATGTTATTTTCCTTATTTATTATCTGTCTATGTTCGTAATTTATTTAAAGTTGAGAATTAACAGAAATTTGCATTGTAACGGTCATTGGCGGATCCAGGAATTTGGTATTAAATATTGAGATCGTCTCAATCAGACGGAAAAAAATGATCACTTATCACAGGTGGCAAATAATTATTTTTTTTAAAGAAAATTGCTTTTTTATGTCCCCTGGGTAAAGGTTTTCGTGGGAACGACTAAAGGAGACTTATCCGTGTGTACATGTTTTCGGTCTGTGTTTTCTATGCTGGAACGGTTCAAATTAAACTCGAACAACTCTACTATTTTCATGATTTTAGGCAGCGACATTTTCAACATGGCTACAAGGATGACTTTTAGCAGTTACGTTTATTTTGCAAAATTGTCCTTGTCCGCCTTTTTAAACCGAACCCTTCACTGGTTAATAAAAATGAAATGATTCAAAAATGAATAAAAATTGTTTTTTCTTTCGTTTTGAAGATAAGAGCGTTGGGCGTTATCTATAACCTACTATCGCCTTACGTTTTAATCTTCCAAACGAAAAGTTTAGTTCAAAAACTGTTAATGTGTACACTTAAATATTATTTTTAAACTTTTAGTACATTAGTTGTTTAAAAAAAATATGTTTTTTACTTTATATTATTACTAGCAGTGCCCGTAGCGGCTTCGCTCGCATGAAATTAGAAAATTTGAACCGTGCATACATAGTAGAGTACTGCACGGATCAATTTTTTAGGTCTCGGCTCGGCCCGTCGACAACTTGGCCCAGTCCGTTTCAAAAACCGAAATTCCTGGCCCGGCACGGCCCGTCTAATATGGGCCCGGCCCGTTTTTACAGGCCTAGAAGTTCTATATACTTGATGAAAAACTTCGGCCCGTCCCACCTTGACTTCAGGTTTAGCCCGGCCCATCTGAACACCTTGATTAAAAATCTCGGCACGTCCCACCTTGATTTAATGTTTGGGCAAGGCCGTATGAAGACCCTAAAATAACGGCTTGGCCCGTCTATCCGGTGATAAACTGAAACCATCTACTTTTAACCGGCACAAAACCTCAAAATACTAATTTTCACATCTGTAGCACTTACAGTTTTTGAGTAGCAGTTATTTTAAAATCAAATAACCTTTTTTCCACTTCACATTTGAGGTCCTGGAAACCAAATTTTCAAAAAATGGTGAAACACGTATATCATTATTTTTAGAGTAGAAACTAAATACTAATTTTACTTTTGTAGCATTTACAGTTTTTGAGTAGCAGTTACTTTAAAAACCAAGTAACCCTATTTTTCACCCCATATTTGAAGTCCTGGAAACCAAATTTTCAAAAAATGGTAAACACGTATATCATTATTTCTGGAATAGAAACCAAATACTAATTTTTACTCCTGTAGCATTTACAGTTTTCAAGTAGCAGTTACATTAAAAACCAAATAACCTTATTTTCCACCCCACATTTGAGGTCCTGAAAACCAAATTTAAAAAAAAATGGTAAAACACGTATATCTTTATTTTTAGAATAGAAACGAAATACTAATTTTTACATCTGTGGTATTTACAGTTTTTGAGTAGCAATTACTTTAAAAAACAATTAACCCTATTTTCCACCCCACATTTGAAGTCCTGGAAACCAAATTTTCAAAAAATGCTAAAACACGTATTTTATTATTTTTGGAGTAGAAACTATACTAATTTTTACTCCTGTAGCATTCACAGTTTTTGAGTAGCAGCTACTTTAAAAACCAAATAACCCAATTTTCCAACCCACATTTGAGGTCCGGGAAACCGAATTTTCAAAAAATGGTGAAATACGTATCTTTTTATTTTTCAAGAAGAATCCAAATACCAAATTTCAAAATCTCCTCATTTTTGGTTTTCGAGATAAACATTGTTTTAGAAAAAAGTTTATTTTCCAGTTTCTTACCCTCACGCAATAAAAGTAATGTAAGTTTAAAATTTCACGTTCCTAGGATGAGGCGTTTGAGCTCGGCGTTGATTATCAGTCAGTCAGTCAGTCAGTCAGGACATGTTATTTTATATATATAGACTAGCTGGGTTACCCGGCGTTGCCCGGGGATTTTAGAGGTTTTTCTATCGTTTTTCTCTCTTGCTCCCTTTCCTTCACCGCTGGCTCTCCCGCTCTCGGCTGTTTTCCCGTTCCCGGTCGCTTTCTTACTCCCGGTCGTTTCCCGCTCTCGGTCGCTTTCCCGCTCACACTTAAGTAAGATAATTAGGCGGTGGTTTGTGTCAAAATTGAAAAAAAATGTGTTAATTCGGCTGGAAATTTTGTCTCGATCCCATATCTAATGACGCTTAATGATCTGTAAATCCTGTGCGGGTCCCGTACGCATCCCTCGGACAAACCCCCAGGGATCTCGCTGGGTTTCACAAGCGCATCCCGCTAGGTTTCCCGTCTAACTGTCTCGTGAGGGATGGTTTGCTGGGAATATTGCAGCAGCACTATTTTATAATGCAACTAGCGGGGTTACCCGGCGTTGCCCAGAGTTTTTAGAGGTTTTTCTAATGTTTGTCTCTCTCGCTCCCGTTTCCTTCTCCACTTTCCCGTTTTCGTCGCGTTACCGGTCGCTTTTCCGCTCTCGGTCGTTTTCCAGCTCCCGGTCGCTTTCCCGCTCAGAAGTTTTGTTATCGATTTTCTCTCTTGCTCGCGTTTCCTTCCAAGCTTGCTCTCCCGATTCCAGTCGCTTTCCGCGTTCCCGGTCGCTTTCCCGTTCCCGGTCGCTTTCCCGTTCCCGGTCACTTTCCCGTTCCCGCTCACGTTTGCTCTCCCGTTCCCGGTCATGCTTGCTCTCCCATTCCCGGTCACGGTTGCTCTCCCGTTCCCGTTCCGGTTCCCGTTCCCGTTAACGCTCATTTTCTCTTTTCCATTCTTTCATAACTTCTGTTAGCCTATAAAACCCAAAATAGATTTGCTAAGACTATCTATATATATAAAAACTAGCAGTGCCCGTAGCGGCTTCGCTCGCATGAAATTAGAGAGTTTGAACCGTGCATCCATAGTAGAGATCATTTTTTTAGGTCTCGGCTCGGCCCGTCGACAAATTAGCCCAGCCCGTTTTAAAAACCCAAACTCCTGGCCCGGCACAGCCCGTCTGAATTAGGCCCGGCCCATTTTTACAGGCCTAGAAGTTCTATATACTTGATGAAAAACTTCGGCCCGTCCCACCTTGACCTCAGGTTTGGCCCGGCCAAACTGAAGACCCTATAATCACTAAAATATCTATATACTTGGTGAAAAGCCTCGGCCCGTCCCACTTTGATTTAAGGTTTGGCCTGGCCCGTGTGAAGACTCTAAAATAACGGCTTGGCCCGGCCGATGATAAACTGGACTTAGCTACTTTTAACCGGCACAAAACTTCAAAATACTAATTTTTACATTTGTAGCACTTACAGTTTGTGAGTAGCAGTTATTTTGAAATCAAATAACCCTTACTTCCACCCCACATTTGAGGTCCTGGAAACCAAATTTTCAAAAAATGCTAAAACACGTATTTCATTATTTTTGGAGTAGAAACTAAACTAATTTTTACTTCTGTAGCATTAACAGTTTTTGAGTAGCAGCTACTTTAAAAACCAAATAACCCAAAAAATGATGAAACACGTATATCTTTTTTTTTTGAGTAGATACTAAGTATTAAATTTTACATCTGTGGAAATTACAGTTGTTGAGTAGCAGTTACTTTAAAAACCAAATAACCCTATTTTCCACCCCACATTTGAAGTCCTGGAAACCAAATTTTCAAAAAATTGTGAAACCCGTATATCATTATTTTTAGAGTAAAAACTAAATTCTAATTTTTACTTTTGTAACATTAACAGTTTTTGAGTAGAAGCTACTTTAAAAACCAAATAACCCAATTTTCCAACCCACATTTGAGGTCCGGGAAACCAAATTTGTAAAAATTGGTGAAACACGTATATCTTTATTTTTAGAAAAGAAACTAAATAATAATTTTTACATCTGTGGTATTTACTGTTTTTGAGTAGCAGTTACTTCAAAAAACAAATAACCCTATTTCCACCCCACATTTGAAGTCCTGGAAACCAAATTTTCAAAAAATGCTAGAACACGTATTTCATTATTTTTGGAGTAGAGATTAAATACTGATTTTTACTCCTGTAGTATTAACAGTTTTTGAGTAGAAGCTACTTTAAAAAGCAAATAACCCAATTTTCCAACCCACATTTGAGGTCCGGGAAACCGAATTTTCAAAAAATGGTGAAACGTATCTTTTTATTTTTCAAAAAGAATCTATATACTAAATTTCAAAATCTCCTCATTTTTGGTTTTCGAGATATACATTGTTTTAGAAAAAAGTTTGTTTTCCAGTTTTTTTCCCCTCAGGAGCAAAATTTTCAAAAATCCTTTCTTAGCGGATGTTTACGCCATAAAAGTAATATAAGTTCCAAATTTCACGTTCCTAGGATGAGGCGTTTGAGCTCGGCGTTGATTATCAGTCAGTCATCTGTCAGTCAGTCAGTCAGTCAGTCAGTCAGTCAGTCAGGACATGTTCTTTTATATATATAGATGAATGTTTGTATGTATGTATGTATGTATGTATGTATGTATGTATATAGGTATTGTATTCATGCATTGCTACACCATTCATCCGATCGTAATGAAATTTTCACACAACCTTGAGAGTCAAGGGGAATCAAATATAGAGAAAATTTTTTTGAAATCCGTCACAAAATGAGCGGAGCGGAGCGGGTGAGCGAGCGGGAACTATATATATATATGTATGTGCGTATGTATGTGTGTATGTATGTATGTGTGTCTGTGTGTGTGTGTTTATGTATGTACTAGCGGAGATACCCGGCGTTGCCCGGGTTTTTTAGAGGTTTTTCTAATGTTTGTCTCTTTATCTCCCGTTTCCTTTCCCAACTGCTTTCCCACTCCTGTTCGCTTTCCCGTTTTAGGTCGTTTTCCCGCTGCCGGTCGCTTTACCGCTGGCGGTCGCTTTCCCGCTCTCGGTCGTTTTCCCGTTCCCGGTCGCTGTCCCGTTCCCGCTCACGTTTGCTCTCCCATTCCCGCTCACGCTTGCTTTTCCGTTCCCGCTCGCTGTCCGTTCCGGGTCGCTTTCCCGTTTCTATAATAGACAAACTAACCCACAAACATTCATATATATATATATAGTCTTAGCAAATCTATTTTACGTTTTATAGGCTAACAGAAGTTATGAAAGAATGGAAAAGAGAAATTGAGCGTGAACGGGAACGGTAACGGGAGAGCAACCGTGACCGGGAATGGGAGAGCAAGCATGACCGGGAACGGGAGAGCAAGCGTGAGCGAGAACGGGAAAGCGACCGGGAACGGGAAAGCGACCGGGAACGGAAAAGCGACCGGGAACGGAAAAGCGACCGGGAACGGGAAAGCGACCGGGAACGGGAAAGCGACCGGGAACGCGGAAAGCGACCGGGAACGCGGAAAGCGACCGGGAACGCGGAAAACGATTGGAATCGAGAGAGCAAGCTTGGAAGGAAACGCGAGCAAGAGAGAAAATCGATAACAAAACTTCTGAGCGGGAAAGCGATCGGGAGCTGGAAAACGACCGAGAGCGGAAAAGCGACCGGGAACGCGACGAAAACGGGAAAGTGGAGAAGGAAACGGGAGCGAGAGAGACAAACATTAGAAAAACCTCTAAAAACCCCGGGCAACGCCGGGCAAACCCGCTAGTATATATATATATATATATATATATATATATATATATATATATATATATATATATATATATATATATATATATATATATATATATATATATATATATATATATATATATATATATATATATATATATATATATATGAATGTTTGTGGGTTAGTTTGTCTATTATAGAAACGGGAAAGCGACCCGGAACGGACAGCGAGCGGGAACGGAAAAGCAACCGTGAGCGGGAATGGGAGAGCAAACGTGAGCGGGAACAGGAGAGCGACCGGGACAGCGACCGGGAGCGGGAAAACGACCGGGAGCGGGAAAGCGACCGGGAGCGGGAAAACGACCGGGAGCGGGAAAGCGACCGGGAGCGGGAAAGCGACCGGGAGCGAGAAAGCGACCGGCAGCGGGAAAACGACCAAAAACGGGAAAGCGAACAGGAGTGGGAAAGCAGGTGGGAAAGGAAACGGGAGATAAAGAGACAAACATTAGAAAAACCTCTAAAAAACCCGGGCAACGCCGGGTATCTCCGCTAGATGTATATGTGTAGATATGTATATATATATATAAACGAAAAAATATATATATATGAATGGTGTAGCAATGCATAAAGGACATGAATATATATACAAACATTCATCTATATATATAAAAGAACATGTCCTGACTGACTGACTGATAATCAACGCCGAGCTCAAACGCCTCATCCTAGGAACGTGAAATTTGGAACTTATATTACTTTTATAGCGTAAACATCCGCTAAGAAAGGATTTTTGAAAATTTTGCTCCTGAGGGGAAAGAACTGGAAAACAAACTTTTTTCTAAAACAATGTATATCTCGAAAACCAAAAATGAGGAAATTTTGAAATTTGGTATATGGATTCTTCTTGAAAGATACGTGTTTCACCATTTTTTGAAAATTTGGTTTCCCGGACATCAAATGTGGGTTGGAAAATTGGGTTATTTGGTTTTTAAAGTAGCTTCTACTCGAAAACTGTTAATGCTACAGGAGTAAAAATTAGTATTTAGTTTCTACTCCAAAAATAATGAAATACGTGTTTTAGCATTTTTTGAAAATTTGGTTTCCAGGATTTCAAATGTGGGGTGGAAAATAGGGCTAATTGTCTTTTATAGTAACTGCTACTCAAAAACATTAAATACCACAGATGTAAAAATTATTATTTAGTTTCTTTTCTAAAAATAAAGATATACGTGTTTCACCATTTTTTACAAGTTTGGTTTCCCGGACCTCAAATGTGGGTTGGAAAATTGGGTTATTTGGTTTTTAAAGTAGCTTCTACTCAAAAACTGTTAATGCTACAAAAGTAAAAATTAGTATTTAGTTTCTACTCTAAAAATAATGATATACGGGTTTCACAATTTTTTGAAAATTTGGTTTCCAGGACTTCAAATGTGGGGTGGAAAATAGGGTTATTTGGTTTTTAAAGTAACTGCTACTCAACAACTGTAATTGCCACAGATGTAAAAATTAATACTTAGTATCTACTCAAAAAAAAGATATACGTGTTTCATCATTTTTTGGGTTATTTGGTTTTTAAAGTAGCTGCTACTCAAAAACTGTTAATGCTACAGAAGTAAAAATTAGTATTTAGTTTCTACTCCATAAATAATGAAATACGTGTTTTAGCATTTTTTGAAAATTTGGTTTCCAGGACCTCAAATGTGGGGTGGAAATAAGGGTTATTTGCTACTCACAAACTGTAAGTGCTACAAATGTAAAAATTAGTATTTTGAAGTTTTGTGCCGGTTAAAAGTAGCTAAGTCCAGTTTATCATCGGCCGGGCCAAGCCGTTATTTTAGAGTCTTCACACGGGCCAGGCCAAACCTTAAATCAAAGTGGGACGGGCCGAGGTTTTTCACCAAGTATATAGATATTTTAGTGATTTTAGGGTCTTCAGTTTGGCCGGGCCAAACCTGAGGTCAAGGTGGGACGGGCCGAAGTTTTTCATCAAGTATATAGAACTTCTAGGCCTGTAAAAATGGGCCGGGCCTAATTCAGACGGGCTGTGCTGGGCCAGGAGTTTGGGTTTTTAAAACGGGCTGGGCTAATTTGTCGACGGGCCGAGCCGAGACCTAAAAAAATGATCTCTACTATGGATTCTTGGTTCAAACTCTCTAAATTCCTAACGATCGACAGGCGAACGCTCTACCGCTCTGCCACCAGTGCCTCAAAAAATAACGATATAAGTGTTTCACCATTTTTTAAAACTTTGGTTTCCATGACTTCAAATGTGGGGTCAAAATAAGGGTTATTTGATTTTAAAATAACTGCTACTCAACAACTGCAAGCATTACAGATGTAAGTATTTTGAGGTTTTGCGCCGGTTAAAAGTAGCTGAGTCCAGTGTATCACCGGTCGTGCCAAGCCGTTATTTTAGGATCTTCTTACGGGCCAGGCTAAACCTTAAATCAAGGTGGTACGGGCCGAGGTTTTTCACTAAGCATATAGTCATTTTTGTAGTTTTAGGGTCTTCAGACGGGCCGGGCCAAACCTGAAGTCAACGTGGGACGGGCTCTATAAATTACCACAATTGAAATAGAATAAATATAATACGTTGAGATTCTTTGACGCAGGGACGTTAATTTGGGGGAAACATTACCTCCTGACTTTTGAGAGGGCCTTCTGAGATAGTTTTGGGCATCCAAAAAATAAAAATGTTCCCGACAAAATGTGAGAAGGGTAAAGTTGAAGCTTGAAAAGTTTGTGCGGTATTTTTGTATAGGTAGGCGGATCCCCAATGACAGTGAAGTAGGCCCCCTGTTGAATTATACAGGCTCTTTAATGAAATGTGTGAGTTCTTAAACTTAAAATAAGATAAGATAAGATAATATAACGTTTATTATAGTGGCTTAGAAGACTTTACGCCTATAGACAGCTACTTCGAATTAAAAAAAAAAATAAATAAAAATAATAATAAATAAAATAAAAAATAATAAATAATAAATAATTTGTATCCATGCCTGGATAGCGCTACTTTGAAAGATGCGGTAGTCTAAGATACTACAATGTAGGTAATCGTCCAAGTTATTCCATATATTTACCACTATAGAACTAAAAATTGTTTTCGACTACCCTGCCCACGTCCCCACGGTTTTCTGATTTTTTGTGAGCAAAAATGGAAGGAAGGTTTAGAATTTTTTTTTGAAAAAATTTTCCCATGGTCAGCTGTTTTTGGAACAAAATTTAAAAAAGGGTTTCAAAAAAAGTTAGATAAATTGGAAGTCGGTTAGCCCTCTCAACGTTTTGCTGAAATAACGTCCCTCCTTAGACGTCTAAAAATCTAATATCTCGTCGTCCATTCAAGCTGAATGTTGGTGAATTTGTTTGACGTCAAGAACTCTACATTTTTTTGAAAGTTTAGATTGATTGAATAAAATTTGAATAAATTATGAAAATAAATTAAATAAAAAAATTTTTTAAATCTGTATGGAGATAAACTATCAGTTTTCAGTTCTTTTTATCAAAAAAGTGATATTAAATTTTTACCTTACAAAATATAATAAAAACTCCGTTTTTTCTATATTTTAATTTTAAAAAATTACAAATTTTCTGTTAAAATGAACCACCAGTTTTTAGTTTATTTAAAAAATAGCGATATATAGATTCAAAGCGATAAAGATTCAAGGGTTTTTTTTTTAATTTTCAATCTTCCCATGTACTTCACATAGCAAGTATTTGAAAAATGTGGTTAATTTTCTTCTTTTTTATAAACTTATTGCTATCAAAAATTGGTTTGCACAAAATTAGAAGTTGTCGTATTACAAAATAAAGAAGATTTGTGAAAAACGAAGTTTTTAACTTTTCACTTGTTTTAGAGTAAAGATGAAAGCGGTTCGAAAAACGATAACTATTTAAATTCTAATCAGATCTATTTACTCGAAAATAGATTTGAATTCTTCTAAGTTTTTAATTTGGTTCAATAATTGTTGTCCTCCGTGCATTTTTTCCAATTCGAAAATAAAATCTTGCGTGAGTTTGGATTTAGATTTTTGAAATAATTTCAAGATTTCCAACGCTTGAGGAATAATAGTATTTGAAAATTGATAATATTTTTTAAACACAGTTAAAAAATGTTCAAGGTCATAATGAAAAAATGTTTGATGATTTGGTATAGTATAGTACTTGAGGATAGTAGAAATCCACACATCGTCTTTTAACAGTTCTTTCCAAAGTTTATCTGGTACTTTAGAAAAGTATGAGAAAATCATGTGCAACCTAGAACGATTGAAATCTGTATAAACTGGATACATTATAACATTAAGAAATTTTTGATAATCGCTTTTTGGTAATCCAATTTTAACTAATTCAGAGAAAACCCGAAGAATAAACATAGAAACCATAAAATCATTACTATGATTATAAAATTCTCTGCGTACACAATTCATAATAACGGGAAAATTACTTTTTAGGATCGATATATACTGCGGTTGCCCCAAAATGTTTCGAAAAAATTTTTTAAATAGACAATAACACGGCGACCATTCATAAAAATTATATCTCATTGATGCTATAACATTTTCAACATTATAACACAGATCATCCAACTTTAAATGGCAGAAAAATAGGTTATTACTTTTTTTAACACTTTCCAAGAATAATGCTTTTTTTTCATCATATGTTTTACCTTTTTCATAGAGTATGCCGGGTATGCCCGCATATTCAAGTAGCCTGGGATGTTTGCAGTGAAGCTGTTTTTCATAAATAATTTTAAATTCACCAAATTCTAAATGTAATAAACATGGCAGGGTGTCAACAAGCTTGTACAATGGTAGCATAAATGAAAATATATCGTCCGCAGACCATCCAGATGATTGTAATTTTAGACATGACAAATTTGATAGACCATGAATTGCATTACAAATTGTATCAAAAGGTAATAAGATTTCACCAAAATTTTCTAGTGATAATTTGGTGAGATTTTTAAACGTGTTCAATCTACTCAGTAAATCCTTTGTAAGTTTGCAAAAACATATTTTTAGTACTTCTAAATTTGCGTCTGAAAAATTAATTCTCAGTAAACTAATAATGTTTCTGTTACAATGGTTTTCTTTAGGGCTAGTTGCACAGCAGATTGATAGTCTTTTTAATTTTGGACATGACCAATCAGAAGTGTTGGCATCGTAAAAGGTCTTAAGTTCATTGCAGTAAATAATTAATTCTAAAGATTCTAATTTAGTTGATAAATACTGAGAACTCCAAATTGTTTTATACATTTTAAGCCATATTTCAGGAGGAGGCATGTTATGTGTATTTAAATAATAATTTACTGGATAGTAGAGATAAGTAAGGGAAATAACGTGAAAGTGCTTGTACGCAAGTATATTTTCGAACAGCTTTAAATATTTATCGCCATTAAAGTTTTGTAGTATTAACTCATTGGAATTGAATATCTTTGATTCAAGTAAACAAGGTAATAGGTATGCATGATAAATTTCTAACCCTAGTTCTTGGCTTCTTGAAAGAATTGAATGAAACAACACTGAAGATAAATTAACTTCTTTTTTTACTTTATATCCAGTAATATCTTTTTCTGAATCAGAAAGTTCAAGTAAAACATCTTTAAAATGGAATATGACAAAATCTGTGCTAAAAAGTTTCAAAGACATTAGTTGATTGTTTATAGCACTCATTTTCAGTTTACTTTTTGTTATCTTTTTTTTTTTTTTTTTATTATAGTTTATAGTCTTTTACACCATGTGTTTTAAGACGCGAAAACAAAATCAAAATGAAAAAATACTTATTTACACTAAATAATTTTTCTCTATATTTACAGTTCTTTAGGATTATTTTGTATCCATTTATAGATGATGTCGTGGCATATTTCCGAGTTCAGTATGGTTTGGAGTGTAGTTGGTTTTTGGATCCTTTTACAAAAGTTTCCAAGTTCCATTCCTAGTTGTGTCGTTTCTTCGCAGTGCAGCAACCAGTGCTCGATTGTTTCCTCTATTCCGCAGGTTTCGCACAAACCTGTCTCATGAAGATTCATTCTCTTCAAATTTTGTTTCAGCCGACACTTTCCAAGTCGGAGTCGGGAAATGATGACTTCCTTTTTTCTGTTTGTTGTCTTGAATTTAATTTTATTTGAGACTTTTTTTTCGAGAGACCAGTAGTGTCGACTTTCTTGAGCAGAGTCCCATCTGGTCTGCCATTCGTTCAAAAGCTCTCTGCGTATTGTTCTTTTTATGTCAAATATCTCTGGCATAATCTCAATCTCTATTTCGGGATGTTTGGTGGCTTCTTTGGCAAGGCAGTCTGCCATTTCATTTCCACGTATGCCCACGTGGCTAGGTACCCAAATCAGGGTAATTGTTTTCCCTTCTTTTGAGAGGTTGGATGCTAGTGTTAGGACTGATTCCACAAGAGCAGATTTTTGAGCATTTGCGGAATTTTTCAATGATATCATAGAGCTATATGAATCCGTAAATAGGGCTATTTTATGTGGACCGTCTGGTTGTGCCATCCACTCCAAGCCGCATTTTATAGCTGTTAGCTCAGCCGTATAAATACTAACGTCATTCGTGACTCTCTTAGCTATTTTCATATCTTTTTCCGGGATATAAATTCCCACAGCTGCTACATTGTCTATCTTAGATGCATCTGTGTACATATGTGTCGAATCTGTATATGTAGCAATCAGTTCCTTAGCTCTTTGGACAATTGACGGATCATCCTTCTTTAACCCCACCAGCCCTTCGTTAAAAAGAGGTGGAATAAGTTTCCATGGTGGAGTTAGAGAAGGAGTTAAGGGGACTGGATTGAATTTGTCAACTATTTTGTTCAATGCCGCTGTTCTTTTGGCTGCTGGATGTTCAGCTTCTTTCACTTTTCTGTGAAAGAACCATCGCCATTTAACCCCTTCTTGTCCTACTTTTTGTTATCCAAGTTTAATAAGTGTGATGTTTAAATAGGAAAAGGTTTCATTAATATAAAAAAATTATCCAATGTTTATTCATATATATATATATATATATATATATATATATATATATATATATATATATATATATATATATATATATATATATATATATATATATATATATATATATATATATATATATATATATATATATTTATATATATATATATATATGATCTTTGAGACACGCTCCAAGAAACACAACTCGCCATTTGGCAGAAACAACTTTCGGAGCCAAATTCTCGACCTTTCGGCACAAAACTCTCTACAATTAGCCAGAAACTTTTCCATTAAACTTTTATTGTCAGACCGACGGACCGTTTCAGCTATGTCAGCCATCCTCAGGGTCAAAAGTAAAACAAGAAAAGAAAACAAACAGAAAGAACCGAAATTGTCAAAGAATTAGCACACTAACAAAAGAATATATATATATGAATAAACATTGGATAATTTTTTATATCCAATATTATATATATATATATATATATATATATATATATATATATATATATATATATATATATATATATATATATATATATATATATACATATATATATATATATATATATATATATATATATATATATATATATATATATATATATACGAATAAACATTGGATAATTTTCGGTACTGCATCCGGGGTAATCAATTGCAAAAATTCAAGAAAAGTTTTTAATAAAGAAGTTTTTGCTGGCCTGTCTGTTGCTTTTCATAATGTGTGTTCGATCAAAGAGAAATTGTCTCGAATCTGTGATCTGATTGCGTCTCAGTCTATTGACATTTTTGTTGCAGCAGAGACTTGGCATGAATCTGGTGATAGCGTTTTGTTGGGCCATGTTACTCCTGCTGGTTACAAGTGTCTTGATCGGGCACGTCCTGTTGACCATACAAGCAAATCTCGGGCTTTGATAAATCATGGTGGAATTGCAATTATTTATAAGGATGGCTTGTCTATGACTGAAATTGATCTTCGAACACCAGTTGCGTCATTCGAATTTTTATGTTGTAATATCTCTAGCAATCAGACTGGAGTTGTATTGTTATCAGTCTATCGTCTTGGATCAAAGCCTGCAACCAAGAAATTCTTTGATGAGTTCTGTTTCCTTTTGGAAATATTGTCAACATACCGTAGACCAATTGTTATTACTGGAGACCTGAACATTCACGTTGAAAGACAAAATGATATAATTGCAATGAAACTGCATGAATTGCTAACTTCTTTCAATTTGATTATTCATGAGACAATTCCAACGCATCAGCTAGGAGGGCAGCTTGATCTCGTGATTTCACGTGATGATATGGTAGATCTTCAAGTTTCTGTGCAAGAAACTGGCTTATCTGATCATCTAATGCTATTGTTTCGACTTCCACTCCAAAAACCAACTAAGCCTGTTGCCACTTTTTGGGGACGTTCATGGAAGAGATTTGATTATAATGCATTCCTGACTGATTTACGTTTGAGTGAACTTTGTCATAATCCAGAAAATTTTGATCATCATTCAACTGATGAACTTTTCCAGTGCTATTCATCTACTCTATCAAAGCTTCTCGATAATCACGCTCCGTTTACGTTAATCAAAAGAAAACCTCGAAATCTACTAACGCCATGGTTTGATAGTGAATGCCGGGCATTTAAGCGGTCCACGAGACGACTTGAACGGATTTATCGTCGGCATCACACAACGGCGAGTAAATCTATATGGATTGACGGCTTGCGTACCATGCGATATTTGTTCCAGAGAAAAGAGCATGAATACTGGGAAGCCAGGATTGCCGTTAATCAGAAAGCTCCAAAAAAGCTCTGGAGTAACTTGTCAACACTTCTTGGTAAAGAAAAGTCTTCATCTAATGTGAGCTCTTCTATTACTCCAGACCAGTTTGTGAGGTTTTTTCAAGACAAGGTAGAGCAAGTTAGAACACATACAGCGCTTGCAAAGCCACCATCTATACTTTTGACCAGCACGTTGTTCATGGATGAATTCCAACCAGTCACGGCTGATGAGATAATAAAATTGATAATGGCTGCTCCGAACAAATATTGTTCACTGGATCCGTCCCCTACTTGGATTATCAAAAAATGTTGTGTCCACATTGCATCTTTTGTCGCTTTGATGTGCACTCGATCTTTACAAGAAGGATATTTTCCTGCTAGTCAGAAGTCAGCACTTGTGACTCCGCTTATTAAAAAAGACGGACTTGACCCTGCTGACATGAAGAGCTATCGACCAGTCTCTAACCTGACCTATATGTCAAAACTGGTAGAGCGGATTGTTGCTAAACGATTGAATGTACATCTAGGTCTTTCTGGCAGTCTCCCATCGAACCAATCTGCGTATCGCCGGTTTTACTCTACAGAATCTGCACTACTCAAAGTAGTGAATGATCTGGCAGTTGCTACTGATAGTGGTAAGGTGTCGCTACTGAGTCTCTTAGATCTGAGTGCCGCATTTGATACTGTTGACCATGGAATCCTTATTGAGAGACTTGAAAAAACTCATGGCATCTGTGGAGTTGTCTTAAAATGGATTATCTCATATTTAACTAACCGCACGCAACGGGTTAGTGTGGGTGGGAACTTGTCATTGTCCGTGTCGCTTAGTAGTGGAGTACCCCAGGGATCAGTCTTGGGCCCACTACTCTTTCTATTGTACACCACTGATTTACTTGAAATTATTCATCGTTCTGGACTCGAGGGACACTGCTATGCCGACGACACCCAAACATATGTTCACTGCTCTGTTGATGATGCGGAGAATGTTCACCTTCGCTTATTGCCCTGCATAGAGAACATTGAACAGTGGATGGCTTCTAATCGTCTAAAACTGAATGGCGATAAGACTGAATTAATCTGGATAGGTGCAAGATCAAAGTTGCAACAGAGTAAAGCAAAAGCCTTGTTAGTTGCTGGGGCTTTGGTTGCCCCCACAGAAGTTGTTCGAAACCTAGGTGTTTATGTCGATTCTGAGCTTTCCATGAAAGATCATATATCTAAACTGTCAAAAACCTGTTTTTTCCAACTACGACAACTTAGAACCAAACGAAGGTCTCTGACAAGTGAAGCAACACGTCTCCTGCTGCATTCGTTTGTTGTAAATAGACTTGACTACTGCAACTCTCTATTTACAGGCTTACCTCTTAGTGCTGTTGGAAAGATTCAACGTATTCAAAATGCAGCTGCTCGTCTTTTTGGTGGACTAAAGAAACATGATCATGTGACTGCAATAATGAAAACTGAACTTCGGTGGCTGCGTATCTCTGAGCGAATTACTTTCAAAATTGGGACTTTAGTCTACAAGGCGCTCCATGGCGAAGCCCCCTCATATTTGCAAGAGCTGTGTGTCACTGTGTCCGATAAAAATTCTTACTTATCTCGTCACAGATCTGCTAGTCGTGGTGATCTAGTTGTTCCCATAACTCGAACAAAAACTTACGGCAGTCGAGCCTTCAGTATAGCAGGACCGGCAACATGGAACATGTTGCCTGCCAGCATCCGAGAAGCCACTACATTGAGTTTATTCAAGGCCGAGCTAAAGACATTTCTGTTTGCGAAATCCTATCCAAATTGATGATCAGAGAGAAATTATTTCATTTTTCCTGACATGCTGATTTTTATGTTTTATATTATTTTTTTTGCTTTATTTTTATTTTTATTGTTTTGTTTTGTTGATTTTATTGTAAAAGGAGCCCTGAGGTGTTACACAAAAGGGCGCTTGAAATCCAAATAAACTTAAACTTAAACTTATATATATATATATATATATATATATATATATATATATATATGTATATACGAATAAACATTGGATAATTTTTTATATTTTATATATATATATATATATATATATATATTTATTAATTTATTTATTTATTTATACTAGCGGGGTTACCCGAGATTTTCAGAAGTTTTTCTATCGTTTTTCTCTCACGCAGCCGTTTCCTTCTCCGCTTGTTTTTCCGCTCGCTCTTCTGCTCATTCTTGCTCTCCCGCTTCCGGTCGGTTTTTCGTTCTCTTCACCGTTCGCTCTCCTTTTCTCGCGCGCTTTTCAATTTTTAATGTACATCTCTATTCTCCGTTTTGTTTATATTGTCTAAGTTCATCGGACTCTAATGATGAATTTTTCGAAACTGGCCAATAAGTCTGTTTATATATATATATACTAGCGGAACCCGGCGTTGCCCGGTGATTTTAGAGGTTTTTATAATGTTTGTCTCTCTCGCTCCCGTTTCTTTCTCCGCTTTCCCGTTCCCGTCGCGTTCTCGGTCGCTTTTCCGCGTATATATATATATATATATATATATATATATATATATATATATATATATATATATATATATATATATATATATATATATATATATATATATATATATATATATATATAGATATATCTATATATATAAAAGAACATGTCCTGACTGACTAACTGACTGACTGACTGATAATCAACGCCGAGCTCAAACGCCTCATCCTAGGAACGTGAAATTTGGAACTTATATTACTTTTATAGCGTAAACATCCGCTAAGAAAAGATTTTTGAAAATTTTGCTCCTGAGGGAAAAAAACTGGAAAACAAACTTTTTTCTAAAACAATGTATATCTCGAAAACCAAAAATGAGGAGATTTTGAAATTTGGTATATAGATTCTTTTTAAAAAATAAAAAGATACGTGTTTCACCATTTCTTGAACATTCGGTTTCCCGGACCTTAAATGTGGGTTGGAAAATTGGGTTATTTGGTTTTTAAAGTAGCTTCTACTCAAAAACTGTTAATGCTACAGGAGTAAAAATTAGTATTTAGTTTCTACTCCAAAAATAATAAAATACGTGTTTTAGCATTTTTTGAAAATTTGGTTTCCAGGATTTCAAATGTGGGGTGGAAAATAGGGTTATTTGTTTTATTTGAAAAAAACAGGGCTACGTCGGATAACCCGGCTAGTAAAGAATGAAATAATCACTTTATCAGTAATTTCAAGTAGTTGGTTATTAAAAAGTAAACAGAAAAATAAATTTTTTTTAAGTCCATGAAATAGATGTTTTCATTTCTAGACATAAAAACTAATTTGTGGCCTCAAATTCAATAGAATGCATTGTCATACTGAATGGCTCAACGATCCGAGTTTCAGCTCGATTGCATGATGGAAAGTGGTTTAACTAGCTCTCCTAAGATTTTGGCAGCCAATCAATGTAATTATGGATTTAAAACATACAACTGCACTTTAATTAAAACCATTTTTTTTATTAAAATTCAAAGATAAAGAGATTAAAATGGAGATGGAATACCTCAATCAGAACGTTAGTTCGGCTTACAAGAAGGTCGTCGGTCAAAGTTTAGTGATTCTCGACACATCAGAGAACATTTGCAGGATCAGAGAATGCGAGATTGGTATGTCATGAAATAAATGAATAAATAAGTTAATGCTCGACTGTAATAGTTGAAAGAACTCAAATAGCTAGACATCCGTCTAGTTATTTTAGCTCTTTCACAATATGAAAGACACAAATTTAAGAAGTTTATTATAATTCAATTTTTTGCTGGTAGTGTAACATTCTTTTTACAAGAACATTGTAGATACGATGCTAAATATCACTTTATTTTTAGAGAAGTTAAAAAACCTAGATATACAATAATTACTTTGTAAACTTTGTATGACAAACTGTTATTTTTTGATGCCTTCAGAAACCTAAATGACATTTGAATTGTTTGCTATCATCTCATTGTACTACATCCTTTTTGTAGGCAATTTGTACACTGATGCAATGATCGATCAGTTCAAGGATCATCCAAGTTGGAACAATTTAACGATCGCCTTCACAAGCGGAGGAACATTCAGGTCTTCAATCGGCGACGGTTTGTCAAAAATTAATTAAAAAAAACAAATAGATAATAAATTAAAAAAAATAAGTTTAATGAAAATTGCTTTTCATCATCGCAAGTATACGATTATAGCCTAGTTTTTGTGGTTTTTCTTAGGTAATATCACTTTTGGTAGCGTGCTTGCGGTGCTACCGTTTGGAAATGACATCGTCATTGTTGATTTATCTGGAAAAACGTTGCTGGACGTTTTAGAACATTCCGTCAAAGGTTTTGACCTTGCTGAAAGAAATGGCAAATTTCTTCAGATTAGTGGTTAGTAATATTTGTCTATTTATTGCAGCTTTTTTGCTCTCTCTTTTCCTCTCTCTCTCTCTCTTTCTCTCTCTCTCTCTCTTTCACACGCACACACACACACACACACACGAGTATTTCACGGGCCGGGCCTTGATTTTAAAGATTTCAAATGGGCGGGCCGGAACGATCCGGGTCAAAATTTGTGTGCCAAGTATAGAGATTTTAGGCTTATAAAAACGGGCCGGGACTGAAAATTCAACCTCTGAAACGGGATGATGCCGACGGACCCCGGCTGGGCTGTAAAAAAATCGGCACGTGCAGTACTCTAGAACATAAACACTATTAAACACACACACAGACAAATTTTTATGTGTGTGTTCTCTGTCCATTTTTTTTTAAACTTTCGACTTCTAGAATGCTTATTTATATTTAAAACGGTATCAGTCTGCATGGCTGCCAAGGTCAAATATCAAACCAGCTTTTCTCTGCATTTCACAGAGCTTTATTTTCATTATTTATTAGAACAACTAAATATTTTTAAAACAAAAAAAAATTCTGATGACAAATAGTGCTTACTAAGTGTAGTTTTTATTTTTATTTCTAAAACATGAGAATTATTGAACTTAACGTTTTTTCTAATTAAAACAAAGGCTTGCAAGTGACGTATAACATGACAAAGCCAGACAATCACAAGGTGTCTAAAGTGATGGTTAGAGATTGCTACCAATGTCCAGGATTTAAACCGCTGAATACGTCATTGAACTATTTCGTGGTTTTGCCAAGCTACTTGATCAACGGGGGCGACGGTTATTTAATGCTCAAAGAACACCGTGACCGTGTCATCAATGTCGGTCAGTTTAGGCGGTTGTTATAATAATAATAATTATTCTATTTCCTATATCACGTGACATCAAAGATATTTTTAATGACTTTTTCATCCTTAATTTTGCACTTATTTAAAAAACCCATGTTTTGATCGAGTGATTTTCGTTTGCAACTTTTTAATACAGACGCCGTTGACAATAACGTCCTATTGGATTACTTGAAAAAATATTCGCCTGTTAGTGCCAAATTGGAGAATCGACTGAACGGCCTGGAGACCTATCCCGGGTGGTCCGAGGTGATTAAAAAATATGAACAGAACAATGGATATAGCGACGATACGAAGAATAATCTTGCAGTTTCCTTGACCAATGTGCACTGACATCTTAAAACGGTTTTCCTCGCACTCGTTGGACAGTTCATTCTTGCATTGATGTTACCGTATTTGAAATTAATTTAGTTTTAATGTTGATATATTAATTATTTAATGTAATTTTATGTTATCTTCGTTATTTAATGTAATTTTATGTTATTTTCCTTATTTATTATCTGTCTATGTTCGTAATTTATTTAAAGTTGAGAATTAACAGACATTTGCATTGTAACGGTCATTGGCGGATCCAGGAATTTGGTATTAAATATTGAGATTGTCTCAATCAGACGGAAGAAAATGATCACTTATCACAGATGGCGAATAATTATTTTTTTCCAAAGAAAATGGCTTTTTTTATGTCCCTTGGGTAAAGGTTTCGTGGGAACGACTAAAGGAGACTTATCCGTGTGTAAATGTTTTCGGTCTGTTTTTCTATGCTGGAATTAAACTCGAACAACTCTACTATTTCCATGATTTTGGGCAGCGACATTTTCAACATGGCTACAAGGTTGACTTTTAGCAGTTACGTTTATTTTACAAAATTGTCCTTGTCCGCCTTTTTAAACCGAACCCTTCACTGGTTAATAAAAATGAATCTTTGTATGTATATATGTATGTATGTATGAGGATAGTAGAAATCCACACATCGTCTTTTAACAGTTCTTTCCAAAGTTTATCTGGTACGTTAGAAAAGTAGAGGAAAATCCTGTGCAACCTAGAACGATTGAAATCTGTATAAACTGGATACATTATAACATTAAGAAATTTTTGATAATCGCTTTTTGGTAATCCAATTTTAACTAACTCAGTGAAAACCTGAAAAATTAACGAAGAAATAAAAAAATCATTACTATGATTATAAAATTCTCTGCGTACACGATTCATAATAACGGGAAAATTACTTTTTAGGATCGATATATACTGCGGTTGCCCCAAAATGTTTCCAAAAAATTTTTTAAATAAACAATGACACGGCCACCATTCATAAAAATTATATCTCATTGATGCTATAACATTTTCAACATTATAACACAGATCATCCAACTTTAAATGGCAGAAAAATTGGTTATTACTTTTTTTAGCACTTTCCAAGAATAATGCTTCTTCTTCATCATATGTTTGACCTTTTTCATAGAGTATGCCGGGTATGCCCGCATATTCAAGTAGCCTGGGATGTTTGCAGTGAAGCTGTTTTTTATAAATAATTTTAAATTCACCAAATTCTAAATGTAATAAATATGGCAGGGTGTCAACAAGCTTGTACAATGGTAGCATAAATGAAAATATATTGTCCGCAGACCATCCATGTAATTTTAGACATGACAAATTTGATAGACCATGAATTGCATTACAAATTGTATCAAAAGGTAATAAACTTTTACCAAAATTTCCTAGTGATAATTTGGTGAGATTTTTAAACGTGTTCAATCTACTCAGTAAATCCTTTGTAAGTTCGCAAAAACATATTTTTAGTACTTCTAAATTTGCGTCTGAAAAATTAATTCTCAGTAAACTAATAATGTTTCTGTTACAATGGTTTTCTTTAGGGCTAGTTGCACAGCAGATTGATAGTCTTTTTAATTTTGGACATGACCAATCAGAAGTGTTGGCATCGTAAAAGGTCTTAAGTTCATTGCAGTAAATAATTAATTCTAAAGATTCTAATTTAGTTGATGAATACTGAGAACTCCAAATTGTTTTATACATTTTAAGCCATATTTCAGGAGGAGGCATGTTATGTGTATTTAAATAATAATTTACTGGATAGACTAATCCAGGATAGTATTGGTAAGTAAGGGAAATAACGTGAAAGTGCTTGTACGCAAGTATATTTTCAAATAGCTTTAAATATTTATCGCCATCAAAGTTTTGTAGTATTAACTCATTGGAGTTGAATATCTTTGATTCAAGTAAACAAGGTAATAGGTATGCATGATAAATTTCTAACCCTAGTTCTTGGCTTCTTGAAAAAATTGACTGAAACAACACTGAAGATAAATTAACTTCTTTTTTTACTTTATCCAGTAATATCTTTTTCTGAATCAGAAAGTTCAAGTAAAACATCTTTAAAATGGAATATGACAAAATCTGTGCTAAAAAGTTTCAAAGACATTAATTGATTGTTTATAGCACTCATTTTCAGTTTACTTTTTGTTATCCAAGTTTAATAAGTGTGATGTTTAAATAGGAAAAGGTTTCATTAATATAAATACTTATCCAATGTTTATTCATATATATATATATATATATATATATATATATATATATATATATATATATATATATATATATATATATATATATATATATATATATATATATATATATATATATATTCATTCATATATATATATATATATATATATATATATATATATATTTTTATTTTATTTTTTTTTTTTATTTATTTATTTATTTATTTATTTATTTATTTTTTTATTTATTTATTTATTTATTTATTTATTTATTTATTTATTTATTTATTTATTTATTTATTTATTTATTTATTTATTTCATTATTTATTTATTTATTTATTTATTTATTTATTTATTTATTTATTTATTTATTTATTTATTTATTTATTTATTTATTTATTTATTTATTTATTTATTTATTTATTTATTTATTTATTTATTATTTATTTATTTATTTATTTATTTATTTATTTATTTATTTATTTATTTATTTATTTATTTATTTATTTATTTATTTATTTATTTATTTATTTATTTATTTATTTATTTATTTATTTATTTATTTATTTATTTATTTATTTATTTATTTATTTATTTATACTAGCGGGGTTACCCGAGATTTTCAGAAGTTTTTCTATCGTTTTTCTCTCACGCAGCCGTTTCCTTCTCCGCTTGTTTTTCCGCTCGCTCTTCTGCTCATTCTTGCTCTCCCGCTTCCGGTCGGTTTTTCGTTCTCTTCACCGTTCGCTTTCCTTTTCTCGCGCGCTTTTCAATTTTTAATGTACATCTCTATTCTCCGTTTTGTTTATATTGTCTAAGTTCATCGGACTCTAAAATTACATATTTTGCCTTCATCCACCGTAGTCAAACCTCTGCTATCTTTTTTTCATTGTTTCTTCTTTCCATCTTCTTGAGTGCCACCTTCTTCTTTTTACCATGCTCCACTATATTTAGTTTCTTTTCAGCTTTACTATCCTCATGTCCCCCGGCAAGCCCTTTACCCTGTATAACCAGTTTCCCGTTGTTTCTCCATTCTGCTTCTCTCTGCATTGTTCAACCAGCATTCTACACTGCTCTTTTTCAGTTCTTCCCAAGTCGTTAGTGACTGAGATTTTCTTGAATTTTTCTTCTGCTTTTTGAAATCTAGTCAATGACTCTAGAGCTCTGTTTTTGATTGTAACATTACGGAACTCTATAAGTAACGGTCTTTCCTTTTCTGCTTCTTTGTATTTTCCTAATCTGTAGATGTTTTTTATGTCCAACTTTTCATCGCAGGGCACCTCCAAAACATCATTCAAGAAGCTTAACACCATTCTTTTGTCTTCACCTATTCTCTCACCGTGCTCCATGCCTTCTTCTTCAGCCAATCGATGTAAGATAATGTTATTTTTCTTTCTTTTTCTTAGTTTTTTCTCTTCTGTGTTTAGTTTAATTGATTCCTCCACTTTTTTCACTTTTTCATTTATTGCCTTCAGTTCTTTGTCAACATTTCTTCTAACAACACTCTTCAGTTATTTCCGCTAAAGTAATTTGTATCATCTTTTCATCTGTCATCATAATTCTGTTCAATCTCTCTTCCATCTCTTTAATCTGTGATTTATGTTCCTCATAATGCTTGACCCAGTGATTAATTCGTTTCAGAAATAAATTTAGTTTCAGTTTCAGTTTAGTTTTGGCATCATGAATTATTATTACAGTTTCGTTTTAGTTTTGAATTTTTCAATAATTTTAATTTCAGTTTAGTTTTGAATCAGTAATTATCAGTAATTATTATTACCGTTTCGTTTTCGTTTTGAATTTTTCAATAATTTTAATTTCAGTTTAGTTTTGCATCAGGAATTATTATTACCGTTTCGTTATAGTTTTGAATTTTTCAATAATTTTAATTTCAGTTTAGTTTTGCATCAGTAATTATTATTACCGTTTCGTTTTGAATTTATAATAGTTTTAGTTTTAATTTCAGTTTCGTTTGTAATCTCTCTATTTTGCAGTTGTAACTAAACACAAGTCAATTGAGAAGCTGTTTATTCAATTTTAAAAAAACTCATTTCTAAGTTTTTTTTTGGTCTATGTCTCTTCCCTCCGCTCAAAAGGCCACATAATGAAAATATCCTCTCCACATATGCCTGGGAAGCAGGTGCTGCCAGTATGTCCAAAGCCAAGAGGGAAAGTTGCGGATATATAGACTGTCAAGCAATCCAAAACTGTATCACATCTTCTGCCAAGTCTTCCATATCCTAACTAACCTTTAGAGGTTTGTTGGATTTTTACCGGTTAGTTGAAAACCGCACTGGTTTATAGCACCATCGACGTTACTATCTTTTTTTGCTAGACAAACACTTTTATTCGTAGTAACGTCATATTTAAAATAATTCCAAACTAAACTTTCGCTATTACGACCAGCAAACATTTTCGACAAACCAACGCCAGCTTTCGACATTTCTGACTCAATAAATAACGACAAACCAAAACACGAATACAATAGAAAAGAAATAAACAATCTCGTAGCGACAAAGGCATGTTAAAAGGAAGTACCATAGAAGCGAAATTAATTTTTATTTTGTTTTTAATATTTTTTGTTTTTATTTCGCTTTAACAAATTATTTTTTATTTCTATTTCTATTTCGTTTCTAAAAAAATAATTTTTATTTCTATTTCTATTTCGTTTCAAAAAAAAAATTAATTTTTATTTCTATTTCTATTTCGTTTCGAAAAAAAAATAATTTTTATTTCTATTTCGTTCTAACTAACTAATTTTTATTTTTATTTCAGTTTCGTTTTGACTTTCTATTCTAGTTTTCGTTTCAGTTTTCGTTAACAAGAATTAATAATTATCGTTTTAATTTCTATTACCGTTAACGAAATAATCACTGGCTTGACCTCTTCTTTTTCCACTATTTTCTTATTTCTAAGCAGTTCCTCCAATTTTTCATCCAACATATCATTCCTTTCCTGTTGCTTTTCAATATTTTTTCCAGCACCGCAACAACAACCTTTGCATATATGTCCGGCAAAACTGTCAACTCCACCGTACATCTCACATGTCTCCCATTTTTTCAATGTGGCTCTGTAATACTTTGATTATCAGTAGTAGTCTGGCAGCAACTGTATTCCTGTGGGATGCGAAACAATACAATTATGAGTGAGGTGTCAATCTCTTTGTTAGGTATTCTATATTAATAAAAATCATGATGTAATTCTGAAATCCCAGACAGTTTTTAGATATTCAAGATGGCCGCCAAATCATATTTCTTCAATTTCCTCAGTAACTATAAGTCACAGCGATGCGTTTTTAATGTCTAAGATCTAGTTTTTGGGGTCAGAGAATCCAAAAAACATATTTACAACATTATGTAACAATCACGTGACCTTAATATTCAAGATGGCCGCCAAGTCATATTTGTTCAATTTCCTCAGATACTATATGTCACAGCGATGCGTTTTTGGTTTCTAAGATCTGGTTTTTGGGGTCAGAGAATCCAAAAAACATATTTACAACACTATGTAGCAATCACGTGACCTTGATATTCAAGATGGCCGCCAAGTCATAATTATTCAATTTCCTCAGAAACTATATGTCACAGCGATGCGTTTTTGGTGTCTAAGATATGGTTTTCGGGGTGAGAGAATCCAAAAAAAATATTTACAACACTGTCTAACAATCACGTAACCTCGATATTCAAGATGGCGGCCAAGATAGCCACTAAGTGGTATTTTTTCATTTTCTCGGGAACCATACTTCATAGAAATGTGTTTTTGGTATTAACGAAATGGCTTTCGGGGTCATAGAATCTAGAAAAATTATCTTAACATTGTTCAAAAATCACGTGACCTTAATATTAAAGATGACGGCCAAGATATCAGTTGAATAACCTTGCAATGTGGTTAATAAAATGCATAAACGATAATATAAATAATTATGTACTCAATGAATTTTCTTTCAGAACAGGATTTTGAAAAATTATAAAACATATTATTTCCTAGTCATCTTGACAATCTTGGCAGCCATCTTGAATATCAAGATCACGTGATTGTTACACAGTGTTGTAAATATGTTTTTTGGATTCTTGACCCCAAACCATATCTTAGACACCAAAAACGCATCGCTGTGACATATAGTTTCTGAGGAAATTGAACAAGTATGACTTGGCGGCCATCTTGAATATTAAGGTTACGTGATTGTTACAGTGTTGTAAATATGTTTTTTGGATTCTCTGACTCCGAAAACCATATCTTAAACACCAAAAACGCATCGCTGTGACATATAGTTCCTGAGGAAATTGAAGAAATATGATTTGGCGGCCATCTTGAATATCTAAAAACTGCCAGGGATTTCAGCAATAATCACTGCTGTAAAAACTTGCTGTTGAGTCCTTTGAACCTATTCAGAAAAAAGTAAGTGTCATCTTAAATTTGTTACTGGACCTGCCGGTGGTGGTTCAAATAGTTTTTGAGATATTATTTGAAATTGTTTGAAAAAAGCTGGAAATTCTTAAATATCTGCCTGATGGTCGAGAGGTGAATTTAGTAAAGATAAAGCCTTAGGATATGGACAAACAGAATGAAGTTGCAAGCTAAGTAAGCAATTTAATTTAAGATTAATTCTTTTTGAAAACCTCTAAGAGGGGCCCGGGCCCTTTCTCCCATCCTAGATCCGCTGCTGTCAGTTAGTACGAATAGTGGATTAAGGCAAATCAGCGTCCCCGTAATAGTTTCAGAGTTTCAGTTTCTATTATTTGTCAATTTTTCCAAACATAATAACATTGTTCTGTTTAAAAATTTATATAAGCAATTGAAAATATGCGTCATATTTAACCGGCGTTAATTTTGGAACTCTTTTGTTTTTGTGTTGCAGCAGTGCCATGAACGGGTAGATGCGTTTTGCTGTATAGTAATGTACTGAGTTTGGGGATTTAAGGATTTACAGAAAAATTATATATGGAGCCTGAACAAGAGATTAAGTTATCACCAGACAAAATGTCTACTTCCATTTCCATGAGGTGTTTTTTTGGGGTTTTCCTCTGTCTTCGTTAAATATAATGTCGTGGTTATTACTGTCTCAGTTAAAGTTTACTCGTTTTCTTACAGTTTATTTTTCAAATCATATTGAATATAATAAAACTTATTACAAAATTTTGTTAGGGATAGTGGCATATATGTTTCACCACATAACTTTGCCCCTGAACGACAGAATTCGGATGGTCTAGTTTTTCAGTTTGACGACATTCCAACATCCAGTGATTTTGAAACTAAAGGAAGGGATTATACAGAAGAAGTAATTGAAGTACAACCCGACAGTCTTTCGGTTTCGTCATTTGCTACATGTCCAGGTCATTCCTCAATCCCACATAGTCATATTCAGTGCCAGGAAGACCAAGAGAACTTGTCTTGTGGGATTAACAGGGCTTCAAGACGTTCCTTTAGAGTGCATGCTTCTGCTGTTGATGTTGTCATGCCATTTGGCATGCAAAGACATACAAACTTTACTCCTCCTAGAATTAGATCTCACATTTTGGATGAGGATATAGGTATTTTATCCTATTAATCATATTTTACAAATTATGATTGTTATTGATATTATTGTTCTGCTTTGAAATTAAAACCAGACGTTAATTTGAAACTTCATTAACAGTTAATCTTATTTTAGCAAATTTCAAGCCAATAAGAAATAAGGCCTTCTTACTTTTAAGGAATTCGTATTTTATAATAATAGATTTATAGATAATAATACTAAATGTAGATCCAAGTCTGTGGGTTTCTATTTAGGAGCTTCTATCTAAAGTTATACAGAGCTGACCTAACTTTAATGGTTTGTCATTACCTAATAATAATAACGTGGCTAAATAGTTACTTGTAAATTTAGATGATTTCACACCTCTCTCATGTCTCATCCATCAGACAAGGTCATCCACCATTAAGTGTGATGTGGAGAAAGAAGTTGGGGAAAGTCTGAGATCTTTCAGTGATATCTTCAATGTAGAAAGTGTTGGATTGGTTGGATGCCATATTTGTTATATTCAATGCTTTGTTTATATGCAATTTTATTGTTCTGGTTTTTGTTGAGCTTTATTATTTTTGAAAAATAAAAAATTGTAAAGGTGGAGAATAGCATAATAAATTATTTCCAGTGCTTATAACACCAATAGCTCCAGGCTCACTTTGTCTTAACACCTAACTCTATTCAATTGACTCCTACTTCGAGTGGGAGATGTTGGGGTTAACGCCGAGAATCACTAGCGCAAGCAATTTCAAAATTTCCACTAACTGAAAACATGGTAAAAGTAAAACAGAGTCACAAGAAAAGCATGAATGCACAGTAACTATGTGATATCAAAAAAATTACAGTACTGTACATGCCGATTTTTTGCGGTCCGGTCCAGGCAAACTTGGGCCCAAACCAACCTGGCCTGTTTTTATAGACCTAAATTTTCTCTACTATGCGCAAAATTCTTGGCTTAGCTTGCTTTGACTTTGAGCCCGGTCCGTTTGAAAACTCTAAAAACCAAGACCCATGCCCCTGCAGTACTCTAGAAAAAATATTAGTCTCGCAGTCTGAAATAAAATTTGTTATCGAAAAAATGATTGTTGATCTAATTCAGAGAAAAAGTTCTTCAAAAAAAGGATAATTTTTTTTAAATTCTATTCATTCCACTTTACCTTTAGTTAGTTTATGGTTATGAGTTTATTTTTTTAGTTACTACCTGATAGTTTTCTGTCGTTAATTTTTTTTTAATTTCATTTCAAAAAAAGTAATTACATAAGTCTATTGTTAATTTATTTTTCTTTTTAATTGGATGAATTTTATGATAAAAATATTAATAAAAACACCGGAAATAATTTCTTACGCTATTCTCCACCTTTACCTAACAAGACTGTTCTGTTTGAAGTTCTTCTATTTTAAGTTCATCAATTTGAATATTATTACAATTCTCTGTTTCTAAAATTGTTCCGCTATTGTAATAATTTAAATTATTCGTTGTTTTGTAGCATTTTTTGCATTGAAATAAAATGGGTTTTGTTTTCAATCGCAGAGTCACGGGTATCACGTCCACCCGTACCCGCACTGTCGTTACAACAGACTCTTCTCTTCATCTTTTCCTGGAGCTCCCCTGTCGACGTTGCTCGATCGTGCTCCGTGGCACGGAGTGAAAATGAGAAAGAAAAGTCACCTTGCCGCTTGTGATCTCTACGGGTCGTCATTTTCTTAGCTCGTGCTGATCCGTGTCTGTGGGTTTTCAGTTTGGAAGCTTTCTAAAGTTATAAAGAGCTGACCTATCTACAATGTTGGTCTTAATTTGATTAGAGAAAAGATGATATAACCAGTTGTTGCTACTAATTGGAGTCTCATGTGGTTTTTGTGGAATTGTTTTAACTTTGTTTGTATTAAAAACATGTTTTTGTAAAATTGATTAGAATTATGTTTACTTTTTTTGCTTTTTTTTAAAATATTATTTTTGAATTGCTTGCACACATTCTTGTATTGTGTATACTTGTTATTGATATCTTTTGTTTTGATGTCTATCTAATTCAGATATTCTAAAATTTTCAAACAATATTTGTTCTTTTTATTTTGGTCACCGTAATTTGTTGGTATTAGATTAACTTTTCTACTTGAAGATGAATAGCACAAACGTCGACTTAAAAAAATTATTATAACAAATTTACTACTCTGAGCTGAATTTCTACTGTCAGTTTTGACCAAACATGGTAGATATTAACTCTTATTGTTGTTAGTAATATTGCACTTGTAAATAAAGTCCGTTACTGATTGATATATTCACCTCATTCTAGTGTCTTAATGTTTTTATATTATAGTTTTCATGTTTGGTTGTTGTGTTTTTGTCAGTTTTGCTTTGTTTTGTTGTGTATTTTTAAAAGTTGTTAATGAAAAGTCTGGATTTACAGTTCGGTTTTGGTTAAAAGTTATTTTTTGTTCAATTTGATTCACTGCTCACAATTAATTCATGTATGAAAAAGATTTTGTTTATATTCTAGTTTTTTGACAGTTTGCAATTTTTTTAATGTCTTAAAGCAATTTTACGGAGGGAGCTCTATTAAAAAAATAAATAGCCATTTTATGATTTTTTTGTTTTTTTTTTTTATAAAATTAGTGCTTTTAATGTATCATGATAGATAACTGGGGCCTGTGAATTTGGTCGGCAGAATAAGATCATTCAGTGTTAATTGAGTGTTGACATTACTTATAAACCTTAAAGTAGAGTTTGTTAAGAAATTGTTTGAGTTGGCAGATTCACTGTAAGCCTGTTTGAGTTTGCTTGGGTTATTTGAGCTAGGTAATAGTGAATATAGCTCTGTCAAAATCAGGACCGGATTAAACCAATTTAGTGCCCATAGCACAAACCCACATGTGTGCCCTTACTGCCAAGAAAAGCTGATGACTAAGGGGGGTAGCTACTTTTCCAAACAAATTTTGAAGTCCTCGAAAATATTTCTTGAAGACATGTGGCCCCGAATATTTGGCACGTGTCTTGTTTGCCTAATGGTTAATCCCGGTCTGGCCAAAATGTGATGTGTCTCCAAAAATGTCGTGGAAAAAAGGTAGGTTGTGAGCAAAACGTGATGGTTTAATCTTGGATTAAAGCCGCGAACAAAAAGTCACGGTGATTTTTGATTTATAAGAACCTTGTTAATCTGATCAAAATGGTTGCATAAAGCATGTGTAGCATAAAGTTACATGTACAAACAGAAATATTTAAAAAGTCCTTTAACATTTTCAACCAGTAGAATCGTCAATGACGAGACGAGAGTGATTAGAGTTTTTAACAACCATAGTTATTTTATTAAAACCAATTTATTTACAACGTTTAAAAATAAGTACACTAAAATATGCTCCATTTATTGTGCAAAAAAAATAATTAAAGTTTACCTAAAAGTTTATAGTCAATGTTTACATATCTCGTAAACAAACGCGATAATAAGTTAATTTGTTTTAAAATCATTTCTCGCGCTGCTGTGATTATGATTGTGGCAACTGATCAAGCTTTAAAAGAAACATTTGCTAAATTACGTCCGCTATGCGCAGAAATAACAGAAAATCCATCCATTGAATGTTTAAATAATTTTCAGGATGTTTTATTGAATTCCGACACAGTTGCTCTATTTGAGCTGCAAGAATATGTGTTGTTTGCATTCAGAGCTCTGCTAAAGCAATTAAAAATTAGGTAAATTAAATTTCAATTAAAAAAGATTATACATACTTTTCTGCAACTGAATTTTTTTCTAGGTCAGAAAATTTTCAAATAGAATTTCTTCGCTGCCTAAAAGTATTGGTTCAACAAAGCGGTGAAATATCAGACGTGAAAATTTTTAATGAGCTCATCCACAATGTCATCATTAACATTTCCCCACCAACTGACTCTCACAATGATACTAGTAATGCAGTCTCCATCTGTGAAGAAATTCAACTGGAATGCGTTCTTGTCATAGATTCTCTATTTGCTAGTGCCACTTTTGAAGTTCTGAAGAGCTTCTACGACTCCAGTGACTCACTGCTTTTCCTCGGACATGCCGTTTCTATTTTCCTTAGGGTTGTGGAAACTGAAAAACTTAGAAATCTTCGGCTAGCTTCGTTCCAGGTTTTACTCAGAGTAGCATTTTGCTGCGTTCAAAAACCTGGTTTCAAAAGTTCTGAAGTAAATGGGAACGCTGGCCGTAGTTTTTCAGAAAATAACGTTCTTGAAAAATTTTGTACCTCTCACCCAAATAATGAAGATAATTCAAAATTTGGTGAAAACAATTTATTGAACATTCAAAACCTGCAGTTTACTGTAGGAAGTGTGTTTGCATCATTTCTTCCAGGCATTTCAATTTCTATGGCGAAAGTTGCAATTGCTGACTCAAAACAAAGCCAGCTTATAACTGCTTATTCGATTGCAACTCTGACCAGGATCTTGGAGAGAACGTTTTCTGATGAGATAATTGCACAGTCAAAAGAAAAGAAGTTTGCTTATTTGACTGGACAAGGTTTTTTGATTTTTTTTGGTATTTTTACTTAGATCTCCTTGGTGTTTGGTACTTTTAATTTAAAAATTCATATTTTAGTTTTTTTTTAAAGTCACAAATTAAATAAGAGGATTTTGAATAAAAATCCAACCAATTAATATAACTACTGTTTACAAATATTTGTTTAGAAACTGATTCGTGTTTCAACTATTTCAGAAAAATTCAAAGGATTGCTGGTTAATAAAACAGATGATTGGATATCTGGAACCACGGAAAAATTGAAAACCGTCATCCAACGAGTGAGTCAATTGTCAGATGATAGCAGGTGGAAAGTGAGAGGGGAGATATTGAAGATGTCTACAACACTTTTGCTCACCTGTAGCAGGTATGTTGAGATTTTGTTCTTTCGAAATTTTAAAGGGTATCAAAAATATATGTATTTATTTGAATATTTTGCTCTCTACTTCTATCCAAATATTTTAGATGATTTTTTTTAAATTTCTAAATTTCTAAGTTTTTGAATTTATAATTAAAAAGATAATTATTCTTTTTATTTAAATTTCATATATTTTTAAAATTCACCAGAAACTTGAGTAACTGCTCTGAGACCTTTCTTAACATTGTCATTTCTGGACTTGTAGACAAGGAACCTTCAGTTCAACAGCTAGCTCAGTCATCTATCCAATCACTGATGACTAATATTAAAATCGGGTCAGGAATCCAGTTAATTGACCTTGTTGAAAATAACCTTTTCCAATTGGTGGAGAATTTGCCAGCTATGCTTGGCCCTCCAAGTGAGTTGTTCACCAATAGAAAAAGCTCGATAAAATGATGAAATAAATATGTAAAATAATTTTATAGGAATATTAATTATAGTTGTAGCTGTAAAATACATCCTGTAAATATAATTATAATGTTATGACACAATTTCATAAACAAGCAGTATAAAATTAAAATAAAATAAAAATAATAATCACTCATACTAGCAATGTTGAGCATAGATAAAAAGATAAAAATGCGATGTTTTTAAACAACAAAATTTCTGTTTGTCAAAGATGACATGTCCAAGTTGCGGGGTCTTCGTCTTATGAATGGCCACGTGAAGCTACTCGGCGCAAAAACAAGCTGTCTATTTTTTTCCACCACTCACATTGAACTCCTGATGAATTGCTTGTTCAAACTCCTGGAATTTGATTGCTCCTCACTTGTGTTGGAGGATGATTTTAGTGGTTATTTTAAATTTTATTGGGTTTTTTTCTTAATTTGTTGTTTAACTGATATATTGAAAGAGATAATAAAAATTGGAATGTATTTGTTTTAGTAACTAACTCAACTTTTATGAATTTTATTGAGACTTGCTTTTTATTTATTTTATTATTTGTAATAATTATTAGTCATAATTTATTATAATTTGTAACATTTATATTGTTTATAAATCATTTTTTCATGTTCTTGCAGTTAAAACAAAACAATGTTTTGGTCAATTTATCAAATTTGTTTTTTTCTCTATTAAACTTTTCAGGACAACATTTTGGTCAGAATGAAGGTCAGCATTTTCTTTCCTCGTATTTTTTCAAGAATTTCATTGATGGCAGAATTATTGAAGAGGCCGTTTTGCTCCTCAACGAGATTGGTCGGTTGTGCGATCTCCAGATTATAACAGACCAATTACTGGATGTTATGATAACTTCCAAGAAATTCAGAAAACAGTCTGCTTTCTGTTTGGTTGAAATTTTGAATGGTGCGAGACTATCGAGTGATGTGGGAACAGAAGAATGTTGTGATTGGACGACATTGGAGCCAATAATTGAGTATGCTTACAACTTATTTATATCTTAAATTTATTTATATCTGATCATAGTAGTTATCTATTATTTTAATAATCTGATACTTTTTATTTGTATGGTTATTTATTCAATTTTCACTGACTATAAATTGTTTTCGATGTTTGAAAAAAAATTCTTTTTTTTCTTTATGCCAGCTGCATAATAGATCAAGTGCTCGACAAGAGCTTGTGGACAGAAACTTGCGAGCCTTTCAGGGTTCTCACTGACATCCAGCCAGTCAAACACAAAAACAAATCGGATAATAGTTTTGTCTCAAAATTATTAATTACACCTCTCCATGCCGGTGCTGGTAACTATAATGATGGTTGTGATGGTGGAATATCAAGAAGATCTGCTTTATTGCAATCGGACGGGGGATCAAAACAGGTAAATTTAACTGTGTGCCGTCTTGAACCGGTGTTTAATGTAACTAGAGTCACTAACAGTTTTGTATTAAGGCTTTGTCTTTAATCTGGGTTTTAGTAAATAAAGATTTCACATTTTTTAATTTTTTTTTCATTGAAAACTCTGGCAACATTTCTCAGATGCTACTCTAGTATTTTTATACAGAAAAGGCAGTGTAATATTTGTGTCGTTACCACTTTTTTAGTTTTTGTTCAAAAAGATAATTTTGATTTGTGGACGTGTAGTTCGCCTTTTGAAAGTCTAATTAACCTATTTTCTAACATATAATCAAACTAAAAGTTGTCATATAGACTCATTGCTTAGGACAATGTATTCTATTAAATCAATAACACATCACTTATAAATGATTTATATGGAATATCACTCGTTGCTCTTTATATACAAACATTTCCGTTTTGTATTAATAATGTTCTTTATTGTTTATTCTATGCACATGAAATCATGATAGTGTTACTAGAAAGTATGTCTGCATTACTCTTTTACTTGAGTTTTCTCTCTCGAAGGCCATTACATTTAAAATCCACCAAAGCTCTTACAGGCACCTTTTCACCTTCTCAACTGCTTGTGATGCTGGTGGGGTTTGAACTATTAACCTTCTGGTCTACAGGCAAATGTAAGCCATACAAATATCCTAGGCTTTTAAAATATTTTAATGTATTTTAATATTTTCACTAAATATACCTGGTAGATTGTAAGTTACCATGCCAGAGGTGAAGTATCGAAACTGTCAAAGTTGAGTCTCGTTTAGTGTGGTTCCCAATTAGGTGTCTCTTACTGGAGATGGTGTATAGCTCACTTGGTGACAGCCTGATGCAAGGCGGTGTTACTGATGACGGTGCTTGGGTTCAATTCTTTCTCAAATCAAGAACACATATAAACGGATTTTCTACTTTAACATTTCTTTAATTGTTGGTTTTTTTTAAAGTTTAATTTGATCTTTAAAGGAATTCTTCCCCAAAGAGCTGAAAGATGAAATAACATTTGCTTGTCTGCTTCTCGATGTCCTGGGTTCAAGCGCCCTTCTGGCTGGTTTGAACTTTGAGGTCAAATTATCAAAAGTACTGCTTCCCACACTCGAAAGAATGGGTTCTTCAAGGGCAGAAATTAGAGCCAGAGCACACAGATCCTTGTTCCTCATGTCATGGGCTACTTGTTCTGGGCAAAAAACTTTTTCTCCCGGGCCTACAGATGATGCCATCATTGCCGGAATGATTATCAGATGTTCCGATTATCTTATGTCTTCCGTTCTTCCCTGCCTCAGAACTGTGGCCAGGGACCCACGAGTGTTAACAGCCATGAGAGTAGTTGTTGAATTAGCAATTCCGAAGTCATCACCGATCGAACAAAACAGCTCCTTCGATTCCGGTTTCTCGCAGGGCGTCTCTACTGATCTTCCGCCATCTTCTCCACATTCGGCTGATCCCCTTCTGGCGCCCTGTCAAAAAATCTTGCATATTGTTCACAGTGCATTTAAACAGGTTTGTGTTTAAATGCTTGCGTGCTCAAACATTTAGTATGATGTTTATATATTTCATAACCATAATTATATATTTTAAAACTTTTTTTTTACTTGCTGAGCCAGAAATGTATGAGTTTTTTTTATATTGGTTTACAAATTTTGAATTTTCACTCATATTAGTTGCGGTGCAAAATTTTACTTAAATGCCCTTCTTACTTCTTACAAACCTTACATTAGTTACATTTCAAATAGTGTAAAGATTCATGATGATAAGAGCACTGTTTTATCAGTTTGTGTAGCAAAAATATGAGAAGATATAGTTATTTCAAAATTTTTGTTTTATTTATAATAATAATAATAATAATTTTGTAATAAATTCAAAACTTAGTTTTCCTCCTTCAACTAGATAATGTCTTCATTTGACAATCACTACTGTGACTATTCCATCGACTTCTGGAGACTCCTTCATAAAATAACAAAGCTTGTTTCTTCCGTGGTTGAAATGGAAAGTTCCGTATCGCCGTCTCTTGTTTCTCGGTTAAACGTAATTTCTGATACGCAAAAATCTTCATCCACTTCATCAATCGACCACGATACGAATTGCCGTTCCGCAGAACCGCACGAGAACCTGCGACGGACGAAAGTTGAAATTATGTCCAAAAAATTGATGGAATTTGTTTTGGAATTGGAGAAAAAGAGAAAAGCTTTGGAAGATTTTAATGTCGGTGACAGTGGAGGAGTTTGTGGTGATCTTACTGAGAAGAGGAAAGAGGGAAATGTTAATGTGGATGATGAAAATGAAGAGAAAGTTCCTGTGCCTTATTATGTTGGAATGCTTGAACAGGTGACTTTATAAAAAAAATTTATTAAAAAAATAAAAGTTTAGTTATTTTAATTAAGAGTACGTGTTGATTTTCAAGCTATAAATCATGTTACAATGAAATCATTATAAATATTAATTATACTAAATTTTTATAATAAAACCAATAATTAATATTTGTAGCAGTTTTAATTTTCTTTAATTAATTTATATTAATTTTCAAATCTTTATAGATCCTTGAGAGGTGTCAACACTTTCTCATTTCCCCTCAGACGCAAATCCGCATGATAACCTTAGATGTGATAACTGCTGTCTGTCCCCTTCTTAAGTTGTATCAAGGTGTGTTGATGATAATGATTACTGTCATAATGATGATAGATGAGATACCTTAATTAGTTTTTTTTAGGTATGTTGATGATAATGATTACTGTCATAATGATGCTATATGAGATACCTTAATTAGTTTATTTTTAGGTATGTTGATGATAATGATTACTGTCATAATGATGCTAGATGAGATACCTTAATTAGTTTTTACAATAAAACTAATTTGGCTCGCTTGATGGTTCTACTGATATAAATATTTATAAACAGAGCAGTTATGTATTTTAATAATTGATAATATTTATTTTGCAATAATTTTAAAATTAATCTCATGCAGATAACCTTCTGCCACTCGTCCACAAGAACTGGTCTCCATTTGGCAAAAGATTTGCTGACTCGGAGCATTTTGTTTGCATAAAGGTCAGTAATGCTATTTAGTACTATTTACAACTTCTATTAGAATGATAATTTGTTATTTTTTAGCAAATTATCTTTTATTTGATTTCACTTTAAATAAATCTTTGACATTGCCGCACAGGCGTTTGACACACTTCGGGCTTTGACCGAGTCAGCGGGTGATTTCATGAAGAAAAGGGTGGTTAATGAGGTCATTCCAAAGGTCAACAATCTGCTTCAGTCATTGGCTGAAAGAAGGTCGCTGTGAATTAGATTCAGCTTATCTTACTCTTTATTGTTTCACTTGTAGTGTTTCTGCAAATAAATAACTAAGAAATTTTAATATTTGAAATATCAGTGAAACCTACTAATCAAATTTACTCCTGAAATTTAAATCCTTATTTGAATGTTTCAATGTTTTTTTTTTCTACGGTGACAGTCGAAAAAGCCAACCGAACTACAAGTACACGTCGGCCTGCCAGCTTCAAAAGTGCATCCTCAGTAACATTGGCAACCTTTGCAAGCAGGTATGTTTCAACACCTGGTCTGAAAAGGTTTTGGGCAAGAGCTACCTAGAGATTGATATAATTGTTGATCGAAAATTTATTTTGTAAATATTTACTATTAAAAGTTAATGCTAGTTAAAAATAACTTTTAATAAGTTACTTTTTTATTGCTTCAAAACAACTTAATTATTTAAGTTAATAAATTGTTTATTCAATTAATTTATTAAAGGCTGACATGAAAGGCCAACTACTTTTCAATGTTATCTGCTCTTGCCTTCCATATCTCAGCTCTCTCCAGCCACTATCTCTACAAGAAGTATGTGTATTAGTGTATTCGTTTGTGTATAGCTCCAACTGATGATAAAAATTTATGAATTTGGTTAACTGAATATTCAACCCACCCACTTTTTGATCTTCAGATTAATTTCAACTTTCTTAAATGTTTAATAATTGAGCAAAAGTATCATGATACATTTATGTATGCACAATATTCGACGTCAAATAGCTATGCATAATCAGCTACGCATAAGCTGTGCAGTACCCTTAGTTGGCAGAAGTTGGCTATAAACCTTAAAACTGTTACTTAGTTGGTTTTGATTCATTAGCATTTCTATTACTTTTTTTTTGTTTTTAAGGCATGTGTGGAAACTTTCAAAGAATTTATCAAAATTGAACCCGATGCCGTTTGGCTCTTGCTCACTGATGTCTACTGTCCATCACAAATTTTAACTCCGCCTCCTGGCTCATCTTTTGAGCCGATCAAGGTCAGTATTTATGTTAGAGATTGACAATATAATTTCATCCTTTTTTTAATCTAATAATTTATTCGCATAATAATTATCTTGTTGTTTTTCAATCAACAGCTCTCTGGTCCAAATAAACGCAATGAGTTCACAGACAATGTCATGGCTCTTTATAAAATATTAGAGTATGTCTGACAAAGATTTAGTTGTCTTGTTAATATTGCATTTTTATGATTTTTTTATTCAACAATTTTATATTATTTGAAAGAACCAAAAAAACATGAATTTTGAAAAAACTTTATTTTAGTTACCATGGACACAAGATGTTTTGTTGCCATCAGATAAATTCTCTAAATTGTTTTTGTTACTAAGAATTTCGGAAGGATACTCCACATTCACGAGATACAATCCGTATGCTGGAACTGTTTTTCTAAATACATCAACTTGAGACATTTGATGACGTGATGAATCATTTGAAAGAGAACCAGAATGCTGGCACAATGGTGATTGACTCTGCGACAAAAGCTGTGGTGAAACATTTGATGGAGCTGAACTTAGGGATGGTGGGGAGAGGAGAGAGAATGACCTTTTGGGGTCGAGAAGATGACCGAGTTCTTCGAGCGTGAGATGGCCGAGACCGACGCTCAGCATTGCTGATGTCATCTTTCTCACCTGATGAAAATAAGTCCAGGTGTAATGTAATAATTGTGGGGTTAATGAAGATAATTTCCTATACTACAGGTAAGGTACTATATAATTCAGAAGACAATTGATAAGTAGATGAACACTGACCTGTTTATATAAAAATGAGTGAGCCTTGAAAAAAAAATTCCACATTTGTATTTTCGTCCCATGATGATCGAGCTCATTTTTACTACCGCAGAGAAATCCAGACTCTGGGTAAACCTTAACTTCCATATCTTTGACACTGTCTACATCATAATCTCCTGCAGGTACTTGAACTTCGACCTGTGACCTTCTGGTAGGAGTTGTGAAAGCTCTAAAATCATTCTTTCCACTCAGAAGTTTTGCGGCTTCTTCGACAAGTTCCATTTTAATTGGGTACCTGAAATAGTGATGTTATATAGAGTACTACATGAGCCGATTTTTCGCAGTCAGGTCCGTTTCATAAGCCAAAATTTCAAGCCGTGTCCATTTTTAGGCCTAAAATTTTAAAAAAATTTCTACTTGGCAAAAAATCTCTGCCTGTTCCGACTCAGCTTGATTTCAGGCTTTGCCACTTTTGAAAACCCTAAAAATCAAGGCCTGATCCAAGCAGCATTCTAATGTCAGACATGTGGACAATGATGGTAGTAAAGACAATATTATTGATAACACAAAGGCAACGGTCAAAAATAATAATAATAAAAATACTACTTAAATGTGAATGCAATAAAAAAAGATCTACCTAACAAATAAACTTCGTTTCCTTTCAAAAAGAGGTTGCTGATCGTGGTACTGCATGGAATACATTACAGTTACATTTTGATTACTTTACAATTACATTTTGAATATCGTAAAAGTGTTGCTGGGACAAGCACTGTATCTCGTTACAATTAAATGCCACTCTTTCTAATAGAGTGCCAGACAGGTGAACGGTTTTAGAACGAATGCTGTGAATATTCAGCTAAAAAGCAAAATTAGCAAAAAAATTAAATTATATGCATACTGAAAAGAAATTTAAGCGATTTCTCATATTTGTGAAAAATTTAAAAAGTTAAGTTAATAAATAACTTTATCAGTCTTTGATGCTAACCTTTAAAAATAGATTTTCATTATCATAGCTGCGATCATTGAAACCACTGGCAGCATCCATATTTATACATAACCTATATATGTAGGATCTGCTTAGTGCGTCAAATCGACAATGAAAATTGTCAGACATTTTCACCATTTTTAAAATTCTGTAGGTTAAAAATAAATAAAAAAATTTAAATATATGCATGCAAAACACAAATATATACAGATATAAAATTTCACTTTATTATTTATTCATTATTATAACGGGCCCAAATAAATCTAATTAGTTTATTTTGTTTAGGCCATGTTTATATTTCTTCAAGTATGCATGAATAACATTTCTCCATTGAAAGGATCAGTTTTCTCCATTCCATTGTCGTTAATAGTATTAGTATAATTCACTGACATCAAAGCCCAGGGAATCATCAAAATTGCTTTGCTAAATCAGAGTTTTGATACACCAGAGACTATTTTGTATTAAAATTGTGTGAAGCAGAAGTAAATAATAACCTTCAATATAAACCAAATTTTAAAAGGAATTTCAAATAAAATATTAACGTTATTTCTTCCTGAAGATTATATAATATTGCATTCAGTCGAAAAGCCAAGTCCATTGGATTGATGTTTTCATATCTATCAAGTAATTAGATCTGGTTAGATTTGTCAATTTAAACTAAATGTTAATTGAATATATATTTATATGACTTGTTAAAATAAGTTATAAAAAGATAAAAATATTGAATGAAATACATTGGTGAATGTAAATCAACATGGCCAGAGTTGCAAATGGCATGTACATCTTTGTCCGTTCTACTTGATGTGACAATATGGATTTTTTCATTTTTAGATGAATCAATGCTCTGATCCATGATTTGAAATGCTTCCTAAAATAATATTAAAATATTAAAAATAATAAATTTATAACACTAATATAGTAATATGTGTAACTCGGTGTGGTCCAATGTTTTGATACCCACCCTCGGTGTGGTCTGGTCCATGTTTTGAAACCCACCCTCGCCATCGTGGCGGTTTAAGAACATAATTAAAATTTGATGAAAACCAAAAAAGAACATTGATAGGTTTATAAAAATGAATCATAATGTGATATGATAACCAATTAGATTGAAAAGTGCAGAAATTGTATTTTGCATATAACTGCTGTTAACCAAAAACTCTGGAATCATCATATACAATTTAAATTTCAGGATGTACTATTAGCTGAATAAAAATATACAACTCCTTAAAAGATGTACAAACACTAAGCTGCGATAAAACTCTAGCATAGCATTCCTGTTGCTAAACATTCGTGAATATTGCTTACATTAAAAATCAAGATGTACATAATCTTGTTTCAACTGGGTAATTATTTGAGTACCGCAATTTTTATATTTACTCAACAACTTCGATTCCATTGATTTGCTGACCATTTGTAATTAAAATTAAAATATACAAATTTAATTTTGCTTGTAATACTGGCATCAGGTTTACAATTTAAATCAGAACTTTGCTTATCAGTGGTTTTATGATTATAAAACAAATTTGAAGCCATAATTGCTTTCGGGATTTGCCCACAAAGATATCAAATATATTGATAAATAATATTAAAATTATATACATATATAATTTTTTAGATTTATTCTTAGGTAATCAATTATTTGTTTTATTTCAATTTATCCTTGACCTTGGAATGACAAAGTCAAGGATGTGAGCGACAAAAAAACTAGAACATGGACTTCAAATTAGTCCTTAAGGACAACCTATGACAAAGACACATTCTTGTTAAAATAAGACATCAACCAAATATTTACCTGTAGAACACTTATGACTGTTTTGATGGGGCTTCTGGCTTGTACTTGCAGTCCGCTTTAAATATCAAAATTGTTTATTATTATATTATATTGTTATACTGACAACTTTTAAAATAGATAAGACTTAAGTCTACTAAAACAAAGACTAAAAATATAAATGGCTCACTCCCAGTAATAATAATATTAATGGATATGGTCACTGTGCTGCAAAATCCCTTTGAAAACAATTAAAGCTGAAATTAGCTGACAATCTTTGGGAAGCTATATGTAAAATTCTGTTTATACCAACACAGCAAAATATTCATCAATAAATAATCTACATTGCACTTCACTTCAATGCATATAATAAATCAAATGGCCTATTACCCAAAGCAACGGGCTTGTACTTCAATGCATTGAACTTGTATTTCAATGCACCAGACATACGTCAAGACCCTTGACTTGAGTCAAGGGCCTTGAGTAGTAAGTAAGACATCAGACCTAATAACCTTTTTTATAATAACCAACGAATCTAACCTATAAGTTTACACATCAGGCATTAAATGATAAATTTGTCTCTGATGCAAGAATTATTACGTAAAAGTGCCATAAATTAAACTTCTTTAATTGTTTTCAGCGTCGCACTGTCAATACATTCAATTGTCAATAGCAGTCGACCATAATAACTTATAATAACATAACTTATCATAACTAGAACTTAATTAATTAATTAATTAAGCATGCATTATAATTATAACTATAAGCATAAAAAAATAATCAAGAGGCGTTTTTGTCATACCTAAAGCCAGTTCCTATGTATGAAAAAAACACCAAGTATCGAACCATGGTGTTCTATTGGATAAATTATTTAATATAAACTACGGCTCTATTTTTGGGTCGTATTTTAATTTGAAAACGTGAGCTACCGGCGACAGGTCAAAACAATAACAAATTCACAAATGCTGCTTAAAAGGTAATTGAGTATTGGATTGTGTATATTAAATAATAAATCGCATAAATATATACTTGACTCTAAAAATGTTAATAAACTTAACTAGCTATATTATTTTGCTATTTTTTTTCTACAAAAACTGCTATTGAATGACTAAATTTTGACCAGAAATATGTGTCAAAACCTTTAAATCTAATAAAAAAAAAATTCTACCCACCCCATTTTGGACCCCCCCCCCTTTTCACTAATTTTGCATTTGTCCCTGCAATATGATTAAATCACTTATCCCCCTTTGTACCGAATAGTGGCGGATCCAGAATGCACTTCCGAAATTTTTCACATTCTCTTCAAAAAAGCTGATGAGGGGTAGTCAAAAGTATTTTTCCAAAAAAATTTCAGAGACTTCCACATTTTTATCTCTAAAAAGCTACGGTCATTTTCCAAAAACGAGGTATTATACCCAAAAAATCAATTGCTACTCTGGTGGGGGATGCATCTCATAATCTTTCCCTGGATCCGTCCCTACTTGTACCTGCATATTTATGTAGATATAAAAAGTAATGTGTTTGTGTGTGTGTGGCAAAAAAGAAAAAGAACCACGCAAAGAAAGCCAGGGAAACGCTGCAATTAAACCCTGCCAGTAAGTTATAGGTAATGACTGGAAATTTTTGCCCCTACTTGAAAATGCTGAACTTACGCCCAAGGTACATTTTCCAAAATCTTCAAAAACTTCGTTTTTATTTATGTTATATAAAAAAGTTTATACACCTTTGCGTCCAAAAATAGCTGATGACTGGGGGAGGCGGGGGTTCCTACGAGCCTGACAGAATTTCTGAATAAATCGTTCACATTTTGGTAAAAGACTTTATAACAGTTTCTAATTCGTATAAATGTATGAGCTACATTTTCCAATATTTTTCTAAAAGTCGTACTTTTTTGCCTCCAAAAACAAATGATAACTGGGCGGGGAGTAGTCGGAGGTATATTTTCAAACAATTTTTTAAAATTCGTTTTTTTTATTTTTTTATAACAAAATTTTCTCAAAAATCTTTTGGGACAACCGCCTTCTGTTCTCTCCCAATAACCAGAAGGGGGATGGGTAGTCGGAGAAACATTTTCCAACAATTTTCTAAAATTTTGTTTTTATATATTTTTATATTAAAAAAACTTTTTTGATTTTGGGGGTGCGGCAACGTGCCCCACAAATGACGCCCCTGGTAGAATATTGCATTGTCATCGGGTTCAGAGCTATATTAAAAGTTTCAGAGCTGTAATAGCTTGTCGGAAAATGGTCTAAAATTTGATTGCAAAATTTTGCCGACAGACAAACAAGCATACAAGAAAGTGGCTTAAAATAAACGTTGTAACAAGTGAAGCAAAAATAAATTAAAAACGAATTTTTAAAACCCAATGCTTTTATATGTAATTAAAACACAAATTTTGCAATCAATTTTTTCTTATATTACTCTTTTATTTTATATTAAAGTCGAAATATCATAATTATATCGAAATATCGAAATTAATTAAAATTAACTAAATTAATTGACTTATTGTAAAACTAATAATTGAATATTGCATTGTCTTCTATTTTGAGCATGTATGCAAAATTTGAAAAAAATCTATCATCAGGAAGTGACTCAAAAATTGATTGCAAGATTTGAAACAGACAGAGAAACAAACAGACAGAGAGAGAAACAAACAGACAGACAGAGAAACAAACAGAGACGACGAGTTAATAAAAGCATTGGTAACAAAGTTTTTTAAAAACACCTTTTTTATTTTTTTTACTACATAAACAACAAACATATTAGCATAGACAATAAATAGTTTGACGAAAATATCACGAATAATTATTTGCTTAAATTTTGTCCAATCGATTCGAAAATTTGATAGAATGCATTGTTAATCAGTTCGGAGGTATGTTTAAATTTTGAAGTCTCTAGCTCATTGGGAAGTTAGTTTAAAATCGATTGCAAAATTTGACGACAGACAGAGAAGTCAAGTTAAGTAAAAGTGTGTAACAAGTAAATTAAAAACGAATTTTTAAAACCAATGCTCTTATATGTAATTAAAACACAAATTTTGCAATCAATTTTTTCTTATATTACTCTTTTATTTTATGTTAAAGTCGAAATATCTTAATTATATCGAAATATCGAAATTAATTAAAATTATCTAAATTAATTGACTTATTGTAAAACTAATAATTGAATATTGCATTGTCTTCTATTTTAAGCATGTATGCAAAATTTGAAAAAATCTATCATCAGGAAGTGACTCAAAAATTGATTGCAAGATTTGAAACAGACAGAGAAACAAACAGACAGACAGAGAAACAGAGACGACGAGTTAATAAAAGCATTGGTAATAATAATAAAAATATCATCAAAAAGCATCGAATTTAAATATCTCAACTATTTTCATGAAAATTTCGTACACGCTTGAGAATCGCGGTCAGTGAGTGTGGTTCGTGTTAACTTGGTAAAATAGTCTGCCAGTCGGTTAGCGTTTTGTGGTCAAGAAAACCCTCAAGAAAACCCTCAAGAAAACCCTCAAGAAAACCCTCAAGAAAACCCTCAAAAAAACCCTCAAGAAACCCCTCGATAAAATCCTCAAGAAAATTAACTAAATTAATTGAATTATTGTAAAACTAATAATTGAATATTGCATTGTCTTCTATCTTGAACATGTATGCAAAATTTGAAAAAAATCTATCATCAGGAAGTGACTCAAAAATTGATTGCAAGATTTGAAACAGACAGAGAAACAGACAGAGAAACAGAGCCGACGAGTTAATAAAAGCATTGGTAAAAAAATGTACTGTTTGTTTGTTTGAGCACAATGATCTCCGAAACTACTGAACCGATTGCTTTGAAATTTTGACACAAGATAGTCGTCATTAAAAGAAATGTAGTTATAATTAAACAAAAAATAGGTTCTTTAAAATTGTTTATGACCAAAAAACTTTCTAAACCAAAAGTGCCTATGTACGAACATCAAATGTAACAACATTCAAATTTAGTTTATGTAAAGTTTTAAGGTTTCAAGCAACTTTAAGCAAATTTATTTACGTTTTAAGAGCAAAAAAAGAGGGAGAAGAAGAAAGGAAAGGAGTGGGAGAACGAGCGGAAACAGAAAAGTGAGCGGGATTGGGAAAGCGAGTGGGGGCGAAAGAGTAAGCAAGAACGAGAGAGCGAGCGGAAACGGGAAAGCTCTGTGGGAACGTGAACGAGAGAGCGAGCGGAAACGGGAGAGCTCTGTGGGAACGTGAACGGGAGAGCGAGCGGGAGCGGAAGAGCGACCGGTAGTGGGAAAAGGACAGAAAGCGAAAGATGGAAAAGGAACAGTAGAGCAAGCAGGAAAAAAAACGGGGGCGAGAGAGAGAGCGAGAAGAGAGAGAGAGAGAGAGAGAGAGAGAGAGAGAGAGAGAGAGAGAGAGAGAGAGAGAGAGAGAGAGAGAGAGAGAGAGAGAATACATTAGGAAAACCTCGAAAAACCCCGGGCAACAGCTGTGGAAACCTTAAATGTCAAGGCAGCTGCATAAAGTGTGTAAAAACAGGGAATGCTTCTTTAATCTTTATATGAAAATATCATGTTTGTCATCACAACAATGTCACTAACAAAAGAAGACAAAACAACAGCTTTTATACATACTACCTATCACCTTCTTAATATCCAAACCAATCAATTTGGCGTAAAAAGCAATACATAAAATAAACGAATTAAAAATGAGCTTATAAACAACCAGCTCATTAAATAGAAAAAGATTTCCATTGATATTCAATGTACATTGAGGTTAGGGTGCAAATGTTATTTTGTCAACTAATGTCAACAGAATTACAAATGGTGCAAATCTCTATGCTTTCCTTCTGCAAAGGGTGCATGCACCTTTTTGCACCCCACCTGGATACGGGGTCCCCGACTGAGATATAAACCAACGACGGCAGGATGATAGCATGATTACTTTCACCACTGTGCTACGGCGCCTCTAAAACCAAAAAGAATTTTCTAAGGCCAGCTGGCTTACAAATTACGAACTTGTGGTGGGCAATTCATTTGTTACAGTAAAGGCAAATCTGAAGCTGTGTTGCATGCTGCCTTACGAGCTAGAGTCCCTTGCTTTGGACAGAGCGGCGTGGTGTGCCACTTGTTGTCAAGCCCTGGCCACGTTCGAATACACCGTGTCAATCATAGCTCAATGAGAAATGATCGACAGCGACCTAAACAACAACCCACTACCTACAACTACTGCTGACCTTTTCAGATGCGATATGTCGCTGGTGTACGTCAAGAATTGGCTTGTTCAGTCACAGAAGAATGCATCACTGATGAGATTCGTCGCATCTACGACTCAGTCCATACATGTGTGTAAGTATAGAATAGATAGTATTTCTCTGTGTGTAAGTAACTTACCTATCTACCTTTAAAAGGGAAAATCTTTTCCAAACAGTTCTCGTTACAACTCAGTAACAAAAATTTGTACAAAATCTTAACCTCTTCTTGATAATTAATAGAATAATTAGATTGTCATCGACTATTTCAGACAAGTTTATAAATTATGTAAATGAGCTTGCCTCGATCCGTCGCCATTTTGGATGTTTCAGTAGCTAGTGAGCGTCTGATCTGGGGTTTCGCTTAGAGCTGGCTGATTTAGTTTGTGTTTCGGCGATCTTACTAGTTTTTAGAAAAACTGGAACACACAGATAAGGATTTTAGTCCAAAACAGTCGCAATCATTCTCACTGTTATCGCCGGACGATGTCCACTACACTTGTTTAGAGAGATTTTTAGATAATTTTGTTTTGTCTTGATCAGATTCGCATCCCTTCCTCGGGGTCGTTTTGGTTTGCGTTCTCTAAGAGTTATAAATCTCATAGAAATCTGACTTTCTGCGTTTTGTTAGATTTTCTGCAACTACTGTTAACTGACTGAAAGGTATGGACCGTCTGGTCATGTTGTTTGTGCTACAATTGTTACATATAATTATTATATTAGTTGTATAATCGTAACCAGGTCTATTAGAATTTAAAAAAAAATGCATTTTTTTGTTTAGAAAGAAAAATTTCAAATTTCTTTAGGCGTTGGAGTCTGACTGCTAAGACTGCTAAGTCAACTTTGAAACAAAAATAAAGACAGAGCATATTCCTAGAACAAAAATTCCCTGAGATCATCTAACAAACATGAGTGAACTCGAGGCCTTGAGACAGGAGGCAGAACAACTTAAAAGCCAAATCAGAGTGAGTTTTATTTTGATTATAATAATTACATTGTTTGATTAAATGATATAATACAGCAAAAGTAAGTCTACTTAGCATTTTATTTTATCTTTCTATAAATTTTGAAAGGGTTTATTTGTATTTTTATGTTTTTTGACTGCTTCCGAATTTATCGTTTTTATTGTTTTGTTAGAAGTACTTTAAATTATTTTTATTATATGTATATATTGATTTTATCTTGAAACATGTAATTTTTGCTTTAGCAGCTGTCAGTTGGATTAATAAAGAGTTTGTTTCTAATTTATATAATTTATTTTTATTGAAATTTCGCTCAGGATGCAAGGAAGTCTATGGCAGACACATCCCTTGCACAGGTTGCTGCCAACATGGAGCCAGTAGGAAGAATCCAGATGAGGACAAGAAGGACTTTGAGGGGTCATCTAGCTAAAATATATGCCATGCATTGGGCATCAGATTCCAGGTGAGTATTATTTTGCTAGTTTAAAATAATAATAATAATAATGTATTTTAATTTATAATGAAATTAATTGTTATTTGCTGACTTTGTTTAATGTTATTTTATTAAATTTGTAAAGGAATCTTGTATCAGCCTCTCAGGATGGAAAGTTGATAGTTTGGGATGGATTTACTACTAACAAGGTAAAGTATATGATTTTTTTGGATAGTAAGATGATTAAAACTAGTAATGATTAGAATTTCATTTTATTTTCATTTCAGTTTGACAATTTTTAATGTGGCATGAATCAGCAGACTTCTAGGCCACAAATTGAATTTGATAGATGAGTTAATTAAGTTGGATTCGTTACCACAGTCTTAAAGTGCTACAGTTGTAGTCGTAAAGTGCTACAGTTGTAGTCATAAAGTGCTACAGTTGTAGTCATAAATTGCTACAGTTGTAGTCGTAAAGTGCTATAGTTGTAGTTGTAAAGTACTACAGTTGTAACTTTCATTATCGATGACCAGTTTCCTTTTCCATAGTGGCAAAAGCTGATTTCGCTCCCTCAGTCGAGGAGTTGTTTGCTCTTGTTACTCAAATTGAGGCGGCTTCTCTCAGAAACCTTGAAGAAGAAAAAATATTTAAAAAAAACTTTCAAGGAAAAGACTTTAAAAAATTCAACAAAATTATTTAAAAAAAAACTTTTATTTATTTAGTTTATTTGATATTTATTAATAGATGCATGCCATTCCTCTGAGATCCAGTTGGGTCATGACTTGTGCATACGCCCCCTCCGGTAACTATGTGGCTTGTGGTGGCCTGGATAACATTTGCTCTATTTACAGTCTCAAGACCAGGTTGGCTCATTTGTAAATTTAAACGAATTAGATTATTTCCGATTCTGAGGAGTATATACAATGTAGGTATATGCGTACTTAAATAATGATGCAACTGCATGGTCATTGCTCTTTGATCAATCAGATGACTTTTATGATGTTTTTTTCTTTGTTGAAAAATAATAGTTTTTTTTCTATTTTCTTTAATTAAATTTGTTTCCTCTTGTTTAAATATTATAGGAGCTCAAAACTTTACTTTATTTAGAAATTAGATTGGGAAGAACAAATAATTTTTTTCAATTTGGACTTCCATTAATAGGAGTGCATTAAATTAATATGTAGCGTCGCTGCAATTCAAGCTAACTGTATAATTCTGACATGATGTTATTTATTATTACTTGCTATGCACTTATCCTGATTTTTCAACATATGAAATGAACAACGTTTCTTTAAAGAGAGGGGAACGTGAGAGTCAGCAGGGAACTGTCCGGACACAATGGATACCTATCCTGCTGTAGGTTCCTCGATGACAATCAGATTGTCACCAGTTCTGGTGACATGACTTGGTTGGTTGTATTTGTTGTGTTCAATTGAATTGTCAATTCATTCTTTTATTCTTTCATTCAGTTATTTTTCTCATTATTAATATTATTATTGTTGTTTTTGTTACTATTTATTATTATTATTATTATTTAGTTATTCATAGTCTTCTATTTATTAATTGTGATTTATTTTAATTAGTGAGAAATTGTACATCTGATGTTCAATCACCTTTTCATTTTGACTTAATTTACTCAAAGATTTTTTGACGTTTCAAATGAATAAATGTTTTTTTTTCTCTAAAATCATAATTCGTGATCTTATCAGAGCTTGGGTGATTTAAAGAAAAAAGACATGAGAAATTATGATAGCTTTGATTTTAATTATCTGCACAGATGATGATGATGTGTAGAAAAATTTCATTAAAGGCGGGTTTACACAGGCAAAAAAGCTGGCCGGCTGGCACCAGTAGACACTGTGCGGCATTGTTTTTTTAAATGCTCACGTGTGCATGCCGAGACACGTCTGCCGTCTGCATGCATGAGCTTTTGAATATTATTGGTTGCTTTTCAACTGTCAATGCACCGGTGAATGATGTGCTCGTGTGCGCAAGTCACATTGCTCATTAGGTAAGCGATGTATGTGATGTGATTATTCGTCATGTATTCTGCAAGATGGAAATAGACTAATCTGAGTTTACGTTAAACTAGTTTTAAGAACTTGAGTATTTAGAGCATACTAGGTTTTTTTCATCAGGGGTCATATATTTGCAGAATTAAAAACTATTTTGATTTAAAATATATATATATATTGTATTATAGATTTAATTTATTATAATAGTTTTGAAATATTTTATAAGAGTTAGATTGGATTTCTTTACAGTATCAGATGGCATTTTTTTATTTTTAGTAACACAAAACTATTGAAATAATAATAAGTTAAATTGCATTTAAGTTTTCATATTATTTTTCTAAATATTTTAGCCAAACAAATTTTATTTAAACTGGCAAAACACATCCATGCATGTATGATTACTAAAAATAGTCTTGAGAAAAAGTGTATAAAAATATGCAGATGTAAATCTCACTTTGGTGTAATAGCAGCTCATTTTTTTTTCATTGGCACCAGCCGGTCATTGCCAGTGTAAACTCACCTTGAAGTGCATATATGTCTGGACTGATCACTATGTCATGAATGATAAAAAGCAGCATCATAACGAAAGAAAAATCGGTTGAAAAAAATTAATATCCGATCTGTGTGACTACTTGATCTCTCTGTATCAATTGAATTTATGATTATTCTCGTCTTGCAGTGCTCTCTGGGACATAGAGACCGGCCAGCAGACGACTTCTTTCAATGGACACACAGGTGACGTCATGAGCCTTTCTGTATCTCCTGAAATGAGGTCTTTCGTGTCTGGTGCATGCGATGCTTCTGCAAAGGTCGTTGATTTTCTAATTAATTCACGAGTCAATTGAAGAATATTTTTCTAAATTTAAATCATTTTTAGTCGTTATTTCAGTGTTTATTTATTTAATGAATTATTTAATTGTCAAATTATTTCGACGAGTTATTCGATTGTTTATTTATTTTAATAAATAAATTTCAGTTGTGGGACATCAGGGATGGAATGTGTAGACACACATTCACCGGACACGAATCCGATATCAATGCCATCACGGTTAGCTGCTGGTTGCTCTTATAGATATTTTAGTAAATATACTAAATGATTATTTGAGAAAATATTTATACAAATTAAACATTGATAATTTTGTTTTGTTTTACTTCTAGACTAGAAAGTCAGTTATTCATCAACTATAAATAACTGACTTTCTAGATCAATTGTTTTATTAACCATAAATAACTGACATTTTCCAGTTCTTTCCGAGCGGTCACGCATTTACGACCGGGTCGGACGACGCGACGTGTCGCCTGTTCGACGTGCGAGCTGACCAAGAGATCGGCATGTTCTCCCACGACAACATCATCTGCGGCATCACGTCCGTTGCTTTCTCCAAGAGCGGTCGACTCCTCTTTGCCGGTTACGACGACTTCAACTGCAACGTCTGGGACTCCTTGAAGCAAGAAAGAGCTGGTCTGTTTTTTATATGATTTTATTAACCGTCATCACTTGTCCGGACGTCCCGGGGATGTCCGCGGTGATGGTGACGGCGAAAACTTTCTACGTCGCATCTTAATATAAACATCCTTTGTTTATTGTATGCCCCGGATGATCATTTTACGGTACGATTTCGCTTCACAGGTGTGTTGGCCGGTCACGACAACAGGGTCAGCTGTCTCGGAGTGACTGAAGATGGAATGGCCATAGCGACCGGGTCATGGGATAGCTTCCTGAAGATCTGGAACTAAAATTTAAAAAAAAAAATGTCAAAAGAAAGTACTTTGTACATGGGACGTATGTTTCTAGTGGATGATGGCCTAAACTACAGTTTGAATGAAAGAGAGAGTGAGAGAGACAGAAGAAGAAAGAAAGAAAGATTTTGTTGAAAAGCCTAAATCGTAAATCCAAAAAATGCTTGTTGATAATGATGATGACGTTTCGTTAGGAAGTTGTTATCAGTCATCTCTTTTGCTACGTCGTGATCGTCGTGACAACCAGGATGATGGTGGCATAGGTCGTCTTGTCATTAGTTGTTACGCGTGAAATATTAGCTTTCATTCGTTATATTCACCATTTGTCACTTTCGGTTGTATTCGCCGCCGCTTGTGGGGTTGATGATGATGTTCGTGAGTGTGTTAAACCGTGGAAGTCGTAAGAATGCACAGGTGAGCGTAAGATTTATCTTTCATTTTGTCATCTAACTATACTCAGCTGTTTATGAAACGTATGTGTGTAAGTGTGTGTGTGTGTGTGTACGTATGTTTGTGTACATACCTGGAATTTTGCGTATCGCTGAATGTAAGTGATTTTAATTGTTGTTTGACATTATTTGTTTATTTATTAAACCCTGATGATCGATGTTAAATCACGTCATGTTATTCTCACAGCATTACTATGGAGATTTATCTTCTCGTATTATTATAAAAGCAGTCGAGTGTGGTTGTGAGTTTGCATATTTTTTATCCATTAATGAGTTACTATTCAGTGTACGTGTGTTCACGGATTGTACATTTGATCGCGTGACCACCCAAGTGTGTGTGGGTGGGCACTGAAATATTATGTTACTATCATACAATCATTGTGTGATTTTTTGTCAAATTTATTAATTAATTCATAAATACATCTTGTTGATTAGTCATTATTATTATCATCTTCATTTTTACACTCTGCACGGAAATTCATAGTCAGTTTTTTTGCACAACGCTTGCTTCAATATCCAGCTATGCTTTTACCTTCATAAGTCTATCTTTTTTTTTACATGTAATCAATGTAATTATTGTTTATCATTTAACGTGTATTGTTAGAGTTTTTTTTCTAGTCTCCATCGCCAATCAACGCCATCAACTTATGCTTTGCAGGTACATAAGTTACTCAACTTTTTTATTACTTTTTAGGTACATGTATAAACACTTGTATACACCGGATGGTGATATAATAATTTATTATCTGTGCTTAGAAAAGAATGAGTTGTTTTTTTAATTTAATTTAAAAGTTCCTTTCGATTTGATTAAGTTTTACAATCTTCAATGGGGAGGTCAGCTAGTCATATTGTTTGTGTCAGGTGGTATGGATTAATATGTAAATCATCGGATTATATATATATATATATATATATATATATATATATATATATATATATATATATGATGAAAGATTGAACGACGTGTAGACGAAGGTCAATGTCGCACGACACGAGTCTCCACGTCACGTATAAACGTCCTGTAATTGTTTTGATCCGTTCATTTATTTATATATCTATTTTTTTTAGTTGATTTTGTCTTCCTTTCTTTTTTTTCAAGTTTCAATCATTCGCTCATCCGGGTCGTCACTCATTCAACTTGACCTTCACCTATTTACTCTCCAATTCACACATGGCCTTCAGCGATGATGATGATGATGGTGGTGGTGATGATGATCTTGCTGTTTTCTGTTGTGTCATTTTCATAGCCATTGTCGTTTCCTCTCATATTTGTTAATGTAAATCTTTAAGTAGGCATATATTTTGATTGTTGTTTAGAAAGTCAGTGCAGCGTGTTTAATGAATGATTTTTCCATTCAAAATTACTCATCTGGTTAGACGACGTTTTGCATTTGTGCCACCCGATCAAACTGTTGAGTTGTATTCCTCTGCTTTTAATTTTGTTTAAATTAGCTCATTCAATAAGCAGTTTTCAGTCATCAACTTAGGTGTGTGTGTGTGTGTGTGTGTATGTATGTGTGCATGTTTCCACATGTAATCCACAATTTCACTAATTGATTTAACACCAACGTGAACAACGCGGTTCGATTTCATACTTCGCGTCCTGTGTTTGTTGTAAGAAAATTATTCAGAGTTGAATCACCTTCTGTATAAAATATATGTGAGGTCAGGAGAGCAAGTGTGCTTTGTGGGCGGCAATCTATAAATACCTTATATTGTATTTTATTGTAATCTATCAATTTTTTTGCCACACACACGAGAGAATCCTATTGTGTTAGCATTTTCCATTAATATTTATTTTTGCAATGATTAGAATTGATTTCTGTTTTATAAGTTATCATTGTTGTTATATCATCATCATCACAATTGTTATTGTTTTTGTTATTGTTGTATTATTATTATTATTATTATTATTATTATTGCTTGTTATCATCATTTTAATTATTCAATCGTTTTATGTGGTTAGTGTTTGCTTATGTTGTTCTTATAATAATTATTATAAGATTTTTATAGGTACTAAAAGCTTTTTTATAGAAGTGTTTTTAAGTCCTGGAGATGATGATGATGATGCATTTGGTTGATATCTGAAAAACCATTTGATAAGAATGGGATTTCCAAAAAAATTTTGTTTTTTTTTCTAACTTTTTTTTCATTAATAAGGAATCTAGAAGTTTTCATTAGCCTCACTCACATGCACGTTCAAATATTGGCACCGTAGTTCGAGTTAATTACTAAATAGTCTAAATCTCAAAGCGAAAAGTTTCTACCTGTTCCCTGTTGATGGATACCTATCATCACCTGTGCAGGGATGTGCTTCAGTTGCAGGTGTTGATTAGGCCTAACGAGCTGGCAGTCTCACACCTGTGTTCTGACTGATCCCTCTGGCTTTTTCCGTTATTTTTATACTCTACACACAATTCTTGGTTTTGAGTCCAAGAATTCAATATAGTTGAACGTAGATGCAAACTTAAAAAGAAATTATAAAGATATCTGGAATGAAGCTGAGACGTTGTGTGCATGTGTGTTGCTCTTTTCGGAGTCAAATTATTTTTATTGTTTAATGAAATTAAAATTCAGTTTTTGTTTCAAGTTAGTGCAAAAGTTTCATCACCTGTCTTATCTTGCTTTCTTTCTACTTTCGGTATTTATTATTATTACCACCACCACTACTACTACTACTAGTACCACCACCACTATTACTACTACTAGTTTTCTGTAATAAGGTTGAATAATTGAATTCATAATGGAAGCATTGTTTTTTACTGGGTTTTTACTAATCACTTAAAAAGAAAAGTTTGGAAATAATTGTGCATGCTTTGCTTCAAATTGGGCTGTCATCAAGTATGATATCTGCTTCCTTTTTACGATATATATCTGTATTTTATAGCCAACACTGTTAGACTGGTCATTGCACTGCGAGTTTTCATTAGCAAGAGCAACAGGCAGAGGGATGCTTCGTTGAACAATCTATTTGAGTTTACGGATGGAGATATCTGGAGATATCACTCCACGTTTCCATTATTATTCGAATAGTCATCATCATCATCATCACTGCCGCTTGATCGTTGTCACATCAGTCAAACTTTTAGCTATAGGACTGTTTCTCTGCCTGTGCATATGTGTTTGTGTGTGTGATTGCGTGCGTGCGCTTATATTCTGTTTCCTATTTAAAGCAGTTCTTTTCCAGTGAGGAGCAGGAACGAGTTGTAGTAACTATCAAAATTTGTTGTTTTGTTATGTCAATCGAAGTTAATTGTAAAAAAAACGCTTTTTTTTTGGTTGTGGTCGCCAATCGTTCACTGTCGGGACTTTTGATCTTTTCCGAAGTCTATTATTATTATTATTGGTTTATTTTGCACTTTTTCTTATATTCATATTTACATCTCGAAATACGATTTGTTTAAAAAATTGTCTCTATCATGGCAAGTAATTGTTCGGTCGTTTTTTTTTGTTCATTCATCAAAAGGGGGAAAAGAACATGAGAGGGCTTCGTGAAAGGTTTTCGATGTTTGCTGTACTGAATAGAATTTCTTTAATCCGAGAGTTATCTTAAAGATATCGGCGTTTTATAACTTTCTGCAAGGGGTCTGCTGAACATTTATTAAGCTGCTAGAAGAAAATCTGCTATTTATGCCTGCCTCACTGCTAAGGGTTAACCCTCTGCCGTGTGTTGATGCTGGAAGATTCTTATAGAATGTTATTACATAATTAATATACAACAGCATGAATACGACATTTTCAAGATAGAAAGAAGCTAGAGTGGCCTGACTAGGCGTCGTGAAAAAGAAGATCGTTGTTTTGATGGTGGATTACAGTGATTAAAGTTGGTTTAAAATGAGTCTCGTTAAATGTTGCCTAAAGAGATCGCGATTCGTGTCATCGTTCGGACAATTATTGCTTTTGTTTCATAACTGCTCAACAAATTGCGACATCACAGAAAATCTCAATTGCTCGTTAGAGATGTGTGCCGCCGCCGAAATCTCTTCATCGGCGCGCCGCCGACGGTTTTTTTAAATTGATGTTTTTTTCATAATTATTGTTGCAAATAATCATATATATATATATCTGTTTTATTAAAAAAAACTATGGCGGTTTGCTCGTCAACTTGCACTAATGTGTTGCAAAGGTCTACAACTTTTCAACATTGATGAAAATCCGGGTTTAATCAGATTTTTACAACAGAATTCTGTGATCGAAGATAAAAATGATATGCCTTCACGAACAACATTTTTTCGCAATGCATTGAACACAACCTATGAAGAAATAGCTGCAAAGATAAAATAACTGCTTTTAAAATTCCCATGACTAATGACTAATGATATTTGGACATACAGTTATAGGCAACGAAGTTATATGACTGTAATCTTACAAACCAGCATAAACGCCGCCGACGCCGCCGCCGCTGCCCGTTAAAGCTCGTCAGCGCGCCACCGCCGCCTATCGAAACAGACTGGCGCGCCGCCGACGATTTGACGTCGGCGCACACCTCTATTGCTCGTGCAGTAGCCAACTTAAGAGCAAAAGCTGGAACTTGAAATAGTTCAGAGTAGCAGTCATTATAATGATTTTATTAAATTTGTAAAAAAAGTTTGATCGTGATAAGCAAAAAAACTACAATAACATATAACATCACAGCATGTGAATTAGCAAATTTTAAAGTTTTAAATCATTATAAGAAATGCAAAAAATTCTTGGGAAGAGTACATGACAATCCAGGTGAAAGCTAAGTAATAAACAAAATTTATGTTTAATGTATTGCATTTGTGTCATTCAAAACAATGTATAATTCATTTATTTTATCAATCAATCAATCAATCAATCAATCAATCAATCAATCAATCAATCAATCAATCAATCAATCAATCAATCAATCAATCAATCAATCAATCAATCAATCAATCAATCAATCAATCAATCAATCAATCAATCAATCAATCAATCAATCAATTAATCAATCAATCAATCAATCAATCAATCAATCAATCAATCAATCAATCAATCAATCAATCAATCAATCAATCAATCAATCAATCAATCAATCAATCAATCAATCAATCAATCAATCAATCAATCAATCAATCAATCAATCAATCAATCAATCAATCAATCAATCAATCAATCAATCAATCAATCAATCAATCAATCAATCAATCAATCAATCGATCGGTCGGTCAATCGGTCGGTCGGTCGGTCGGTCAGTCAGTCAGTCAGTCCGTCCGTCCGTCCGTCCACCCACCCACCCACAGCGCTCGGACATGAACTTATTAAACAGAAAAGTTCAAACCTCTGAATCTTCAACTTTACACTTATTAGGCCAATTTTGGGACCTCATTTCTATTTCTTGGGGGCCCAAAACTATGTCAACATTTTAAGTCTTTATTTTTCTTTAGCCAATATAGCCCATATAGGACCCACTTGATTCGGTGTGTCACCTGGGCACGGATCCATCTGGGACCCACTAAGGTGCCCATTTAGGACCCATATAGGTCCCAGGTATGAATGTTCACAGGGATGTATGAGCCACGCGGTAGTCGGAAGTAAATTTTCCCAAAACCTCATCACTTTTCTTGCCAAAAAACGTGATGGTAGGAGGTTTGCGGTCGCTGTAACAAGTAATAAAATTTTTTTATTTTAAATTAGTCTGCCTTTCTATCAGATTTTTTTGTTTTCAAGTTTTTAATTTCTCGACTCATTTCGATTCCGCATTTCTGTGCAGATCTCTTCTTCTATCATAGCAACTGTTGTCAAGGTCATGCATGTAGTCGTTTGTAGTGCATTACCGAAGTTATTTTTCGACAAATATTTGTATATATTTTTTGTAAGTGATGCTTAAACAAATTTTGGTAAAGGTGGAGAATAGCGTATTAATAATTCCTATTTTATTTATTTTATCTAAACAATTTTATGAATAAGAAGAATAAAACCTTCTTTCTTGATCTTTAATCTTTATTATTCTTTATCATTCTTATCTTGATGTACTAAGTTTTTAGTTTTTGTAGTTTAAATTTTAATTCAAACTCAATTACTAAACTCGACTCAACTGTCAAAGTGACTCAAACTGATTCAGTGAAGTCAAAAATGCGCTCTGTTATGGAAAAAGTAGATAGATGGCATAATGTGCTGCCTGTGAGTAAAGAAAGACTAAAGCTTCTAGTCATGAATGAAGTATCTACTGCATTTGCCGTAAATATACACGACATAGAAGGTCTATCATCACTGTCGGAAGATTATTTAAAAGAGGTGTTTATATAATTGTCATGTTTGTAAGCATTTAAATTTTTTTAACAAGTTTTACTTATTTTTATCAATCAAATAATTTATATGTTTTAATCAAAGTTTATTTTCAAGAGTTCTTGTAATTTTAAGATTTCTGGCAAAACAGAAAGCCCTGGTAGTATCCAACTACGGCTGAGCTTGTTTGATGCTGAATTTGGCTTATTTTTTGGTAAAACCTGGAAAGGACTTGAAAAAAATTTCAGGAGTCAAACTCTAATGAATATTAACAAGGTTTTGTAGTTTTTAGTATTAAAACCTCAAATTAAATTTGGTTTTTATAATTATTCATATCTGTATGAGCTAAAATATTGAAAAATATTCTGTTTGTAATTATTTTGTAATTTTGATTATTTTTCTAAACAGTTCAACACAGTTTATTTAATTGTGTTTTTGTTTCTCCCAAACCAGCAAATATTTCTCCACAGTTCTGTAAACAGAGAGAAAATACTTCTTGTAGTTGAGTTGGCACTGGTATGGATAGATAAAAACTCAGAGATGGATAAGTTTGAAGTCAGTTGTGGCTGGGGAGCTGAAGCTGCTTTCGGAAGTGAACTTTGTCAGTCGGACCTCAGTAAAAGAAGAAAATCAACAGTAGATGCTTTCAAGTCAGCATAGAACTTTAAAAAAAACGTTTATGATTTGCGTTATGATTTCAGAGCCAAACTTATTCGCAACATTACTGTAAAATTGTAAAGCATTAATAAAATTCACATTGTGCCATTTTCATTATTACGTTCTTACTTGAATAGTTTTTATTTTCAGGATTGATCTATATTCTGGCACACCTAGAGCACTCTTCTATACTGAAAGCTACACAGGTAAAACTATAATGGTAATTTTTGGTACTTCAATATATAACACTAAAGCTTACTAATGGCTAAACACATTTTTTTCTTTTTATTATTATTATTATTATAGAGTTTCAGAGGCAAAACAGACCGGGTAAAATATCGGTGACTTTTTCTACTCATCTTCATCAAAACATGGCTTCCTCTCTTCATCTCATTCCTGAAAACGTTTTTTTCACAAGTGCACTAGATCTCCCTGGTGTTGGTAGGACTGCTTGCTTTTTTTGTTTTCACATCATATCCTGAATATCGTAATAATAATAATAATAATCATGTCATTGCAATTGGTTCGTGGGTAGAAATGAGAAAGTCTTAATTATTTAGTGATTTCTGTTACTATTTTGTAGATTTATTATTACAGTTTAGGTCATTAAGATTTGTAAGAAGTTATATGTTTTTTAATTTTGATTTGTAAGTAGTAATTTTACGTTTTGTAAGGAGTTATACGTTTTGTAATTATGATTTGTAAGAGTTATTATTAGAAGGAGTTATTATTTATTTTTTAATTATGATTTTTAAGGAGTTATTATATGTTTTGTAATTATGCTTTGTAAGGAGTTGTTATACATTTTGTAATTCGACAACAATGGTTATTTGAATGGAATATTATTTATTTGTATTTATTTTTTATATATTTGTAAATATGTTTCTCTTTGTAGAGCTTATATCTTATTACTTCTCTTAAAAAATTTTAACTTTAGTATTTTTATAATATCATCTTCATTTTTATTGACCAGCAAGTGAAAATCTCAAACAGCCACAATTATTTCCAAGAGTGAGAAGCACATTGGAATGCCTTGAAATTAGACTTCACCCAAATTTAGAAAAATTTGAAGACAGTTTTTGTAAACTAATACTTGAAGACTTGCTCCAAGTACCGGGTGTTACTGCCAGTCAAGAAGATGTATCCATAACTAGGAGAACTTTGAGGGTGAGATATGTAAATTCGTGTAAATAATTTTATTTATGATTAAAAGGTTAATGACTTAAAATGTTATTCAAATTAATAAATGAATTTGTATACAATTTGTAATTAGGTGTGTTTCTGTATTAATTTAGTTTTATTTTTTTGTAGAAGAAGAACAATTTTTTCATATGTGCATGCAAGCATGTGTACAGATTCGTCACTTTTTTTGTTTAATATTCAAAAATAAATTACTTTGACAGTTTCTTTAATTTTGTTATATAAAAGAAAATTGTTTTGTTAAACATTATGTAACAATTAATTTTTATTATTTTTGGATCTTGTCATACAATGTTTTATTTGGTTTTGTAAATTTTTTTAGATTACATTTAAATTAATAAATATTTGTACCAATCCTTACAAGGTGGGCATACACAATGGTCAGACATTTGTAAGTCCTCTAGAAGACATTCAGATGACCCTGAGCTCTGATGTCGTCATTCGACGAATGTCAAGGTCGTTATCTATGAAGGCCTCGACACAGCAAAAGGGTGTTTATTCTGCTGCTTCATCTCTCCTGTTAGTTCCTTATTTGTCACAACTGCTGAGATGAACGTGTTGATTAAAAACATTTTGCTGATTCTGATTAATAGTGTTGTAAAACATACAGCTGATGCTGATTAATGGTGTTGTAAAAGCAATGCAATAAATTTCTTTTTTTCCTGTAGACAAGGAGCTAGGCTGATGAGTAAGAAGGAAACAGGAGCAATGCTTGTTCACCCAAATCAGGTTGAAATTGGTGGATTGCTTAATGACCCGTCTTTCTGTATTATGTTTGCACTTGTCTACGAGGTATCACTACCGTCACAACAGAACTTGGAGAACAGAGATTCTGTTCCTCAATATTTGGTAGTTTTTTTTGTTTTTGTTTTTTAGTGTTATGAAATTATTGTACTTTTATTTGTCAACTTGGGAAAAACGCACAGCCAAATGTAAAAAGTTCTTTATTGTTAACCCTGCTACTACCATTGGGGTCAAAAACGACCTCAGAAGTACTCTGAAAAGCTGCCTCTGCTGCACCCATGACCAGAATTTGATGAAATTTTTTGAATTTGTTCAAATGTACCCCCCTACAAGACCCTTGAATTTTTTTTAATTTGGTCACAAGATTTCACCAAATTCTAATCATTGTTATTATACCCTTGGTAGCAGCAAGGTTAAATAAGAAAAAAATAGAATGTAAATGTAACTTATTAGTGAGTTTCAAAACACCCTACGCAACTTCTTAACAAGTTCCAAAATCCGCAGTGGTGAAGTTAACATAAATGGTTTAAAAATGTTTTCAAACCATTTTGAAAGTAAACAGGGAGTCGCACAATAATAAGTTAGAAGGTAAAGAATTCCATGTATATATGGACCAGCATAAGAAAAAGAACATTTAGGAAAAGAATGATTTATTGAGGGTATGAAATAATGATTGTGAGAAGAGGATATTAAATGACTTCTGTGAGGTCGTACAATTAATAATTTCAAATCATGAGAAAAAAACTATATTTTAATTTACACATCATTACAGATAATTTAAAAAATTAATCTATATTTTATGGGGAGCAAATGGAGTAATATAAGAGAAAGAGACAGAGTGATGTGGGTATAAACAAGAGAACAACATACAAGTCAAGCAGCAAAGTTAAAAACTGTATTCAAATTATTGTATAACTTATTATATTGGATACATTATGATCATGATTGTAATATAACTTATTAGGCTTGATAACTGGTTATCATGATCATAATATAATTTGTTATATTTGATACCATATGGTCCTGATTATAATATAATCTATTATATTTGATACCATAAGATCCTGGTTATAAAAATAACTTATTATATTTAATACTATATGGTTGTGATCGTAATATAACTTATTGCATTTAATACCATATGATCATGACCATAATATACTTTATTATACATTTAATGCCATACTATTCTTGTCATATTATAACTTTGATACCATATAAATACATATTTACTATTATTTTATTTTTATTCAGTCAGCCATGGCCCATCCTGTCATGGAAGTTCTTGTTAGGTGGGGTAGTCTAAGTTCAGAAGAAAAAATGATTCAACCTGGGCAGCATAGGGTCAAACTTCTCGGTGGTCCACAGATCAACCCATTTGGAACAGTGGCATACACTGGCAGTCCTCCTAGTTTTGGTGAAAATTTGATAAAGATGAAAAAGACTGATGATACTGTTGAAAGTCTTGAATTTGTTTTGCATCTATCTCATTTCGTTAGTAATTTTAAGAAATTATTAAATTTTTATTAAACATAATCGCTATATAATTTATTAAAGATGTGAATATAGAATTGAAAAATAGACTAAAACTTTGTTTTCAAAATTTATTTTTCAATCTACCAGGAAAACGAAAATAAATTTCCTTCTGAACAAATCTTGGCACCTGAGTTTTTTCGAGCTTCAAGAGATCAGACTCCCAGGGTTGTTGAAACTAAGGTTTCACAAGGACAGCCAATTCAAACTGAAACCACACAACCATTGCAAAGGGTGGTTGACTTGGGGTTTGTAGAAACATATTTTATGTGTTATTCATTATTATAAGTAATTAAGTTTTCCTTTGGGCTGTCCAATTGTTCAAATTTTTTCACACTATGGTTGTTTGTGTTTAATTTATTTTTACTGTGTTGAATCTGTGTGTGTTCAATGAATTCAACTCAATGTAATAAAATTTTTTAGAAAGTCAAACATTTTTTTTTGTTAAGAATTTGGGAATTTATTTCATTAAAATTATTTTGTAATTTCATGAAATTTTGTGTATAAAAGTGATGGAGATGAATTAAAGACGAAAGAGACAAACAAGCAATCACGATATTCTGCTGAACTCGATAGAAAAAAAATTGAAACAGTTGTAACTTCTGAGGTATTTATTAAATTTTTGATAATTTAATAATAATTATTAATATTAGTGTCTTATTAATACAGCAGAGAATTAATTTTTAATTATGTGTTTATTAAAATTGTCTATTTTACTTTTTTTATTTCTAGCCTGCAGAACTAAAAGAACTTCCATATTCTTCACTTCAAGTTCCAATTTTGGCTTCAATACCCGGAATGAAAAGGTTTTTTAATGTTCATACTTGCTCTTTTAATTTTGTACAAGTTGGAGTACTTGGTGTATGTGGTGGTTTTTTTTTTAGTATTTTTATGAAATAGTATTATTATCTGCTTTTATGAATTAATATATGAAATTATAAATGGATACATCTATGCAAATGAGAGCTAGGTTTATTTTCTAAAGGAGGTGATGTGTAATAAATGTATGTAACTCAAATCTGTAGTTATGCATGGTGGAAAACTCAGAATTGGGAAGCAAGTATTCTTGTTTTACTCAAAACTTTGCTATTGTTTCTCAAAGTACACAATTTGATAGAAGTTTTTTTCTAGTGTTTTTATGTTTTTTTTTAAATAAACAATATAGTTAAACAAAAATGATATATTCATATTTTAACAAAATATTTTCTTCCTTACAGAGATCAATCCAGTTCCGGACTGTCGAGGGCCACTTATGCACAGCTGTCGTGCCTAAACTTCCCCGTGGTACTCGGACAAGATGGCAGTCCGGCCAGTGTCGTCGATGCCAATAATGTGTCCGGTCAGGTCATGATCGTTGAGAAAGAAGATAACGATAGTTTTAAAATCAATGAAATCATCTTTCAATTCATGGCTTTCACGAGGTTGTTTATTTAAATTTAATCATTTCATGTATCTTTTTTTGAATAAATTAATTATCTCATTGAGATATTAATTGCTTTTGATTATTAGATTGACTACAAGATTATTTTTTAAATATTAAAATTAAGAAGTTTAGGTTTGATTGTTTAGTTTTGTTAAAAAATTTAGCTGATAATCTCCAATAAAGTTAAAAACAAATTGGACGCGTGAAATTATAATATGATGTTAGCACTGATTTTTTTAATTACTATGATTTTTAATTGATAATTCATAATAATGAATATTTGAAATATTTTCATATTTGAAGAGTTGCATCTGCAAAAAATCCAACCTCTTTCGTACCTCCTGCTGCCGTTTTCTTTACTTTCCAATTCTACAGATTTGATCAAATCACCTCTGAAAGGTAATTTTGTCTTAATGAAGTTTCAGTATTTTAGCGCATTTTTGAAACTTGTTTCTAAAAAGACAGCTTAATAAAACACTTTAGATGGCTGGTGAGGAAAATAAACTCGAAAATTAGACAACGTAGAGAGTTCTGGTTTTTTGCATTAGATTTGTGTTGCAAAGTTAGTCCGGAAGAGATTTTCATTTTTCTCAGCTGTTATTATTTGTTTTGTAGGTATGAAACAAATATTTGCCTCCAAACCTCTCAGTCACTGATTAACGAGAATAATAATAAATTTAAAATATCGGTAAAATTAGTCAATTAAATTATAAAACTGACATAAGTAAAACAAAAAACGGATAATGACTATTTAAAAAGATATTTGTGACATATTTTTTATTTAGCCCAATATTAACAACAATGTACGAAAGCGCCAAGAAATATTTTTGAAAAATACCGTTTTTTTAAATTTAAAATTTAAATTGTAAAACTGACTAATCTATTTTTAAATTGTAAGCATTTATAAAAGAAAAAAAAGTTTTTTAATGCAATAATCAAAAATACACTGAAATCCCTTTGATATTGGGCGGGCGCTGGTGGTATAGCGGTAAGGCATTCGCCTGTGCACCTAAGAGTCGGCAGTTGGAATCCCGCCGGCGTCACCAGTGTCTGCAAGGGGTGTGGGTAGGCGCCTATAAATGGCTGCCTCTGGTTGTTCTGTTTAAATGGGCCCATGAGTGAGTAAAAGTTGGATAAAGTGATTCGTGGCTTAGAGAAGTCTAATGATTAATGCCACGTTAAAAATGTTCAAACTTTATATAAAATGAAGACTTGTAAAAAATTTTATTTGTTTGTTGCCAACTGAAATATCATAAAAATTTAATTCTAACAAAAAATAAAAAACACTAGTTTACATATTTAATAAAACTTAATAATTTTTGTAAAATTAAATATCTGTAAATTATGGATAAACTATTTATATAAATACTAAAATTAATAATTAAGAATAAATTATCGTTTGTAACAGTGAAATTATATTTCGTTGCTGATCAGGCTGATACTTGAAGCAGTAGACAAGGAGCTTTCAGCTGACACATCTGATGTACCTTTCGTATTAAGGAGACTTGATAATGATGGTTCTCTGTTTGATGGGCCTCTTGGATATCAGGTGCTTCAGATATCAATTGCTTATTTTGAATTGTTTTAATTTTTATTAAATATGTTTTAATTTTTAGTCTTTATTATTAGCATTTTTTATTTTAATTTCGATTTAACTCTCAGTTTTTTAATGCCACGTAAGTTTCAAAAATTTAGAAAAACCTTTCTTGTTTTGGATCAAATTTTTGTTTATTTATGTTTTTTTCTTTGCCAGGTCAAATTTGTGGTTGACCCGACCTTCATGGGCAGAGGTGAAGGTCGTGAGTTTTTCAAATATTTGAATCAGCACAGTCTTCGCATAGATGTCTGGGATGCTGATTCGCTTTTTCTCATTGGAGGGTGTGCCATCGACTTGAAAGTCAGTTCAATATTCCTGCATGTTTTGTACTTATTTTACTTTTGATCGGTGACCCGAGCTGATTTAAAAGAGTAGTTATGCATCAAACTATCATTTGTCAAACATTGTTGAATATAGTAATATAATAAAGAACATTAATTTTAATTTTATGAATTATCTCAACTAACACTTTTTTCTTATAAAAACAGGTCTTGCTACGCCAGGGACAAGCTGCTGTTCAATCGATCCTTGAATTGGACGTCACGCACGTTGAATACGTTGAGCCGGAGACCATTATGACCAGCGGGGTCGTTGCTAGAAATGCCGTAATTAAACCCATTGAAGTCACTACCCTTTTGAGGGGTAAGTTACTCTTGAGGGTTGGAAACGTTGGCAGGAAGTTGACATCAGTTGGTGCCCATGGCAACAGAGGAGGTAATTATTGTTGTTGTGCATTTGTAAATAGAGAAATAATTGATTTTATTGTGTGGTTATTTTTATTAATTTCTGTTAAACTTTAATTAATCCATGAATTGTTTTATTAATTAAAAAACTAAAATTGATTTTTTTCAGATTTGGTGGCCGCATCTGATATGGCAAAGTTTTCCTGTGTTGCTACGATGAGTTAGTTTTCAATTGATTTTTGCTTCTGCTAAATGTTAATTAAAATAATAATTACACTTGAATATAATAATTTGATTGTAATTTTTTTATTTTTATAGGTATATAAATAACCTTAATTTTTATATTTTAAGTAAAAAAAACCAAGGCTCATCGCTTGCCTGAAGTCAGCTATGAACTGCTCCAGATGATTGTCAATCAAAATGGCTTGGCTCCTCCCACTGGTCAATTTTCAGACGGTGTGGGTGTCGCAGACCCAGCGGAGAGAATAAAAAAAATGAAAAGAATGGAAGCTTTAAAGAAGAAGTTGATCACTGGAAATGATGTGGATGAAAATGCTTATCCTGTTGCTGTAAGTTTTTGTGGTCTTAGCAGATAGATTTTTGATAATATATAACTTTGATTGGCTCTCGTAACAGAGCAATGATATCTCGATATGACAACTGGTTACACTAATTACTGAATTATATGGCCTCAATATAAATATAGTATTGCAATAACTTGAATAAGTTAATTTTATTTGCCTTGGCCTTTTTTTAAATAATCATTATAATCGCTGCCATTCGTTTCAATCCAGTCGCTGAGGATGGATAGAGAGTCACGTCAGAGGGATCTGAAGATAGTTGAAATGTATCGAAAAAACATAAAACCAGAAAATATCAAAGGCATTCTCAACAAGCATATCACAACTCAAGTTAACCTTAAAGTCAGCCTTGGAACGACCTCGTTTTTTGAATTCCCATTGGCCAACCCGCACAGCTGTGATGTCACAATAACAATAGAGTGGCAAGATTCAGATTTAAAGTAAGTTAGAGTGTGTGTTGCATTTGCGTTTAAAAGGTGTGGACTTAACCAATTACTAATTGTTTGGCTTTTATATTATTTCGTTCTATTTTAATAATTTTTTCATTCATATGCTCCTTAAAAATGTTTTATAGAATTTATCATAAATAATTTTTATTTATTCTCAGTTTCTAGATTTTTTAAAATTTCATTAAAGTTTAGTACAATGAGTATTGATAACAGCTGAGAACATTGCTGTTAATTTAATTTGTTGTGTCTGGTTCATCTGGAGAGTATTTCTCTCGTTTTACAAGAATTGAATATTGTTTTAAATAGCTTTTTATTCACTCTTTCATCATCTAACAAACAGCATTGTAAAAGATGCTTCAGAGTGGCGCCATTTTAAATCTATCAACAACATATCAACACCTCTCGAAGAAGGCATGTTTCCTGCTGCAACAACGTCCCAAATCACCGGCGACATTAACAGCAGCGCCAGAGACATGCCTTCCACCGTCGAACTGTTCCTTCGCCCGAAAGAAAAAGTCAGCATTCCGTTCAAGTATTTGACTTTTCGACACACTGATCCTTTTAACGACGTCACTTCTCGTTTTGCTGCGACCTCTATGCTGACCTCCGAAAAACTGGAAAGTCACGAGGGAAGAGAGGATGGTAAACAAGTGAATAGAGCGAGTCGGGCAATGGATTCTAGAGACGTGAAGGTTTTTTATTTGATAAATTAATATTAAAAACTTTTGCTTTAAATTATTTTAATTTAATTAGCATTTTTAAACAAAGTTTAAAAAAATTTTATGCTATTTATTTATCTATGTAATATTTTTGTATTCATAATATACATCAACATTAATAATTATAACAATTCTATTAATGACTTAATAAAACTTCTAGGTCAATTTTTACATCAAAAGAGACATGAAACTTCTGGCCATCATGGACATCCAGGTCGAACAGATTCCACACATCGTCGACCAAACCTTTCGACTGGTTCAACCTGAAAACACTTTCTTCAAAAAATCATTCAGATTCCCGCAGTGGCAATATCTTAATGGTGTTTTATTTTGCTTGGAGATTCTACAATATGTTTACTTTAATTTTTGATAATATTAATCATTTGTATAATATATTTATAGATATTTATATTTTCAGTTAAGTTATTAATGTTAAAAAATTTTATTTGAAACTAAAATGAAGCTTATTCATTTGAATGACAATGACTTATATTATCTTATCAATTTTTTTATCAGGATCTTCCAACGTGTCACAGTCTGTTTCCGGTCAGCTGCACGTAAGATGCAGCGACCCGAATGTTATTTGCACTTCCAATAAAGTCAACCCAGGTGAACCCGTGGATGTTTTTGTGAAGGTAATTATGATCGTCTTAGATTCATTGACAAAAGTAGATGGTACAAATGTGAATATTTTTGTAGAGACACACATGATTAATGTGGATTAATTCACATTGATGGTATTATGAAGGCTATTATTATTATTATTATTATTATTATTGAATATTGGTAGTATATTAAAAATGTGTTTATTTAGCAGTGGTTTATCCAAAAATGTTGTTGTATGTTAATCATTTGTTGGTAATGAATTGAACACAAAAACAAGCCATTGTAATAATTTACACAATATAGACATTTTCTTAAATTTTATTTTTATTTCATATCAAGGCAGCCTGCGGGTCAGCTCCACAGATCAAAAACTTCTACATTGCCATTTATACAGATTCTCGACTTTCAAGGCCCGTCCAAATATGGCAAGTTCAAGTTAAGGTCATGCAGAGGGTCGATCTTGCTGCAGTTCAAGGTCAAACTGCAAGGTTTTCTCTTATGATCAGGTTCGAGATTTGTGAATTGAATTTTCTTTAATTTTAGAATGCACAAAAGTCTTGTTGATTGTTCGTATTGTAAAAAATAGCAATATAATTATTGCTTCTGTTAGATTTAAAAAATAATATGATAAGTTGAAAAAACATGAGGTGTTAGTTAATGAAACTTTTTAACTGTTTCTAATTAGAGGTGGATTGTCATCTCGATTGGCCAGGTGTTATCCTTCACACCAAGAACAAATGTCAATCAACCCAGATGAACCCTTCATGCTATTGGCTGGAAACTTACAACAGATTAATGTAGGAGTTCGTCCCACTAAAGTGGGCGTATCAAACATGTCGATAAACGTTGTTGACATTGAATCCCACCAGTTGGTAAACACCTGGCTTGTTCGAGTAGTCACTCAGGAACCAATCATAAGTCGTTGTTTTGAACTCAACCAGCAAATAGGAGGATCTGGAGAGAACAAGAAAATTTCATTCACAAATCCATATGGGGTAATTTGAAATGCAAACAACTATTTATTGATAGTTTTTCTTGAGAAAACTTCTTATAGAGAAAAATATAATTATAAAGAAATCAAAGTGTAATGTGTAATGATATTTTTGTTTGTTTTGTCAATGGAATTTGTTTGTTTTGTCAATTTCCAGTTATCCTCATTTTTATTAATCATTAAAATACAATTTTTTATAAACATATACAAAAAACAATAAAATTTTTAAATTACTTAAAAATTGTTTTTTTTTCATTCAACACCAGATAAGAAAAACATTTTTCATCTACACAAACAACTCTGAGCTTGTTAAGTTCAAATCGACCCGGATGGATTTGGACCCCGGTGAAAAATCTCAAATCAGCATGAAGTTTCTTTCAACGAGGAAGCCGTGTCGGGTGGAGATTCTGGTCTTTATCAATGACGAGGATGATAAGAATGAAGAAACGTTTGCAGTTAATGTGACTTATAAGCGATGAGTGTGTGTAGCTCGTTAAATTTATAGTTTATAGTGATCTGAGTTAAAAGTCTGTAAATAAGGTAATTTTGAGTTTTTTTAAAATTATTATCTTTTTAGAGACATTACTTTTGGAAGTGATATTTGTTTGTGTAAGATTTACAAACGTTTGATATGTTCATTTGTGATTTTAAAAAGTTAATACAATACAGAATAAAATATGCTGTTTCCTCTTTTTACACACCCACAGAGGAAAATAGCAACTTTACGCTTAGGGATTATTAGATCAGACACCACTGGAACTTTCTGGATCTGCCACAGTGAGACTAGATAACACAACATTTATTTTCTACCATGAAAGTGAACTCTACTTATTCTCTTGGCCTTCGGCATTCACCTAATATTTGGAACTTGACTGGCAACAAATATTTTTTTGCTACAAACTACGTATGCCAGTCGGGTGAATTTTTTCAATAAAATTCAATGAAAGGTGTAGAGTTATGTAAGATTAAAAATCATGCTTTATGTAATGTAGCGCATAAGGATCAAATTTAAGCGCCTCCTTGCAGCGGAAGCCACTGGCACTGGAAGAAAATTTAGATTATTATGTCAACGTATAATTGCGGGGAACAATTTGGTCTGCCGCCCCGGGCTGTTGAAACCCACGCTACGCCATTGTTCATTTTGTGTAACTCTGTTGAACTAAGCCAACCGTGTATATAATTTTCTGCAAACTGCAATCGACTACAGGATGTGCCTGCTAGCAAAAGTGCAGGCTTGGTATTAAAAGACTTTTATAAGAGTGCTTACATAGTTAAGCGCAAAAATAAGTTATAGTATCTTTTTAAGCGTGTTATATGCGTGTACTCGTTTTTATCTATCTAATTCTATAGCGCACTCTTTTTTATTTAGGGCGTTATATGCGACATATATATATACTGACATTTCAGTTTTAAAACACCTGACGTAAAGGACTATAAACCATTATAAAAAAGAAGTACTTATAATCTCTTATATTTTGTAAACAACTCGGTACTTGCTCTCGCTATTAACTAACTTGTTGTTTCGCGTCTAAAACTTTGAGGTTTTGTCGATTTTGTGTTTAAACATTGATTAAATAATAGTTTAAACAAGATATGTCGAAAGCTATAACTCTCGAAAGTCTAGAAGTAGTTCTCAGCCGTATCGTCGACAGAATGAGCGACAATATGACGCGCTTACTGGAGACCATGAATAAAAACTATGAGGCTCTTCTTGATAGAATAGCCAAAACAACAACTGACTCGTTAAAAGAAATGTCGACCAAACTCGAGGACATTTCTATAAGATTGGGTGCTTTGGAGTCTGGGACTGAGTCTTCTAAATTAGTGACTGACGAGCGAAATCTATTAGGCAATCCAACTAGTATTGCCGAAGTACTGACTACCACTCTCTGGAGGTTGGAACAAGAAAAAGATGACAAAAAGCGAAGAGCAAATAACATTGTCATTTCTGGTTTGAAATATGATGAGAAAAAATCAGATGCAGATTGTGTGGTAGACCTCTGTAAAAACAACCTTGCTGTGGTGCCCAGGATTGTCGCGACAAGGCGGTTAGGAAAAGACCTTAGAAATCCCAGAGCAAAGGTATGTGTTACTCTAGAAAACCCTGCGGCAGCTGAAGAACTACTGATGTCGTCTCGGATCTTGCGCTCGTCCAAGAATGAGGATGTACGAAAAATCTTCATGAACAGAGACCTGACAAAACAACAAGCTGAACTCAACTACAAAAAGAGATGCGAAAGAAGAAAAGTTACTGATGGTCATCCTCCTGCCCCGGCTGGGTTAAGCGGCGAGGGTCAACTTTTTCGGAAGTAACGGTAGCACCCTAGCTTTTACAAACCTCAGAAGTATATCTAACAAGATTGAAGATTTTCGTTTTTTTCTAGAAGACTGCAGACCAGATATGTTTTGTATTACTGAAACTTGGCTATTAGAAGAGATTCCAAGTAGTTTATTTCTGACTAAAGATTATGATTCAGTTCGACACGATAGAAAAACTCGTGGAGGGGGTGTAGCGATGGTAATAAAAACAAGTATTCCTCACAGAACCGTATTAGTACCTGATAACTTCCGGCATATTGAACTTGTTTGTGTTGATATTGAATTAAACCATAAATCATACAGAATTGTCACATACTATCGTCCTGGAGGTTTTGGTGCTGAGGCGGAGATCTATATGGTGGACAGTATTAATTGTTTTAAAGCGTTATATTCTCCGATACGTACAATGTGCCTGGTTGGAGACTTTAATTTGCCGGAGGTGGATTGGACTTGTTACTCATATCCAAACAACAGAGTCTACGGAGCGTTCATGGAATTTGTAAATGAATTTGGACTTCAACAGTTTATTCAAGAGCCGACTCGAGGAAACAACATTCTAGATTTGGTGCTCTCTGGGGACTCAATGTTGATCTCAAATGTGGAGTTTAGATGCCAGATCGCTACCAGTGACCACAATGTAATGATTCTCCATTTAAATGATACAGATCCAAGAGACAAAAACGATGTTCGAAACTCATATATGTTTGATAAAGCAAACTTTGCAGCAATAAACAACTTTCTGAAACTTGTGAAATGGGACGACATCTTCCAATATTGTTTCGACGTAGAAAACTGCTGGAATGCCCTTCAGCAGTGTATGAGTTATGTGATACAAACCTTCGTTCCAGTTCGTACTGTATTGAGCTCACGAGGACGACCAAGGAAAATCTCCAATAGAATAAAACATCTTTATAAATCCAAATTATTCTTCTGGAAAATCTGGAGGCATACTAAGGAGAATAAAGATAAAATCAAATACATGGAGTTTTCAAAATTATGTACTAAAGCAGTAAAAAAAGAACAATATGACATTGAGAAGGGTCTTGTTTTATCTGGTAACGTTGGTGCTTTCTACAAATATATTCACAATAAACTCTCCTTGAATTCTAAAATTACTGGGATAGAAACAAGTGATGGCACGATTGTTACAGATCCAGCTAAAATGTCAAATGTCTTCAACGACTATTTTGCAACCGTTTTTACAAAAGACGATGGAAGTAATCCACCTCTGGTGCAGAGGTCTCCCAATCTCCTGGAAGAAGTTACGTTCACTCCTGATGTTGTTTTTTCAACCCTCAGAAGTCTTCGAATGAAAAAATCTTGTGGCCCAGATGGTATACCGAATATATTGCTTAAACGCTGCGCCCAAAACTTGACTATTCCACTCTGTCATATTTTTGAAATGTCTCTCAAAACACGAAGATTGCCTGAAATATGGAGAACTGCATACATCACACCAATTCACAAAAAAGGACCTACAAGTGTTGTCTCAAACTACAGACCAATCTCTCTCACGTGTACATGCTGCCGCGTTATGGAAAAGATTGTTAGCAAAAGCATCTTGGCCCACCTCTCTACTCATGGTCTTATTTCTCCACATCAGCACGGTTTCCTGAGACAGAGATCAACTTGTACGAACCTTCTGGAGTGTGTACATGACTGGATTATGGGGTTACTGGATGGTAGTCGAGTGGACATTGTTTATTTTGATTTTCAAAAGGCTTTCGACTCGGTCTCCCACCCAAAGTTGAAGACTAAACTCATTAGCTACGGAATATCAGGTGATTTGTTGGCATGGATCTTGGATTTTTTGAGTGCTCGAAAACAGCTTGTTCGGATTGGTGAGTGCTTATCTGCTCCGAGAGATGTTACCAGTGGTGTTCCTCAAGGAAGTGTCCTGGGCCCCATACTATTTCTAATTTTTATTAACGATATTACGGATGGTGATGCTTTTGGATCGGTCTCTGTCAAGATGTTTGCAGACGACATAAAAATTTACTCAGCAACTCAGCCCACATCTTCTTCGGCTCCAGAAATACAGAGAGCAATTGATGAACTAGTTCTCTGGAGTGAAACATGGCAACTGAATCTGGCACTATCAAAGTGTTTTGTATGTCCCATTCACAGGCGAAGAAACGAAAAAGGCTTCGAAATACCTAGATATCGAATTGGAACATACGAGCTTGAACCGACCGAGCAAGCAAGAGATCTGGGTGTATTAATTGATAAAAACCTTAATTTCAAAAAACACATTGAGAACATTATCCACTCTGCGTCGGTGAAACTCAGATTAATAAAACTATGCCTCCTGTCTAAAGATCCGTATCTGATGAAAAAAGCATTCACTACATACGTGCGACCATTGCTCGAATACTGCTCTCCAGTTTGGAGCCCTCGGCACAAGTACCTAATCGACGGCCTGGAGAAGGTTCAGAAAAGATTCACCCGAATGGTTCCAAATATCAGCCATCTACCATACTCGACCCGTCTCAGCTTTTTGGGATTAAAAACTCTAGAAGAGCGCAGACTTATCGCAGACCTTTGTTTCTGCTACAGATCTTTAAATGGAATGGTGGATTATAGCCTGGTTGGACAATTTAAACGAGCAAATTATGAAAAAACAAGGGGCCATAGCTACAAACTGATGCCAGGTCAATATAGAACTGACGATGCCAGGTTTTTCATAACTGGACGCGTGGTCTCAGCTTGGAATTCTTTGCCTCAGGATGTTGTTGGATCATCAAACTACAGTCGGTTCAGAAGCTTAATAAATCAGATGGATTTATCTAAGTTTTCAAGACTTTGAATTTTTCATGAAGCATTAGCAGATCTGGATGTCAAATGAACAGATTTTTGGAGGTATTTAGAGGGATTTTGAAGATTGCGGTGGAAGTTTCAACTTCACGGCATTATCTATAAGCGTTAAGAACAACAATTTGTCAGGTTTAACCGTTCCATAAATGCATAATTTAAATATTTACAAGACTTAATATCTTATTCAATATGTTATACGCGAGCATACTTTGCTATTGTATGTTTCTAACATCTTAACAATTTACGATTTGCAACTGAGTATGTGTACATATTTCGTTTATTGGTTTTTTTTTGTTTCGTTTGTACTGTCCGAACGGTATTAGAGGCCGATAGGCCCTTCTGTTTGAGAATAAATAAATAAATAAATAATGTTATCCTGAACTCCGCAATGCTTTTGCAAGCCAGACCCAAGCCTGGAAAAAAGAGAAGGGAAAAGTTAAAAGGTTGAAGTTATGATACATGACAGGAAATACTTTGGTATTTCCAGCATATATAGTATAAGTCTTAAAACACCCGGTGTAAAGGACTATTAAAAAAAAATAACACTATCCTAACTGAAATTTATATGTAGCGTCGTAGCGTCATCTTACATCGAAAGTTGTCTATATATATATATATATATATATATATATATATATATATATATATATATATATATATATAAGTTTATAAGTTTAAGTTTATTTGGATTTCAAGCGCCCTTTTGTGTAACACCTCAGGGCTCCTTTTACAATAAAATCAACAAAACAAAACAATAAAAATAAAACAATAAAAATAAAGCAAAAAAAAATAATATAAAACACAAAAATCAGCATGTCAGGAAAAATGAAATAATTTCTCTCTGATCATCAATTTGGATAGGATTTCGCAAACAGAAATGTCTTTAGCTCGGCCTTGAATAAACTCAATGTAGTGGCTTCTCGGATGCTGGCAGGCAACATGTTCCGTGTTGCCGGTCCTGCTATACTGAAGGCTCGACTGCCGTAAGTTTTTGTTCGAGTTATGGGAACAACTAGATCACCACGACTAGCAGATCTGTGACGAGATAAGTAAGAATTTTTATCAGACACAGTGACACACAGCTCTTGCAAATATGAAGGGGCTTCGCCATGGAGCGCCTTGTAGACTAAAGTCCCAATTTTGAAAGTAATTCGCTCAGAGATACGCAGCCACCGGAGTTCAGTTTTCATTATTGCAGTCACATGATCATGTTTCTTTAGTCCACCAAAAAGACGAGCAGCTGCATTTTGAATACGTTGAATCTTTCCAACAGCATATTATATATTTATATCGTGTCATATATATATATATATATATATATATATATATATATATATATATATCGTGTCATAGTGTTTGAAATTGAACCCCTCCAAAACGGCTAAACCGATTTTATGAAATTTTTTGTGTACATTTGATATGTCTGAGGTTAGGTCCTAGGCTATTTAGTATTTATAATATTTTTTAAAATTATTTTAAAAAGTTATTTTGGAAAAACAATGAGGTGCAATTATGTTCTTTTTATAGGAAAATGCAACAGATATATATATATACAAATTTATATATATATATATGTGTGTGTGTTATTTTTATCTTTGTTCTAAATGTACCGTTCCCCGTTTCCTTTAAAAGTATCTTAATCAAATGTCATAACCTAAATTACTTTCATCAAATATCAATGAGTTGCCGTCACTTGCCAAATAAAACTTTACATTAAGGAATAATTGACGGGAGAGCAAGCGGAACGTTAAAACAAGCGGAAACGAGATAGTAAACGGGAACGGGAAAGCAAACGGGAACGGTAGAACAAGCGGGGAAGGAAACGGGAGCAAGAGAGAAGAACGATAGAAAAACTTTCAAAAACCCCGGGCATTGTACACTCGATTGCTTTTCGAGATTGATTTTTTTAAATTGTCATAATTTTTTACATTAAATTATTAGTAAAAAACCAAAAATTTAAAAGGCAAAACAACGTTTGCTGGGTCAGCTAGTAAATATATATGGCTGTGATAGAAATGCTTTACAAAAAAAAACACAAAATCAGTTACAATAAAGCATAAGAAAATACAAATTAATTTAGTCAAGGTAAAAGCTTTAGTTTTGATTCAAATATGTATTTAGTGTATTTACCATTACATTGAATTTACCTTGCAATCACTCAACCTTCGTAGCTAAAACAGTTATAGGGGAAAAACGCCTGTCACTTCTCTATCTGTCCTAGTTGCTTTTTACGTCTTACGTCTCTTTAAGCTATAAAAGGTTCGTAAATTTGTTAGATTACTGAATATTTTTTTTAGATCTATTTTTTAAATATGCATTTTTGGCACTCTGAATTTGTATGTTGAAAATACAAATTAAATACATTTTTAGACGAAATCTTACTAAACCAGGAAGTTGAACTGCCAAAAAGTCCCTCCAAGAAGAGAAGAAAAGACTTTTAAGTTTTAACTAAATAAAATCTCAATAAATTCGACTGCTTAAATAGTTAATTTGCAGTTTAAGTGCTTCAAGTAGGGTTTAATTTACTTATTTTAATTAGTTAAAAATGACAAGTGTGGAAATTAAGAGGCCATTACCGCATCGCGGAAACGAAATCGAGATCCTTACACAGCGGTTAGAAAATTTTAATATTGACTTTACTTTTGATGAACAAAGGACAAGTGGCAAAACGTTTGGAAGGGTCAGCGAGTCAAATAAGGAGAAAAAGGTCAACATTAATTGCACAAAATCAAAAAATATTCCAGGTAAGAATGAATCCAATGTTGGAATTGAAACTGTTTATTCATCAAAAATAAAAGATGATTCCAAGAAGGATAAAGAGATTAAGAAAGCTGATGGTGAAGAAGATCAAGCCAAAAGTGTTGCTACTATCTTGAATGTTAAACAGGTTGCCATCAACAACAAGAATGATAACAAAGAAAAAGAAATATTACAAGAGAGCGTGCAGCATGCAAATGATGTTGCCGTAAAATTAGCAAAAAATGCAGCTGTTATATCAGAAGAGGAAAAAAATATTGATGACTCAAAGAAAGTTTTAACCCCTGATAGAATCGAAGAAAGCAAACCAAAGGTCGATGAGGAAGACCTCGAAAGAGACAATGACACAGAACAGTGTGATGTCATTCCCAGAGGAGGAAGAGCAGAAAAAACAAAAAAAGAAGTTAAACCATATGACAGAACCGTCAGACAGCAGCAAATTTGTCAAAATCCAGTCGGGGGGTGGAATGTCGAGCTTCACGGCAATCGGCTTTCTTGTTCGGAACAGGTCTTCGATGCTTGCAATCTTAACTACATGGTAGGTGGAAGTGTCCAAGTAAATCCCTGTCCGATTTTTCAACCACAAGTTGTTCAAACAAAACCGTTTCAGAATTTCATTTTTGATGCACCTGCTGGGAACATGTATCCAAGAATTAGCCAGAATGTTTATCCTCAATCTATGCTATATCAACCCCAAGTGCAAAACTGTGGTAGTACTTATCAACAGCAGGCATCTACTTTACCCACTTCTGCTTACAAAATCTCTCAAAGTAATCCAGTGCCCAGTAGCTATATCTTCATGCAGCACAATTTTCCCAACCCACGAACTCCACCCCAGGAACTAATGTTCTCTCCTAAGCCAGGTACTCCGGATTTTTATGAAGATGCTCCCAGTGAAGATCAATTGGTTAAGGGGCTGCCTGTTGATGGTTTGATACCGATCCATAGCAACACATCTCTGGATCAAGAACAATTCCTCGATGAGTTTGTTAGTTTAAGTGAAGAGGATAAAAAATCTTTCTTTGACCTTGTAAATGAGGACGATAAAGAATCTCTTGTTGGTGTTTCATCTCCATCGTCCGGTTATTTCAGCCATAAAGGAGATGAGGATAGCTCTGATGCTGGACTGCAAGCAGATGAAAGTGTAAGAACTTCTGATCCTGTTATTTCAAATCAGTGCATGCATCATCATAGAGCAGTTAACTGTAAGTCAGTTTTTTGGGATTTTTATACTTGATCTTAGCTAAATGTTTTTATTATTGATAATTATCTATTACTTATTAAAAAAAAATATGATGTTTTGTTAAAAAAATTTTTTCTCAATTTGTGTAAAAAGAATCGTAAAAGAGACATATGAGTCATGGATTTATTACTTCTAATGTGTTACCTATTTTTTTTTACACATTTCTTGTATTCATTGATTGTCTGATGGTCATAATGTTCATGTTTTCATTATTTTTATACCTACAGCACCTTTACAAGTTTACATGGCCCACGTATGCGGAGCCGGATTGGTTTCACCTAACGGTTATTGACGTTCTATTTTTCAGTTTCCTCTAAAGTTTGTTATTATTTTTTAAACTTTAAATTGTTTTTTCTCAAATCAGTTGAGCAAGACAATGTTGTTGCGCACAGAAATTGTGCTCTTCTGACCAATGAACAACTGAAAAAACTAGATGAAGACCTAAACTCGTATGCACAAGTTTTTTAACACGAATACACGCACACATATATATTTATACATAAAATTATAAGTTATGTTCTGTTTTGATTTAAGTTTGTACTTATAGTTGTTTTAATGAAAAAAAAACATTATTACAGTCTTCTGATTGAAGTGGTCATCAAATGTAGCGACAAGTTTCTCAAACCACTTCTGGATAGATATGCCAGGAGTGGCTTTTTGTTGGAGTTCATCAACAAGCCAAATAAACAGAAAAGGGTTTGTTTATTAATCATGTAACAAAATTTTTTTTTCTATTTGAGAGCAAGTAATGTATACAATATGTGATTTCAATGGAAAGTCTGTTTCTTTTTTCATAGAATTCTGGGTCAAAAGAACTATCAATTTTTAGTTGTTCCCAGGTGTTATTTAGCACTTACAAACCCCCATAATGGTCAGGAACTCATTTTATTTGTCTTCATTCAGTTGCTGTAGTACTGTAGTTGGCCAGATGTTTTTCAATGTAGGTCAGAAATGCATCTATACATACATAAATTAAAAATTAAATGCAACTCCAAAATAGTGTTTAAAATTTGTAGAATTTGTTTTCAACCTTTCATGAAATTTACTAATTTTTTATTATAAATGCCTTCAGTCGATACGTATCACTAAAATAAAAATGATTTCCATAATTAAAAACAAAATAATATTAATGATTTGTTTCAAAACTAACCAGAACTGAATACATAATAATCTTTTTCTTGGTTTTTCATAGTTGGACTGAAATGATTAGAAGCATATATTATTTTCTCTGTTTTGACAGAAGTTTTAAAGGCTACATGTTATGTAGATTTTATTTCTGATACACATTTTTTGCATTGCCTTAGAAACAAGCAAAAACTTGAAAAAAATTTTAATGGATAAAAATATTTTTTTGAAATTCATGACCAATAAAAACTATAGACTGGTAACAGATTAAAAACAATAGAGCAAAACGGCAAATGGGTTAGAAGCTGTTAATGAACTAATTAATACTTGGCTGACTAGCCAATAGCAGCAGTGAACAAGTGCATGAATTAACATAAATAAAAAGCAGGCTGAACCTGACTAAGATTTATAAATACGCTTTCCGGTTATGTTGCATTCGGCATTGGAGAAATTAAGTAATTATTCCAATATTTTAATATTTCTAAAACAAGTCCAGATTTTTGCAACTTACAACAATTTTTTTTGCAGGCTCCATTGCACTATGTGGTGCACTCGAACGACCCCAAAAAGGTACGTCTACTTGTTGAACGGGGTGCTGACGTCAACGCCCAAGATATCTCCAGGATCTACAACTCGGGAAGTGCAAAATTAAAAAGACAGTCTTTGATCGGATATGTGGCTTCTCAAGGAGAGAGGTGCTTGCCCGTACTGGCTGAGCTTCTCTGCTCCCCTGATGCGGATCTCTCGAATTGTGATTCAGAAGGTGATGTTCTGAATGGCTTACTTTTGTTTTGTTTTCTGTGAATGATATTTTTTTGGATAAATACAGCTATAAAAACATCTTAAATATTTATATTAAATATTATAGTATAATATATTATATTTTGTCATATTGTATTAACTGGTTTAATATAAGAATTATATTTAAATATAGTTTTTATTCTGTACTATTACTTTAAAATCAATGAAGTTATAATATTAATAGTTTTTTTAGAATTTCTAATTTTTTGCAAATTAAATATACCATGTTAATCTGAAGGTTGTACTCCACTCCATACTGCTATACTGAGTCACAATATCAATGGTATTGATTCAAGAAAAACTGTTTTTCATCTTATATTAAGGGGTGCCAACATTAATGCTCAAGTTAGTTTGTTTGATTTGTATATTAATTTCATTTCTGTCACACTCCAATATTTAGAAAACTTTAAAATATTAAAATTAAAAGCAGTCCTAACTTGTTATCTCATCCCCCTCACCTGATGTGTTGCCAATCTCGTTTTTAGCCACATGTGATTGTAAGACACAGGAATGTGTCTTGTAAAGGGCATCAACATACTTATTTTTCTATTTCTGTAATGATTATTATAATTGTATGCTCGATATTTGCATAATGCTGTTAGGTGGCACTGCAATTGTCACTAATTAATTTCTGTCATGAGTCTTCACGCTTAAAATTACGTCCACCTGGAAAATCTTATAGATAAAACGACACTAATTCCGGGGATTTCCTTCAGGCTGTGATGTTACCATCTTCCTTCACTGGAGGTCTTCGCTATATGCATGAAAGTATACAAGACACAATGACCTAAGTTTGTAACTATGGCCGTCCTGACTTATTTATTACATTAATTGTAATCCTAAATGGACTCACATCGCTGAAGTGCTCCATCCGCATCAGACACAATCGCCCTAACCCTGACAGACACTGTCGGTACAACGAGAGATGCATTGTATAGTCTTCGGATTATTCGGTTACTTTTATAATTTCTTAACTTTTTTCTTAAGAAAAGGTTCTCCTCTGCGAAGCGCAGATATTTTGCTAGTACATACATATTACCAATAAAATGTTGATAAAATTTCTCAAGTTCTTTGCATGTGAGTTTTTTAAGAAGGTGTCTCAATTAGAGTGCGACATGTTAATACTGACCACGGTTTTATCGTCGTAAACCGTGTTTTTTCCGTATTAAGGAATTTTTTTTTATTTTTTATCGTCCCCAAAACAGTAACAGGAGAATATGTTACAGGGATCCTATAGTAACGAGAAAACTTTGGTAATCCAAGGAAAACTTTAACAATTTCTTCATCATGTCTGATACTTTTAAAATAAAGTTCTTGGCACAAAAAAATTCATAATAACAGAAGAATTACTCATTATTATTAAATGATATTGCTTTAGCTTCATGAATTCCTTTAATTTCATTAAAAATTGTGTAGAACAACGTGCATCATAGAGACGTAAATTATTGATGTCAATGTCTTTTCAAAATTGTCTCTGAAATCGTCCAACTCTAGATCGCGAATACATTGATTATTATACTGTCTAACACAATTCAAAAAGGTCTTTGAACAATAATCTTTATCACGAGTAATACAATTGATCCCTGCATATTCAAGCTGTCTCAAATGCGTGCATTGAAGCAATTCTTTGTAAACAAATCTGAATAGGCCCAATCCAAATGTGATAAAGTGGGCAAAGTGTCGATCAGCTTGAACAATGGTTCCATAAATGAAAATTCAAAAGGAAGCCAAGAATAGGGAAGTAACTTTATATATGTGGCCAGACATGTCATAATCTAATTAATTTGTCTAATAATCATTTTCTTAAACTAAAGTCATAAGTTAATATTTATTAACACCATGAAATAAATATAAAGAAATTAAACTGATTTCAGAACTCTTTGAACAGCAAGACACCCCTACAGTGTGCTGTGGAGAAGGGAGACATTGTATTGGTTTCCCATTTATTTGATGTAGTACGTAGGGTTTACCATAATGACGGGACCAAAATTAGAAGCATGGTCCAGCCAGGATTCCCACTATTGAAGGCTGCTTTCGACCTTGAGTTTCAGGACCAGACTCACAGACTGTATCTCATTGAGCTGCTACTTAAGCAAGGGGCAGAGTTGACACAGAAGGGTTCCGATGCTGCATTGCGCAAGGAGTTCATGCAAATTCCTGGGGTGAGCAACCCATTTAATGAGTTGTTATTTTGTAGGTTAAATGTGATTATTTTTAAACTAGCAGTAATTTAATAGAAAAATGAAATTTAGAGCTTGTTTATTTGCTGTGGTTTTCATATTCAGATGAAATCTATTTGTTTATCTAATTAATTTATAAGTTAACAACATATTTAAATAATTAGCACCATTACTGTTATTCCATTGCTAAACAATTAATTAATGTTTAATGATTAAATAAATTAATAATCATGTTTCGTTTTAAAAAGATCGCTGAAGTTATGAAGTCTCTGGCTGCAGACAAGAGAAGAATGCAGAAATAAAATCATTGAGTTGAAAAAGAAATTTGTTGTTTAAAGAATTTTTTATTTATTTGAACAATTTATTATTTTTATATATTTTAAATTTGTTTTTATTGAAATATTAAATGTTTATAAGAAAGAAGAAATAACTGACAGCTCAAATCATATTTACAATTATATTCATGATGATAGCAAAATAATGTTGCCATATATGGTTAATATTATAATTATTTTTATGTATTTTTATTATACTATTTGTTGTTGCAAATGGTATGCGTAATTTGAATATCATAATAATTTTTACAGCTTTCAAGCTACCTAATTGTAATATAATAATAACTACATTTTTGCCTTGCTACAGTGCCTTATTTAATTCAAACCTGGTGATGTATGTTGTTGTACTTAACCATATAAATGCCGATAAATCATGAACATCCATGTTTTGTTAAGGATATCATTATTGAGGTTTTTGTTGTTTTATGGATAATTCTTTTTATAGTAAACAAGTTGAGTGTAGTAAATTTTTCACAGTGCATACTACATGAAAATGAATTTATGTGTCGGCACATTCAATCAAATATTTTTTTAATATTTTTTTTAAAATTAATTTTTACTGTTTATAATGATGTTAAACATTTATAATAAGCATTTCAGCATTTTAAATTGTTGTAGTTGAATAGGTTTTGTTACGTTTTAAGCATTTTTTATTCATTTTGTGCCACATTTAGTTTGTTATTTCAAAATTCATCCTGCATGTTCTCTGTATGTATGCAGTATTTTTTGTGGTTTTCAATCTACATTACTTTTTGCAAGTTTTTCATAAAAGTAATGTTTTATTTTAGTATACAGTGCAGCAATTATAAACTTTTTTGTTTCTAACTGTTTATAAATCAACAAAATTTTATTGCATCTTTACGGTTTTATTGAATGTTTTACCATTTCACTTATTTCATGTTACAATGAATATTCCTATAATGTTGTATTTTAGTGTATTTTATAAAAAAAATCTATACCTTGGTTTTCCAAATTTTTTTGCTGTAAACGTTTCAAAGCATCTTATCGACACCAATTCTCACTTTAAAGACAGTTAGAATTTTGATACATGTCGTTTATGTTATGCAGTTTTCTTAGACCTAGTCCAGCTCATTTCGTAGGCAGATAATTTCATGCCCGGCCGTCATGAAATTACAGACCAGTTTCTTATGCACAGAAGTCGAGGCAAGACCCTGTCCACACTGAACTGGACCCAGCCAGTTCTATCGGGCCAAAATCCTCAAAGCTCTGAAGCTAATGTTCAAAAACTAATAGAACACGCATCTACTATTTTTCTAAGAAGAATCCTAATACTAAACTCCTAACTTTTCGCATTTTCATTTTTTGAGTTTTCCACCCAACATTTGAGGTCCCAAAAACCAAATTATCAAAAATTGGTAAAACAGGTATATCTTTATTTCTCTAGCAAATACTATATATTAATTTTTACATCTGTAACACTCACAATTTTTGAGTAACAGTTATTCTATAAAAATAAATAACCTTATTTTCCACATCACATCTTAGGTCCCGCGAAAACAAAATTTTCTAAAAATGGTGAAACACGTATCTTTTTATTTTTTGAGAACAATTTAGAAGCCCGAAATCAAAAGGGTTGCCCGCAGATGCGCCAATGATTACTGGCTGAAGCTTTGCCGAGACATCCAGACCTCTGCAAGCTGCGGAAACACTTGTGCAATGTACCAGAGGATAAAGAAGGCTTTTGGACCAAGCGTTACCAAAGTTGAACCCCTCAGGTCTCTCTCAAGGACCGTGGCAGGCAGATGAAGAGATGGGTCGAGCACTATGAGGAGCTGTACTCGAAAGAAAATGTAGTGACCAACGCAGCTTTGAAGGACACCACACCTCGGCCTGTCATGGAGCAGCTTGACTTGCCAATCACCATCGAGGAGCTGAGCAAGGCGATAGGCTCGATTTGTTGCGGAAAGGCGCCGGGCAGCTAAAGAGGGCTCTCTTCCTAGACATCTCCATATGCTTTTGCTTCAGTGCTGGGAGGAGGGAAAAATATCTCAAGAGATGCACGATGTGAGGATTGTCACTCTCTATAAGAATAAATTCGACCGCAGTGACTAACAACTACCGCTGTATTTCTTTTCTCAGAACTGTGGGTAAGGTCTTTGCTAGAGTAGTTCTCAATCGCCTGCAGGTACTTGCTGACTGTCTGTACCTTGAGTCACAGTGTGGGCTCCGGGCTGGGCGTTCGACCATCGACATGGTGTTCTCCCTCAGACAGCTGCAGAAGAAATGTCGTGAGCAGCGACGTCTTTTATTCCTTGCCTTCATTGACCCGAAAAAGGCTTTCGACTTGGTCAGCCAGTCCAGTCTGTTTGCCCTTCTTTAAAGAATAGGATGCCCTCCCAAGCTTTTAAGGGTGGTCCAGTCGTTTCATGAAGGCATGACTGGAACAGTTCAGTACGATGGGGTATCGTCGGACCCCTTTCCAATAACAAGCAGCGTGAAACAAGGGTGTGATTTAGTCCTAACTCTTTTTGAGATTTTCTTCTCCCTGCTGCTGGGCAACGCATTCACCGGATGTAAAGACGACATCTACCTTCATGAAGGAAGTGAGGAAACTTTTTCAGCCTAGTTCGCCTCAGAGTAAAGACCAGGGTGCGTGGTATTCTTATTCGGGAATTGCTCTTTGCCGATGACGCTGCCTTCACTGCCCATTCTGAGGCCGCTCTACAGCGACTCATCAATCGTTTCGTGGAAGCATGCACAGAGTTTGGGCTCACCATCAGCCTGAAGAAAACCCAGGTCATGAGTCAGGATGTCAGCTCTGTTCTCAAAATCACCATCGGTGAACACACCCTGGACGTGGTCGTGGTGGACGAACCTTGGTTCCAGTATCACGAGCAACATCTGCAGAATGGATGATGGTCGCATTAGAGGATAAATCCTCTATCTATGGTAAGCTAGCCACAGAAACGCGTCCAACCGGACGACCCCTCCTGCGCTATAAGGATGTCTGCAAGAGGAATCTGAGGTCATGCAACATCAGCCTAGCTTATCTTGAGGCCGCGACTTCTGACCACTCTGGCTAGCGTGCAGCTGTCGAAATTCCCCGGCCATTAGCTTTTTTCGACAGGAAAAGTCTATCATTATGATAAAAAATTGACCGTTTAAGCCGTGGGCCCCTCAACATGTTGCCCCTCCAAGTTTTTGCTGAAATAACGTTCTAGCTTAACATTATTAAATGCTTTTTTTTATTATTATTTAACTTCACTCGTCTCTCTGTTTGTTTCTTGGTTTGTCTGTGGTGATCAAATCTTAGAAATAAGAATTCACTCACATTTCGACCACCTAGAGCTCTAAAACTTTCAGGAAAGCTTTATTCTAGATGACAATACATGAATTTAATGTTTCCGACATGAATTAGGCCTTAAATCAATTAAAATTAATCAAATCAAATTAATTCCTGCCATCTAGCGACTGCAATAGTTGTTTATGTATAAGTCGCCAGAGGTCCAAAATAATTAAACAGTACGGATGTTTATTTATAAGTCGCCAGAGGTCCAAAAATAATCAACAAGATTGAGCGTAATGGTTATTTTAGATTCAAAAATTTTAGTTCGTTGACTCAGATAAAGAGGCAAATAAAAGCATTTTTTTAAAATTTATTTTTTATCTTTACTTGTTTAAATATCTTTCTTTTGGCTTTCACGAGCCGTTGTTACGTTTTGTCTTATTTTTTAAATTTTCGTGTCCAGTTTATATATATAAACTGGACACCAGTTTATATATATAAACTGGACACGAAAATTTAAAAAATAAGACAAAACGTAACAACGGCTCGTGAAAGCCAAAAGAAAGATATTTAAACAAGTAAAGATAAAAAAAAAATATATAAACTTTTGATATAAACGCAAGAGAAATGCGTGATAAGCTTTTTAAAATTTTACGTACGCATGAAAATTGGTTAGAAAGATTTCATTTTTAAAATGTGTCCTAGCTTGCTTTTTCATAGGTTTTTTAATTTTTCAATTTGGTTTCGACGAGGGGGGCAAAGCCTATTGAAAAAATGTGAGGGGTAATGGCCGGACTGGCAACCCTGTATCCGCTCCTGTAGGTCACTCACTATTTATAAATTAATAGAACCAATTAATGTTTAATTTATACAACAGTTTATCTGCAATTTAAGCTTTCACTATTTTTATTTCGCTGAAAATTTCCAGTACTTAAATTAATTCCACACAGAATCTCATTATAATTAAAAAAAAAACTTTGATTGCTTCAAATATTCCCATACAGCATTTATAAAATTAGGTGAAAATCACTAAGCTACGGTGCAAAACCATTTTTGCATGTGGGACCTACAAATGAAAATATATGTATACTATATTGCATACAATACAATACAGTATACTAAACAGTATGCCGTTAGTAATCAAATTATAACTCTTCAAATATCAAAACAAGTTTCACATATATTTTTTTTATTAATACTAGATATCTTTTCAAGACCAATAATACATTTGACAAAAATATAAGAAAAAGATTAATACAAATCAATGAATTTATGTGGAAAAACGACAAATTAAACTGTATCATTTATCAGTATAAATGATACAGTTTAATTCCACATAAAAACATGTCGGTCAGAGATGGACATGGGTTTATTTTTGGTGACCCAACCCAACACTTACTCAAGCTAATCTACCTAAAAACGTACATTTGCTAACAACCCACAGTTAAAAATTGTTCTCCTAATTATTTTGTTTTCAATTTCATTAACCCAACCCAACCCATGCATGTGTCAACAAAATTTGATCCAGCACAACCCAATCCAATCTACCCATGTCTACCTATTGTGTGATTTACCTAGAGATGAAACAGATGGAAACAAAATAAACACAATGTTGTTTTAGGTTGTTAGAAGAAAAGTCGTAGGACAAGTTGAAGAAATGCTTAAATAACAACGTAATTCATTCGCGAGTAGTATACCTTCATATCTCCCATTGAGATCAATTTGATAAAAACCTTCTTGTACGTTTTGCAAGTATAGATTGCATACTTGCATGCTGTAAAAATTGTAATCACTAAAAGTTAGACAAAAATGTAATAACATTATTTAGATTTTAAAATCATTTATTAAACTTTATCCTAACTTAAAAAACTCATTAAAGACAAATTTACTCTACTTTTCTACTGTGTTTTCTTTTATATATTCGCCATTCATCTTTAAGAATTTTAATGTGCATATTTGAAATGTGGACTGATACAGTTCTCTGTAAAACAAATTTATTATCATCTGTAGAATTTCAGACATTTAACTAAAATAATAAATTGATTTATTGTTAACTATTACTGACAAAAATATTTAACTAACCCTTCTAATTCAATGAATATAAAATTAGACCCATTTTCACTTTTAACGTGGAAATTATAAGCCTTTCCTAACGTGACTAACAGCTATAAATAAGAAAATTTTAGTTGAAATTTATTTTATTTTGAAGTTGATTATCTTAATCGACAGTAAAATAATTTTAATTTATTATAAATAATATGATTAAAAACATTAAAATCTGAAAATATAACAATTTTAATAAAAAAAATAACTAGATAGAATCCAATTAGTATTTTTTAGATTGATTGTGCAATAATTTTTAATAATTTTTACTGTTTCTTTATGTGGAATTTTCAAATTATCAAATCTGGTTATACTGAATCTTGAAGTTGAAAATATGTTTAAAGTAAATCTTTCCATCAATTGTGAACCATAATTCAATGGTATTGCTTGCACCAAGATATTTAACTCTCGACATAGAGGACAAACTTTCATTTCAAAAAAGTCATTGTACTCATTGACATCAATTGTTTCAGTCATAGACAGCATGGAATCTATTGGTAAAAATTATGAGCTTAGTTTTTATTAGAACATTGTACATTGTCTGAAGTAACAAACAACTAAATCTTAAATCTCTATTCAACAAAAACATTAAAAATAATAAAAATTCATAAAAAACACAACAATACTACATTATAAAATAGAGTTGAAACCTTGAAAATAAATCCTTTTTAAATGCTTTTATTTAACTTCACTCGTCTCTCTGTTTGTTTGATTGTTTGTCTGTGGTAATAAAATCTTAGAAACAAACATTCAACCACTTTTCAACCACCTAGAGCTCTAAAACTTTCAGGAATGCTTTATTCTGGATGACAATACATGAATTGAATGTTTCTGACATGAATTAGGCCTTAAATCAATTAAAATTAATCAAATCAAATTAATCAAGTTGTTTATGTATAAGTCGCCAGAGGTCCAAAATAATTAAACAGTATGGATGTTTATTTATAAGTCGCCATAGGTCCAAAACAATTACCCTTTAACCGTTACGGTTGCGAAAACGCAACGTCATTTTTAGTATTTTCGTATGATAGTGACCATTAATGGGTTAACCAGTACAGATGTTTATCCATAAGTCAAAAATTAAATCAATTAAAATAATTCAAATCAATCAAGTTCGCCGTTACAAGTAAACGCAAATTCGACTAATATTAATCTACATAGAGCTTTGAAACTTTCAGAATAGCTGTATTCTCGATAACAATATATGAATGAAGTGTTTTAGATAACAACTAATCCATACATCGAGTTAAATTTATGAATTTTGATTTCATATGAAAGAAATAAACAATATACAAGATTGAGCTTAACCCTTATCCTCCCAACCATTGAAGGAGTTGAAATTGTTTCATCCCCATCATATATATTACTGATTTTGGGTCCTATATGAAGTATCTGAAGTTTAAATTTTTTTGACTCGCGAGAATTGGAGAACAACAAATCAAAAATGAATCTATGAATATTAATATTTGAAAATTTAAAAAAGTTGTCATTTCAAAAGACATATTTGCATTACATTTGAATGAAACACAGTCAATTCTTAAAATATAAAGGATTTGTAGAAAAAAACCTCGTTTTTACGGGTTGCTTGTTTATTTCAGTTATAATACCACCGGTCTTGCTTGCTTGCAAATAAACGAAAATTAATAATTTTTAATCATCCAATCAAGCTGAAACTTAAATCTATAGATTTGCTCTTCATGACAATGCATTCTATAAAATTTTGAAAACATTCTAAAAAATGTGATTCAACTTTTTCAATCCTTTATATTAATTTAATCACCGGTCTTGCTTGCTTACTTGCTTGTTTGAGTGTTTTCAAACTTGAAAGTGATAATTAGCTAACGTCCCTTCACTCAATCGAGATAAAGTTTGAAAACGTTTTGGAAAAATAAATTTTTGTAATTAAAAATAAAAATTATCTTTGTTTTAAAACAAAAACAAATCAATTACAATCATATAGATGTTCACATATATAAATTCACTAATATAAAAAAACAAATGAAAATCCGACTAATCCTGAATAATAAGGGATTTTTTTTTCAAAGTCATACAACTGGGATACAAGTGTACAGATTTACGCAAAAATAACACAGCTGGTAAATATTGCAATACATGAAAAGTAATAAAACACATGCCAAAGTGATTCATGCATTAAAATTAATACAACTAACTCGTTCATATAACGATTATTGACATTCAAACAAAAATACTTACCTAGATAATGATGATGACTCATATCATTGTTGTTCAAAACAATTAGTTTTAGATTGTTTGACTACAAAAAAATTATTTTATCTGTTTTAAAATAAATAAAAATCAATAATAATTTTTGAAATGTCTCAAATTTTATATTTGTTAAAACAACCAAAAAAGAAATGGTATTTTAGATTTGTTATAATTATTAATAGCTCATTATACCAAGGGCTTTAACACTAAAATGGCAGTAAGTACGAACAACCAAAGTATTTCATAACTTGGTATTTTGTTCTTAGTACTGGTTTACATTTAACCAAAGCAAAGTATAATTTGTATTGATTGTATTTGTCTGTATATATTCTTTGTTGTCCTGGGAGGTTAGTGCTATTGAGAAGGCACGCGCCATGGCAATAAGCGGCAAAAATTGCAATTGACGGCGGAGATAATAATAATAATAATAGTAATAATAATAATATTATTATTTGTATAAAAATAATTATTTGTATAATAATAATAATAATTATTATTATTATTACTAGCGGGGGCACCCGGCGTTGCCTGGGGTTTTTAGAGGTTTTTCTAATGTTTGTCTCTCTCGCTCCCGTTTCCTTCTCCGCTTTCCCGTTCCTGTCGCATTCCCGGTCGCTTTCCCGCTCTCGGTCGTTTTCCAGCTCCCGGTTGCTTTCCCGTTCCCGTTCTCTTTCCCTTTCCCACTCTATCTTTCGCTCTCAGTTGGCTTCCCGTTCCTGTTTTCGCTCATTTATGTATGTATATGTATGTGTATATATATATATATATATATATAGTTCCAGCTCACTCACCCGCTCCGCTCATTTTGTGACGAATTTCAAATTTTTTTCTCTATATTTGATTCCCCTTGACTCTCAAGGTTGTGTGAAAATTTCATTATGATCGGATGAATGGTGTAGCAATGCATAAAGGACATACATACATACAAACATTCGTTTTTATATATATAGATTATTATTAGCATATTAACCCTAACCATAAACTTACCCTAACCTTAACCCCAACCCTAGTCCTAACCTAACCCTAATCCTCTGCCATATCAATAATAATTTCATCGCTTATTACCATCGCTTATTGCCATGTCAATAGAAACGTGGAACTTGACACGAATGAAGAACTAACAAACCTTTTGGAAGATTTGATAGCAGAAATGAGATAAATTAACAAACAAAGCAGGGGCGTGACGATGCTGACAGCAAACAATTGAATAAACGGGTGATCCTCTGGTAGAGGTTTGCCTGACTGTTGTCTTGATAGCAAGGCTGATGAGAGTCTGGTCTCAGAGACGGCTGAGGCAGTAGTGCAGGGTTTTTTAAAGTGGTGGTCCACAGACCGGCGCACGTCCGCGGAGCTCAAGTCACCGGTCCGTGAAAAAAATTCATCAAAAATTTTATATTTGTTTTTATATTTTGTTTTTTGAAATGCCTGATTGAAGTTTTTGTTTATTCATTAAATAAAATTGAGAGTTGATAACCCGCTCCTGTAACAACTTTGAGAAATCGAACACTTCAAAATTTATTTTTTTAAATCAAAAAGGAGTCCAGAACATGAGCAAAGCACATCAATCTTCTCTGGAATCAATTGAATGTCTGTAGTTCATTGAGGATTGCATTGACTGATATTAAACCAAGAATAGATTTGCGCCCGGTCAAACAAGGTCCGCGCTTCCTTTTCTGGGCCTAGACAGAAGTGAAAAGTTAGCTATGGGCTTGAAGAAGAATTTATGAGCTCGGCACTGAGTATCAGAGATATAGTACTTGATACTCGTACTCGAGTACAAATCGAGTACGTTTTTCAAGTACTCGTACTCGTACTCGAGTATAAATCGAGTACTTTTTTCAAGTACTCGTACTCGTACTCGAGTACAAATCGAGTACGTTTTTCAAGTACTCGTACTCGTACTCGATACCATGGTACTCGTACTCGCAACATCTTTGGGTGCCGGCACCCCGTTTCAGGCAACTCCTGATGTGTTGGGGAACCGTCATAGAAAAATTTAAGCGTTTATTTTAATCCAGACAATGAAAAAGAAGAGTGGCTAAAACAAATCATGCTATCATACTATAACATGACAAACTATTGTTTGCATTTCGGGCAGGGTGGAGAGGGTGCCGACGCGGTCGAGTGTGAAAAATTTATAAGGTGGATTCACCAAGAATGCACACAGATAATGCTGACAAAAAAAGAGTTTCAAACGAAACATTTTACTTGCGAGCTGTGAACTGATTTTAATTAATTACTAATTAAAAAAAACCTTTCAGTAATTTTAAAAAAATTTTCAAGTAAAATGGATTTTTAGAAAAAATAAAATTTTTCGCTGAGCTTGTTTAAAGTAACCAAAGGTGTTAACGAGTAGCCACTTTGAATATGGTTTGACGTTTTATTCGTTGGCTTTCTACAAACTTTTATTTAGGTTACAATCTCTGTTTGTGTGTGTGTGTCTTTCTCTGTATGCAAATCTTACAAGTAAAACTTAACCAGCTTTTTGACTAGCTAGGAAGCTGAAACTTTCAGCAAAGCTTTATATTGGATGACAATACATGATTCAATTTAAAAAAAAATTTGTGTTGAAAAACTTGTTTTTTCCTTTACTTGTTTATTTATTAAGTTATAGAAGCGAGAGTTACATTGTTGGATTTTTAATTGAATTATCTAAAAACAAGCGTCTCGAAAATTTTGGGTGCAGCAGTTTGAAAAAAGTAATAATTTATCAAAGAAGAACTAACGTATATTTCAGGCAATTTTCATCGGAAAATCGTTGTTGTTGGCTTTTAACTTTTTTATTTGTTGAACCAAAGAAAAATTAATCAAACCATTAGATTTTTTTAAAAACCCCATCCAACAATGTATAGCACAGCCCGGGTGCACAAAAATGTTTTTTATTTCATTTGCACGGCCAGAAATATTGTTAACCTCAGACGTGTCAGTTGTTCAATGCCCCAGGACAGCCTGGTTGCAGCTTAAACATTTATCCTATTGGCATCAGCTGTTTCTACTGCTGATGATTTGAATGTTTAAACTAATATTGCAACTGTAACAATTTTTGTAACTTACAATAGCACTGAAATGTATTTCAAGATGGATGAATACTGTTGCACCATAGTTATCAAGATCTTCTACTACCAATTTGTACTGAATATATTCACTAACGTGTTGAACATCACTGCAATAAATTAAGCAACATACCTTAAAACAAATCAATTTTAGTTTGATTACATTTTAAAAATATTATTTGTTTGAGGACACGCTATTTTTATATTCTGAATAATTAACGAAAAGTAAAAGTAAACCCTTAAATAAAGCAACCTGTGAATCGCTTCAAAATGTTCGAAAATAGCAGGATTCCAATATATGTACATCTTTTCATATTCGTTTTCTAATTAATTCAAATGTATCCAAGTGAATTATAAAATAAAATAATTAAATGTAAACTAATTTCATTTTGTTAAAATTAACTTTATCACTGCAGATTTTAATGAAACTTGTTGGTGCTACATTGAAAAACTTTGAAAAATATTAAGCAAGATCAAATATTCATTGAAATATCTTAATTTGAATATTTGAAATATCTTAATTTATTTACATGGAAAAAACTAACCTTCAAATGATTTCTTGAATTTTTGCACAACACATTTTCCAGAATAGTCCAACCTTTTCATTTTTATTGCAAATGTGTCTTCCTAATTAAAATTTTTCATTAATTTTAATAAGTTTTAAACTCATTTTTTAGAATTATAGTAAAATACTAGTAATTCAAAAACAGAAAAGAATAGGCTGTACAAAATAACCTCAGAGTTTTCTTCATAAATATCAATTATAAAAAAATGTTCATTATATTTATTTTTTAAACTTATTAAACAGCTTCCTTTTATAAACTCTCTTAAACAATTTTCTGATTGATTTTTTGAGTTTGAGAAAGAAAGGCTTGAAGGAATTAATCTCGTGATAACTAGTATTTCTGAAATCTGTATTGAAAATAGAATTTTTGTTTAAATTCTTTTTTTATAAGAAATTAATAATTGAACAACATAATTTTTAATCGTAATTTAAATAAACATACTCTATACATAAAATAAGTCGCTTAATGTGTTACTAAGCTCTAAACTCAAGAACGACTGGACGAAATTCTGCGAAGAGAAGGGTTTTAACTTTTTTGTTGAAAAATCAGCTCATTATTTTGTTTTTTATAAGCAAAAAACCTTCTAGGCCAAAAGTCCTTTTGTGCGAACATCAAAGGTTATTACGTAACTTAATTCAAATTTAGTTCACTTAACAAAGTTTAAAGAAGGTTTCAAGCAACTTTTACAAAATCTATTTTAATTTTTATGGACAAAAAAAGTTAGGAGGGAGATGAAGAAAGAAAGAGAGCGGAAAATCAAATGGAAAAACGAAAACAAGCAAGATCGGAGGAGCGAGAAGGATGGGGAAATTGAGTGAGCTCGAGAATGAGCGAGCGGGAACAGGAGAACGAGCGAGAGTGCGAAAGCGACCGGGAAAGCAAGCGGGAGAAGGTTAGGAAATGAGAAAGAGCAGGAAAGCGAGCAGGATTATTTTCAACTTTTTAGTATTTGATTTTTCCAATTGATTTTTATGGACCAAAACTTTAAGTAAAAGAAAAATATGAAAAATACAGATTTCTTATACATTTCTCTAGATAACTACAAAATCATATCAATTAAGCAAGTTTTAACATTTACAAATTTTTTTAAATACATTTTATTTAATTTGTTTATATATGATTTTCGTATGTATATGATGTTGGATTATTTCACCCATATTAAAAATTTTATTCCTAATTAACTAATTATATCTCAAATTTAGTAAAATATAGCATTGTCACCGATATTACATTTCTATTCCAAGTTTCAGCTCAATTGGATAAAGCTTTTAATCTAAAATTTGATTTTAAAATACAAACTAAAACATTTCGTAATAAATTTAATATTTTTACGTCAGTGAGATCCTTATTTTGCAGCAAGTACAAACGATCGTAAACTTTCCTGTAAGCTTTCTCAAGTAATGCCAACCAATATTTATTTGTATTTCCAGAAAAATAACAAAGAAGGTTTTGATTTTTATCAACAGGAAGATAATCATCGATTATAACCTGGAATGAAATTATTAAAAACACAATAAACTTACTTTAAAAATCTTTAATAAAACAATTTCTCAAAAATCATCATCAGGTGGGCTTTTTAGGTAATTGTCTAACCATCCCCGTTAAATAAATTCCATTCCCGTTCCGTCCCCGTTTTGCTGGCTTCCATCCCCATTCCGTCCCCGTTCTGCTAACTTCCATCCCCGTCCACTAACGTTAAATATTTCCAAACATAAAAACAAATATCAACATAAACAACGGGACCACATCACGCCTCTTCTCCGCCAACTACACTGGCTCCCCCTACCGGAAAGAGTGACCTTAAAACTCTGCTTACTGGTTTACAATATCTTAACAAATCGTGCCCCTGCCTACATGACACGGATGATAAGCCTGTGCTCCTCTCATTCTGGTCGTCAACATCTACGTTCGTCCTCCCATGGTGACGCTGTCATCCCAAGAACTCGTCGAAGTTTCGGTAAACGAGCATTCGCCGTTTCCGGGCCCGGTGCATGGAACCAGCTACCTAAATCTATCCGAAGTGCTGTTCTAAATGAAGACTTCAGATCATTGTTGAAAAAACACTTTTTTAATTTGACATATTGTTAATGGCATTCTTAGTGCAAGACTCTTGTTTTGTTTTAGATAAAATAAAATAATAAAAATAATAATAATAAAAGATCTTATAAATTTATTAAAACACCAAATTAAATGTTTGAAATTGATGTCAACTGCAAAATCAATTTAGTTGTTTAAAACGTATAAAAAAAGTAACCCATCGATACTCTCTGGGCCAAGTTGACATCTTCTGTCATCAATTGTCAGACCAGCCAACGAAAATATTTTTTCCGATGGCGTACTGGAAGCTGGAATGCACAGCAGGGATTTGACAACTGTATTGAGTTTAGGCCATGTAATTGGAAGCACATGAGTACTTCCTGTCGTGGATCAAAGTTTGATCCTTTTAACTGTCCCTTCTCCTTTATCCAGGCTTGGGACTGGCTCGCAATTAGCGAGGCAGAGTTCATACATACATACATACATACATACATGCATACATACATACATACATACATGCATGCATACATACATACATAAATACATACATACATACATAAATACATACTCCCATTCCCGTTCATTTTCTCTTTTCCCCTCTTTCCTAACTTTTTTTAGCCCAAAAAACGTAAAATAGATTTTCTAAAAGTTGTTTAAAGTCTTCAAACGTTGTTACATAAACTAAATTTCAATTTTACTACACAATTACCTTTGATGGTCGTACATAGGCACTTTCGGCCTGGAAAGTTTTTTGGCCCACCTGAGCCGGGGATCGGAGTTGGGAGTCCAAACCTTCTTAACTTTCTTCCCCTGTGTGAAAACTACCTCCTTGCCAAATTTCATGAAGATCGCTTCAGCGGTTTAGATTACCTTTCATGGTCGTGCATAGGCATTTGTGGCCTGGAAAGGTTTTTTGGCCCCCCTGAGCTGGGGGATTGGATCGGATGAATGGTGTAGCAATTAATAAAGGACTTACTTACATACATACTTACTTACACACATAATCTGATTTATATATACATATAGATATATAGATTCCCGCTCACTCTCCCGCTCATTTTGTGCCGGATTTCAATTTTTTCACAACTTTCTTTTCCTGTATGAGAACTTCCTCCTTGCCAAATTTCATCAAGATCGCTCCAGCACACACACAGTCATTTATATACACACACATATATATATATATATATATATATATATATATATATATATATATATATATATATGTGTGTGTGTGTGTGTGTGTGTGTGTGTTTGTGTGTGGCCTTACTGAGACAATTATTGCAAGCCAAAGCATGGGTTGCATTTACCCGCTTTGCTTGACCCTTAAGAGCAAAATTATTGATTTTTCCACAGGAAGACCACTGCTTTCCGTAAATAGCACATTTCTTTGGTAAGTGAGTTCTACCACAATTGTTATTTTGCTTACCTTCTACAGAATGAAACTTTGCCTTAGCGTGTTGGATACTATTGTTTACAGCAAAAATGTCAACTTTGCTTCACCCGTAATGGTTCTGACCTGGGCTTTTGTTTAGGGCTCGCTGTAAGGGCAGATCCTCTTCACGGAGAAAAACTTCTAGAAGTGTACAGTCAGCACATCCTAGCACAATTCTGTCCCTAATCATGTCCTCCAACTGATCTTCAAACTTGCATGATTTGGCTTTATTTTGGAGTCTGGTTAAAAAAGAATTGATTGATTCATCTGGCTGTTGTGATAACTGCCAGAAGGCAAATCGTTCACCAATGAAATTAATTTCTTGGTATAAAATTTGTTTGAAATTTTGTTATAATGATTTCCAAATTTCTTCTTTCAGACTCGCACTTGAAATTGAAAGCATTAAAAATGGGCAAAGCTTCAATACCGAGAAAGCTCAACGAAAGTGCAATCTTCGTTTGATCTGGTTTGTCAAGAGACTCCAATGCTGTTAAATGGATATGAAACAATTGCATAAATGTCTGCCATTCGCTGAGAATACTTACCGTTAAATATAGAAATTTTAGTCGACTGCGCCATGTCGTGATCCTAAGTGGTGAATGCTTACCTGCTGTAACTTTGTTTTTTTAACCAATTTTATGATGTTTATTATTTTACAAGCTAAACAATGCAACAATATTATAGATATCGAAGCAATGTTATGAAGCAATATAAATATTTTAATAATATTTAAATCAATGGTAAATATTATGATACTAGGATCATAACCACAATCATAATATTCAACAACATTCATTCTCATTCCCATAGACAAAATTCCACTCCCATTGGATTCCCATATTTTCAGTGATTGTTCTTATTCACACATCTAGTCACGAGTGCTGATGAGTTCACAGTTCAACGTGCCACCTGCACGTGCCGAACCTAATTTTTCCCAATTGAAAAACAGGTGCTCATTAAACTATGATAGGTAGATGAAAGATTGAGTTGATGAGCTGTAAGAGTGAACTCTCTGCCCAAAATCCTTGCGCGATGTTGGCTTTTTATGCGTAGGATTTTAACCCAGGACCTTGTTTTTTTGTTTGATAATTTATATAGCGGCTCTTCCAGAGCTCAGAGGCGCTGTTCTTTTACATGCCCCATGGAGAAAAACGATTTTACCGACTAAGTTTTCTGTTGACATGGGCTACTAGGCAGTGAGTGGGAGTCGAACCGTGAAGCTTTCAGATTCAAGGCTAACACTCTACCAACTCAGCTAACCTAGCATAGACGTAGATTTCAAGAAATCTACCGATATAACATCGCGCTTCGTTTCAAAAATATTTAAAAATAAAAACAACTCTTCACCTTTCTGTAATCTCCATTAAAATATAGCTTCACAATATATTTTCCTGAAGAATTGTATAATGGTGTACCATTTTCATTTTGTGGATAAATAAGACTAAACAAATAATTTCATACTAAATAATAATAATTAATGTAGTAATTAAATATTAAATTTACCAACACTACTCACTTTGTAATTATTCTTGTATTGAACTTCATTTCATATTCTACACAAGCAGCAAGTGGAGCAATAATACAATGGGTGTCGGGAAATGTCTATAAAATTCAACTAAAATGTTAGCATTATTTTGGCTTAAATGAGCATTTCTTGAACACTATTTTGATATTACGTTATAAAGATTTAATATTTTTCAAATTTAATTTAAAAGCAATGCAATAACAAAAACCCCAAAAACAAAAATTTATGTATAAAATGAGCAAAACTTTAAAATGTTTTTTTTATATAGGTATGAAGTTTTGAGTTGCAGTTGGTGTCACTGATCTTTTTATCTCACTGTCAATAATCGATACAATTGTGGTGAGATAAATATAATAATAAAAAAAAAGACTGAGTAGTTTGCAACATGGATCTATTAAAAATGTCTTATATAAAAAATTCATTTGATGTTACATAACTTTTATGAGTTTTTAATTTTTGCTCTTGAACAATTTAATTTTTCTAATGTTTTTTTGTTTTGATTTTTTTTTATATCATCTCCACCTCATAATAGCAAAATAATTAATTTTATAAATAAATTGGTATTATATCACCACACAACGCTATATAAAAACAGAAAAATATACAAACTTGCGTGTTTATTAAAAACTCAAAGTCTTGGTCAGGTAAGATGCTGCTGAGTCTTTTGTATGTAAAGAGTTGGTTTTTGTAAGCATTATGACAGTATCGATATTCATCTTTATCACTGCGTAATAATTTAAATACTAAGAATATTTTGTATGTATTTGCACGCAAATTATTTAACAATTTATGAATTACGAATATTTATAAGGGATGTGCATGAGCAGTTACGTAATTTTTAAGTGGAAATAAAAATTTACAAACAAAATTTTAACCAAAAAAGCAGAGAATAATTGGTTTGTTTTTTTTTAACTAATTGTTACATTTTAATAAACAAATTATATAGGTTATTACCTGAAACGTTCTGAAAAATAGAATTCTTCCTCTGTGTTAAATAAACAAAATTCTTTGCTAACTTCTTCTAGAAATTTCCACCTAGCAGTGTAATTAAATTTCCAATGTAACAAAATTATAAAAAAATTTATCAATAAACGTCTAAATACATAAAAAATAATCTAAGTTTTTAAAACAAATGCGTTTTTTAAATTTTTTATTTGATTACTAAACATTCTATTAAATTTTGAGATTTATTGGACCAAATTTAAATAAATTATAAAAAAAATCAAATTAAATAATATTTAAAATTTTTAAAAATTGCAAGTTTTTTTTTCAAATAATTAAACCATCCGTTTGGCTGGGGGGGTGGCAGGGGGTCCTTAAGAATTTTTCCAAAATCTTGCAATCAATTTTTCTAACACTTACCATTAATTTTTTAACTTTAAATTTTCCCAATAAAGGTAGTTTTGAAAACAATACATGAATTCAGGAGCGACATTTTGGGGAGGACAGAGGAGCCTCAAAGATTTTTTAATTTTTTTTTGGAGAAATAGAAATATAGAAAATTTTATAGAATGTCTGGAATAAAACCAGTACATAAATCAAGGATCGTGATTTAGGGAGAGGCAGAAAGTGCCCCTCCCAAAAAAAAAACTTTCCAATTTTTTTGCAAAAATAATTGGAGAGCTTTAGAAAATTTTCGAAATGAAAAAAATACACATTTCTAAAAGCGTCATGTGGGGCGAGCTGGGTACCCCCAAGAATTTTCCAAAACCATTTTTTGAAAAAAAAAAAAATGTGGAAGTTTTAAAAAAAATTAGTGAAAAATTAGTGGAGGTGCAAAAGAGCCCCAAGGTTTTTTCAAAAACTTATTTTAGAAAAAAAATATTGAAGTTTAAAAAAAACATTTTAGGACAGAGCTGGTTGTTGGCTTGCCCTAGGATTTAAAAAAAATATTTGGAAAAATAAATAATAATAAAACAAAAATTTTAAACATTTTTTAGAAAAAGTTACTACGACTACACTCTCGTCAATTTTAATTTGTTACATGTAAATCCTTTATTTAATATTTAATTCACTTCTAATTTTCAAATTGGGTTCAAATTTTGCTTGCGTATTAATAATTAATATTAATACACAAACTTAAATTCAAATTTAAAATAAAATTTTAGGAAAACACTTTGTTAATCTAATAATAAAAATTAAAAATAAACATTTAAAAACAGTCTTCAAACTTAATAAAAGTGTTAAACTTTAATTATATACTTTTTAATAATTTTTTTTTCATAGGTTTATATATTTATATAAAATTAACACTCCACAATTTAAAAAAGTAACTTGATCAGACCTGACCAACCAAATAATTTGTAAAACTAATGTTATCATGAAAGAAAATGTTGATCAACAATGCTTTTATAGTGAACAATTAAAATTACTTTAACTAATCTAAACTAATTTGAATAAGAAAAGTTTAGCCCGACCCAATCCACCATGGACCCATGGGCTCAACATTTCAGACCTGACCCGTAGGTAACTCTGATTATGACATTGATATAGCAGTAGGTTTTACATAAACTCTAAACTTGATGAATCACTTTACCCGGGTTTGATTCCATGTTCGGGCACGTAACTTTTTTGAACAAGCAACTAACTCAGATGTGCTCACGTCAACTCAGCATTTCATCTTTTAGTGGTAAATTAATACTCCTGGAACTAGCGAGTAATATGCAGGGCTGTCATCGGCGCCATGAGCACCACATACGCTAGTCCTATCTGCAAGCTGGCAACGTTGTATAGTGGCCACTGGTCTGATTGTGTAAGTGGCACTCAAAATTCAAAGATATCTTGATATAACAATTAGATCCAAAACCAGTAGCGGGTCAGGAAATTCTTGGTGGGCGTATGCATGTACTTCCCTTCCAAAATTGTTCATAATATAATAAGCGTTAAAACATAAGGCCATCTAGAGTAAGTTGTTGATCAAGTAGTTTTATCAAGACATGCTTGTCAAAAATGAATGTGCTTTAATTTTTAACTTTTCATTACGCATTATGTTATGTCATGTTAAGTTATGTTATGTAATGTAATGTTATGTTGTGTTATTTTATTTTATGTTATGTTATGTTAACATATGTTATGTTAACATATGTTATGTTAACATATGTTATGTTATGTTATGTCATGTCATGACATCTAAGCAAAACTAATGGAAAAAATATAACCGTGAAGTCGGCCCATTGTCTAACAGCGGAAATGCTTCAGGTATTTGTTGCTGATCGACCTTAAAACTTGATTTTGGAATATAGTTCCGTCTCACAAAATAAAAATAAATTTTCTTAGTTTAAATAATAGTAACAACAATAATATATAATTATTGCAAAATAAAAACCAACCTAAAAAAGCAGCAAACAGAAATAGCACAGATGACTGATAATGATAAAAATATAATTCCAATAACAAGTGTTATAAAACCCACATGAGTTGGGACACCTGGTCGGTATGAAATTAATAAATATTCATCTCAAATTTTATTCAACAAATAATTAAGTAGAATAAGAAACTCACTACTTTGTGACTGTTTAGATTTTTCAATTCGTAATTCCGTAGCTTGAATTTGACAATTTATGGAATCCTTCATACGACAGACGGCATAACATTTGTATGAACCAGGGAATTTAATGTCTTCTTTATTTAAAACTTTGTTGTTGATTTTATGAACTGTGTGCTGAAGATTGAACTCCCAGAAAAACGAACAGTTTAGGTCTTCGTTTTTATTAACTTTGCAAGTTATACTCAAGAATTCATCTTCGTTTTTTATTGATGCATATTTTTCCGTTGGATAACTAACATCTAAAAAGTTATCGCAGATTTTAAAACTAGATTTACAAAAAATAAGACAAAATTAAAAGACAATTCTTACGTGTAACTTTCAATTTAGAAAGTTTACATATTCCCAGAGTAGGAGCCTCATGCACAGAGCACCCAAATGTCAATTCATTCATTTGTACACTAACTGGTAATCTGTCTCTAATAATCACTATTTTGTTGTTATTATTTGAGCCAATTTGACTTCCTGGGACAAAGTTTTCACTTTTATTAAAACCGTTCCTGTGAAATCCAATCCATCTAAACCACAGGTCTAAATTTAGATTACCAAGATATTCAAATGAGCAGGTTCGTTCAATAAGATCAACTTCAACTCCAGGACAGTCATTTTCACCAATCATGTACTGATTGACTTCTATGTTTGAGTGACACAGCAGATCTGTTTTATTAGTGTTTTTAATAAGTAAAAAACGCTTTTCGAAACAAAACAAATTTTGAATCTTGTAGAGGCGTAGCGAGGAGGGGGCAAAAAAGGACACGTGTCTCCGGGCGCCATTTAGAAAATGTACTAAAAGTATTTTGAAAAGGGCACCAAAAAGTAGATTCTTTAAGTACTCACGACTACCACTCTGGTCATCAACTATTGTTTTTTAAATTAACAAGTAAAGGAAAACACGAGTTTTTCAACACAAACTTTTTTTTAATTGAATCATGTATTGTCATCCAATATAAAGCTGTGCTGAATATCGCTGAATGTTTCAGCTTCTTAGCTGGTCAAAAGGCTGGTTAATTTTTATTTGCAAGATTTGCATACAGAGAAAGACACACACACATACACAAACACAAACAAAGATTGTAACCTAAAAAAAGTTGTAAAATGTATAAGGTTTTGTAAAGGTTTTGGAAAAAGTACCAACTACTACTTTTTCCCCAGTCATCAGCTAATTTTAGAAGAAAAGTTTACAGATGTAATTTTCTAGGAGCGCTTTTGTTAGACGTTGTCCCCGAGCGCCAAAAACCATCACTCCATCATTTCTCCACTATGAGCTCAATGATCATTTTAAAATCCACATCATTTATCTAACCATACAAACGTATCTATGCATTAAACGCTCACAAGTTAGTTTAACTGTGGACATCTTAGCACTTAATTTTTCGTCGGTTTGAAAAAGCTCTATTTTCAAAATATTATAAAAATCAAAATTACAAAAGAACATGCAAGTTTTGAATGCCACGCGAGGTTTAAGTTTGTGAGATTCAACCTAGGAATATAATTAAAAGCTTAAGCCTGCAGTATAACGGGGGAAAAACTTTATGTTGCCTCGTTGCTATTGTTAAATTGACAAATAAGAAAGTGTAAATAAAAGAGTGAAATATAAAAGAAATTCTATAGAAGCAGTATCCAATAAAACAGGGGTCAGTATAATCTTGCGCGTGCGGTATTTAATACTCGTATAAATTCTAGTTTACCGTATCTAATAAAAACGATTTTTTGTACTCACTACCAACGACAAGTTCCAGAGTATAAATTGGTATAGCATTGTTCCCAGCTTCTTTTTCAATTTCGCACAAATATTTTCCTGCATGTTCTTTAGATGCTTGCAGTAAAACAAGATTGCATTCAGTTCTGTTTGGTTCACATAAAGCTTTGTATTTCTTTTTTGTCTGATTAAGAGGCATGTCGTATATGACTCGCTTCAAATGTTCTCCAACTTTGAAGTAACTCCAAAAAACTCGTTCAATGTTTGGTTCTTCATACTTGCATGGAAGTTTAATTGACTCTCCCGTATGTACAATCCAAGGTTTGTTTTCTTCTGACAGAGTAATTTTATTTATAGTATTAAAAATAAATTACAGATTATTGTTAAAATAATAATTTAATTGTAGTTTTCATCAGGGGCGTCATTTTGGGTATGAGATAAGGAGCTATGTTAAAACCAACACGCAGCCCCGGTCTATGATAATAGGGCATGCGGACTGAATTATCAAGGAGATGTAAATACTTTAAACACATAAAAACAAATAAATTTGATAGTTTATATTAAAAACATGAATGATCTAATCAATTTATTTTATTATTTTTGCATTAAAATAACAAAAATCAAGCAAGTTTCAATTGTTAATGAATGTTTAGTAACTATATTACCATCAACGCACCATATTACCTACAATTATTGTAAGGGTATTATACCCCCACTACTATCGCTAAAATCACCACCATCAATAAAAAATAACCAAAACATTTATTTATTATTTAACCACAACAGAACCATTAATCGTACTACCATTATTATCACAACCATATATACTACGACCATCAAAATGGTACACAAACTGGAAAATAAACTCAATAAAATATTACTAATAGATCAAGTAAACTAAATATTGTGTGCGTTACTGAAATATTAAATGTTTGTGTTAATGTTTCAGTTGAATAAGATAAGATAAGATAACGTTTATTATAGTGGTTTAGAAGACTTTACGCCTATAGACAACCACTTCGAATTAAAAATAATAATAAATAGAATAAAATAAAATAAAATAAATGATAATAATAGATAAATAAACTAATAAAAAATAAATAATTGCATAAAAAATCAGTATCCATGCCTGGATAGCGCTACTTTAAAAGATGTGGTAGTCTCAGATGCTACAGTGTCAGAATCTGTTAAGAAAACCATTAGCACGTTTTTTTTGCATTTCTGATTAGTATAAAACATGATTTATTTATTCCTTTATACAAAGGTTATGAATCTTCACACAACTATTATGACAATTATGAGTTTTTAGGTATAAATGACGCCCATGGTTTTCATCATTTTAATTGAAATTCGGCAATAATATTTTAAACCAGGTTATATCACTAAAATATATTAATAATACCTTTAACAGATAACTTATCTGATACGCCATTGAAAATTAATTGAAATAAACAGCAAATAGCCAGCCAGGAAGTCATTCCGACGCTTACGACAAATTTCAAACTAAAACTTAAAAAGGTTTTATTTGTGGCTTTAATGGCCCATAGTGAAGTTTGGGTTCAGCATGCTCTTCAGCAGTAACAATAGAAAATGTTAATTTTTTTACACTGCTTTCAATTTATATTTTGTTGTAGACTGTATTAACTTGCGCGCGTATAGGTTCTTTATTATCTATGGTGTGAGACGTGTATAATAGTGTACACATTAGTTTTTGTTGTGTACACTTACCTGCATTGTAACGTCGTAACGTGGAATGTCTTTCATTCATCATAATTTGGTATTACATTTAATAATGACATGTTTTTATTAAATTTATTGTTAGTTTGCTAAAAAACACTTTTTGTCTAAATAAAATAATTGAACTTTAATTTCTCGATAATACCATTTTTATAAAATCCTTAACGCTTTTAATACGTTGAATAATAAAATTACTTAAATACACAAGTTTTGGTTAACAACAACAAAATTGTTTTAAACAAAGATATCAACAAGCAAAAACAATTTATATAGAATGCATGACATCAGTAAAGAAAAAAAAACTTGTACAACCTGTACTTAAATAACCCCCTCAAAACCAACCAGTTCATACCGGTGAAATGCACTAGAATGATTACAGGTATTACTTGTACCTCCAAAAGAATACTAAATACTGATAAATAATGTTTAATGGGCCGTTGAAGGTACCTATAGCGGTAAGGCCTGAAAGTCGTCGATTAGATTCCCGCCAGCGTTCAGAGGAGTGTGAGTAAGTGGGTAAGCGCCTAAAAAATGGATGCCTCTGATTGCTTTGTAAAATGAGCTCACTAGAGAGTAAAAGTTTGATAGGTGATTCGTGGCCCAGAATTCTAAGGAATAACGCCACGTTAAATATGATCAAAAATTTGCAATTTGTCGTTATTTAATTGAGTTTCATCACGCATATCTTGCGGTTTTAGAACGGACGTCTACCGGAATAATAAGGTTATCTTTCTAAAGTGACACCAATACACTCTGAGGAGAAAGTGAACGATTACTAGCAACACAGTTTTTTAATTAGTTGTTTAAAATTGTGCCAATAATTACATTAAAGTTTACTCAGAAAAGTAATATGGTCGTAAGAAAAAAATAAAGAAAACTGGCTATGCGTTATGCGGTCTTCTTGAACTGTCATAAAAATGATTAACTTAGATCTGTAAGTGTTGTATTTCAAATCATTCGACCATTCTTAAAGGAAAAAATACACGGCACGTAAAACTTAGAACAAATGTCTAAACTTTTTTTAAAACTTATTTTCAGTGAATTAGCATTTTCAGCTTTTCAACCACAATTTTGAAGAACATTCAAAACCCTGACAACGCTGTTCCAATTCAACGTGCCGATCACTAAACGATCAAGCTAACAGCTGTATAATAAGCACAAATAGAGAAACTGATAAATTGTCTTTGTATCATTCATTCAACCCCAAAATATTGCTGTTCTATAAATAAATTGCAAGATTAAGTCAAAATGGAGGCATATGATTTACAACACAATTTTCATATAGAAATCTTGATTATGATAAAACTATTATAGTAGTTTATAAATAAATCAAATGAGTTTATTACACGTTTTTAAAAATTTATTATAAACTGCTGGCTAATTATTTTCTTGCTTGAAATTGGTACTCAAACTTGAAGAAAAAAAATGATTTTTATTGATAAGTTTTTTCAGCTATTTTGACTTTTAACAAAAAATAAAAATTATTGTTGTTGATCATCCAATATGTTTTCTTCGTTCACATCATCATAACCATCTTCCTCCTCTGTGATTTCTTCGTAACACGAAGAAGGTTTTACGTTCAGTTCAGCTTCCACTCTCTGTGTACTTGTACTCGGTGCTTCCATGGAACTAGATTGAGGCACGTTTTCATTAATTATGCAAGTTTTTTTATCTAGCGTAACATAATTACTCATTGGAACATAGTTTTGTCCTAATGACTGATATGTTTCATCTGCAAAAATATTATTATTGTCATAATCAATCAATCAACCAATCAATGTTAATGTTTATAAAACGCTTTCTTAAAAGCTTAGTGTCGCTGATCCCCCCCCTAACAGTCGGATAACATGGGCTACTAAACAGCGAGCGTGAATTAAACCCTGAACAGTTCACGACGTTCTACCGACTCAGCTATCCCAATCGATAACAATCGAAAACTGTTTAATGTGACATACGTGCAGTTGAAGAGCTTCTTGATTTTTTCATCCAGTTCAATATCAAAGCAACAATGACGATTAGTGTCATGCCAATTGGTGTGACAACTGCTGCGATTTCCCAATTATGCTCTTTCTGAGCTGTATCTGTGTCATTACAATTTGGAAATTTTCAATTTTTATTAACATTAAAAATTACATATGAAAATGTCTAATTAATTAAAAAACAATTTTAAAACATTTAGGCAGTAAAATACAATTATTTCTGGTAATAGATTGAAAAAATAAATATAATATTTGAAAATAATAACAATATTAGCAACTGTATCATTAATATTTGAATTCTAGCACATCCAGACTTTTTGAATCCTTCATATTTACTTCACCGTGTTTGCTTGCTGGCGTGCTTGCTCGCTTAAGCCATACGTTGGGTTCTTATACCGCTAAAAAAAAAAAAACAGCTTCCCATTATCTAATTGAGGTAAAATTTTATGCTGCGGACTTTACATTTTATTGAATTTTTGAATTGATTGGACGAAATATAAGTAAATTATACAATAAAATTAATTAGGCCTTCAAAAAAAGTAAAAAAAAATGAAAATTTTTTACACAAAAAACAAACCATTAATTTTTGGTCTGTCTATTGACGGCGGTGGCGGTGTTCGGCGGCGTTTCAAAACCAATGGAGCTTTTAAATTAATAAAATTGGCATTGTCTTGAGACTTTATTAGTCTTTGTTTTTTTGTTATCGTCTTTTTAATATGCAATGTTTTAGTTATTCGACTTTGATTTTGAGAATAAAATAATTATTTTTGACTTTTTGAACGCGACTTTTTATTTTCAACTTTTTTATTTTATTATTATCGTAGGATGTCTTTAATAACACACAGAACAACAAACCTGATTTTTTTTTAATAAACGATAACGACATGACATGAAACAAAAATTTTAAACAGACGTGTTAGTTCAACTTTCAGTTTAAAAGTTGACAATTTAAACATAATTTATGTCAGTTGGTCAAAAAAGTGTAAATTTTCGTGTGAACCAGTAAAAGAAAAAACGAGTTTTTCAACACAAACTTTTGTTTCAAATACACTGAAAAATGTTCAAAATAAGTTTTTTTTAATTGAATTATGTATTGTCATCCAATATAAAGCTATGCAGAAAGTTTCAGCTTCCTAGCTTGTCAAAAAGCTGGTTAAATTTTAATTGCAAGATTTGCGTACAGAGAAAGCCACACACACACACACGCACACAAACAGAGATTGTAACCTAAATAAAAGTTTGTAAAAAACTATCTTGTCAACGGATAATGGTGCCATAGAACTGCGCTTGAATTAACCTGGAAACCCGCAGCTGAACAAATGCGCTCCGACGCGCACTTGTAGCTGGAATAGCTAAAATAATTTTGGCAAGCTCCGACAGCTCTGGATAAGTTTTCTTCTGTGTATTCCACCAAGCCAGCATTTCATTCGGAGATACTGTTAAACAACTATGCTGCTGAATGTTGCGTTCTAATGACAGATTCATAGAACTTGCATGCTTCGTGAGCATATCATATATTGCTCTTTTCCATAGGATTTTTTCATCTCTTTCATCGCGACTAGTTTGATTGTCTTGGTTTTTTTATAAAACACCAACATACTTTTGTACTGCATGGTTAAGAAGTTCTACAGCCGTCTGGTTTTAGTTTGTAAAATATTTTTGGACAGTTTTCAAAGCACGTTAAGATGGATCAAGCATTGCTGCGATTACATGTAAATCTTTTATTGGAAGTCTATAATATAAAGCCATGCGCATGTTGTGCTTCATAAACTTTACGATACTGCTGTCTGTTTCTAAATCTGCCAGAGCCCCTGCAATCTCTGCAATCTCGGATATTTGGAACCACTTAGTACTTCAGAAGCCGTTTGAAATAATTTGAGAAATTGGACCAAATTATCACTCGTTTTCGATTCCTCATTGCTCAGCATTTTATAAAAAAAAAGTAAACGACTAGAACATCTTTCAATAAGTTGCTAATTTTTAATTAGGCTGTCTGGTATCATGAGTAGACAATTCCACCTGGTAAGGCAATCTTTCTTCAAAGTTACCATATTCTGACAATTTTTTCTGAGTCTCGTTTCATTACGTCTGTTTCTGAAACAATCGACGTTTGAACATCATCTTTGATTTCATAATGATTAGCCAAAAAACAGCAAGTAAAAAAACGTCGGTGGTGCCGAACCGGAAATTTCGGTGCCGCGAAGAAAATGTTGGCGATGGCGGCGCAGACCGGGCGGCTCACACCTCTAGCTTGATGAACCCACAAAAATTTCGATTATTGGCCCAATTTTATGATCTGTTTTTACTCGTGTCTCGCATATTTAATTTTTAATATTAACCACTTCAAAAGAATGAAGTTGATGAAGCTAAGCAAAAAATTAAAGTCAAACTTTTTTGTTAAAATCTGCATAAAGATTTGTAATGTCATACCAAATCGGTACTGTCAACTTCAATTATTCGAAATTTGGCACAGGTTCCAATGAAAAATTTGTTATGATATACTTTAATTATAGGTTATTTTATTTTATATTTTAATTTCACATTTAATAGAGCACAGTTTAGTCAATTCAGTTGTTCTAATCTTATATATAAAAATGAAATGTTTGTTTGTTTGTTTGTTCGGACATAAAATGAAAACGGCTAAACCGATTTAATTGAAATTTGGCACACTTATGTATCTTATTCAAGCGGTAGTTCCTGTAAAATTTTAAATAAATTGGTTTCTCCGTTGATGTTTTATGGACAAAAAACGTTTTGGTCGTGGTAGTAAGTTGGAGTATATATATATATGTATGTAATATATGTATATATACATATATATATATATATATATATATATATATATATATATATATATATATATATATACGTATATATATAGATATGTATATATATATATATATATATGTATATATATGTGTATATATATATATATGTGTATATATATATATATATGTATATATATATATGTATATATATATATATGTATGTATATATATGTATATATATATATATATATATATATATATATATATATATATATATATATATATATATATATATATATATATATATGTATATATATATATATCTTTTTCCTATTGACTGAGTTCATGATTTATATTTTTCATTCTAACAATTCTATCTATATATATAAAAATGAATGTTTGTATGTATATATGTATATATGTTAATGGCGTTTATGCATTGCTACACCATTCATCCGATCGTAATGAAATTTTCACACAACCTTGAGAGTCAAGGGGAATCAAATATAAAAAAAATTTGAAATCCGACACAAAATGAGCGGAGCGGAGCGGGTGAGCGAGCGGGAACTACATATATCGTCATATATTGAAAATTGGCTAAAAATACAATTTCAAATTTCAAATCTTTCCATCGAATTAATTATGCCACCTAAACGAAAAGCTATTGATTCCACAGTTTATTCGCAATATATATATCTATATATATAAAAATGAATGTTTGTATTTATGTTAATGTCCTTTATGCATTGCTACACCATTCATCCGATCGTAATGAAATTTTCACACAACCTTGAGAGTCAATGAAAATCAAAAGTAAAAAAAAAATTTTTGAAATCCGTCACAAAATGAGCGGAGCGGAGCGGGTGAGCGAGCGGGAACTATATATATATGTATGTGCGTATGTATGTGTGTATGTATGTATGTGTATGTGCATGTATGTGTGTCTGTGTGTGTGTTTATGTATGTACTAGCGGAGATACCCGGCGTTGCCCAGGTTTTTTGAGGTTTTTCTAATGTTTGTCTCTTTCTCTCCCGTTTCCTTTCCCACCTGCTTTCCCACTCCTGTTAGCTTTTCCGTTTTCGGTCGTTTTCCCACTGCCGGTCGCTTTCCCGCTCCCGGTCGCTTTCCCGCTCCCGGTCGCTTTCCCGCTCCCGGTCGTTTTCCCGTCCCGGTCGCTGCCCCGTTCCCGCTCACGTTTGCTCTCCCATTCCCGCTCACGCTTGCTTTTCTGTTCCCGCTCGCTGTCCGTTCCGGGTGCTTTCCCGTTTCTATAATAGACAAACTAACCCACAAACATTCATATATATATATATATATAGTCTTAGCAAATCTATTTTGCGTTTTATAGGCTAACAGAAGTTATGAAAGAATGTAAAAGAGAAAATGAGCGGGAACGGAAACGGGAACGGGAGAGCTACCGTGACCGGGAATGGGAGAGCAAGCATGACCGGGAACGGGAGAGCAAGCGTGAGCGGGAACGGGAAAGCGACCGGAAACGGGAAAGCGACCGGGAACGGGAAAGCGACCGAGAACGGGAAAGCGACCGGGAACGGGAAAGCGACCGGGAACGGGAAAGCGACCGGGAACGCGGAAAGCGACCGGGAACGCGGAAAGCGACCGGGAACGCGGAAAGCGACCGGAATCGGGAGAGCAAGCTTGGAAGGAAACGCGAGCAAGAGAGAAAATCGATAACAGAACTTCTGAGCGGGAAAGCGACCGGGAGCTGGAAAACGACCGAGAGCGGAAAAACGACCGGGAACGCTACGAAAACGGGAAAGTGGAGAAGGGAACGGGAGCGAGAGAGACAAACATTAGAAAAACCTCTAAAAACCGGGAAAGTGGAGAAGGGAACGGGAGCGAGAGAGACAAGCATTAGAAAAACCTCTAAAAACCCCGGGCAACGCCGGGTAACCCCGCTAGTATATATATATATATGAATGTTTGTGGGTTAGTTTGTCTATTATAGAAACGGGAAAGCGACCCGGAACGGACAGCGAGCGGGAACGGAAAAGCAAGCGTGAGCGGGAATGGGAGAGCAAACGTGAGCGGGAACGGGACAGCGACCGGGAACGGGAAAGTGACCGGGAGCGGGAAAGTGACCGGGAGCGGGAAAGCGACCGGGAGCGGGAAAGCGACCGGGAGCGGGAAAGCGACCGGGAGCGGGAAAGCGACCGGGAGCGGGAAAGCGACCGGGAGCGGGAAAGCGACCGGGAGCGGGAAAGCGACCGGGAGCGGGAAAGCGACCGGCAGCGGGAAAACGACCGAAAACGGGAAAGCGAACAGGAGTGGGAAAGCAGGTGGGAAAGGAAACGGGAGAGAAAGAGACAAACATTAGAAAAACCTCTAAAAAACCCGGGCAACGCCGGGTATCTCCGCTAGTTAATAATTGTTTTTTTTTATTGAGATTTAGCATGCGCCTTATCAAGACAAGTCTTGCTCAAGGCGAGAGAGGGAGGGTACTAATATTTATAACATTTGATAGCCTGTAAAAAACATCACTGCATACCGAAATGTGTAAGTGGATTTGTTATAAAAAAACATGATTTTTAAGATTCAACCGTGCTGAATTCAGTCATGCAAAAATCTCACATAAATGGATCACATCACGATAGTTTTAAAAACATAATAAAGATGTTTACCCATAAATGTTGTCGTTGTTTTCCGAATAGGTTCAACGCTGGATACATCTAATAATTGGTTAACAACAATAAGAAAATAAATGTTAAGAGCTGAACTTTAGATTGGTTTGGTTAAAACTTTACTAAAAAAGAAAAATATAAGAAAACTTGAGGATAAAATCAAAACTGTCTAAAAACCATAACACAGCAAATAAAGCACTCGTAGATAAAAATCTAAAATTCAACTCAGTTGGTTGGAGTTGTTTAACAAATAAAAAACTGAAACACGTAATTTTAACTTTAATGTTTTCAAAGATTTCTTATTATTAAAAACTATTTGATTACTTAGAAAAAAGTATTACCTGAAAAATAGAATGCAGGAGATGAAAACAAAGTTTTATAAACAGGCATGTTTTCTGCTTGTTGATATTCTTTCAAGCTTTTGGATGAATTATTGCAATTGAATGCAACTGATAAATTAAAACTTGTTCCATTTTCTAAAAAAGAAGTTCTTCGAAAAGAAATCCAGAAATGATTAAGATTTATTCCAAATTCCACGCTATGGTTTGATTGCAAAATTTTTTGATTTTGCGCAGTGCTGAACCATCTTGGGACAAGTTTACACAATTTATTTGCATAAAATGTGAGAGAACAACTAATGGTGATTTTGTCGTCAAGATTAACAACTATTTTCTTTGACGAAGATAGTTTTAATAACAAGTTTCTTATTTCACATTTTATATCAGCATCTGTAAAGTTAAAATTAAATAAGTAAAATATATAATAAATAAATTATTTGATAAATTTTCTGTAACTAACCAACAACAATTACGTACGCCAAGTAATAATCCGATTCCTCAACAGCATTTTTAGCACAAGTATATGTCCCAGCACTTTCTGAGTTGGCTTGTTGGATTTGCAAATCACAGCCATGTTTAGAACTGTTATCGTTAACAAATTTATATTTGGTTTCATAATTTTCAAATATTTTCTTTTTTTCGCTTATGTATTTGTCTTCTTTTTTCCAGCGCATTGTATCATCCTTACATTGACATCTCAAAATGGCGTTTTCTCCAAGTAAGACTATTGTGTTTTGTGGTCTATCCACTATTTTGTTAGTACCTGGTAAATCTTTTAATAACATTACTTTGGAAAATTAGTTTATCATTTAATTTCAAAACAAAATCAATTTGATTTTAATGTGATTTTAAATTTATTTTTGTAAGTTTATTCAATAAAAATCAATGGGTTTGTTTATTTGTATAAATTTTATTTTACTGTTAAACTCTGTAAAACGTGTATTGCTTTCGACTTACTTGTTGGTGTAGATTTTACAATCACTAGAAAAACTAGAAATATAATAGCCAAAAGCATATTAAACGATTTAAAATTTTTTAGCATTTATCTTTATAACAAAAGTAGAAACTTTATTTTAGTCAGTAATTCAATTATAGCTTACCCTATAGTTTCACTTTTTAGGGTATTAAATTGACTGAATATGCATCATCAATATCTACTTTCATTATTCCTTAAGTGTAATCCATTTTGCATTTTGACGAATGGAATAATTATCTTTTAGTACGTTTAAACTGTGCTAGCTGACAGACTGTAACTGTAATTTAGTTTAGCTTATAATAGTTCAAATTGAAAAACGTACTGTAGAAGTTTTGAATATTTTGTTTAGAAATTTAAATATATGTAACAAAAAGCTCACTTCAATTGACCACAGAATTGTTTGCTATTACTCAATTGTATTTAGTGTGGCAACTGTTATTTTCCTTGGTTATATTGCTTCACAAATGTTTACAATTGAAAGTTGATCGCGTTTGAAAATTTGTTTTCATCAACCTAACTTTATGCTGTCACAAATAAAATTTAAAATGATCGTACTGCTGAACTGACCTGTTTAATAAATTTTGCCAACATATTAGTTCTCACATGTTATTATATATTTATTTGTTGAAAAAATCTCTTTGCCACTGTTTTCAAATTTATAGATTTATTTAAATTGTTTATTTGTTCACTTTGACTTACATAAAATTTTAACTTAAAATAAACAGCTTTAATTGGCCATACTGCTGCTTCTGTTTGGAATAATCTGTCGGCTGACCTGTCGTCAACTGTCGAGTCTTTCAGGAGTCGATTAAAATCCTTCCTCTTCAACCGGGCCTACCTTCTTTTTGAAGTCCAATTTAAATGTAGAAATAATAATAATAATAATAATAATAATAATAATAATAATAATAATAATAATAATAATAATAATAATAATAATAATAATAATAATAATAATAATAATAATAATAATAATAATAATAATAATAATAATAATAATAATAATAATAATAATAATAATAATAATAATAATAATAATAATAATAATAATAATAATAATAATAATAATAATACAACCTATTTATAATGATATAGTTTTGTGTTTTTATTTTAATTTATAATTTAAATCAGTTATTGAGATCTTACACAAGTTTTTAGAACATTTCTATTTAGCACCTGGTAGATCTTTTAATAACATTGATTTAAAAAATTAGTTTACCATTTAATTTCAAAACATAATCAGTTTGATCTTAACGTAAATTTAAAGTTATTTTTTCGTTAATTTATTTAAAACATAATTGATTTTAGCCAACTTTCAAAAAATGTTTTATGGCTGATTAAGACAAGCATAAAACCGTTTGCCCAAAACATGTTGAGCAGCATTGACACCTCCGTCACCGACTGGTTCAAATAACTAAAAGCTGTTTCTGCCATCAATTTAAACATTGTTAATTATTATACTTTTTAGGATCTGTAAATGATCAGGTATATAGTTTCTATATTTAAATTTACGATTGCTTAAAAGTAAAACAAAAGTAGTTTTGAGACAGTAATTACTTGCACAATTCATGTTGAAATTATGTTAGGCTGCCAAACGATAAATTTCTAATTTAAAGGAGTCAATTATTTTTTTCAGCTGAAAACGTGTCTCATCAATTTTTAATATTATTTTAAAAATAATATATTTAAAACTACAGAGTGTTTTAGGTTCCTAATTTTATTTTATTTTTAAAAATTATTATGTTGGAATAGGTTTAAAAAAAAAAATTCATTTAAAAAATGCGTGTCAAAACCTTGATCAGTCACTCGCACTTGTTTTTATGGTGGTTTTTGCAGTCCTAAAATGATTTTAAAACTACCTTTAACGAACTTCTATGGGCACCTTTATAGGGTGATAGGTATTAATGGATTAATGGGCGCTCACTATAACTGAAACTTGCATCTTTCTAATTAGTTTTGTGGCTTTTTTTGATAGATTTTTTATTATATTGTGACCGTTTGTGATAAAAACTCAACACTTGCACACAATTTTTCAGGTGTGACCATACGCGTGACATGAAAAAATTTAGAATTGAAATCGTATCCCCTTCCAACAACAGTTTTCAAGTCAATCTTTGTAGTTGATAATCTTTACTGGCTGTTTCAACAAATGGATCATTTGACAATTGGCTCTTGTCAGTAGGTCATAGCTTTTCACTCTTGTGTCAATTGGCCTATCAAATTAATCGGCTTTGTCCAACTGATCTGACGCCAATTCCTAATTTAATTTGTATATACCTATGTTCACACTGGTTAGCCGCAGTGTTGGTCTTGTTAATTTTTTTGTGATTTGTAACTGATATTTGCTACATTTTTTAAAAACTATTTGCTGTTGTTATTTTTAATAAAAAATAAAATGAGTATTTATCTCAGCCATTTTAATAGCTTCTGCATGTGTATCTATAAAACAAATACAGGGAAAAACGAGTTTTTCAACACAAACGTTTATTTCAAATACACTTTATTTAAAAATATGAGATCCAATATAAAGCTATGCTGAAAGTTTCAGTTTACTAACTAGTCTAAAAGCTGGTTAAAATTTACTTGCAAGATTTTTGTACAAAGAAAAACACACACACCCGCAAACAGAAATTATAAGTTGAATAAATGTTTGTAATGAAAAATAAAAAATCATCAGCTGGCTAAGATTTCACAGGCAAACCATTATGTTATCGGCATTGCATCAAAACTTTTACATGTAACAAATCACAGGCATAACTCGCTCTGTAATTATTATTGAGCAAATTTAGCCAAAATTGCGGCAAGGCTTGGAATAACCAAATCATCCATGGATCATAACTTTCAAACGGTTATTTTTGACTTGTTAAAACACATCAAACACAAAATATCAATTTATAATGCTGGTTTTATTATTGGACTTTTGCTCGCAATAAAACTAAAATGAGAAAAAAATATTTTATGAATCATCATGCTTGGAGTACATATATTCAAGGCAGAGATATAGAGTTGTAAAACACAGCAATAGTGTTTCAAACACATGTTCTCATTGAAAATGTATATAAAGGTACGTGGTGCATGAAGATGCCGATTGGCACACTTCAAATTTTCACCATTTTATCACCTTTATTGAAAAATAATTTTAAAAAAATAATTTTCCCTTAATGTATAACTTGAAACCAATGGAAAAAAAATATTTTTCGTTTTAATCAAATAACATTTTTTTTATTCATGCAGTAGAGGGTTAAGGCAACAGTTGACACTTTGAAAACCTGAAAACACAATGACAATTTTGTCTCCAGAATGTCTCATAAAAACTTACTTTATTGATGTAAGAATTCCAACTTGGAAACATTAAGCAGGTGTGCAACATGTCATGCCGGTTGTTTGCAAACAGACGTATAAACCTAAAAAAAATATTGGCTTGATAGTAAAAATCACAAATAACAGTTCTGGAAAGCTCGTTACTGTTATTTAATAAAAGTAATTTGTTGTTGTTACATTGACTTGTATTTAAGTAAATAATTTGTTACAGTAATTACGTTATTTGTAATAATCTATATATATATAAAAGAACATGTCCTGACTGACTGACTGACTAACTGATGACTGACTGATAATCAACGCCGAGCTCAAACGCCTCATCCTAGGAACGTGAAATTTGGAACTTATATTACTTTTATAGCGTAAACATCCGCTAAGAAAGGATTTTTGAAAATTTTGCTCCTGAGGGGAAAAAACTGGAAAACAAACTTTTTTCTAAAACAATGTATATCTCGAAAACCAAAAATGAGGAGATTTTGAAATTTGGTATATAGATTCTATTTGAAAAATAAAAAGATACGTGTTTCACCATTTTTTGAAAATTCGGTTTCCCGGACCTCAAATGTGGGTTGAAAAATTGGGTTATTTGGTTTTTAAAGTAGCTTATACTCAAAAACTGTTAATGCTACAGGAGTAAAAATTAGTATTTAGTTTCTACTCCAAAAATAATGAAATACGTGTTTTAGCATTTTTTGAAAATTTGGTTTCCAGGACTTCAAATGTGGGGTGGAAAATAGGGCTAATTGTCTTTTATAGTAACTGCTACTCAAAAACAGTAAATACCACAGATGTAAAAATTATTATTTAGTTTCTTTTCTAAGAATAAAGATATACGTGTTTCACCATTTTTTACAAATTTGGTTTCCCGGACCTCAAATGTGGGTTGGAAAATTGGGTTATTTGGTTTTTAAAGTAGCTTCTACTCAAAAACTGTTCTGACTGACTGACTGACTGACTGACTGACTGACTGACTGACTGACTGACTGACTGATAATCAACGCCGAGCTCACACGCCTCATCCTAGGAACGTGAAATTTGGAACTTATATTACTTTTATAGCGTAAACATCCGCTAAGAAAGGATTTTTGAAAATTTTGCTCCTGAGGGGAAAAAACTGGAAAACAAACTTTTTTCTAAAACAATGTATATCTCGAAAACCAAAAATGAGGAAATTTTGAAATTTGGTATATGGATTTTTCTTAAAAAATAAAAAGATACGTGTTTCACCATTTTTTGAAAATTCGGTTTCCCGGACCTCAAATGTTGGTTGGAAAATTGGGTTATTTGGTTTTTAAAGTAGCTGCTACTCAAAAACTGTGAATGCTAGAGGAGTAAAAATTAGTATTTAGTTTCTACTCCCAAAATAATGAAATACGTGTTTTAGCATTTTCTGAAAATTTGGTTTCCAGGACTTCAAATGTGGGGTGGAAAATAGGGTTATTTGTTTTTTAAAGTAACTGCTACTCAAAAACTGTAAATACCACAGATGTAAAAATTAGTATTTAGTTTCTATTCTAAAAATAAAATATACGTGTTTCACCATTTTTTACAAATTTGGTTTCCAGGACCTTAAATGTGGGGTGGACAATAGGATTACTTGGTTTTTAAAGTAGCTCCTACTCAAAAACTGTGAATGCTACAAAAGTAAGAATTAGTATTTAGTTTCTACTCTAAAAATAATGATATACGTGTTTTACCATTTTTTGAAAATTTGGTTTCCAGGACTTCAAATATGTGGTGGAAAATAAGACTACTTGGTTTTTAAAGTAACTGCTACTCAAAAACTGTAAATGCTACAAAAGTAAAATTAGTATTTAGTTTCTACTCTAAAAATAATGATATACGTGTTTCACCATTTTTTTGAAAATTTGGTTTCCAGGACCTCAAATGTGAAGTGGAAAAAGGGTTATTTGATTTTAAAATAACTGCTACTCAAAAACTGTAAGTGCTACAGATGTGAAAATTGGTAGTTTGAGGTTTTGTGCCGGTCAAAAGTAGAGGAGTTCAGTTTATCACCGGACGGACGGGCCAAGCCGTTATTTTAGGGTCTTCATAAGGCCCTGCCTAAACCTTAAATCAAGGTGGGACGGCCGAGATTTTTAACCAAGTATATAAACATTTTAGTGATTTTAGGGTGTTCAGACGGGCCGGGCTAAACCTGAAGTCAAGGTGGGACGGGCCGAAGTTTTTCATCAAGTATATAGAACTTCTAGGCCTGTAAAAACGGGCCGGGCCCATATTAGACGGGTCAGGAATTTCGGTTTTTGAAACGGGGTGGGCCAAGTAGTCGACGGGCCGAGCCGAGACCTAAAAAATTGATCCGTGCAGTACTCTACTATGTATGCACGGTTCAAATTCTCTAATTTCATGCGAGCGAAGCCGCTACGGGCACTGCTAGTAACGTATAAAGTTGTTCAGACAAGTTTTAATTTTGACAGTTTCGATCAGATTTTTTGGTATGTTCTGCCTGACAAAATATGGAAAGAGCTTCTACAAGACAACGTGTGGATTTCTACTCTACTTAATCAGGAACAAGCTTTTCGTCTTCACTATGATAAAACTCGTTGTCTTCCATTTGAGGACCTTACCTACCTTTCACATTTTGTAATCGCGTTGAAAAAATATCATCTATTTAAAGGTAAAATTATTGCTGGGCCAAGTTGTCGACGGGCCGAGCCGAGACCTAAAAAATTGATCCGTGCAGTACTCTACTATGTATGCACGGTTCAAATTCTCTAATTTCATGCGAGCGAAGCCGCTACGGGCACTGCTAGTCTGCTATAACCCAATACTCGTTATCCGGCTTAACATAGCAGCTTCCAGTCACATTAACGTCATTTTCAGTTAAACCCTTTTATTGTTTTCAAACAAAAGTTTCATTGTCTGTTTAAAACGCAATAAAAAATAAAGGCTTAGAATTCTTATTTATTTATTTCTCCAACAGAAGGACCCGTAGGCCAATAACACCGTTTGGACAGCATAAAGAGTACATTGGAACAGAATTGAAAACAAAAATAAAAGAAAAATAATAACAAACAAATACGCAAAATAAACATATAAATCATCGGGTATTTAAATCATTGAGTGTTAGAAAATTTGAAGGGTCGGTTTCATTTATCAGACATCTGGAACGGCTGTAGGTAATTGAGTTGACCACATCGTGTGGCAGGGTATTCCAGGATTTTATCACTCGGTTGGCAAAGAAGAACTTGGTAGCATCAATCTTGTGTAGGCCAGACCTCAGCTTATAGCAATGGCCTTTTGTGGCCTGGTAGCCAGACGATTCAAAGCTGGTGACTAAAGTTGAGTCAATAAGACCATTTAGAATTTTGCAGCATAGACATAGGTCAGCAATAAGTCTGCGATGTTCTAAAGATTTGAGACCGAGGATGTTGAGGCGAGTTAAGTAAGGAAGATGACTGACAGAAGGAATTGTTCTTGTGAATCGTCTTTGGACTCTCTCGAGCCTGTCGATCTAATGCTTGTGGTGTGGATTCCACACCGAAGAAAAATATTCAAGTAGTGGTCGTACGTACACGGAAAATGCTCTCGTCAAGAGATCTGGATCTTTAGTAGTGAAACATAAATTGATCAGCCGTAATCTAACAGAAGCCGCATGTACAATACCGTCGATGAGTTTTTTAAATTTGAGGTCATTTTCGATTACAACGCCAAGGTCCCTTGCGTGACCAACAATTTCTAGTTGATGAGAGTCAATATGATAGTCGGGTACATCACGCTCTTTACTTGCTAGACCATAGATGGAGCATACGAAGCACTTTGTTAGGGCCAAATTTAACTGCCATATCTCACTCCAGGACACCAATTCGTCAATCGCATACTGCATCGCCAAATTTCCAGGCTGGTGTAAACGTAGAGGAATATGCTTTCTAGCGATTCGTAACGTTAAAGTTGAAGTTATTTATAACACAATATTTCTCGAATTTATTTTAACTTTATTATTCTTCCTTGAATATAATCTTTTACTGGACTCAAAAAACTGAATTATCTCACTTTGTAGAATTTCGCACGGTTCTAACAAATCTTTTGTTAATTCCAATTTCTCTCTTTGCAGCACGTCTTTTCAAACTTTTATTATCTCTCGAACACTCAACTTTAACACACTGTCTAAAATCTCAAAATTCATACACAAAATAATATTTCTAATTGTAATATTAACAATCCGGAAAAAGATATATATATATATATATATATATATATATATATATATATATATATATATATATATATATATATATATATATATATATATATATATAATTCCTAGATAAAAAAAATAATAAACACACACACGTACACACACGCACGCGCGCGCGCACACACACACGCACAAATATACACACATATATATAAACATAAACATAAATATAAAACTTTAAATATAAACATAAACATATATATATATATATATATATATATATATATATATATATATATATATATATATATATATATATATATATATATATATATATGGCTTATTGTTTCAACATATCCAATCACTATAAAATGCACACATAATAAAATAAAAATACACAAATATCACGAAAATACGTAAGATGAATCATCTTCATCTTACAGCTGGAATGTTTTGTAAATTTTGATGTCATCCGCAAATAGCTTGAGGAAACGCTATTTTGAGATGTCAATGTAAGGATGATACAATGCGCTGGAAAAAAGAAGAAAAATACATTAAGCGAAAAAAAGAAAATATTTGAAAATTATGAAACCAAATATAAATTTGTTAACGATAACAGTTCTAAACATGGCTGTGATTTACAAATCCGACAGGCTTTTGGAAATGTGGTAAAAAACAGTTTATGTAAGTTTATGGAGGCAAAAGTGCAAAGAAAACAAGCGGGAACGGAAAAACAACTGAGAACGAAAGTGCAAGTGGGAAAGAGAAAGCGACCGGAAACGGGAAAGCAAGCGAGAGCGGGAAAGCGACCGGGAGCGGGAAAGCATCCGGGATCAAGAAAGCTACCGGGAGCGGGAAAACGACCGGTAGCGGGAAAGCGATCGGGAACGGGAGAGCAACCGGGATCGGGAGAGCAAGCGGGAAAAGAAGCGGGAGCGAGAGAGACAAACATTAGATAAATCTCTAAAAACCCCGAGCAACCACGGGCACCATCTGCAGATGTTTTTGTAGAAATGCAAACTTTTTGACCCATTGCTTTTTTTTATTTCCTTCCCGTTTATATAGACATATTAAAACATAGACTTTGTATGATAGTTTTTTACACAAACTTTAGAGTAGAAATATAAAAAGAGAGAGAGAAGAGAGACAGAGAAAGAGAGAGAGAGAGTGAAAAAAAGAGAAGTACAAAAGATAAAAACGGGCAAAACCAAAAACATGTGTTGTTCATTTAAAAGCACCGGGTCTAAACACCACTTTTTTTTATTTGACTTGTCCCTTCATTCCCCGCAATCGCCGCCCTTAAGTCCGCGAGTATAAAGAGTTAGAAAAGCAGAAAATAATTAGCAGACAACTTGAAATTTTGTATACACTCTTTTAAATTTCAATTCCACAAATCTCATAGGAGATATAAACATTTATTTAACTCTATCACTAAAAAGAGTAACCCTTACTTTATAAGGGTCTTCAATAACCTTATGAAGGAATCTACGGTACCCCTATGGTACCCCTGTGGTACCCCTGTGTTACCCCTGTGTTACCCCTGTACCCGTAAATTCGGTGCTTCTGCTTTAAAAATGTGCTCATGTGAAAGTCCCCACGTGATTTCTGCTAAAGAAAAGCCTCGAAAATTGGTTCCATGTTTGAAGACTAAAAAAACCAAAATAAAATCGAAATAATGCAATCAGACATGAACTAGGAAACTCGCAGATGATAGTTTGCAATTAGTGAGTTTTTTGATGAATCGACGATGGTGGATGTGATCAAATAATTTTTGATCTTTATGTCGTGGGGTTGTATAACTATCAAGTGCAATATATATATATATATATATATATATATATATATATATATATATATATATATATATATATATATATATATATATATATATATATAACATATATGTTATGTAACACATACATACATACATACAAACATTCATTTTTATATATATATACTAGCGGAGATACCCGGCGTTGCCCGGGTTTTTTAGAGGTTTTTCTAATGTTTGTCTCTCGCTCCCGTTTCCTTCTCCACTTTCCTGTTCCGGGTCGCTTTCCCGCTCCCGGTCACTTTCCCTCTTTGGTCGCCTTTCCGCTCCCGGTTCCTTTCCCGCGCCTGGTAGCTTTCCCGTTCCCGATCGCTTTTCCGTTCTCGGTCGCTTTCCCTTTATCGCTCGATCTGTCGCTCTCAGTTGACTTTCCGTTCCCGTTCATTTATATATATATATGTATATGTATATGTATATGTATATGTATATGTATATGTATATGTATATGTATATGTATATGTATATGTATATGTATATGTATATGTATATGTATATGTATATGTATATGTATATGTATATGTATATGTATATGTATATGTATATGTATATGTATATGTATATGTATATGTATATGTATATGTATATGTATATGTATATGTATATGTATATGTATATGTATATGTATATGTATATGTATATGTATATGTATATGTATATGTATATGTATATGTATATGTATATGTATATGTATATGTATATGTATATGTATATGTATATGTATATGTATATGTATATGTATATGTATATGTATATGTATATGTATATGTATATGTATATGTATATGTATATGTATATGTATATGTATATGTATATGTATATGTATATGTATATGTATATGTATATGTATATGTATATGTATATGTATATGTATATGTATATGTATATGTATATGTATATGTATATGTATATGTATATGTATATGTATATGTATATGTATATGTATATGTATATGTATATGTATATGTATATGTATATGTATATGTATATGTATATATATATATATATTATAAAAGTTGAAAGGGAAGAGTTAAAAATCAGAAATACTTAGGCTTAGACGGAGACATTTAATTAGAGCTAGGCTGGATCAGTTTTCAGATAATAAATTAATACGGCTATTGATAGATGGAACACATTGAAATTTAGGTTAAAAAAAACAGAAGGAAAAAAAGAGACCACATTAAATGAGTTACAAAGAGCGAAACTCACTTTGAGATTAAATAGAGTTCGAGGAAAAGTAGCCCAACAAAATCGATGATATTTTTTTCAATAATTTAGAACTAAATAAGTAATTAAAACACAGGAAAGACAAGTTAAAACACGTTAAACGCTCGATAGGTGAAAAACGTAACCATACAGAGCGGCGTTGTACGACTTGTGAACAACACAAAGAACGACAAGCAATGGCACAAAAATATTGGCAGTAACATAATCTAAGACAAGGCTATTGTATACGGTCGGACGGCAATTAGCGCCGTCGCCGCTTATTAATATTATCATTGTAAGTGAGATGCTCAAAAGTAGTATTCAAACCACTGAGCCCCGCACCATCCTCGCATCCAGGCTGAACGTCATGAAGTTCAACTGGGACGAAAGCGTCAAGTTGCCCGTAGGTCAAAGTATTGTCTTCATCGCCGAGCAAGCCATGAGACAACGATAGAAGATTACTTTCTTCAAAATTGCCCGCAGCACCATCAACTGAAGACGAGATGAAGCTGGTGGGGAAAACGACGTTATCGCCAAACAGTGTTTGGCCATCTCCATGTGTAACGTCCCGAGCTGAAGCACAGCGGGCCATCTCATGAAGATCGACTTTTCTTCCGGAATCAGGCCGACCGCGCGATCCAAAAGAATGAACTGAAGTGTGGCGCCTTTGATTGCCAGCGCTCAGCGAATGAGATCCGCTGTCACGGCCGACAGAAACGCAAGAAACGAGGGACAACTCTGTGCCGTCCAGAGCCATCATGAAGACTTGATCGTCCACATCAGACTCGTTTTCAGTTGTAGAGAGGGTGACGGGTATGTCACCACGAGAGATACAACAACTGACTTTTGTAAGTGGTAGATCCGAGGTATGAGAGTCTACGGATCTATCACGAGTATTGTCATGCACATCACTTGTACGCTGATGACAAATTACAGAAGCAGGTAAACTTGTCGTCGAGTTTACCTGCTTATATATATATATATATATATATATATATATATATATATATATATATATATATATATATATATATATATATATATATATATATATATATATATATATATATATATATATATATATATATATATATATATATATATATATATATATATATATATATATATATATATATATATATATATATATATATATATATATATATATATATATATATATATATATATATATATATATATATATATATATCGGTGTGTTTGTTAATTTTTAATTTAAAAAATCTAAACATTTTCCTACGTAAGCAGTACAGCAAATAAATTTAAACAATTATAGTTATCTAAAAATGTGCGCTGAAAATAATCTACGAACGTCGCTAAAGCTTTCTTGCACAGACTTTATCATATTTCATTTCAAAGATGTTCTACTTGAACTTTCTGCTTCAGAAAAAGATATACTTAGCTATAGAGTAAAAGACGTCTGCAATGTATCGTCAATGGTATTTGACTCAATTCTTTCAAGAAGCCAAAAACTGGGACTAGAAATTTCTCACGAGTATTTGCTACCTTGTTTACTTGAATCTAAAATTTTTAGTTCCAATGAATTAATATTGCAGAATTTTAACGTTGAAAAATATTTGAAACCGTTTAAAAATTTACTAAGGAAAAAATACTTAAACGTGATTTCCATTACCTACACGAAAACACTTTGTGGAAAGAATACTTCCGAGCCTCTTCCTCAGATATGGCTGGAGATGTATGAAACCATATGGAATTCTCAATATTTATCAACTTATCTAGAGTATTTAGAATTAGATGTTTACTGCTGTCAACTTGAAATTTTTAACACACCAAATTCTTCTGTTTGGTCATGTCCAAATTTAAAACGACTCTCTTTACGCTGTTTATATAGCATAAATCATTCAGATAAAAACATATTTAGTCTACTAAAAATTAACTTTCCAGATGAAAATTTACTAGTTCTTAGAGTTTCTTATTTCAAACTCACAATCGACTTGCTGAATAGTATAAAAGCTTTTAAAAACCTAACAAGTCTAACGCTTGAATATTGTAGTACAGATTTAGAATGTTTTGAAAAACTTTGTAATGCAATAAATGGCCTATCAAAGTTGGCAACGCTAAAGTTACTTTTCGATTATTGGTTATCTTTTTCTTTTTCATTTAAGGAATCATTGTTCAAGCTGGTGGACACGTTGCCCTCTTTATCACATTTGGACTTGGACTTATTCAGATTTGTTTACAAAAAATCGCTTCAATGCACACATTCAAGACAGCTTGAATATGCAGGGTTCAATTGCCCAAAGCCTGGTGCTAAAGATTTTTATTCCAAGATGTTCTTGAATAGGGTTAAAGAACATAATTGCCAATTTTTTCGCGATTTAAAATTAGAAGATTTTAGTAAAAATATTGAAAAGACAATAACATCAATGATTTACGGTATCTATGCTTTTACTTTTTATTTTGAAATTTTGATGAACTTAAGGTTTTTCATGGAGCAAAAGGAATATCATTTGATCATAAAAAGTAATTTTTCTGTTATTATGAATTGTTTGCGTAGAGATTTTTATTTTAGAAAATACCAAATTGGTCCTGAAGTTATTGAAATTTTTTTTGACTTAGTTGAATTTGGATTACCAAAAAAAGATTATCAAAACTTTCTTTTCGTTATAACGTATAAAGTTGTTCAGACAAGTTTTGATTTTGACAGTTTCGAACAGATTTCTTGCTATGTTCTGCCTGACAAAATATGGAAAGAGCTGCTACAAGACAACGTGTGGATTTCTACTCTACTTAATCAGGAACAAGCTTTTCGTCTTCACTATGATAAAACTCGTTGTCTTCCATCTGAGGACTTTACCTACCTTTCACATTTTGTAATCGCGTTGAAAAAATATTATTTATTCAAAGGTAAAATTATTCCTCAAGCATTGGAAATCTTAAAATTTCTTTCAAAATTTTGTCCTAGAATCACACGTAATTTCATTTTTGAATTAAATGAGCTGCACGGAGGACAACAATTATTGAACGAAATTAAAGATTCTGAAGAATTAAAAATTTTTTTTGAATAATTAGTCTTATTTCAATAACTGTATTCAAGTAAACATTCGAAGGAACATCTGTTCTTTTTCTGTTGCCCTTTATTTGTTTTCGTGAAAATTGTGATTTTTTTTTATGAATAAACTTGAAAAAAGTAAATACAAATTAAATTTACGAGTTTCATAATAAAAAACAATTGAACAAATTGTAATAATTTTATTGATGGGTTAAATTATCTTTAGCTTGTTAGGCAATCTATCAACATAATATTTGAAAAACGTGTTTTTTTCCGACCCGGACCGAGATTTTTTACACAACTTTGAAAGTCAATGGGAAAATCTTACTGTGAAAAAAATTGAAATCGGTCACAAATGAGTAGAGCGGGAGAGGGAGAGCAAGCGGAAACAGGAATTGGAAAATGAGCGGAAACGGGAGCGGGAAAACAAGCGGGAACGGAAAAACAACTGAGAACGAAAGGGCGAGCGGGAAAGGGAAAGCGACCGGAAACGGAAAAGCAAGCGAGAGCGGGAAAGCGACCGGGAGCGGGAAAGCGTCCGGGATCAAGAAAGCTACCGTGAGCGGGAAAACGACCGGTAGCAGGAAAGCGACCGGGAACTGGAGAGCAAGCGGGAAAGGGAAAGCGACCGGGAACTAGAGAGCAAGCGGGAAAGGGAAAGCGACCGGGAGCGGGAAAGTGACAGGGAACGGGAGAGCAAACGGAAAACAAGTAAATTAAAAACGAATTTTTAAAACCAATGCTCTTATATGTAATTAAAACACAAATTTTGCAATCAATTTTTTTTTATATTACTCTTTTATTTTATATTAAAGTCGAAATATCTTAATTATATCGAAATATCGAAATTAATTAAAATTAACTAAATTAATTGACTTATTGTAAAACTAATAATTGAATATTGCATTGTCTTCTATTTTGAGCATGTATGCAAAATTTGAAAAAAATCTATCATCGGGAAGTGACTCAAAAATTGATTGCAAGATTTGAAACAGACAGAGAAACAGACAGACAGAGAAACAGACAGACAGAGAAACAGACAGACAGAGAAACAGAGACGACGAGTTAATAAAAGCATTGGTAAAAAAAACGGGGGCGAGAGAGACAAACATTAGATAAACCTCTAAAAACCCCGAGCAACGCCGGGCACCCCGTTATTTTTAAATTAAAAAACCACGTTTCTCACCACAGGCACGACATGCAGGTGTTTTGTAGAAATGCAAACTTTCTGACCCATTGCTTTTCTTTTTTTATTTCTTTCCGTTTATATAGACATATATAAAGAGTATAAAGAGTTAGAAAAACAGAAAATAATTAGCAGACAACTTGAAATTTTTTTACACTACTTTAAATTTCAATTCCACAAATCTCATAGGAGATATAAACATTTATTTAACTAGATCACTAAAAAGAGTAACCCTTACTTTATAAGGGTCTTAATTAACCTTATGAAGGAATCTACCCTGTGGTACCCCTGTACCCCGTAAATTCGGTGCTTCTGCTTTAAGAAATGTGCTCGTGTGGAAGGTCCCCGCGTGATTTTTGCTGAAAAAAAACCTCGAAAATGACCTTGTTTCATTGCTTCGCCTCAGAAAATCGCTTCCACGTTTGAAGACTAAAAAAGTCAAAATAAAATCAAAATAATGCAAACAGACATTGTATTTTAACTGGAAAACTCGCGGAGGTTAGTTTGTATTTGTGAGTTTTTTATTGAATCGACGATGGTGGTTGTCATGAAACGTGTGGATTTCTACTCTACTTTATCAGGAACAAGCTTTTTTCTTTACTATGATAAAACTCGTTGTCTTCCATCTGAGGACTTTACCTACCTTTCACATTTTGTAATCGCGTTGAAAAAATATTATTTATTCAAAGGTAAAATTATTCCTCAAGCATTGGAAATCTTAAAATTTCTTTCAAAATTTTGTCCTAGAATCACACGTGATTTCATTTTTGAATTAAATGAGCTGCACGGAGGACAACAATTATTGAACGAAATTAAAGATTCTGAAGAATAAACAATTTTTTTTTTGAATAATTAGTCTTATTTCAATAACTGTATTCAAGTAAACATTTGCAGGAACATTTGTTCTTTTTCTGTTGCCCTTTATTTCTTTTTGTGAAAATTGTGATTTTTTATGAATAAACTTGAAAAAAAAGTAAATAAAAAATAAACTTACGAGTTTCATAATAAAAAACACTTGAACAAATTGTAATAATTTTATTTATGGGTTAAATTATCTTTTGCTTGTTAGACAACCTAACCCGGACCGAGATTTTTTACACAACTTTGAAAGTCAATGGGAAAAACTTACTGTGGGAAAACGTCTGGGAGCACGAGAGCAAGCGGGAAAGGAAACGGAAACGAGAGAGACAAACATTAGATAAACCTCTAAAATGCGATAAAAATGGAATATGATTAACATTGTGTTTTTAATAACTATTTTTAGACTTGCAATAAAATAAAATTTGTTTTTGTGTTGTAGTTGCTGATTTATATTTGTTTCAGCCTTGATTATATAGTTCTGAACCGGTGCAAATTGTTCAATAAGGCTTTAAGCACTTAGTGTCATGAAGTAAAGTAATAGCTGTGTAATAGTATTACATTTTGTTAGTAACTTGTAATAGTAATATATTACAAATTTCAACAAGTAAAGGAAAAACGAGTTTTTTAACACAAACTTTAATTTCAAATATACTCTATTTAGAAATAAAGATGTACAAATTAAGTTTTTTTTTAGAGGGCACTTGTCCTCCACATCTTTTGCCAGTTCACTAAACACCGAAGACATCTCAGCTTCATTGTCATCCATGTACTTTGTATCTTTCTTTTGAAAATGCTATTCATGCAAAACAAGTATAACCAAATATATTGTTTCTTCCTTCTCAACACTAATATTTTTAATACCATCATTAAAGCGTTTTCCAAAACTTGCAAAACAACTGCAAAGGTTTTCGTTAATTACTGGAAAGAAAAACTATGTTTCCGATGTCGTCAGCCTAATTGTAAATTTATCAAATGAAAGAGGTTGAACAGTAACGGCACAACATGTGTCACATTCATATAATAAACTCAGTGCCGTATTTAAGGTTCCCCCAGATTCCCCATTTAGCTTAGCGCTTTAAACATCAGGAAAATATAACACTACTATCTTCTTAATATACTAAATTTGTTTCAAAAATGACATATACGCAAAATTTTTTGCTTTTCTTAACTGCAAGGACACGAGAGAAAAAACTGCCCAGAGTCATTTTGAAGCTTATAGTGGAATGGGACTTGACTATCTAAGGCTGTCGGGGCATGGATGTCATTTATTCAATCTTGGTGGTTATGTTCGAAAGCTTACACTTTATTTTCTGCTTCTGCAGGCAAATAGAAAATTATAAAAAATGTTCTATCCAACATTTTTTACCTATATTTTTATAGTTGTTTATAGTTTTTTACACCAGGTGTTTTAAAACTAAAATGGCAATAGGTAGGAAGCACCTAAGTACTTTCTGCTGTGGATCATCTTTGATCTTTTTAACTGTCCCTTTTCCTTTATTCAGGTTTGGTACTAGCTTGCAATAGTAAGGCGGAGTTGTTTTTACCTATAAGCTTATTACGCAAGAGGATATCCGATTACATCAAACAAAGCTGATTTAATGTAAACTCAATTCATATTTATATCATTGTTTAAATATTGTTGGCAAACGTGTTCAACAAAAATTGTTTTATATAATATTATATATACACAATCTTATTGCTATTTTCATAAACTAAGTTATAAAAAATTTAAAAAATGAGTTATTACCGGCGCCAGAAACTATCGTTAAAAATGTCTTGCAAAGATTTTGTTTTGTTAAATTTCAATGAAGTTTTCCTCGAATCGTCTTCTGAAAGTAAATGTCTTCCTTTCAAAGTGAAAGATTGTGTGAAACTATCATCATATGTTTTTGAGAAGATAATTTCAAGAAGTCAGAAAATAGGAATAAAACTACAACTAGAAAAGATAATACCACTTTATTTAAAGTTTCACATCTATCATGAATTAATACTTAGATATGCTGTAATAATCAATTTTGTCCAGCCCATAAAAAACATTTTGGACAGAAAAAATCTTACTAGTTTTTCGCTAACTGGAAACTTAATTTACAATAATAAAAAAACATTTAAGCCAACATTACAATTGTATAATTATTTTTATAAAACTCCATTTTTGTTTCTGAAATTAAAAATTTTAGAATTGGATTTTATTTGTGACGTTATCCAAAAATATCACAAAAATATCAAAAACAAATTGTGTTCGTGGTCATGCCCTGAATTGGTTGAACTTTCTTTGCGTTGTTATTGTTGGACTGAAGTCAACACCCAAAAAGATCAAATTGATATTTTACAAATTCAATTTCCTGTTGAGAATTTAAGAGTTTTACGTGTATCTGGTTGTGCGTTTGCAAGAAACACCATAAACAGATTTTCCCAATTAGTTACTCTTAAAAAATTAGCCATAAGTACGTATGTTGGAGAATCATTGGAAGAATTGGTTAAATCAATATCATGTCTTTCTAATTTAAAAATACTTGATATAAGTGAAAACAAATGCTTGCAAATAATTAATAACAATAATCTTCAATTAATTTACAAAATGATTGATAAATTGCCTAATTTAGTTTATTTAGATATAAGTAATTTAAAAGCTAAGTTTGAAGAACCATTCACGTGGACGCACTCAAAACGTTTGCAGTATTTGGGGTTGCGTTTTATACCTGATAATGAAAAATTCAAATTTTCTTCAGACATAAACTCCGAGATTGTAAGCAACTTTCGCACATTGGATGGAATCGTAGCTTCAATGAAAAACGTTTTTTGGAATTTAAAACATTTTGAATCAGTCTTCGATTATTTGTTAAAGTTTACAAAAGAAAAACAACATTCTGATATCAATACAAAACTTCTGACCATTGCTGAATTTTTACACCAAGGAATTTATAATGGCTATTTCTGTAACAGATATGAGTCGTTTATTGATTTTTTAGAAATAATTTGTACATCAACTGATATTGTACTGAAAAAATGTGAATTTAAAAAATTAATAAGAGTGATATTGAATTCAGTAAACATTCATGATTGGGTATATAGTCTGAACCAAAAACCACGAAGTGATGTGTTATGGAAAGAGTTATTATCACCAAATTACGGCTATATCTCAATCGTTTTGTCTCTTGATACAAAAGACTATTTTTTTGAATCTTCGCTCCGTCATCTAATAATGGCATACGAGAAATACTACAAATTTACAAAACGTATCATTCCAGAGATTGATGATATTGTGAAATTTGTTAAATCAAATTCAAAGTATAACGAAAATTTAGCAAAAGACTTTTTAGAAAAACATGAAAAACTCAAACAAGAAGCAGAGACGTAAATTCAGCATTTTCAAAAAAAAACAATTTTTTTCCTATTATATAGGTACTGGCAGTGTTCACTGAGCTGCCCGGTTTGTTTTTTTGCTTAGTTTTTTTGCCAATAAAACGTAAAATAAATAACAGATTTTTTTTTATTTCTCAAAAGGTTTTTATCAACGAGGACTAGGCTAGCTGAGTTGGTAGAGTGTTAGCCTTGAATGTGAGAGCTTCAGGGCTTGACTCCCACTCACTGCCTAGTAGCCCATGTCAACGGAAAACTTAGCGGGTAAAATCGTTTTTTCCGTGGGGCTTGTAAAAGAACAGCGCCTTTGAACAACTCTGAAAAAAGGCGCTATATAAAACCTTTATGCTAAATATTGTTAGATTGCTCTTGCGGTTTGGATGTCATAAACGATTACCCACAAATACACGTATTACCTTTTATATCTATACTAGCGGGGCACCCGGCGTTTCTTTCCCCGTTTGTTCTCACGCTCTCAGTCGCTTTCCCGCTCCCGACCGCTTTTCCCGCTCCCGGCCGCTTTCCCGCTCCCGGTTGCTTTCCCGCTCCCGGTTTCTTTCCCGCTCCCGGCAGTTTTCTCGCTCTTGTTCGCTTTCCCGCTCCAAATCGCTTTCCCGATTCGGACGCTTTCCCGCTCTTGGTCGCTTTACCTTTCTCGCTCGCTATTTTGCTCTCATTTGCTTTTTTGTTCCCTATTGCTTTCCCATTCCCGTCTCCGCTCATTTTCTAATTCCCGTTTCCGCTCGCTCTCCCGCTCCGCTCATTTTGTGACGGATTTCAATTTTTTTTTCTATGTTTGATTCCCCTTGACTCTCAAGGTTGTGTGAAAATTTCATTACGATCGGATGAATGGTGTAGCAATGCATAAAGAACATACATACATATATACATACATACATACATACAAACATTCATTTATATATATATATAGACTTAATAGACTAGCATTCCCGTCGCGGCTTCGCTCGCTTGAAAAAGAGAATACGCATCCACAGTAGTGTACTGCACGGAGCGATTTTTTACGGCCCCACTCGGTCCGGTCCTCGACGTTATAACTATTACCAAGGCAGTAGGCTCCGTTAGCCGGGGAAATAAGCGGTAAAATTGCTACTGAGCCGGCGGTTTTGCCAAAACAATTGATTCTTCGATCAATTGATAAAGATGTACATATTTTCTAAAGGGGTAGGGGTAGGGGTAGGGTTAGGGTTAGGGTTAGGGGTAGGGGTAGGGGTAGGGTTAGGGTTATGGTTAGGGTTAGGGTTTAATTTTAGGTAGACATACGGCGGGACTGCCGGCTCAGGAGCAATTTTACCGATTATTTCCACGGCTAACCTCCGGGGCAATAACAGCGACCGTCCTCGACAACTTGGCCTGACCCGCTTCATAAGCCAAAATTTCAGCGGCACGTCCATCTAATTTGGGCCTGGTCCGTTTTTACAGGCCTAAAATTTCTATATACTTGGCGAAAAATCTCGGCCCGTCCCACCTTGACTTCAAGTTTAGCCCATCCGGTTTGAAGACCCTAAAATCACGGCCTGGCCCGGTCCGTGCATCACTGTAATCCATAGTGCCCTACACGGATTTGTTTAGACCCGGTCAGGCTTATTTCATAGACAGAAAATTTCAGGCCTGGCTCGTTATTTAGGCTCGAACTGTCCCGTTTCATAAACAAAAAAGTCGAGGCCTGGACTCAACCAGTTTTAACGGCACAAAACGTCAAAGCTTGGAAACTAATTTTTTGAAAAATAATGAAACACGTATATTTTAATTTAGAAAAACCTCAATACTAAATTTTAATGTTTTTAGATTTTCAGTTATTGAGTTTTCAAGCAAATATAATCCTTTTCTCCGCCTTACATTTGTAGTCCTGGAAGCCAGAACATAAAAAAAAATTAATAAAACATTTGCAACTTTATCTTCTAAGTAGTATCTAGTTACTAATTTGTGTATCTGTAGTATTTTTAGTTTCAGAGTCGCAGTTATTCTACAAAAAATATAACCCTATCCCCCACATTTAAAGTGGTAAAACATGTTTTTTTTATTTTTTAAGAAAAATCTAGATACCAAATTTCAAAACTTTCTCATTTTTGGTTTTCGAGATATGCCTTGATTTAGAAAAAAAATGTTTTAAAACATTCAAATTTTAGTTTTTCTTTTTTCCACCCCACATTTGAGGTCCTGGAAACCAAATATTTAAAAATTGGTAAAACACGTGTATCTTTATTTTTCGAGTAAATACTAAATACTAATTTTTACATCTGTACCACTTACAGTTTTTGAGTACTAGTCATTTTGAAAAACAACCCTGTTTTCAACACCACATTTGAGGTCCTGGAAACCAAATTGTCAAAAAATGGTGAAACACGTATATCATTATTTTTGGAGTAGATAGGGGAGACTCGTACTGAATGGACCACAATATTAAACATTAATTTTAACATCTGTAGCATTTACAGTTTCTGCTAGGTTAGCTGAGTTGGTAAAGGGTTAGCCTTGAATGTGAGAGCTTCACGGTTCGACTCCCACTCACTGCCTAGTAGCCCATGTCAACGGAAAATTTAGCGGGTAAAATCGTTCTCTCCGTGGGGCATGTAAAAGAACAGCGCCTTTGAACAAAGCGGAAAAGGCGCTCAATAAATTAGCAAAACATTTACAAACATTTTTTGAGTAGCTGTTACTTTAAAAAACAAATAACACTATTTTCCACCCCACATTTGAGGTCCTGGAAACCAAATTTTCAAAAATCGTGAAACACGTATTTTCTCATTTTTAAGAAAACTCTAGTTACCAAATTTAAAAACCTCTTCATTTTTGGTTTTCGAGATGTCGAGATATGCGTTGTTTTAGAAAAAGTTTGTTTTCCTGTTTCATCCCCTCAGGAGCAACATTTTTAAAAATCCTTTCTTAGTGGGTCCTTATACGCTATTGAAGTAATAAAAGTTTTAAATTTCACGTTCCTAGGATGAGGCGTTTGAACTCGGCGTTGATTATCAGTCAGTCAGTCAGTCAGTCAGGACATGTTCTTTTATATATAAAGACTAGCGGAGTACCCGGCGTTTTTAGAGGTTTTTCTCCTTTGCTACCGTTGCCTTCCCCGCTTGCTCTCCCGCTCCCTGTCGCTTTCTCTTACAGAATATATTTTTCTATAAAAAACCATGCTTAAAGTAACATTAAGTATTTGAAATGTTTAACAAATTAACGGTTCTTTCTACAAATGACAGTTTATGAGAAAAAAGCAGCAGTTGTAAAAAATAGATGTTTTGGAAAAAATTAATGAATTAAAATAGAAGTTTATAGCCTGCTTTAGTAAATTTTTATTTCACTTTTCTTTTATGTTTTTACCAAATAACCTCTGCTTATTTCGGTGCAGCCCTGGTTTTTTAGCCGAGCTAACAGGCTTACGTTAACACGGTTGGGGGCCTAGGATTTTGACCCTAAAAACATGTTGAGCCGAGTTGTTCACGAAATGGGGCTAACAGAGTCAGCAAGTGCGGGGCTCTAGTATGTAATCTGCTAACCTATTTTTACATACTCTTTTTTGACTTGACTCTGTCTCTGCGATCAAATTTTTCTATTTCTACATTATACCGGTACCAGATTAATTTGAGAATTGTTTTAGAGAACATTGAGTTTTAGACATGTGAAACCAAAGCCCTAATATGGTCAATGGTCCAGGCACCTTTACACCGCTCCGGGCACCTGTCCCCCCTCTCTATGCCCCTGATTACCTGTAATAATCGCACCACCATTTAAGTTTAATCTTTAGTTTATTTAAACTAAAATAACTAGAACAATTAGTTACTAATTTATTTATTTTTTGAAAACTTGAATAATAATTGTAATGCATATAAAGAGTGCAGCTTAAAAACCATTCATTTCTTATAAGAACTAGAAAAAAAACTTTGAAAGCATGATCAAAGCGATATACTACAAAAAAAACATAAATAATTTAAGGAAATGATATTTGATAACACTATGCCTAAAAAAACCTTCCATATTTTTTTAATTCTGGAAAACTAAGCAGTCACTCAAACTAAATTATTTCGAGAAAAAAAAACTTTCATAGTGAGAAATAAATCATTATAACAGCAGTGCTTCGATGATGCAAGCCATCATCAATTAAACATATCAAGCAAAGTAAGCTAAGCATAATTCAAGAGTCTTTGTATTTACTGGGATATTTGAAATGACCAATAAGAGCACAAGAACACACACATACGCTACAACCCACGCCTGATCTTGCCACGCTAAATACCACACTTTTGTTCAATGATACAAAAAAACAAGATATCAATTGCGAACTAGCAGGCAAAAAAGAGTAAATTAATTTGTGTCATAGTGAAAAGAGTATGGCATCAGACAGATACAGGTAAACATGTCAAGATGCTAATTTCATTTTAAGTTATTTTATAATTTGATATAGAAGATATATGCTGCAAGGCACTTTAATGTTATTTAAATAATAGAAAGCTTGTGATAAATATGCTAAAATAAATAATTTTATTTAAATACATTTTAAGAGATTCAATAATCATTTCAATAAAAAAACTAAGACAAAGTTTTACAAATTATATATATATATATATATTACACTAAATCTAAATGTCCAGAAAAACAAGATTAATATCAAATAATTATTATATTAAATATAAAAATATTATTCCTAAAGTTATATAATAATTGAGAATATTGAAAAATGTGCAGTAAAGAGATTTTAATAAAGAAGCTGTTTAATAAGCCACTGATCAGCAAGCACTGAATAAATTAACAAATAATTCTCAAACAAGTATTCGGGGAAAATTCGCAGATGGGTGCAGCTGTTCCTAAAGGTGCTTGTGTAAAATAATCACTTTCTCTTGTGTGTATACACAAACCACATTAACACACACACACACAAACACGCTTATTAAAAAAATAATGAAACTATTACAACACTGTAAATGGCAATAAATAAAATGTTGAAAAATTAAATTGTTACACCACATCGACAAATAATGAAATAAAGATAAAAAAAACTTATAAAACTTTATATGTAGAGAGAAAAAGTAAGCAAACAAAAGACAACGGTATAAACACAGAAACATCCCAAAATGAAGCAGCCTATTATATTATAAACACCTATTTATTATATCGACGATGTAATAAGTGTTTTGATCATACAAAAACTTCAAAGAAACAGTTATTTTTGAAAGACAATTTCAATTTACAATTTACATCCGTCTCAAGCTTATCAACCGACCGGTTTCATTTTTTCGATGCTCTGGGCTACTGGCGATCACTTGAAAGAACAATTTCTCAACTGTACATTTCTTTGGGAAAATAAACTAACCCAAGATATCTCTCAAAACAGACCTCAAAAATTAATTAAATAAAAATAACTAGAAGAAATTCAAAACTCAAAAAGAAATGAACAAAAACAACATGAAAGCTTTTTAGTTTTCTCGACTGAAAATAATTTAAAGCCTGTTATCCTCAGCCTCGTCGATGGAGAACGGAAACTGCTCTTCGAGTCCGCGATAAGAAAACGAACCGTTCACCGGGGATGACGATGAAGGGTTTTTGCTGTCACCACCACGTCCAGCACTTTCGCCAGAAAAGGAATTCCACAAGTGGTTGCGTCTCCTGCTACTGCGCAGCCAGAAAATGGCAAGCCCACAACCGACGGTGAACAGGGTTATGAAGAGAAGAAGGATGAGAAATATGGTTACTGATCTTACGTGCGCCAATCCGGCATGGCAGTGCTGAAAGACAAGTTGTGTCAGGTTTCCGAAGGTCACAGAAGCTGGGTATTGACAGCTGTGTGTGATTAAAAAAAGACATATAAAATAGTGACATTTTAAATACAATAAAACCAATAGATCCACATTAAATAATCAATTAACACAGATTTGTCAAAGTTTGATTTTTGTTTAAGAGCAAATTAGTGACATTGATTTGCAGATCCAGCTTTTAAGTACAATGGGTTAACCAGCTAACATCTAGTTTATTCCATTATTTATTTTCTGATGAATAAAAAGTTTATTTAAAAATTTGATTGTTACGCCAATTTTCCACAACACATTAGAATCTCAACATTTTCAACAAACTGTTTAAAAACCTGTCACAATAACTAAAAAACTTATATCATAGAATTTAAAAAGTAGCTTTAAAATCAGCTTTCTATCTAAAGGACATCATAGAAAAAAAGGTAATCTTTCACTTTAGGCCCTAAAGTTTAGGGAAATGAATTATATTTGCTATTTTCCACAAAACTTATGAAAAATATTTGCCAATTTAATGTAGTATTAGAATATAAAAGTAAAATGTTTTTAAGAAGTTTTGTAATGAAGAAAAACTATTTATTGCTACTGTGAGAGGATATCTGTCAAAGTTAAACAACAATATGAGGATTAACACATCAGTGTTTATAAACAAGAATAAAAGTTAACCAATGCTATCAAGCAGAAAAAAATGTAGGCTCAATAGTTTAAGAAACAAAGTTTGTAGTAAAAAATTATAAAATCTTGAGAAGTTAAAAATTTGAAAGACAATTCCTGAGTTATTTACTCAACATTTAATTCGTTCGTTTTACTCCTTGCACGATCGAGAATAGATCCTCATGGCAAACTATTACGAATTCCTGCTAGTTTTAAATGTTGTAACTTCACTTTAAAAACTCATTTCAATGAATTATTCTTAAAGATTTTCTCTTTTTTATTATTTTTAAAAAAATAATTTCTGTGATATTCTGTTGTCTAAGTTGTCTTATAGAAAAAATAAGACATTCCCCTAAAGTGGAAGATTACAAAAAAAAAACTAATCATAAGACTCACAAAAGATCATCTCTGGAATTCATCTTTAATTCATCTTTTAAACTACCAGCCTCTACTACCCAGGCATTCTCACAATCGGAACAATTTATTGGGTTGTGGGATATAAAGAGATTCAATTTGCCCACATACCCAGCATCAGAAGGATCATCAGTTAGGAAGGGTAAAGTTTTCATTTTAAGTTGGGCAAGCTGGTTGTAAGAAAGGTCTATTTCTTGAAGTCTTGTCATAGAATGGAAGCATTTAGATTTGACTTCGTTAATCTTATTGGCTTGAAGTTTCAGGACTTTCATTGAATGCTCAAGAAATCTGAAATCCGTGAAAGAAACAGAAGTGATGTAGTTATGTTCCAAGTTGAGTTCTTCAATATTCGGCATGTACTCGAAAAAGTTCTCGGGAATCGTTGAGATTCTGTTCATGCCCAAGTGCAGGAATTTTAAATTCTTTAGCGGATAGTCCTCGCTGGTAAAAAACTCGAGAATTTCAATTCTGTTCAAGGTCAAGTCCAGAGATTTCAGATTAGTTAATCCATCGAATGCTGCACTGTCCACTTTAACTATTTTATTGTTATTTAAGTGCAACGTGGCAAGGTTTGGAAAATTATCCTTAGAGAAAACACCAGCCTCTATAAAATAAATATTATTATTTTGTAAGGACAGCAACTCCAATGAGGTCAATCCTTTGAAAGTCTCTGCAGTCAAGTCGATTATATGGTTGTACGACAGATTGAGTGAGACTAGTCGTGTAAGATTGGAAAATGAATAGTCTGATATCAGGCGCAAGCCATCATAGTTCATGCTGAGAGAAATCAAATCTGGATACTCATTTACGCCCTCAAGTATAAGGAATTTATCATGAAGAATTCTAAGAATATCAATGGATCCCAAGCCAACAGGTATACCTTTTAGGTCAACATTTTCACATGAGACTGTTACTACGAGCTCTTCTAAATCCCTGCTATTGTCCTTAGGTTGGCTACTGCACGAGCAATTAAGATTTTCAGCAACGTCGCAATTTTTAGAGCAGTTGACTGAAGTCATGATGGTAACAATTGTATGAATGAAGACAAGAAACGCGATCTTTTTGATAAAGTTATTGAGACACATTTCTAAGTATTAAAATCTTAACACGCACAAACTTCAATTATTGTAGAACATAACGCATAACATACCATAACAATAACTCGGCATTTATTTGGGAAAAGGATGAGTAAAAAGTAGAATGCAGATGGTCAATATACGGAACGGTAAAATGTTGACGGCTTAGAGTAGGCAGTTATTCGGGAACGGACATCTCCCCCTAGACATTGTCCTTCTCCCCGGACATTTTTTTCTTTCCGGATATTTTTCTCCCCCGGACATTCTCTCCAGGGGTAGAACAATTCCACCTATGAGGTAGGACAAGGCAGAGTTCACACGTTTTTCTAACCAACACAATAAAACACATTTTTTAAATTTAACATCTATCTAATCTAATCTTGTTTTTCTTCCCGAAAAAAGAGAGAATGCAAAAGCTTGGCTACGGGTCTGTAGCATAGGCTATTCTAAGGAATATTTAATAATACACAGTTTTTGTTCGTAACCCCACAACAACGTGGACGAAGTGAGCAAAGCGAGCCACCCACGATTAGGGGGTCTGGGGAAGCAGCTGCTACCCCTTTTTGGTAGCATTTGGGTGTAAATGGAGCCCATATTTGGATACTTGAAGACTTGAACCACTATTTTCCACCTCCAACAAAAATTTAAAAAATATCAAATTATAGCTAATATATCATGCAATTATGATGGGCCTGTGCATTTCAAATGTTGCACTTTGTTGTTTTGCTGAAAATGGGCTTATTTTAATTTTTTACAGGAAACTTTTCATTATAAAAATGCTAAAATTATATTACTGAATAATAATTCTTTTGCCAGTAGATTAAAGTAGATTAGTAGTCTATAATAGTATATACACAAGGATGACCCCTGACCCTGTTTCGTAGGCTAGAATCCGCTATATTAACATTTAACAACTTTTTACTTAGTAGCTAAATTGTATTAAATTGAAATGTACTGATTGTATTGAAATGTATTTTATAATTTGAAAAGTACCATTAAATTAAAAGTGTCAAATTCAATGAACAGACTGCTTAAAAACCAATTTTCTCAGAATCCTTTTGTTTTGGCTTTTTCAGTTTGTCAGCTTCTGCTGACTTTGCCTCTGCGAACATTGACGCGAACCATTTCTGTTGTTTGTGTTTTTTTTGGTTCAACATTACGCTTATCTTTTCTCTAGTTTGGAATACTAATCTCCAATGTGGCATTTATTAAGTACCTAATGACAATTCAACACTGACTGCAACTGAATGACTTTTTTTCCAGTTTGGAATACAAATCTCCAATGTGGCATTTATTAAGTACATAAGTACAATTTAATACTAAGTGCAACTGAATGCTTTTCTCCAGTGTGGATTACAGATTACAGTGTGGATTATGTGACATTTAGCAATTAAGAACAGTTCAACACTAACTGCATCTGATTGACTATCCCCGAGTGTGGATTACATCATTACAATGTGAAAGTTACTTCCTAAGGAAAAACATTATTCTACAATTTCATACTTTAATAGGAGAAAAAGTTGAAAAACTCTTTTCTATTATCTAATGTATAAGTTTTTCATATTGATGAATGATGATTGACGAATATTAGTTAAGGTACCTTTTTGTCCTCTTTCCAAAATAAAATCGTCTATTTTTTGGGGTGCTTTAGCACGCTTCATAATAAAATTTTCTACTAGTTTGTGTTGTAAAGTAAGTAAAATTATTTAATACTTATAAGCATAACGCAGTAGACGATGACGATGCATTGCAGACGAATGCGTGCGCTCATGACTATAACAAGAAGTCGAAAAACAAAAAGTGAATTTAAGTAAATAGGTACTATATAGATCTATTTTTAGAATACCGCATATATCTATGGAATACCGTTATTTGAATAAAATGCAAGAAAAGTTATATTTTATTTCTATATAAATTGATGTTTTTTGCACTAATTAATAATTATTATTGGGTTTAAAATGTTAAAAATGCAATGGAAAATTAACAATAATAAAATATAACATATTTAATAATACACAATTTCAAATTTAAAAATGCACGAATTTTTTTAAAGATACACACTTTGTGTATTAATACACAGTTAAAATAGCCTATGGTCTGTAGCTTCTGCTCTGCATTGTCTGCATTCTCTTTTTCCGGGCAAAAAAATAGATGTTAAATTTAAAAAATGTGTTTTTGTTAGTTAGAAAAATGAAAATGAAATGCACTTTTTAGTTTTGTTTCTTATTTCAAGCTACTACACATCCATTCATTTTTTACACATGAAAATTATCATCAGTTTCATAATCAGTGTGCTTGGACTTGGTCTTACAATACTATAATAACTTCAATCTTACATTTTTAGAACAGAGAAAGAAGCTAATTCAGCTTAGCTGACAAATTTTGGTTTTTGATTTTTGAATGACTCTCAATAATTTAAACTATTTTCATAATTTAGTATTTTGTAGTGCTAGTCTGACACTGCAATACCCCAATGTTTCTGAACTGATTAATTCGAAGAAACAATTTAAAGCTTACTGTAAAACCACACAATTTTTATGAAAATATAAGTATAATGATATAGCCCCCTACTACTTTTCATAGCCTAAATCCTGCCTATACGGGCCTGCTTTCAATTGCTAGTAACGCTATATAAACAACAAAGTCTTTTTTGTCCCATTACTGATCGTTGTACACTATTTATTTGTTTCAAATTTCTAAATAACCATTCAGCTTCAGTTTGAGAAAATGTGAAAGCAAAGCCCGGACCCATTTACACTGCTCCGGGCTTCTGTGCATTTGCCCCCTTGCCCTCCCTCTCGGCGCCCGGACCGGACGCTGGGTACCCCGCTAATATTTTATAAACTTTTCCTTTCTAAAAAAGCTGATGACCGGGGGATAATTATCAAAAATGTACATTTCCCAAAAACTTTAGACAATTATATTCTTTCTCTCTCAATAAAAATAATATGACTGGGGACTCACTTCAACCTTAGAAAGAACCCAATGACATAGGGCCTACTTCAACTTTATGCAAACTACTTCGGTTTTTTGCGGAACCCACAGTCTTATGGGGGGCACTTCAACGCCAGGGAAGCCCACTTTTAGGGATATCCGGCCGGATATCGGTTATCCGGACGATATCCGGGTTATCCGGATATCCGGCCGGATATTGGCTACAGAAGGTAGATCTTCCAGTATACGATCTTAATTACGGCTCATCGACTTTAGCTCAACCACCACAATCTGTTAGAGGTGATGCCGCTGATGCGTCTCCCATTCAGAAGCTTTTATCGGCATAGCATAAAATAGAAGTTTACTTTTCTGAGCCAGTTATGGCTATATAGTTCATCAACCTCAGGAATTACTTCTACCGATGATTCATTGATATTGATATTATGGTGGAAAGCCACTCACCATTGCTTCCCATTTTTGTTTATGGTGGTTAAAAATTTCTAGTGCCACCACCAGCAAGTGTTGGCAGTGAACGTCTTTTTAGCTGTGCAGGAAATGTGGTCTGAAACTCGTTGCCGTCTCTTGCCAGAAAAAGCTGAGCAACTAATAACGTTGAAAATAAATGTGCCGCTCTTGAAGTACCAATATTAAAAAATAAAAACACATTAACAGCTAATCAGCTAGGCTAGTTAGCAAATAATTTGAATGTTTCTTTGTATTTGTACTTTTTTTTAGACTTAGTAGTTGCAACTTGTTTAAATCTTTTCATATGATCTGTTATTACTCATTACTTTTTTATTTTTTTAATCAATAATATTTCAATAATATTAGGTATCCGGCATTCGAAATCCGGATCCGGTATAATCCGGTATCTGGTAACCGGGAGTTTCATTATCCGGATGCTATCCTGTATCCGGTGAATTATAGTATCCGGCACATCCCTACCCACTTTAACCCCAAGGGGTTCAATTGAACACCAGGAAAGCCCACTTTAACGCCAGGAACCCATTTCAAAATTAAGGGATGTCGGCGGCCTTTCTTTCTTGTCCCCGCCGAAACAACGTCCCTGGCTTAGAGAATGTGGTCACCATAGCTGTCACTTTCCCTGTTCCCCCTAAGCTACGCCACTGGCTTGATCTGTATACTAAAATTTTGATAAAATAGTAATGATACAGAAAAACAATGAGAGCACTAATAAGTTTGGTGATTTTCGGAGAAAGAATTGGTCCCGGTTTCCTGCCCGTTCGCGTCATAAAACACCATCGAGTTTTTGTATTTTTTTTTTATAATTTTTAAGTGTTTGTAAAACACTTTTTATTTTAGAAAAACTAAAATGTAATGGTCTATCGTCTATCAGTACAACCATAGATGAGAGTACAACAGTACATCCATCGCTCGGTATAAATGTAAATAAATACTGCTGTGCACGTATGGAGTTATAAGTCATATATAAGTTATATATTTATAGTGCAATTGACTGAAACTTATCTTAATTCTTGGTGATGGCGTTTGTTGCTTGTGTTTCCAAAATTTAATTTCAAGCCAGATTTTTTTATTAAACTTATAAACATGGAAATGGATGACAGCAACGAGGATCAATTTGTCGAAGAATCTCATGCAGATTTTATGCTGAAAAAAATGGAAAGTTTTTTCGAGCAGGAGCAGGTGAACCGGAGTTATTGCTCGTGTTTTGTTTTGTTTTGTTTTTTCTAATGAATCAATCATAGTTTTAACAAATTGAAAACTTTTTATATTTTAGCTTCTTTTAGATAGATTGCTTTTATAATTTAATTAATATTATTTGTGATTAATCTGTCCTGCTTTGATAATCTCTTAGTACTAGTACTAACTAGTATATCAGCCTGGAACAATTTCGTTATAAAACCTGGTTTCAAAAACATGTTAAAAAATAAGCACAGAAGTTCTAAGAATTGATAATTGCATGCACACTTTACCAACACTTATTTTATTATTATTTATGTTTCTTTTATTTTTGTTAAGACATATTGGCAAAACTGTCGCCTTTAATAAAACTTATGTCAAGTAGACATGGAGCGGCTTACACAATTCTGACAATATTTATCTAAAACAAATTTATATTTTTTTAAATTTATAACTTTGTTTACATTTTTTCATTCCAACTTTTTAATTCTATCGTCATTGATAAATAGATCTTTACCGGGAACTATTTAGCCTCGGCAGCAATTGTTAAATGTTTTTTTTATTTCTGTCTTAATTAGTCTTTTCTTATATTTTCACTGTCATTTACGTTAAAATAACGGTAAATTCCCATCAAAACTGACCCAGGCTGCTATACTAAGAAATTATTGTCTGCTTCTCCTGCATGCGATGAATTACTACATTATAAATATAAAATTGTATAATTCTCTGACTTCAAGCTCTGCGACGTTACTCTCGTTCTTGGCGACGTCAGAATATCGGCACACAAAGTGGTGTTGAGTTCAGCGTGCGACTACTTTGCGGCCATGTTCACGAGTGACGTCCTCGAGGCAACTGCACGCGAGGTTACCATGAAGGATGTTGATCCGGACTCTCTGAAGTCTCTCATCAGGTATATGTATGTAGGTGAGTCTGCTTGTTCTACCACACATGTCTACCGCGTTCTGCTTAGACTTACTAGAGGTTGTTTATGGATTGATCAATTGATTAGGCAGATGTTTTGAAGTTATCAGTTGTTGTGCTTTGTGGATATGCTGACTGGTTTCATTGATTTGTTGTTGATTTGTTCTAGGTGCAGACCGCTTGGATATTCTTCTAATTAATTCATTTATATGTTGAATTTTTTATTTAATTTCCTGATTGTTTTTTTTAACTTTTTTCTTACTTTATTTGATATGTTGAATGTAGGTGAGTTTTCTCACTGAGTTTAATATTTGTATCAACTTATGGACAAGTTTAATTTTCATGTGTTTTTTTGCAAAACATATTTATTAATTAGTAACATTTTTAAAAGTTTATTTGGTTTATTTACAAAATTTAAAATTCATAAAATATTTAAAAAAATATTTTCTATTGATGAATTTTTCTGACTAACAACATATTCTGTGCTCATTGCACCATTGTTGATCACAGAGAGCAGTTGATGCATTGATATGCAAATCAATAACTTCATTTAAAAATTGTGCTGTATAAATTTGTATTTGCATTGTCTCTCTTCTTATTTATTACAAACTTATTAGCTCAAGTATTTATTTATTATTGTTATTTACTTATTAGACAAAAAACATTGTATGTTAAATGAAACAGATATGTAGTCATTAATTTTTAATAAATTACTAATTACTAATAAATTGTTAAAATATATAATTTGATGAAATTTGTTATTTTGGTTCAATGTTTTCTTTTGTTTGCTAACAAACTAAGACAACTAAGTGGTCCACAACTTAGTTTGTTGCATTCATTTCATTCAATGAAATCATTCTATAATTAAACTATTGAACCACAACCAATGTGTTGCATTCCTTTCATTGTAATATGAAGGGTATAATTAAGCTCAATATTTCAATAAAATAACCAAAAAAACAAATGTGACTGTGATAATCCTGATGATGATGATGATGATGATTACCAGGTCGATTGGACATCCGAGAAGAAACTGTGGAGAACTTGATGTGTACGGCTTGCCTCCTCCAGCTGAACAAAGTGGTGGCTGCCTGTTCCGACTTCCTCCAGAAGCAACTCCATCCTTCTAATTGTATCGGAATTCGTCAGTTCGCTGAGGCACAGGGATGCTTTGATCTGTTCAGGGCGGCCGATGACTTTGTTGTCGTAAGTTGTTTGCTTGATTGCTTGTTTGTTTATTAATTGATTTATTTACTTGTTTTTAAGTCTATTTATTTGTTTGTTTATTTGTTAGCTTGTTTGTTTGTTTGTTTGTTTATTTATTTATTTACTTGTTAGTTAGTTGTTTGCTTTTTGTTTATTTATTTATTTGCTTGTTTGTTTGTTTGCTTGTCGGTTTTTCCGCCATAAATATTGGTACAACCATCCTGATTTATTTCTTCCTGATGTATTTTTTTCTATCTTTAAATCTTAATTTGTACGTTAATACATTTTTTGCATTTTTCTATCATTTTATATTGTTATTATATTATTTAAAGAATAGATTGGTGTTTCTGAACCCTAGAATTAATCATTTCATTTGATGAAATCATTCTATGAACAGAACCGTTGTCAATTCTATGTTAGTGTTCTGAACATGGTTTGTAAACAAAACTCGAGATTTATTTGATGTCAAACAATCAAGATGATGATGGGCCAATGGTTTTCTATCTGGCAGATTGGAAAAATGTTGTTTTTTCTGTTATTCTTTTTCTGCATAGCCCCAATTTTTTGTTTTTTGTTGAAGTTCCCTTACAACTGATATTACCAATAATCATCATATTGAGGATAGAAAGCTATGTTGCAAATGTGATACATCAATCACCATAGTTAAGTGAATTACCACAACACTGTTGTAAACTACATACTATGCTGACCTATATCAATAGCAAAAAGAAAAAACTTTTGTGCCTAATTTGTTTTGACTTGCCACGGAAAAAATATTAAATAAATATTATACTACTATATAAGCATGTACTTTCACTATTATGAAATTAACCTATAAGTTCATACTTTCACTAACAGGGAATTACCGTATAAGGACGTACTTTCACTTTTAGGGAATTAATCTATAAGCTCAGTGCTTTCACTTGTTATATCTCCATCTAAGAAATTAAATTAATAACTGATTTTTGTTATATACTGTTATTATATTATTTATTCATCTTGCTCAAAGAACTAGTCAGAAGATTTCAGTTTAAATGGAGATTCATTATTATTCAGCCTTGAGGACATTGACATTGTGGATGATAATGAATGTGCTCCATCTGATTAATAAAGCCACATTTTAATTTAATTTTAATGCGATTCAAAGATAATTATGCTAAAAAAAACTGTAAAATTACTTCTCTGTAGAACACAAGCACAGGTAAGAAGTTATAATCATCAGATTGTAGAAACATGATCCCCCACGAATTTTTCATGGAAGATAACATCTCTTTCCTAACTTTCTTTGTGCATCAGGCAAACCAGTGGCAACTTCTCAAAAAACAGTAATGCCGAAACTTGCATTCTTTGAGCTTTTTATTTTCTGTTTAAATTTTCAAGGGCAGGCATGGTTATCATCATTCTGGCTAGGATTGGTCAGTCTGAAATGCCCTATCCAGACATGTTTACTTCTGAAGCCCCAATCGAAGGGGATGTTAACTAGTGGTTTTAAATATCACCATGGTGATATGAATTGAGATGGTGGAAATAATCCTGCAGTAATTAGGAAGCTAATGACTGACAAATTAAAATATTATTATAATTTTATCTATCGATTGCTGTGATGACGATGATGTTTGTGATGAGAGGAAATCTAAAGTCATTAAGATGGTGGTAGTGGGATGGTGGTAAATGTTATTATTTACTTGGTACTGAATAAATTACCTGAATAAGGGATCTTTTTAGATAATAATGAATACTGAATGCAGGTGTCAGCAATGATAGTCGTGATGATGATGATGATGATGATGATGAAAATGTTAACACTATCAACTAGTATCAACACGAAGTAATTTTAAAACAGATAGTAACAACGACAAACTTGTAGTTAATTTAATCTCACTAATCAATAACAGGTGAACTTTGAGAAGATCATTCACAATCAGGAGTTCCTTCGACTGTCGCCCAACGATCTCGTCGAGCTGTTCAAAAATGAGGATCTGAACGTCTCTGATGAAGCAATCGTCTTTCACTCTCTCGTGCACTGGGCCAACAGTGATCCTGTTGCTAGGAAACCACATCTTGCCAAGCTGCTTGCATTTGTTAAACTGCCCCTGCTCGTTCCACAGGTAGTGCTGCTACTTCTGATGATGATGATGATTTCAGTAATAGATAGAAATATTATTAGAGTCAGTAATATGATGATGATGATGACGAGGATGATGGTGATGATGATTATGATGATGATGATGACGAGGATGATGGTCATGATGATGATGATGACGATAAGGATGATGTTGGTAATTGTAGCCAAAGTTCGGTTTAGGATTGAAGTTGTAATTTAAACTGGTTGTTTTTGATTATAAAATTGATAAAAAAAAGAGGGAGAAAACTTGATGCTTTTATGATAATTTGAGACTGACAAGATTATCTTAAACAATGTGGTCATAACGGTTTTGAAGATAAAGCTATTAAACAAGCTTGTTATAATGATAGTTGTTGATGTAGAAGTAGAAAGATGCACACATTCAATACACAAAAGTAAAAAGCTTCAGTCTGGTGCCATGTTTGGGTTTGCAGTTTTAACATCTCCTTGTGCCGAACAATTAAGCTAATGTTGTTTACTTTAGAGTTTCCTGTGCTGTTTTCCCACACGCGTGCAACTTAAGACTGTATTGCTGTAATTTGCTGCAGAGTTCTATTCAGCTCAAATCAATCAATCATTAAGTGTATTATGAATGAGGTCGGACCCAATAATCTCCTTAAATTCCAGCGCAGAATGACTGATTGTTTTCCATCTAAATTTAAACCAGACAGGAATATTTAAAGTTTTATCTGCTCTGTTTTTAGAAATGAAAATTAATTTGGGGTTTTGTTTTTTTTGACATAGTTTATCAATCTCTTTCTACATGATTTCAGAAGATTTCTCTTCTGAAAGTTGATTTCATTTTCTGTGATAGGAATGAATGTAATGAATGAATGAACACTTTTCTATTTATCCATTTATTGCATCCCATGGATTGGGGAGATAAAGGGAGATAATCTTTAGAATTTTTGGAACATATGTATCAAGTTTAAAAAAAATTAAATATTTTAATTATGTTATTGCACCATTTCTATATGATACTTTTGAACTGTCTTGAATCCATTATAACATCATCATCATCACCAACCTCATCCAGTTCTTGGCCGACCACGTGGAAATGAACCGGCTCTTCAAGGACGACTCCCTCTGCCAGGAGTTGATTTTTGAGGCGATGAAATATCACCTCTTGCCAGAGAGGAGGCTCACCATGCAGAACTGGAGGACCAAGCCCAGGAAGGCCACAGTAGGGACACTGTATGCGGTAGGGGGCATGGACTGCTCGAAAGGTGGGTTGCTGAATGCCATATGTGGTTGATTGAATATTGAGCGTGCCTTGCGTGGAACTGTGCCTTGTGGATGTTGGGTTGAATTGTATATTTTGATGAGCTCCATGTGTAATATAGGTTTTCCATAGATCAGGGGGGGGGAAGCTGATGCTTAATTAGGTTCAGAATAATATTTCACAGTTGGTTATGTTGTGATAAAAATACAGTTTAAATATAATATAGAAACTTCTATGTTCTATTCTAATTTATTATATTTAATATTAAGCGATTTGTGAAAAACCTCGTTTTTTAAGGTTTGCCTGTTTTCTAATATAATTTAAATCACCAAAGTTTTGTTCTAATTTATTATATTATTTTAAAATCTATTTCTCTCTAATCTTTGTGTTTTTTTTTTATCAAATCATGGTTTGCAGGTAGAATTTTTTTAATTCATTCAAAAGATGTTTTTTCTTCTCACACACACACACACACCTGTATTCCAGGTGCCATCAGCATAGAAAAGTACGACCTGCGAACGGACTCCTGGACCGAATTCGCCAACATGAACGGACGTCGGCTCCAGTTCGGACTCGCCGTCATAGACGACTGCTTGTTCGTCGTCGGGGGACGTGACGGATTGAAGACTCTAAACACCGTCGAGTGCTTTGATCCGAACAAGAAAGTCTGGTCCTTGGTCACACCTATGGCCACTCACAGGCACGGCTTGGGTAGGTGTTTGTATAATTATGATATTTGTTTAGCTGAATTTTTATTATTAGGTTTTTTTCATTTTTTTTTATTTTAATTGCAAGTGTTTTTTATTTACTGGTTTGTTCAGTAATCATCTATTACCAGTAAAGTTCTGAAAACCACCTAATCACCATTGTTACAGGAGTGGCAGTGCTTGAAGGGCCGATGTATGCGGTCGGCGGTCACGATGGCTGGTCCTACCTTAACACGGTAGAAAGATGGGACCCGCAAGCCAAGCAGTGGTGCTACGTTGCCTCCATGTCGACCCAGAGAAGTACAGTGGGCGTCACCATCCTTGGAAATAAGTTAGATGTTGATTAATGTTATTTTGTTAGTTGCGGAATGTTTTATGAGGATAAGGATTTCTTAGTCTGGAGAATGATGAAACTTTTGTAAAAAAAATTGTTGAGTTGTCTGGGTTGGAGTAAAATGCAACTTCTTGTACATAAAATTGTATTATTCTACATATATATCTATATATAAAGGGATGAGTGTGTTTGTTTGTTTTTTCGCTTATCGCATCCAAACTGCTGAAGCAATTTGAATTTGAATTTCCCATGGAGGTAGTCTTTATTGAGGAGAGGTTTTCAAGCCATTAAAAAAACGAGTTTATTATTAAACATTTCATCGCCAAAAAGGAGAAAAAAAACCTCTAAAAACCCAGGCACTGTTTTACTGATGGTTTTCAATCATTACTATAACCTTAAACTGAAAATAATTCTAGGCTCTATGCAGTGGGTGGAAGAGATGGAAGTTCCTGTTTAAGATCAGTTGAATGTTTCGACCCGCACACGAACAAGTGGACCCTCTGCTCTCCCATGACCAAGAGAAGGGGTGGCGTCGGGGTGGGGGCTTGCAACGGCTTTCTGTATGCCGTCGGAGGGCATGACGCCCCTGCCAGCAATCCAAGGTCGAGTCGCTTCGACTGTGTCGAGAGGTCAAGTGACGTGTTCTACTTTTTTTAATTTATTTGTTTGCTTGAATTGGTCATTAATTTTGATTACTAGTTCTAACTTAACTAGTTTTATTTAAATTTCTGTGCACGTGTATACGTGTGTGTGCGTGTGTGTGTAAATATGTGTATGTTTTTCTGTTTACAAATTCAGTTTGATTATATATAATTGACCAACTTGCTGTATTTAGTTCATAAGCTGCCATAATGGTATAATTGAATAATTAGCATATTTCAGCTCATAATGTTATACATAAATCCATTTCACTTGTAACAATCTGTTTTGCAATGCAGGTACGACCCGAAAACGGACACCTGGACCATCGTGGCTCCCATCAACTCACCTAGGGACGCGGTGGCTGTGTGCCTCCTCGGCGACAAACTCTTTGCCGTCGGGGGCTGCAATGGACAGCAGTACCTGAGCGACGTTGAGTGCTACGATCCGCAGACCAATACCTGGACGGCTGTAAGTTATTAATTCTTAATAATAATAATGTTAATTAAATAATTGTTTAAATGTTTTAAAAGTTATGAGTTTTAATTTGTTAGCTGTTAGTTGTTAAATTATTATGTTACTTTGTTACTATGGTTCAGAGTTACTATTTGAAGTGATTAGACAACTTTGTCTTATAAGTAAAACGTTTCTTGTATTTCGGTTTATTTAGGTCAAGTCGTTATGTACAGGAAGAGCAGGTGCTTGTGTCGTTCACCTGAGCAACAAGAAGAGTAACCGTCCACAGGTCTTCTCCGGGATGGGCGCCATCAGCTGACTATCGGCGTGCCAGCTGTGCAGCAAGGAGGGGGACGTGGTTCTAGAAGGTGAAGATTGCTCCGCAGGAAACGCCGAGTCGGAAGGGTTCGTCGGTTCGAAATGGTGTCCTTGCTGCATAGACAACGACGGAAACCGAATGTACAGAGATGCTCAAACGAGTACAGAACCTGATTTTGCTTTTTCATTCAATCCGATAATGGGAAACCCTCTGGCAGATAGCGACTTCCACTTTTCTGAGTTCTCGAAGCCAAAATGTGACGAAAAAAAAGAAGAAATTGAACCCGTAGTAGTAGTTCCAGCCTACTGGGGACTTAATAATAGTACTGCCCATGAAAATCTCTCAGAATTTAATGAAAAATCATCCTCACTTTGCGACAGAGTCAACTGTCATTTGTGTGCCCAGCCACCGAACCCTTCAAGTTCTTTCTCCGACGGTCAAAGTGCAGAACCCGACGAGCCGAATCTCGTGCCGACCTTTGCCGAACTGAAGACTGCATTTGCTGTAAATTTATACGAAAAAGTTTTGAGAAGGAGAAGTCATCCAGTTAGAAATTTGAATTCAAACATTAACCTTGAAGAACTGGGTGCATTGTCATCATCATCATCATCGTCAAAATTTGCCGCTTCCGGTGGAAGGCCAGTTTCGACTTTCGAGATGAGAAATCTTGATGTTTGGAAGCCTACGTTTCACCCTCCATCGGTCACTGGCAAGGTAGTTCCTGACTTAAACATCAGGGGGAACAGAATGTGTGTGTCCATGGTTGAATCTCTAAGAATTGATTCCCTAGAGCATTGCTTGGTCGATGAAAAGGTAGTGGCCTTTGATCGCAAGAGTGTACTTTCTCGCTTGGCGAGGTATGAACCTCAGAAACTGTCTGAAGTACCTCGTAGTGCTGGCTTGCTCTCTGGTTCGTGCGGCAACTTCAAATCTGAGTTCAAGTTTACTTTTAAAAATTTAGACAGATTTTCCAGTTTCAATCCTTGTTTCGAAAGCACTACTCCGCCGGACGAAAAAGATTCGCTCACGATCAAGCCTTCCAGCTTCCCGAAAACGGGGGGGTTGGTGCGTCGTTCGTTTCAGGAAAGGCCGTTCTTCTCCGTTTCAAACGAACAATTTCAAAAAGTACCGACAAAGTCCAATAAAGCTCCTCCGGGTTTTTTTTCAAGCGATAAATCTCTATCGTCATCACCGTCCTCAGCGTCTCTAGTCATCTCGAGTAATCCTCCACCTCTTCCTAGTCGAAATAAGTCCGTTGAAAATAACGACGTCATCTCTCTTGATCTGGTCTCCTCGTCTGCTCCGGCAAGAACAGACTCGATGATGCCTTTGAAGAGCTCCTCGATCAGTTCTCCGAGTTTCGGCGGCAGGCATGGGCGGAAGAAAGATCCGAGCGCCAGGGCTTCTTGGTCGGAATCTTCGGTTTTTGCGGCCTGGAAGCCGGACATCATACCGTTTCTTCCTACGAAATCACTCGCTAATTCTTTTCACGACTCGTCGATCGAAGGGTTTCAATCGGTGAGGCAGTGGTGCCATCAGTTTCCAGGCGGCGGGTCGTCGGGTCATAAGAATGCTGGCGTAATAGCCGAGAGGATTTTCACCTCCCCCAAGTGTTCTACGGATTTTTCAGAGCACGTCATATTCGAAAAAGACGAAAACGACGACTGCGGAATGTCCGAGAAACTTCCGGACTTTTGCGGAATGTCCGAGAAACTTCCAGACTTTTGTTTAGTCGATGAAAGCTTAATGAGGAAATCTTCAAAGCACAGAAACAGCGTTACAGAAGAAAATCTCTACTGGGAGTTGGAAGAACATCCGAGCAGTAAAACCACTGGGAAAGTTGAGAGTCGGTTAAGTCATTCCAGCAAAAGCAGCATGAACAGCTCCAGGAGTTTTACAGATTTCATCCTGAGAAAGACCAAAGCACTGTCAGTCGACAGTCCGCTCGGCAAGGACGGACTCGATCAAGTCTCAGAAAAACAAGGAATCGGGTCTGGCGTCGGTAAAGAGAGTTACAGCGTCCCAGTGAAGAAACAAAGCAAAGTCGTGTCATTACAAAGTGAATCGAATGTGATTACAAAAGAGAAAAGACCTGTAAAACAACAATCGCTAATGTCGCCTGCTGAAAGTTCTTCTAAATCAGGACCATCGTCAATACAGGTGACTAAAGAGCTTCTTAATAGCATTGGAAAATCAAATACTGAGGATAAAAGATCGTCTCGGGAAAAATCGGTCCCCGGCAAAAAACCTGCAGTTCCCGAAAAGCCGCAGCGATTGAGGGACTCTTCCAACCAGAGAAGACAGAGGTGTCCTACTCCACCCAGACTTCTATCTCCCAATAGCCTTGATGGGCTTTCCATTGAGGAAATAGCCCACATTTGACAGAGTCTCTATGTTTGTTATAAAATAGTGATTTATGGCTGGGTTCACGATTTAGATCTTTCGATAAATCAAAGCATGTTGCATGCATCATTATTGAAATGAGTTATTTAGTTAGTTTTCATTAGAAATATTATTACTTCTTAGTTCTGTATCACAATGTCATTTTACTCATTCTTCAATTCTTGTCACTCACTCATGGTAGAGTTCAGTTGAAAATTTTATTTTCAAAAACCTTTTCCAAACTTTAAACTTTTTTTTTTTTATGATTTTTTTTTTTCTTCAACTGTGTGAGAGTAACATCAATGAAGGCTCAGTTATATAACTTTCAGATGAATTATTTAACATTTATTAAGTCAAGATTCATATTTTGACACTCTATCTTGGTATGATTTTCTGGTCTGTCAATAAGATTTTGATCTTGAAATAGAAGTTGTTCTACTGCTGGCATTGCTCCAAATGACCTCAATTTTGTCTCCTAACCTTTCCTACCTTTTTAGAAACACTCAAACCTCCACCACGTGTATTGAGCCATTAGAGGCTGCGGCTAAAATCAGGGTGTTCTTTGACGGTTGGGGTTGTCAGTTAGTCTTGAAAAGCAGATGCTAGATATGTTTTTTTTTTTTTTTTGGTATCCACTCAGAAAATTTCATTTTCGTATTAAGATGTGCAGTGTCGTCAGTTTAAAACTTCTCCTGTTTTTAATTTGTGATCTGAGTTCTTTTTTTTCATAATATTCTTATCTTGATAGCCTCAGTTTGTTGCTTTTCAAACAGTTCACTGCTTTGTAATTCTACCAAGTCCAATCCTTTTTCCTTGATGATATTGCTTGTGTGTTGTGAGAGATCTGATTCATTGCAGTGGAATGGTGTGTTTTTTTTATTATTATTATTATTATTATTTTTGTGTTTAGTGGTCGATGATGCACTTTGTACGCACAAACAATTTGATGCACGCTGTCACCTTGTAAACTGTCTGTAATTGCCGATATTCCATCACATTTTTTTGTGTGTTGTAGATGTTGTTTTAGTAATGGGCGTGGATATGGAAATGCGTTGTAATTGTTTTGTTTTCCTGCGTGTCAGATTACTTTTTTGTTTTTCTTTGTAGTTGATTAATCATTTATTTATAAATATATATATGCCATTTTTCACAATTTTATTATTGATGAATCATTCCTAAATTAAAATTCTATTATTATTATAGTTATTAATTTAATTATTATTGTTATTTTTACTTGTTTTATTTATTACTTATTCAGATTACCCTTTCAATTACCTTTTTAAATTTTTACTTAGCAACATGGTAATGATGCTGCTTATTAAAATTTGTTTTGTTTTGTTGCAACCTTTCTGCTTGATGTTACTTTCCGTCAATAATCAATCAAGTTGCCACCCGTACGATATGCATTCCACAACATTGTCTTAAGTGAGATAGATAGCAAGTCAGCTAATTTGCATGAAAACTTCACACTTCTTTCTAACTGCAGCTTTCAGGCTGTTGCTTATTTATTATAAAAATTTATTTTTTTTCGTGTTTCACTTGTTTAATTCTCTAATTTTATTTGATTTCCTGTTTTATTTTCAATCGTGTGAGTTTAAAGCTGACTGATTGAAACTGAGATTTTTCATTTTTATTTAAATTTTTTTCTTATAAATTCTTATTTTTGCAAATCGAAATTGGAATTAAGGATGCAGTTATAAATGTTCACTTTTACTCTATAAATAGTGTCTGTCGTTTTCGCGCGCAAAGTGTTTAAATAAATGTGGCGGTGTAACAATTTCAGTCGGTATTTTTGTAATCTTTACTGTGCTCTGTTATTTTCCGTTGTGTTGTTTTTCATAAAAAATATTTGAGAGTTCACTATAATTGATATATTTAATTAATTAAATAATGCGTTTAAGTCGGTCGGAACCAAGATTATGCTGGACGTGTTGTAGGTCGATGATTAGGTCTAAATTTGTTCAAATGATATGACGGGAAAAGAGAGTAAATTGATCCACTAGTATCATGCTTTGTCGTTTTGGTCGGTTAAGGTGCTAGTTTCGAAAGAGTGCCTATGATTTAATAGCACTATAGGCTCATCAGTAGCGAGTGTAAGGGTGGGGCTGCCTATCGAGTCTCTGGAGTTTTTTACCCAACCCTTTTCTTAACTTAAAAGTTAAAACATTTTGTAACAAATTTTTTGCAGCACCTCTAGTTTGGAATGGTTCCAACAACAAATCTGCAGAAGAGAAACCGTCCTTCGTTTTCAAAAATAAACTCAGAATTGAGCCAAAACGCAAGCTATAAAAGCTGATCTTGTACATTTTAGGACGACCATGAAAGTTATTATATATCCAAACTAAACAATCTATTTAATTTAATTGATATGGAGTTCCTTTAAAAAATTGTGCTTATTTTTTTAGGCAATGAAGTTCTAAAAATTGGTTTGGGTAGAAACAGTGGCGTAGAAATGGGGGGGCGGACGGGGCAAATGCCCCAGGCGGCACTCAGGAGGGGGCGGCAAAATTGAAATATAAAAAAAAATGACGACCTTTTTATAAAAATGGAGGAAAAACTTTAAAAGAGTCGAATTTTTCCACACAACTAAAATCATTCATCTTAGACTCGCTGTATTCCATGCAAATACAGTTATTCAAACAAATTTCCATGCTTATACACAGACATAGAGAGTGTACGGCTGTTAACGCACTTCCTTTCATCATTATTAGAGAACATTACAGCCACACCCCATATTTACACTCTCACATATGCCCACTATCAAACCCACACCGACAATCTGCAAAAACGCCTGCTTCATCCCGTGCAATAATCACTTAATCACAGCTTGAATTTAGCAGGTGTCCATTCTGCCTGTCTTACTGCAAATGCTTCTACCTTCTTTGGCACGGGTGAAAAAGTGTTTGCTTTTTTTTCAGCATCTACTCAGAGATGGGACATCTTGAAGAATAATGTTACAGTGACTGTTAAACGTCTTTCCGATACTCGGTAGAGTGCAAGACAAGATATGATGCTGTTGCTGTTCTTCATAGTAAATTAGAAAAAGTGATCAGAGCCGTGGAGGAACTCCGTGATGGCCAGTCAGAAATCATGGAGACAAGAGGTGATGCCGGGTGCTTTTTATAAACTATTCTGACCTACAATTTCGTTGCGTATCTTCATTTCTGGGTGCGAGTACTGAATGAGATTAACGACTCACAGAAGTACTTACAAACTCGTGGCCTAGGACTTGATGTCTGTGCATCAAAGATGCAGTCGCTCTTGTCTTTCCTGGTCGAAGAGAGAGATTCTGTTGTTTTAGGGGCTCATGCTGCAGCTGTTGCGTTTTGTGAGGAAATGAATATTCCCATGGAAAGACGAATAATGAGAAAGAAACGCTTGCCTAGAAAAAAGACAACAGATATAGGACTGACTATGCAACAGGAAATGCGAATGGAACACCTTAAAGTGATGGATCGACTCACAGCCGAAATTTCCAGACGTACGCAAGAGCTCCGCAATCTTAACATTCACTTTGGCTTTCTGAAAGCAGCCTATTTTCTAGACGTAAATAATAATCCTGCCATGAAGGAGAATGTTAACTGTGTGACAAATACCTATACAGATGTAAATGCGACTAACTTGCTTCAAGAGATAAAACGATTTCGAAAACATGCAAAGAGCTTTTCCGGCATAACGGGAGAACACGTTTCACAGTTTGGATCTTGAGAGATGCTGCAGTGGATTGTGAAGTAGACTCTTATTGAATGCTTACCGAATCTCACTATTCTTCTTTGCATCTTCCTTATGATTGGTGTCTCCGTCGCAAGTTGCCAACGCAGCTTCTCTAAGCTAAAGCTTATAAAAACGTTTCTCCGATCAACCATGACTCAGAAGCGACTTACAAATTTGGCTATTCTTTCCATAAAAAAGAAAGCTGCTGAAAAACTCGATGATGATGAAATCTTGAGTGATTTTGCAGCCATTAAAGCAAAAAAGATGTGATGCTGTACTCTTTCATTCCAGTATATACAGTATATTGCGTTCCTGTATACTATTCATGCTTACAATACTATGTACTACTTTGGTTTAATAACTTCTATTTGGCCTGTTCATAATCATAACCAATAAAAGAAGATTCGTTGAATTATATAAAATATTAGAGGAAATTAGACAATTCGCGTGAAAATTGCTTTAAATGTTGCTAAACTTAAAAACGGAGTTACACCTAATTGGTGCTAATGCACAGGCAGGATAGTTTCGGTGAAGATGCCGAGAAAATTCGTAAAAATTAGGGGCGGCATTTTTCTCCTTCGCCCCTAGTGAAATATTAGGTTACTACGCCACTGGGTAGAAAAACAGGGATTGATTTTTTGTAGCGTTCCTCCCTATTAATACTTTATCAGCAGAAGCTCTGGTTGTCTTAGAAACGAAATTAAGGCTTTAAGCAGATGTTGGGCGGGAGTATGTTACATTTCTTTATATTAACGTCAACTCCTCGATTACGTAAAATAAAGTTTCGCAAGGTAGGTGGATAGGTATGCGTATTCGAAGTGACACCATAATGCAATCTGGCTTAAGAATCAACAATTGCTGAAAAATACTATTTTTTAATTGGTACATAATACAAATAATGAATAAAATGCGTTTATTTAAGCTTTAATATTAAATAAGAAAGAAATGTCAAGGGTTAGCAAGTCGAGTCCAGTTGTCATAACAACAGGTGAAAAAAAGTTACTCGCACTGCTGTCAAACTTTTCTCGTGAGAAGTTGTTAAAGAAAAATGAAAGCATGCTCGTCAATAAACAGAAGTTCAAGTCTTTTCGGCCTTCCTCGGCTAGAGGTAGAATTGAGGTCCAAGAAGCAGAAGATGATTTTGGTGAAGAAATTTCCACTCACCAGAATCAGATTGGTCAAACTAAAACTAAACAACTTTTTGTAAACAACGAGCGTCCAAGAACAGCAGCTGTATCTAGTGAGACGCAGTCTGAATGCGATGGACGATTGGGTGCGTTTCAGAGCAGACGTTATTCACTGACTGGAATGGAAACGGATATGTCAAGTCTTGCCAGAGCTGTTGAAGAAAATAAAATTTTGAAAGCTAGCAGTAATGGGAAATTTAAAGTGAGATAATTTTTTGGGATTAAAACTTGGTGATATAAATGCAGTTTTAGTAATGTGGTGATTTAATTTAGATTGAAGAAAAATTGACTTTGGAGATGCTTGAAGAAATGAAATCAGAATTTGACATGACTAGTGAAGATGGAACAATAAAGCAGGAGTATTTTCGAAAAATTGTAAAAAACAAATTCAAAGATGTTTATTTAAAGGTAACTAATATTACCAGATATTTTTACATAGTTTTTGATAATTTTTTTATTAATTACATTTACTCATTTTCTACTTTTATCAATTACATAAAATAGGACTCTGAAGTAGACGATCTTTTTCGTAAAATAGACTGCTTTTCGTATGGTTCAATAACCTGGGAAGTCTTCTGTAACTACATGCAGTCGGTGTTTATTAAGAACTCCGGTCGTTTTGAAACTGTCAACTCTTCCTTTTTTGATCTTCCTGCAAAACATGCTCCCTCTCCCCACAGAGAACCAGTAATCAGAATCCTAGAATTGGGTAGCAAGGGGAAGAAAAAAGGAAAAAGTGATGCATTTGCTTGCTGTGGAAAAGATGGAGTTATTAGTTATTGGTCTGCTGCATCTCTTCAGATGAAGAAATCAAAGTGTATCTTTGTAAGTATAAATTTAATTTATGGTAATTAAAGATGAGATCGAATAATGTTTGTAAACCAAAAATCTTTTATTTCCACTACGCAAAGTTTTGCGATAAATAAATATATATATATATATATATATATATAACATAGATATTTAATTTTCTATCAGCCATCTGGCTTTCACAGACAGAAGTGGGTGACAGATTTCATTATCATGTCTGACTATAACAAGATTATCATTTCCACTGGGTAAGCCACGAATTAAATAGTTAATAAATAAAACAATAAACTTGTGCTACATTCAACTGATTCTGAATTTGTAAACTGATTATGAAATAGGGAGCGGGAAATACAATTTTACGAACTTTCCTCTTTCGAACCATACTGTCAGATAGGTGGTTTTGAGACGATCCCTCTACAAATGGACTACTGGTAAGTTACAATGTTGAAGTTTAGCAGTGGTTATATTTCAATTCATTCATTTTTAAATTTATTTTTTTTCTGTAAAATTTATCATTGTGCTTATGATTGTCATTACCTCTGCATCATTAATCCATTTACTTTTAAAAATTGCTCTTTTCAATTGCTAGTTCAATCCTATCTTTCTTAAGCAATGGCTCTAGCCTATTTTTGCTAAAGATGGTTTAACCCTATCTTTCTCATGGTTTATTCTGATTTTTCTCTCTCTCTTAAGGGTATCTTCTATCTTTTTTTTAAATGAGTGCTAGGTACTGCTTCTCTTTTGAATTATCTTATAGGAAGATAGGAAGATTTATCAAACCAAAAAAGCTTTTAAAAGTTTCTGTCATGAGAATCTGTACAAACTTCCTTTAAAAATTGGCCTAAGCTTCTAAAATAGTTCTAGAACGTATGGCATCATCATCATTATCACCACCACCACAACTAACATTTCATATACGTTTCAGAAGCCACAATAATGACACTGGATTTATTTCTTTTTAATTATGATTTAATTTTATTCATAACTACCAGCCTATTTAATCGATATCATGTTCTATTTTTAAAACCAGTTCTACAGGCCCCGACAAGTGCATAATTTCATTTGGTGATACAGAAGGTTGTGTTAATATCCTCGTGATCAATTCGGTCAGAGACTGTCTAAGGTTGGACTAAAAAATCTCATTTTGGTTACAAACATGATTGTAAACAATTGTGCTGAACACAATATTGTGATGGTATGGTCATAATATTTGAAGTAATAATGATAATAGCTGTGATGTCAATGACCGTGGTGATAATGTTTGTGATGATAATGACCATGATGATGAGGATTGTGTTGATAACAGGTGTGATAATGAGGATGATAATTTCAGGAATTTGATAATGATGACAATAATGTTAGGAATGCTTATGATTAGGTTGATAACATCAAGGGGTGATAATATAATGGTTGTAATGATAGTGTTAATGCTGATAATGCTTGAAATGTTAAACTCCTGTGTTGACGATATTGATAAATATAGTGTTGACAAAATTGATAACTATTCTTGGATAATAAAGATTACAAATTTCAATAATTTTTAAGCTTCCCGAAATGGTTTTGTTTGAAAAAGATAAAAATCTGATTGCCAAAAATTCTGTGCTGACATTTTGTGATATGTAATTAGCAAAATAACTATATATTCATATATTCATTCACTAATTAGTTGATTAATTCATTCACTAATTAGTTGATTAATTCATTCACTAATTAGTTGATTAATTCATTCACTAATTAATCATTTTTTCTTATCAGCCTGTGGAGAAGCATGAGGTTCCGAATTTTGAACAGCCCATTAATCATCTGATTGATAATTCTTATCAAAATATTTATCACTAATTAATCATTCAATCAGCTGATAAATTTTATCAAAATGTTTATCACTGAACCACGTTAGATAGACTAGTTGTGTTCTGAATTTCCGTAGATTTACTTCATATCTTATCAGTGCGCGATTATTTTTTATTTGAATATTTTATTATTAATACCGTTATTATTATTATTTTCATCATCATCATAATTTCATTTTATTGTTTTTTAATAGTTTAAAATTAGAATGAAAAATTGTTGATTTTGCTTAGTAGGATTGCAGAGTGTGTCTTTTATTATGTAGGTTATATAACACGTAGTTTTGCATTAGTATTACACACATACATACACACAAACATAAATATAAACATACATATAATTAATTAATATTATTAGAAATATTCAGGATAACATCTTGTTATCTGGAAGTTCCTGTTTTGGTGTTCTAAAATTTCCATATATCACATGTTTGCTGTGGGATTGTTGTCACTTAATTTTCTAAAATTTCAAAATGTTTTCATTAATTTACTTATTTTCCTGTGATCTATTTAGATAATAGATAATTTATAGTAGTCTATTTAATATAGTTATTTAAATTTATTTATATAGTTATTTAAATTTATTTATATAGTTATTTAAATTTATTTATATAGTTATTTAAATTTATTTATATAGTTATTTAAATTTATTTATATAGTTATTTAAATTTATTTATATAGTTATTTAAACTTATTTATATAGTTATTTAAATTTATTTTTATAGTTATTTAAATTTATTTTTATCGTTATTTAAATTTATTTTTATCGTTATTCAAATTTATTTATATAGTTATTTAAATTTATTTATATAGTTATTTAAATTTATTTATATAGTTATTTAAATTTATTTATATAGTTATTTAAATTTATTTATATAGTTATTTAAATTTATTTATATAGTTATTTAAATTTATTTTTATAGTTATTTAAATTTATTTATATAGTTATTTAAATTTATTTATATAGTTACTTAAATTTATTTATATAGTTATTTAAATTTATTTATATAGTTATTTAAATTTATTTATTTATTAGCAGTCTAGTTAGATGGTAGATCATTTATAGAGACAACAGTTGAGTCAGAAATCTTTTTAAGTGTGTTTCCCAACATTGCTGCTTCATTTTCATTGCTTAATTTCACTACTTTTCTCGAAACTGTTACTGAACAGTTAAACATTTCAAGTGCTTTTGAGATGAAATAATTATATTCAAATTTTGACACTCAGAACATGGAAAAGAGGTTCACGTGAGTCCGGCATCTCGAGCGTCTTCCTGGAGAAAGTTCTTTCCAACACGAACGTACAGTTTTTCAGGTGGAAAGCTCATCATGATTGGGTTCAACAGGTGATTTAATTATTCTTTATTGTACTTCTGTTTTGTTATTATAAGCAGGTGTTGTTAGGAAATTCCACATTGATTATTATTATTAAGTAGATTTTCATGGAAGCACTATCACACCGGGCATTTGTGGGGCCCACCATCGAACAATAATTAGTACTAGAGATTTTTGTTAAATCTCATTTTATGTTATTTTGCCAGTGCAGTACCACCTCTTTTGATTTTTAGGACTGACAGTGTACAATTGCGTAATACCTTTTATTTCACGCCTGCGCACACTAATTTTAGCAACTGCTGACCACCGCGGCCACCACGTTATGCGAAATTGCTAACATACATACATACATACATACATACATACATACATACATACATACATATATACATACATACATACATACATACAGACATCGGAAATTATGTATGTAAATATATAGACTAAGTATTGAGTGATTGTATGTTTTATCATAGCTACTTATTTTTCACTAGAAAGTTTCTACTTTCGCCTCTTGTAGCAATTTATTTACTTTACTTTTTTATGTTTATATTCATTAAAGGTGAAATACAGCCATGAATTGAGGCAACTGATATCTTGCTCGGAACATGAGAAAACTGCTCTTGTTATAGGTTTGGTGTTCCATCATCATCATCATCATCATCATTTAGTTTTGTGTTACATTTTCTAACTGCAGTAAAACAATGTGATAATAATGATGATGTTGATGATTTCTGTGACACTAATAAAGATGGTGATGGAGTATGAAAACTTGAACATGCTAACCTTTGGCTGTTTTGTGATCATCTTTTCTGTTTGAATTGTTAATCTTAAAATTTCTTGACTTTGTGAGACCTACCTTTGAGAATAAACTCAGATATAACTTTTTTAGCAAGAATACTTTGTTTTAATGTTGTAGTTCTCTGAGAATAAGCTAGGTCACTATTGATCAGTCAATGATGTAAAGCGATTAAAATATCTAAACAACTACATCAGGTTGTATCGAAGCTAGCACCATGGGTGGTCAGAAATCGAAGAAAAACTCCATCAGTAGTATCCAGAGCAGGAAAATATCCAATGGCACGGTTCCATTCGGTTATATGACCTGTAGTTCAAGGTCGAAGTCTGATGAGGCAACATTTACAGTTTGTAAAGGAGTGAAATGTTTTGACGTTTCAAGAGTGAGAAACTGCATTGTCACGGGAGGTCTGTTTCTTGTTTTATTTCAATTTATTTTTTTCATTGTACTTTTCATAAAAAATTTAATTTCAACAAATATTTTACTAAAAATGAAACCTTGCCTGGGTTTCTTTTGGGTTTTTCTCTTTTTTTGTTCATAAAACATAAATAATGAATTGATTTTTTTAAATGACTAAAAATTAATTTATTTTTTTAAATGACTAAAAATCATTTCCTTGATGAAAACTACATCCATGTAAAATTTTGGAACAAATTGCTCTACCGCTTTGAATGTGATAAGCGAACAAACATACAAACACACACATAAACAATGTCTTATATATATATATAAATACAGAAGAATCTGAAAAGTTTGTTATCTATTTCTACTCCAGGCATGGATAGGAATATTCGAATGTGGAACCCCTACCTCACCGGCAAGCCGATTTCTCTTCTGAGGGGGCACGAATCTCCGATTGTGTGCGTTTCTGTTTCTGATGAGGAGAACAAGGTCTACACCGTCTCTGCCGATAAATGTCTTTTTGTGAGTCTCCTTCCGTAAATTAATAATACTTATTAAAATTATTCATTAAATTAAAAACAATGAGTTTTTAATTGATTTTTATCGATGGTACTTAAAATACACTTATTAAAATTATTCTGCGACACAATTATAAATAATTAATTCCATCAACATTGTTATTATTATTATTATTTATACTATTAATGTTATTGTTATGATGATCATCATCATTTTACCTTTTCAGGTTTGGGATCTTGTAAACCAGTGTGCATTGCTGTCATGCCGACCGAAAAGTCACATGATCCCCGGGGACGTGCAGTCGTGTCGGTATTGCACGTCGGGAAGGTACATGGTGGTTGCTACGGAAGCTATAAATGTGATCAATCAGAAGTTCCAGTTGAGTTTATTGGTTTTATATATTAATATTTGATGTATTAATCTTATTCTCATTTGAGTTTTTTTTATTGTACTTTGATTTTTTGATGATTGAATATTACTGGATTACTTTAGACCAGGGTTATTATGTTTATCATTCTAATGCTCTAATTTAATAAATATTCATGAGATGATACATTGACTAATCAGGCCACAGCACCAAGATGATAATTTATCAACTCACGGAGTACCGGTGCACACCGTTGTTTACAATTCTGTGTTCCAGCATCTTGTCAGTGCATGTGAATCCTCTGTTAGTAGAATTCATTTATTTTTTTTTTAGTTATGCTGTTTTTATTCGCCATTCAATCTGAAAAGGGCAATCGGATTTTCTGACTGTGTTTTTTATGAATATAGTGTTTTGTTAATTATTTTATTCATGATTTTTTTTTAATTTTTATAAACACTCATTAAAAGAACATAAATAAAAAAATTAATAAATATTTTGGTGCTTATTATAATTAATCAAATCGTCTAATATTTTCTGTGTCCTGTAAACTACTTAACGACTTTATAATAATATTCCAGTTTGTGTGTGTGTTATGTGAGGGCTGCCTGCATTTAATATTGTCTTAGACTAGAAGTTTATTAGATAACCATAAGCATCGCTTTTTGGTTACCAAAAAATTCTTTTATTGTTTACTTTATTAATCTTGGTATATTATTTTTCAAATAATTCATGCACAATTAATATTTACATATCTACTTTCAATACAAAAAGAAATTGTAATGATTTTTATATCATGACTTTTAAAAAAAAAAACCTGCTTAAAAATGGTTAAGTTTTTAGTTCTACTTTTAAAAAAATAAATGAATAAGAAATATAAGTTTTTAATTAACCAACAATGTTTTATTCAGGTAGTAAAAATGTGGGACATCTTTACGGGTAGAAAAGTTTTTCAGTTTGATGCTAATCAAGACAACCAGACAATCACCTGTTTGTCATTGGATGATACATGCAGAAGGTAGGATGTTTTAACCTAAATTTGATTAGAATATTTAGAACTGCTATCACAGATAATAAATGAATATTAGTTATGCATTACTAGTTTGAAATCATAGTTTTAGTGTTTCCACATTGTATGCCATTTTTTTATCGAATCTAGTTTTGAGGCTTTTTACTAAACTGCATAATTTAAAAAAAAATGTTGGAACTGCTTATATTATATATTCTTGATAAAATTTGAAAGGCAAATATTATCATTATTTTTCTTATCAGATATACGTATACGCACACCAATGCCATGCTTATGAGATTAAAACATATTTTGTTTTAAAATCATTTGATTTAATGATTCTTGATTACCATTTATTGTAACAAATCGTTTTTCTTATGTGAAAATTACAGGCTGTTTTCAGGGGGTAGAAGTGGACTGATTCATATGTGGAATTACAGCAATGGTGAACTTCTCAGAACTCTTTCACCATGTAAAAATATTTTTTAATTTTGTTCAAGCAGTAAATTTTCTATTATTATTGCTTTGTTTATTACAAACTTTTGTTTAGGTTACAATCTCTGTTTGTGTGTATGTGTCTTTCTCTGTACACAAATTTTGCAAGTGAAATTTAAGCAGCTTTTTGACTAGCAAGAAAGCTGAAACTTTCAGCATAGCTTTATATTGGATGACAATACATGATTCAATTAAATAAAAACAACGTAATTTGGACATTTTTAGCATACATACACACAGACACACATCGAGTGTATTTGAAATCAAAGTTTGTGTTAAAAAAAATTTTTTTCCTTTACTTGTTTTTAATATTAATAACATTTGAACTTTTTACAGCTTGCAAGTATAATGGTGAAATATGTAGCATGACTTATGCAGTTTCAAACAATACCAGGTTTGTGATTAATCGTAAATTTTTACTAATCGTTTTTTATTATAATTCAATTATTGTATCGTGAATTTCAGATTTCTTGTGAGCGTGGGATGGAACAAACAGATAACATTGTACTTGGATGAAGTTGAAGAATTCAAGCAAACACAACAGCCAATGGATTACTGGCCCGATGATTTAGTTAGGAGGATTGAGTATTTATAATTCTGATGATTACGTGAGCCTGTTAGAAATTACAAGTGATCAATGTTGGTTTAAATCCAGATTTAAATTCCATGATTGCATATTAAATGTAAAACACGCAAATGTGTGTAACTTTCTCGTAATTTAATTGACCAGGCTCAAGGTCACGAAGATGACATAATTGGCATCACCTTTTGTCCTTGCAACATCTTGGTGACATCGAGCTACGACGGTGTTATCATCGTTTGGAATATTGTGTCAGGTCACAGGATATGCTCTTTCATGACCCCGCGAACTGGGTCGTCTGTTAACCACAAGAGAAAAAATTGTCATAGTTCAGGGCAGAATAGTAGCAGAAAAATGGAAGCCTGGTGCAATGATGATGATGATGATAATGAAAGTGATAATGAGGACAACAGCAAAGTTTTAAGGGAAATGAGTGAGCTTATTTTATGTTCAGAATTAATTTAATTGAATTTTATCTGTCAGTAAATAATTTTAAATTATAATCAACATTTTAGCTCCAAAAGTTCATTTGCTGAAGAACCGTTGCGGCATAAAGTCTCTGGCCAATCTCGTCAGTCTCGGATCGAAAGGTCAAGTTCATTTCTGGAATGTTTTAAAAAGTGGAGGAAAATATGTGGCTTCTTTCAAGGCTGTAAGTTGATAATAATTTGTGTTCGGTTATTAATTAGTCTTTTATTTAATACTTTAATTTTGATAATCTATTATCTACTATCATGTTTTGCCAACAACCAATATGTGGGAGCATAGGATAGAACAAACAGATGACGTTGAACTTGGATAATGTTGATGAATTTAAACTATATAGTGAGGAGAGAGCGAGTAGGAAGGAGGAGAAAGGAGGAGAGATGAGTAAAAAGGAGAGAGAAGGAAGAAAGAGAAAGGAAGAAGGAGGAGAAAGGAGAGAGGAGAAAGGAAGAGAGGGTAAGAAGGAGGAAAGAGGAGGATGAAGGAGAGAAGATGAAGGAAGGAGAAAGGAAGAAGGAGGAGAGAAGATAAAAGAAGAAAGAGGAGAAAAGAGAAAGGAGGAGGAAAGAAAAGAGGTAGGAAAGAGGATAGGAGATTTAAATTGGCCACTGAAACATCACCATCATCCTGATCCAAACAGAAAACCCATGTCTTGGGAAATATTTTGAGGGAACATTGCTAAAATTAAGTGTTTTCCTTGTTACTAAATTTCTCTAATAAATCAGTTTTTTTTCTTTCGTGTTCAAGCTCAGCGAGGACAGCCAAGCATCTCTGGTAGCCATGGCAACAGACCCGCTGGACAGACTGCTAGTTCTCGGAGAAAGCGAAGGATTCGTGAGAGTGTGGAATATCGAGAAGTTTTGTAATAGTGGTGCTGCAAGTTCGGTCGGACAACCACCATGTTTGTTGAAATTTTTTTTTAAACATGTATTTGACAATTTAGTTTTTTTTCTAGTTAGCATTTTTTTTATTTTATTTATTTGATAATGAACATAAAAAAACTTTTTATATGTTTATGTTTATTTTATATGTAAATTTTTATTGTGAAACTAAACAATTATTGTTCTTTTAATCTCAAAATCCAAAAAGTTTTTTTACGTATCTAAGAATTTGTATCTTTTATATTGAAGTGCTGTACCAGTGGCGTTCGCATGTTGTTGAAGTTACCTGCATTGAGGTCATTGAAAAAGTTCAAGACCTATTTGTTGTGACCTCATCTGTTGATGGTAATGTCAGAGTCTGGAATATATTTGGACATCATGTGGGTGAGTAGAAGAAGAAGTTATCTAAGATAAAATTTAAGAAGGCTAACAATGACACAATGTATCGGATATAAATATTTCCTTTATTATTTTTTATATTTCATTGTTAGGTTAATTTGTCTATGTGAAACAGATATTAAATTATTAATTGATTACTTTTCAGTAAGTCATATATATTATTAATAAGCAATAAGAATGGACTAAAGATCATTGCATTGATTGAATGTTTATTTTTGTTAATGTTAAAAAATCTAGAAAAAATATCAAAACTTGTTTATTGCAGTCTGTGTCAATTTTTTTCTAGCTGTTCACGTGTTCTGTTATTAAAAATTTGATTTGTGTTGCAGTCGAACATTGTATTAACCATTATCAGAAAGTTAATATTAACTCAATAGGAACTTTTGGTCAGGAAAAATGGAGGCTTTCCAACCCGTCAACGTTCACCCATCCGCGGGTTCCACACGATGTACTCATTCATCCTAAAAGTCTACCCATCCACCCATCACTGCCTGATAAACGTCTTACTGCTTATCAAGTAGTTTTTGAAGAAGATGACGACAATTATAATGATGATGATGATGATTATAAATGCTTTGACACCCAAGATAACAAAAAATGCAACAGTGGTATCAACAAAATAAACAATGTGGAGAGAAAACATGAATTGGTTGATAAAACTTGTATGAAAGTTCTTTCTGCAGGTAGTTATGCTGAAAAAGTAGGAAAGAGGCTCTGTTCAGGAAGTCAGGGCTGTGGAAGCAGTGCTGGCAGTTCTGGTTCTGAATGCTGCGGTGATGGTTACGGTGAAGAGAGGAAGGGATGTCGCAGTGGTGGTAATAATAATAATAAAGATGAGAGATGTCGAAGTGGCTTCGTTTACAAAGGAGTTATAACCAAAGACAGCAAAAAAATTAAATGTGAAAAACAAAATGATAAATTACCCTTGCAGCAGGCTAGTTAAAAAAATTTTGCTATTTTTTCATGAGAATAATTTCTAAGATAACAAAAAAATTATTTTAATTATTAATCTATAAAGAAAAATTCATTCTTATTCTTATTCTGTTCTTTAAACTAAATCTGTTTCTGACAGCCCAAAGTCAGCTTGGACACAAAAGAGCAAATTGTAAAAGATCTCATCAATGATCCTGGCTTTAAATCTGGTTCGGGCAAAAGGTTAAAATTAAGTTCCAAATTTAATGATCCAGAAAAAAAAATTTTCTTGCCAATACATAAAATTAAATGTAACCATTCCATCGGTCACCAAAAAGGTTGAGATACGAAAAGATGAAATCAAAACCATCACACTACAGTGGACCGAGCAGTTACATCCGGTTAAAGTGTCACGACCTTCGTCCGGTTCTTGAACTCGAACTTCCGACCCAAATTAAAAGAGTCAAAGGCAACCAGGCCCTTTCTTTTCTTGCTGAACTAACAAAGACGTGATTTCAACGGTCTTAACTCATGGATGCAGCACTTCTTCATTAAAATTGTCATTATAGTATACTTGATCAGTGCTTCCGTCATTTTTATCTTGAGCACAGAGTTTTCGGGTTGTCCACGCTGTAACGTTTTTACACCGAATTATTTATTACGTAGATGTTGTTTTGAGAAAATCTTTTATAGGTATTTGTTGAGAAAAACTTTGTAATTGTTTTTACTTGAATTTCTGAATTATTCCCTGATCACGTGCTTTACTGGGTTCAAACTGTCATTGTTTTGAGCTTTTATATATTTTAAATTCAATAAATTTATTCCGGTGATGTAGGTATGTCATGGATGTGTCTAAATAAGCTCAGTTTATAATAGTACAACTGCCTGGCGTTTTAAAGTTAAAAAAAAAAAGAATATTGAACTTTTTATAAGAAAAGTAGAAAAAAGATAAAAAGAGAAAGAAAAAAATATAGATAAATAAAAAAAAGAGAAAAAACTAGAAAGAAAAAGGGGGACAAAAAACAAAGAGAAAAATAACTTTTTTAGAGTTGGTTTCTGTGAAGCCGTTAAATAAAAGAACACCTCAAAATTCATTAAAATGATAAACATTCGTTTCTTATTATTTTTCAAGACTCAAACATAAATTGCAAAATTATAACAAAATTGTCAATAACTTGTAGTGGCTTCATAACCACCATCAACATCATCATTTGTCTTATATTTTTCTTTCCATACCCCGCTACAGAAACAGCAACAAGAACTAGAGCATGATTAACATTAAGTTGTATCGATTTCATCATCATCAAGCAGCTTGGAGCCTCATCAATTCCTCCCTCACTGCTTCAATTAGTTGTTCTCTCGGAACCTTTCTCTGTTACGAGTTCAAAATCAATAAAAAAAATTCAATAAGCTTTGAATAAATATGCATTAAATGAATTGAAAAAAGTTTGATGAATTGGCATTGTAATAATACATCAGAAATAACGAGTCAGAACACTTAAAACAAAATTTCACTCACATCTTGTCTCGCAGCAACATCTCTAAGTGTGACCATGCCCTCCTTAAGCTCTCCTTCTCCAATGGTGACAGCCAGTGGAATTCCGTTCTCTTCACAAAACTGTACCTGATTCATATACTTTGGATTATATTTGTAGGAATGTTCTGCCTGTTGAAATATATTTGAAATTATTTAACTTTAAACGTTTTTGTTTCATCACCATTTAAAAAACTATTGTTACTAACATAAATTAAAATTACAGAAAACCACATTAACATCAATTTTTATAGAACAATTAGAAAAAATAATAATGGTGAGCTCCTCATTATATAAACCTCCAACCTTAATATCGTTATCCCAGAGAATCCTGCATAATTCAGCCCTCTTATCCGTGAGACCTTTCTGGGCAGAGATGACGTATACCTATAAATAAAATAATAATAATAAAATAAATAAAAACAATACAACTTCAGAGAAACAGATGTTTGACAGATATTTTATTGAACTACCTCTGTTTCTGTCACTCTTTTCTTTGTTCCCTCTTTAGATTGCTTCTGTTCCAAAATAGAGAAAATCCTTTCGATCCCAAAACTTATTCCAACGCAAGGCACCTTGATACCTTTGGGGTCAAACATCCCCACAAGGTCGTCGTACCTGCCACCACCTGCAATGCTTCCCACCCCACCTGTTTCTTCAGTTGCATCATTCTTGGAAGGTTTCTCTTTCACAATGTGCTGTTTATCTGAACAAATTGAACATGAAAAATGTTATAGTGTCGTGCAGAAGTGACCTTCACCTCTACTATGAAATAACAATATCACAATGACCTACCTTGCACTACAGCCTCAAAGATGACTCCTGTGTAATAATCCAGTCCCCTAGCCAGACTGAGATCAAACTGGACCTGATGTTTATTGAAAAAAAAATAACAATATAAACAACATAATGATAAATCAGATTGTGTTTTGTGAATGTCACCCTCAAAAATCAGATTCAGATATCATAATAATAAAGTATTTGGTTTAAGTGAAAGTTCAGAGGGTCAAGCTGATCCAGTTGAAAGTATCAACAAGTTTTTTGAAGGCAAGCACCTGTTTATATTTTCATTGGTCAGCTTTAGTGAAAAAGCCTCAACAAGAATTCAGTGTAGTTGTCTTTTCAAGAACATTGTGCCGCTATAACCTCCATAGTTAAGCCGTGACTACCAAATTAAACTTTCAATGGATAAAAAAACTACAAATAACAAAGAGATTACAGCAGGTAATAAATATTACCATGTCAAGTACTCCGTAAATTTCACAGTATTTGAGAAGGAGAGCCATGTCTTTGAGTCCTTCAACAGCCAGTTTTTCTTTTGTCAGCTTTGCATCACTGGTGAGTTTCTCTATAAGATCTTTGCCACCTGCATATTATGAAAAATATCACCTGTTAGAATAAGTGGTAACCATTTGATATTTACAGATAAGTTTTTAAACTGTACATGGTGAAGCAAATACTTTTAAAACATTATTAAAATAAAAAATAACATCCTTAAAATCTGTTGTGTTATCTTTAGTTAAGTACAATTAATTTCATTGTTCACCAGTAAATGTTTCAATGCTTTTTTTCAATTATAATTTATTACAATAAAAGTATCTATGTTAAATTTTTTGCAGACACCATTTGATTTCAACAAAACAAAATATATAAATTCAGTGTTTGAATTAAAATAAAATGCTGTGTTGTAAACTTTAAGCTGATTCATTACAGTATCGCAATATATATCAATTATTTACAGCCTCTCATATCCTACAAAAAATATGCCTTTTTATCGAAATACAACATAAATCACAATGCAAAATTAGATGATTAATAGTCCCTCACACTCACCCATGCAAGCAGACATCCATCAAAGCACAGAAGCCAGTACACACACATACTAGAGTACTGCTCTGGTCGATTTTTCGCGACCCGAACCTTTTCATAGGTCAAATTCTCAGGTCTCGTCCATTTTAGGAGGCCTAAAATTCCTATACTAGAGCTAGACAGTGACTAGTAAAGGAGTTTTGACATCACACCCGGCCCATACAGTACTCTAACAGATACACTTATCATCAAATCATATAAGGAAGACCAACCATGAAGTCTGACATATTCACCAATCTCATCTGCACAAGATTCTTCTAGGCCTTTTTCATTAACCATTTCGTTCTTTACTTCTTCCCATGGAGTCTGTAGTAAATGAACAATTTAACAATTTACAAATAAATATTATCATCACTTTTACAAATAAAACTTATTAAAACATATTTTTAACTAATAATTTATCGAATAACTTTATATAAATTTTATAATAGAACAGAAACAATTCCAAACAACTATAAAAAAACACTAATGACACAAACATTACAACAACCTACCTTATCAAGTTTATCGACAGCAGAACTGATTGCTCGGAACTTCTCTTGGGGAACTCCGCAAGCAGCAAACATTCCATCGAGAATCTTTCTGTGGTTAATCTGTGTGTCAAAGTGGTTTTAAACATCTAGCAGTTAGAAATGGAATTTAAATGGCATCATGTTGTAGATTCATCTTCTAAGTAATTAAAAAAATAGCATCCTCATAAACCAAAATAGCTCAACTTATCTTTTATATGTAAACTTCTTAACACATACCTTAATTTATGTAGCTTGTAAACTAAAACAGCCTGTAGCTTATGCCTAAGAAAATACGCTGAACATATTTATATGCTAGTGTAACATCATAATTTATCGAATAATAAAAATTACAATTACATACAAAAAGAGTCCAAAATAAATACTAAAATTAAAAAAAAATGCTCTTATCTTCCTTAACCCCTTCAAGTTCTTTCAAAACACATTTAGGCTTCTTAAGAACAAACCTTGATAATGATCTTGCCAATGTTGAGGGAGGTGAGGATTTCAGCCGCCAGTCGTACACACTCGGCATCTGGAAGCATTGGATCGTATTCCCCTGCTATGTCAAAATCCTATAAAACAAAAATATCAACATTAACTTACATAAATAATACAAAAAATATCAAAGTTTTAAAAAATATGCAGTTTAATTCTACATAAATAAAAATTTATATGTTAATAATAACTTAATAATAAACATAACTAATATCACCTGCCCAATATTCTTCACAAAATCTCTTAAAACTAAAAGGTAATTTTTCATTATTAATAACCTTATGTGTGGATAACACAAAAGAACTTACTTCTTCCTCTTTCGTGCATTTTTAAAGTTTTTATAGATTTATTATTTCATTTATATTTTTATAGAACATAATTTTTGTTAATAGTAGATTTCAGATTTTTAAATTTGTCTAAAATCCAAAAATGAATGAAAAAAGTTATAAAAATAACCAATATATATTTGTAATCCTGATTAGGAGTCATGCTGAATACTACAGACATACACAAAAATAAAAAGTTGGTTGTAAAAATTAGCTTTAACATGTTTTTTTTTAAAAAAAAATGTTTTTTTAGAGTCAAATTTTATTTGTCGACAACCATCATCAACAACTAATTTATCAAAGAAAAAAACAAGAATCAACATAAAAATTCATAAGCTAACACATTGGTAGAATTCTCTGAATCTTCCTCTTGTCATGGCCGGATTGTCTCTCCTGTATACCTTGGCAATGTGATATCTTTTGATACTCTTTATTTTGTACATGGCAAGGTACCTTGCAAATGGAACCTGAAGAAGAAGTTAGCGGTTCGAGTCAGATGAAGATATCCGTTGATATTTTAAATTAAATGATTCAAAATTCAAATGAATTTATTGAATAGAAAATATAAAAAATAAACAAATCTAAATGTTAGAAATTTTATGAAACATTTGAAATTTTTATAGTGTTATATACAAATATAATGCTCCTAGTATTCTGAGGCTATGACCACTCGCAGTTACGAATGGACACATCATCATTATCGATTAACAAGCAAATAAATTCAAAAAATTCCAGAGAAAAAACCAAACAAGATCTAACAGTGAGATCGTATCTGAGGGACAGTGATTCACCTCCCTGATCGGCAAGGTCATAAATCAACTTGCTGTCTTCTCCATACTTTCCCGTCAGAGTCTCCTGGAAGGTGCAAAAATAATATACAATAAAAAAAAGAATATTATAAAGACATTTTTTCAAATTATTTGATCTATAATTAATTTATATAAAAAAATAATAAAATATCTGATTCATAAACAACAAATTATAAAGTAGTTTATAAGCAATACATTGACCAGTCCCCAGAGATCTTGCGAGTACTTATGGTACGTGTACGAGTACTTGAAAAACGTACTCGAGTACGAGTATCAAGTACTACATCTCTGCTACTCAGTACTGAGTGAAAAACGAGTACGAGTACCAGGGCTTCAAGTACGAGTACTTCAAAAACATACTCAAATAAAAGTACGAATACCAAGTACTACATCTCTGCTGGTCCCTTACACAGAATTTAAAGTAACTAGATATTGCAATTGAAAAAAGAACACCATAATTTTTTTAAATTAATCTATAAATAAAAATTATAAAATATTTATTTCATAAACAATATATAAAGTAATTATTAAACATGAAATACATTGACCTGTCCCTTTCACAGAATTTAAATTGACAACATATTGCAATTGAACTAATTTAAACAACATTTAAGTTATTCATTTATCTCATCCATTAAACCAATTTAACCCACTTTAAGCTCAAAAACAGGAGTGTCAATGGAGACTGCACCGTGCTTTTTGAAGCACTTTGTGATTTTCTGAAAAGCTTCTTCCTTTATCGCCATCTGAAGAGGAGTGTAGTCTCTTGTGCCCTAATTGTTGAATATTATTTATTAAAAAATACTTCTTACTGATATTTGAAATAATTTAATAATAGATCGTTATCTCGTAAAACAACTAAGCTTTGTTAAGCGTGTAATCGTATGGTCTTTGTCTTGTAGTAAGGAAAGACTCTTTTATTTTCTCATAATTATAAATGCTTCCATGCCGACCCAAAAAATTTCCACACTTAAATAGTTTGTAATAATAAATGTGATTTCACTTTTCATATGGTCACTAAATCATATCATAAAATATCTAACATGTCATTAAATAAAACTTTTTTTTATATAAACGTAGAACAGACAAAAAGATATAAACACATCACAGAAGCAAACAAAAGAAACTATGCCAAATAACCAACAAACCTTGGGACACTTAAGGATGAACTTTCCCTTGTTTGCTCCATCCCCAAGCTCTGCCTTCATTGCTAGAAGGTCCGCCACTTCTTTCTCAATCTATATTTAAAATTTATTTTACACATTTTCATAAACGTTGTCTGAGAAGCAATAAGACAATAGAAATAAGTTTCATAATTACTAAATGACAACATGGTCAGAAAAAATATGAATTCAAATTAATTAAAATTTTACAACTAATATATATTTACAATCTGCACCCTGCATCTCATTTTTGTGAATATATCTTATTTGCTGATCATATTGAATCATAAATCTTTTTTTTAAATAATCTCTAAAAAAAATCTCTAAATAATTTTCTTTTAATGCTACAATAAACAATTAGTCAATCAATGCTTTCGATTGGTCCTGGGTTAAAAAACTTTATAAATACATAATTTTGATCAGTTTTCTAAATCAATGTTTCTGTTTCTTTGTTGTTTCCTCAGAATCATAACATTGTAAACATTGTAAAATATGAATTCAAATTAATTAAAATTTTACAACTAATATATATTTACAATCTGCACCCTGCATCTCATTTTTGTGAATATATCTTATTTGCTGATCATATTGAATCATAAATCTTTTTTTTAAATAATCTCTAAAAAAAATCTCTAAATAATTTTCTTTTAATGCTACAATAAACAATTAGTCAATCAATGCTTTCGATTGGTCCTGGGTTAAAAAACTTTATAAATACATAATTTTGATCAGTTTTCTAAATCAATGTTTCTGTTTCTTTGTTGTTTCCTCAGAATCATAACATTGTAAGCGTTGAAAAAATTTGCTCGCTAGCGATTCGTAAGACGAACAATAGCATGCAATTACAAAAGACGTACAATGTTCGCTCCACCGTGGGGCCACTTTAAAACTTTTCATATTTTCAATGATATCGTTTATTTATCTCTTAAACTTATTAAATACTTAACTGAGCTTACCTTTTTGAATGGACGAAATCGTGAAGTTTGAGACATATTGTTAGGAGGTTTGTTTGAAAATGAACAAGATCCATTAAATGAATGGAAAACGGTGGGATTGAACATTGAGTGTTTAATGGCGGTTGGTTGAAATAATCGACAAATTGACGAGCGAGTAAATCGCATGGTTGTGGCGGTCGGTTTGAGTGGTTTGAAGAAAACAAAAACAATTCTATGTCAATTTACCAGCTGATCAATGATGCTACAAACAAAATTCTCACATTTAAAAGCTCATGCACAACAGGGTGAAAACAAAAGACAATGGCCCAATAATATGGGTTTGAGACAATTTGAGACCTTTTTCAGATCACCAGTAATGAAGATAAATAAAATATTAATTGAAACAGATAAGAAAAATTAAAAATGTGGTTATATTCATATTTTACGATAAAATTACTAACGACTGAATAATATTAATTTTAATATTAAAAAATATCCTTCATAAATTCATTAAATTTAAATTAGAACATCCACATAACTAGAACAACCTAAATTCAAACCAACAATTATTTAAATAATAATTAGAATTTTATAGTAAAACATAAAAAAAATCCATCCACCAAAATTATCAGTTAATAATGAAATAGTCCTATCAACCCCAAGCCACATGGGCACGGTAAAGCCCAGCGATGATGCAACATCGGCTAAAAATGTGGAAACGTAAAAACAACCAGAAGTTTTTTATAACTTCACCTCTTGAGCTGAAGCTTTTTGATTTTTCAACTCCCTAATTTTTTCTCCTTGTTCTTTAATTTTAATAGACAATTGATCAGACATAGCGGCTGCTAACGGGGTATTTACTATATTTACTAATTCTAGATAATATCTATGTACCATAGATATATATGCTATGTACTATATCTACTATTATATCTATGCTAAAGCACAGATATAATATTGGTTGTAGATGACATTTATGATTTTAGAGGTAAACAAAACAACTAAAAAGTTAAAAAATAAAAAACTATAAACGGGTCAAAACTTGAAATATATGAAAAAAAACTCATTTTCTACACCGGTGTCTTCAATCCAACAAATCTGTTCCTCTGTCAATCCAGCAAAACATGGCTTAACGATGCCGAAGATGCAACATTACGTCGCGTTGTTCCTACTGGTCGGTATGCACAAAACCAAACAGTTCAAAGCATAAGGTACCAATCATTCATCACAACACGAAAAAGAGTCGTATGCCGGATCGCGCGGTCGCTGCTATTGCCCCGGCGGTTAGCCGTGGAAATAATCGGTAAAATTGCTAATGAGCCGGCAGTCGCGCCGTAAGTATACCTAAAATTAAACCCTAACCCTAACCATAAACCTAACCCTATCCCTACCCCTAACCCTTTAGAAAATATGTACATCTTTATCAATTGATCGAAGAATCAATTGTTTTGGCAAAGCTGTCGGCTCAGTAGCAATTTTACCGCTTATTGCCCCGTAAACGGCGCCTACTGCTTTGGTAATAATTATAACGGATCGCGCCGCCTCTGCGGTAAGTTCTTGTTGTCGGGGGTTTCATTTCGATCTCGCAACTTTTGGGTCCCAATGGTCCCAAACGCCCAATCACTTTACTACAACGCGGCAGCAATCGACAAGCCATATATCCTCTATGTATGGAATGCACAGTCAATTGGAAAACCACGTACAGTCGAACATTTTATGAGCTCATGTGTGGATATTGCTATAATTACAGAAACACACTTAAAACAGAGTAAACATCCAACCAAGTTCTCATTCGTATATCGATAGTGCTTTCGTCACGACAGGATTGATCGTATAGGTCGTGGAGTGGCCATCTATGTGAAAAACATTTATGCAACAACGGTATTTAATTTGGAATCTGATGCGAGCAGAGCTCACGAGCTACTCTGGGTCAAGGTCAAGGTATTAGGAACGAGTCATCGTGAAGTCATTGTGAGTGCACTTTACCATCTAAAAAGCAGAACAATTTCTGGATCAAATAGAATCCTCAGTTGAATTGTTACTGATGGATTCGCCGAGTGCTTCAATCATTTATGATGGGGATATATATATATATATATATATATATCTATATATATAAAAGAACATGTCCTGACTGACTGACTGACTGACTGACTGACTGACTGACAGATGACTGACTGATAATCAACGCCGAACTCAAACGCCTCATCCTAGGAACGTGAAATTTGGAACTTATATTACTTTTATAGCGTAAACATCCGCTAAGAAAGGATTTTTGAAAATTTTGCTCCTGAGGGGAAAAAACTGGAAAACAAACTTTTTTCTAAAACAATGTATATCTCGAAAACCAAAAATAAGGAGATTTTGAAATTTGGTATATAGATTCTTTTTGAAAAATAAAAAGATACCTGTTTCACCATTTTTTGAAAATTCGGTTTCCCGGACCTCAAATGTGGGTTGGAAAATTGGGTTATTTGGTTTTTAAAGTAGCTTCTACTCAAAAACTGTTACTGCTACAGGAGTAAAAATTAGTATTTAGTTTCTACTCCAAAAATAATGAAACACGTGTTTTAGCATTTTTTGAAAATTTGGTTTCCAGGACTTCAAATGTGGGGTGGAAAATAGGGCTAATTGTCTTTTATAGTAACTGCTACTCAAAAACAGTAAATACCACAGATGTAAAAATTATTATTTAGTTTCTTTTCTAAAAATAAAGATATACGTGCTTCACCATTTTCTACAAATTTAATTTCCCGGACCTCAAATGTGGGTTGGAAAATTGGGTTATTTGGTTTTTAAAGTAGCTTCTACTCAAAAACTGTTAATGTTACAAAAGTAAAAATTAGTATTTAGTTTCTACTCTAAAAATAATGATATACGGGTTTCACAATTTATTGAAAATTTGGTTTCCAGGACTTCAAATGTGGGGTGGAAAATAGGGTTATTTGGTTTTTAAAGTAACTGCTACTCAACAACTGTAATTGCCACAGATGTAAAAATTAATACTTAGTGTCTACTCAAAAAAAAAGATATACGTGTTTCATCATTTTTTGGGTTATTTGGTTTTTAAAGCAGCTGCTACTCAAAAACTGTTAATGCTACAGAAGTAAAAATTAGTATTTAGTTTCTACTCCAAAAATAATGAAATATGTGTTTTAGCATTTTTTTAAAATTTGGTTTCCAGGACCTCAAATTTGGGGTGGAAATAAGGATTATTTGATTTCAAAATAACTGCTACTCACAAACTGTAAGTGCTACAAATGTAAAAATTAGTATTTTGAAGTTTTGTGCCGGTTAAAAGTAGCTAAGTCCAGTTTATCATCGGCCGGGCCAAGCCGTTATTTTAGAGTTTTCACACGGGCCAGGCCAAACCTTAAATCAAAGTGGGACGGGCCGAGGCTTTTCACTAAGTATATAGATAATTTAGTGATTTTAGGGTCTTCAGTTTGGCCGGGCCAAACCTGAGGTCAAGGTGGGACGGGCCGAAGTTTTTCATCAAGTATATAGAACTTCTAGGCCTGTAAAAATGGGCCGGGCCTAATTCAGACGGGCTGTGCCGGGCCAGGAGTTTGGGTTTTTAAAACGGGCTGGGCTAATTTGTCGACGGGCCGAGCCGAGACCTAAAAAAATGATCTCTACTATGGATGCACGGTTCAAACTCTCTAATTTCATGCGAGCGAAGCCGCTACGGGCACTGCTAGTATATATATATATACATAATTTTCTATGTCTGTATGCATGTATGTATGTATGCATGTATGTATGTATGTATGTATGTATGTATGTATGTATGTATGTATGTATGTATGTATGTATGTATGTATGTATGTATGTATGTATGTATGTATGTATGTATTACCAATTTCGGATAACGCGTGGAGACCGAGGTGGTCAGCAGTTGATAAAATTAATGCAATTATACACTGTCAGTCATAAAGATCAGAAGAGGTAGTGCTGCAATCGAAAAATAATTTATAGATATAAAGAGATTTTAAAAAATCTGTCATTTTTTACGAGCTATCTCTAGTATATATATATATATATATATATATATATATATATATATATATATATATATATATATATATATATATATATATATATATATATATATATATATATATATATATATATATATATATATATATATATATAAGCTTCTTTCGCAATATGAACTACATTGACAGATTGGTTTCAATAACGAGACCAAGAAAACCTTTGTATATGGCCATCGATGGAGTTGCGCCAAGGGCAAAAATGAACCAGAAGCGTTCTAGACGTTTTCAGGCTTCAACGGAAATTCTAGAACACAAAGAAATGGTGAAAAGAATAAAAGAGTAAATGAGACGTTCAAGACTGAATTTTCCTAAACAAAAATTAGTAAAACCAGAATTCATTGATCGCTTGTCTAAGTACCTTAGATTGTACATTAACAAGAAATTAAACAGCGACCATAACTGGTCAAAAATGATGGTTATTTTTTCAGACGCAAGCGCTCCCGGTGAAGGTGAACACAAAATAATGAATTTTATCAGGCGTCAGAGAGTACAACCAGAATACGACCCAAATACCAGTCACTGTCTTTATGGAGCCGACGTCGATCTTGTCGTGCTTGGCCTTGCAACGCATGAGCCCAATTTCACTATTATACGTGAAGATTTTAAGCCATTTATAAAAAATCCTTGCGAGATCTGCGGTTAAACTGGTCACCAAATTGATGATTGCTTGAAAGGAGTCGTGGATGAAACTGAAGACAAAATACATACAACAGAAGAAGAAGAATTTATTTTTTTGAAGTTGTGTGTTCTAAGAGAATACCTGACCAAAGAATTAACAATACCAAATTTTTCCTTCATACAGGATATCGAAAGATCTATCGATGATTGGGTGCTGCTATGTCTTTTCGTAGGAAATGATTTCCTCCCTAAGCTTCCATCACTTGAAATAAGAGAAGGTGCCATCGATAAACTCGTTGGTTTCTATAAGAATGTTGTTTCAAAAACTGGTGGTTATCTCACTGATGGCGGATACGTCGATCTCAAACAAACTCTACTAATCTTAACCGAGATTTGAAATATACAAGATGAGATATTCAAAAATAGAAGAAGAAACGAGCTAAAGTTCAAGGCAAAAAAAGACAAAGAAAAGAAAGATGATTGCCATAGTGCTTTTCGTAGAGAATTTTCTCCTTTACGTCCACTCGAACAATTCTTAACTTCTAAAACAGTTTATTGTGAACCAACTCTAAACGACCAAGAGGCTGCTAACACGGAGAGTTCTTGAAGTGTAGAACCAAATGATGCTGAAGATGAGCCAGCTGATGATGTAAAATTGTGGGAAAAGGGATGGAAAGAAAGATATTATTTAAGTAAGTTTAAGGTAGGTTTTGATGAGTCTAAATTTCCGTCCGATGTTGCAAACCAGTATATCGAAGGCATATGTTGGATTTTGCGCTATTATTACCAAGGATATCTTTCATGGGACTGGTATTATCCTTATCACTATGCACCTTTTGCATCTGATTTTTCCAGCATTGGTTCACTACAAATCACGTTTCCAACTGACACTCGCGCCTTAAAACCTTTAGAGCAATTAATTAGCGTTTACCCAGCCGGAAGTAAACAGTTTTTGCCACCATCCGGGCAAACCCTCGTGTGCAATGCTGAATCACCGATTGCTAAGTTTTTTCCGACTGAATTCAAAATTGATTTAAACGAAAAACCATTTTTATGGCAAGGCATAGTCCTTTTGCCATTTGTTGATAAACAACTCTTGCTTCAGACTCTTAAAAGGGTTTATCCGGATCTGACCGAGGATGTAAAGAAAAAAAATTCATTCGGCGATGACCGATTGTTTGTGAGCAAATCACATAAATTATCTAAAACTTTGCAAGCAATATACGAGAATGGCATTGACCAAGCGAAAATTAGGTTGAATACAGATTCAGCCCTTGATCTTGCAGGTTTGGTGTGGTGCGATGACAAGACTACTTTACCAGATAAAATGTTTGTGTCCCAACTGCCAATCTTTAATGATTGCTTACCATGTTTTTTTGTTGCAAATCATAATTTGATCCCGTTTCCTTTTCCCTTCTTATTTTATACACACTCGCGACTGGCTCACATAGAGTAAGGTTTTTTAAATTTTTATGCTCTTCTAAACATTGGGATTTAAAACTCAAATATCAGTTTGTAAGAAATACTAAAGTATTTTCTACTTATATTTTTGTTTGTGGTAAACATCGGTAATTTAGTATGATGATGTTTAACACAATCCGTCATTTTGCCGGGATTTTTAGTATACACAGACAAACACACACACACATACATACACACATACACACACACATACATACATATATATATATATATATATATATATATATATATATATATATATATATATATATATATATATATATATATATATATATATGCGTGTGTGTGTGTAAGAAAGAGAGGAGAATAAAAGGGAAGAGTTGTAGAAAGAGAATATATTCAGGTAAGAAGAGAGCAGCTACAGGTATTAGCAAAACAGATTTTGACACAAGCGCAAACACTTCAGCCGTCGATTTGAACTTTGCTTCTCACTGGCTCAGCACATGAGTTTCAATTACATGTACAAGATTATGCAAGTTGATGCATGTCTATTAGTTAGTTAGTATTAGTTACTGTTTTTTGTGGGGTTTTACATGTAAAGTCCTCAGTATGTCTTTATTTGTGTGATTGTGCATGAATTTGTTTTTGATCAATTGTTTAATCAAAATCATTTGGGTCAAGTTTTCACTTAACGACTATATTGAATAGAAAAAATTCCGATGTGAATTTCGCAGAGATATTTTTCAAAATTTAAGCGGATGTTTGCAGTCAGCTCGGCTACTCTATTCTCAGCATCGAAAAGAGTCGTCAGAAAATGAAAGAAGTTCTCTGTGACATTAATGAATCTTTTGACACCGTCAAAGTTTTTGGGTCGGTCAGGCCGTTTGGTATTAAGAAATTAAATTCATCGGAGTTAATCGAATGTACCAGCTCTCTTTAGTCATTTTCATAATAGGCTGCATTTCTCTGAATCATCGCGAGATTTAAGTTCTGATTTGTCTTTCAACCTTTTAAAAAACACAAAAAAAAACAATTTTTTACTCCAAATTAAATTTGGTTTTGTTTTTTTTCTCCAATCTTTTTATTCTTTTTCTTCAATTTCTTATTCTTCCCAGACTTGATCTCTAATTTATTTTTTATTTCCTTTTCAACTTTTCTCTCTATCCAGACTGCACTCTAGTTCAAATAGATTAAAATTCAAATTTAACCGATATGTTACGCCGATGCCTATTAGATGATGATGATGACGACGACGATGATGACGACGATGATGACGACGATGATGATGGTGATGTTATGAGAATGATGATGATTATGATGATTATGAGAATGATGACGGTGATAATGATGGTAATGGGGTGTTATTGGTAGTACTGATATAGAAAATGAAAGATGTTGACGAATAAAGATAATTATAACCGGAAGATGGCGTCGATGACGATAATAGCGACGCTAACGAAAAAAGTGATAGTTTAAAAAAATAATAACATAATGAATTAATTACTTTTTGTATTGAAAAGTTTGGATTTTGACTTATACAGTGGGGGAGCTGGTCAGGACCTATTTTGGAGGCAAAATAAGTGGATAAAGTTTTATAAAAAAAAATTTTGAAAGAATTCTTTTAAAAGTTTGCCCCTCCCTCCTTCCCAAGGAATTGCTGAAATGACGACCCTGGCATAAGAGGGAGTCATATTTGCCTTACGCCCCGGGTGGCACAAACCCACGGTACACCACTGGACTTACAGCTTAAAACTTTCGTCTACTAATTTAAAACGTCACTGCCTAAGACTTCTGTGACAAAGAAAATGTACACAACATGTCACAAGAACTTAACAAACAGCTAAGGCAAACTCAATCTTGCGTTGATTGGCCACGGTTGTTTTGAATTTTTCAGCTCAGAATAGCTTATTTTGCTTCTTGGAGTGATTTATAAGCAGCTATGAAGGAACTCAAGAGTTGTTTCGATAATTTTTTATTTTTTAATGGCAAAATAAATTTTGATGTAAATCTTAGAAGACGTTTGAATTCTTTTTTTTTGTAATTTTTTACTAGGTTTTATCTTCGTAAAAAAAGAAAGAAACTTTTTGCAAAACATGAAACCATGAATTAATACTCTTTTGCTGCTTTTTGAGTTGTTCGAACTTCTGTCCTAGTTTCTGTCCCGAGAAATGTTTACTTCCCTTATTTTTTCATTCTCTGTCTGTCTGTCTGTCTGACTTTCTCTTTTATTTCGTTCTTTTTCAACTTCTTTTTATCTTCCACTTCGACATCATCGTGTCTTATTCAGAACGCAACGATGCAACTTTCCAACCTGCAAATAACTGAAATAACCATTCCTTCTTCGCCTGCGCGTTAAATGTCCGAGCAATTTCACGTTTGTTTTGTGCGCGCAAGTAGGATCGTGAAGAGCTTGTTTACCGTTATAGTTTGCTGCTTCTTGAAATAAGTACACCTCCGTAGTGCTATTCCACGTGTATGTGTGCGTATGTGATGTCTGCCGTGTTTGAATGAATATATTAAAAAGTTTTGTGTGTTTAACAGCTGTGTACACAACGTAGGTGTACGCTTGTGGGTTGGCATTTGTGACGCGGGGTGTTTTCTTGTCGTGACCCGGTAAACAGTGGCCCTTTAAAAAGTCATTTGTAAAATAATAAAAATATTCAGCTTTTTTTAAATACAACTAGCATTTACTTATTATTATCTTTTCTCGTGTGCCACAGAAACAGAAATACATTTTTTCTTCTGTTTCTCTTTTTTTTGTTCTTTCCCTTCTTCATTCTCGACGTTTTTATCTAAGTATGTGTGTGTGTTTGTTTGTTTGTGTGTGTTTGTGTGTGATCGTGTTCCTAGTTGCACGTGTAGTATGATGATTCTGACTGAAATTGGATAAGCCACCGTGTCGTATAGTTGGATATTTGAAACTAAAGCTCTTACCTGAATTTTCAGTGCTGAGCTGTTTAGCTGTACGCGTATGACTGTAGTAGTAGCAGTAGCAGTAACAGTAACACTAGCAGTAGCGGTAGTATTAGCGGTGGTAGTTGCAGTAGTCGCCAGTACTAGGAGTAGTAGTAGTAGTACAGTAGTAGTAGTAGCACTAACAGTAGCAGTACTAGCAGTAGTAGAAGTAGTAGTAATAGTAATAGTAGTAATAGTAGTAGTAGCGGTAGGAACAGTAATATATTTTCGAAGAAAACGAGTGAAACAAGAAAACATCTATACACACAGATCTAGAAATATAATATCGAGCAGAAAAGTCAAAAGGAGAATAATATATAAATATAGAGCGAGGATATCATCGGCCATTCAAATAAACACACTTACGCACGAATATTTTCTTTGATTTTCTGTTCAAACTCGTTCAAACGAACGTGCGAACGTGATTGTTACGACGACGACGACGGTCATGATAATGATGATTATACTGGTGGTGATGATGATGATGATGATGATGATGATGATGATGATGATGATGATGATGATGATGATGATGATGATGATGATGATGATGATGATGATGATGATGATGATGATGATGATGATGATGATGATGATGATGATGATGATGATGATGATGATGATGATGATGATGATGATGATGATGATGATGATGATGATGATGATGATGATGATGATGATAGTGACGTTGCAAGTGATGTTGATGATTAAGAGAACCTCGGAAAAGCAATTGTAATTGAAAGCATATGCCGTTAGATTTCCCATTATGCGCATCATGGCGTAAGGTGGCTGTGGGGTTTTCCCCGAACAAGAATGCATTATGCCATCATGTCTGGTTTTTCCTTACTCGATGCTGATGATGATGATGGCGAAAAAATCCGCAAAGCAGAATGAAAAAAATATCAGTGGTAATAGTGGCATTGGACAAGTTTGATATGAGTTAACGGTTAATGCGAATATATATATATATATATATATATATATATATATATATATATATATATATATATATATATATATATATATATATATATATATATATATATATATATATATATATATATATATATATATATATATATATATGAGTGTCTGCGCAGCTATGTGTAAATATGTTTGTGCGTGAGTTTGTTTAATTGTGTGTGTGTGTGTGTTCGTGTGCATGTGTGAGGCGCCCAACTACAAATAAGATTGCTTTGAAATACGTTCATGCACGTTATAGAAATCTGGCACAAACATGTTACTTTAATTACTAATCTCAGGATATAATAATAATAATGCCCGGTTTATAATCTATACATATAACTTCATGAATATTAATATAAATATATAAAGTTTAATAATCGATCTATTGAATATTCATTTAGAAGCACAGTAAAGAACCCCAACGAAGTAGCCTTGCTATATATATATAGGGACTCTTTTAAAGTTTCTAGAGCAATCGGTTGTGTAGTTACCGCTGTTTTTGGCACGGAAGGCTAAAGGCTATGATGCTGAACTTTGTGGTTCCACACCTGTCGGTAAGTAATGGAAAGCAGATAATAATTCTATTTTGATTTTAGTTAAAAAAAATGTTTTAAATTTATAGAATTTAGGTTATTTAAAATGTTTTAGTAAATTAGTGTAAGTATTTTGATGACAAGTTTCTGATTTTGTTTAAAAGTAAAATGTTTAAGTGTATAACTTCTAAAAAGTAATTTTAAGGCATTGCAGATGTAACAGTTGAACAATTTTTAAGCTTTAATTAATTATGTGAAAAATCAGCTACGAGACACGATATTGTAAATGTTTAAATATGATTTGTAATAAGCCGGCGGTTTATTTATGCAATATTTTGTTGCATGCTTTCTTGTGGGTTTCTGTATCGGATTTTTTCTTTTTTATGTCCGACATGGATCGTTTGAAACTGGTTGAAACTGGAATAAATTCATAGATTGAATGTGAACGTTTATGAGACGTATATAAACTCTTGCCGTTGATGGTTTGGTAAAAATCTATCTAAGAAAATCACGCTACAACAAAACATGGAGTTACAAAACGGCGATGATGACAATGATGATGACGTTGATGATGATGACGATGATAATGATGACGATGACGATGACGACGACGATGACGATGACGATGATGATGATGGTGATTATGATGATTACGATGATGATGATGACTACGATGACGACGACGATGATGATGATGATGATGGTGGTTATGATGATAACGATGACGATGATGATGATGACAACTACAATGTTACTAATAAGTATGCGATAAAAAATGGATTCGAATAAGAAAGAAAAAATTGCGACATTAGAAGAGAATCAGGGGCAGAGGTGTCTGCTAAAAGGAAAACCGTGTCGGAAGTTTAACATCACAAGATCATTTTTATACCTACTTACCCACTTACTTACTTTTTTTACTTACTTACTCACTTCATTGCTTTTAGACTTATCGTACCGCCGAGTCTGCAATAAAATCGAATGAAATGCATTTCAGTTTTTAGTGGAATAAAACTTAAACGTAGAATAATTTAAATAAATTAGGTTTAAATACTGTCTACAAAGCGTTGGCGTGAAACCGTTTGAATTTATACAAAAATCAATATTATTAAATTGGTAATAATCATAATAATAAACCGATAATAATTACAATAAGTTAATATTTTAAATGATATTAAAATTAATTTATATATTAAATAATAATTATTCAAGTTATGGTAATAATAGTTAATAAATAATAGTTAATTAAAATTAGCTGGTAATGTTAAGTTAATAATAATAACTCATATTAATAATTTATTAAAATTATTAATGATGAATGAATAGTGTTTTAAAAGAATGATAATTTATTATTGATTATTGAAACTTTATAATAATCAGTATTGAAATTAAATTAAATTAATAATAATAGTTAATATCACATCAACAACAACAACTGATAATATTTTAATAATAATAAATTAATAATAATAAATAATAAAAGAAATTTGACCTCGGGGTTGACCAATCATCGTGCCGTTAAGAGCCAATTGAAATTTCGTTATCGACCGAGATCTCGAAAAGTTTTTACGCTGATGTCGTCGTCGTCACATTCATTCACATGTTTGCTATCGTGTCACACTCGGTCACATGTTCTCTATGGTGTCACACTCATTCATATACTCACGAGGGTGTCACAATCAGTCACGTGGTGTTCTCGATCGTCCAGTTAAATTATTCATTAAGTCAATCAATCGATCAATGACTCGTGCCTCTATATTTCACTTCATCGTTATTTTATGCGCTCTTTAATCTCCCAATTTATGCGATAATCCGTTCATTCATTCATTCATTCGTTCATTCACACATTCGCGCCTTCTCCAATTCACTCAATTCACATGCGCAAGCATGCACACCGTTCATAACACTCGTGTACAATGCACAAAAGGTTTTACTTTCAGTCGTAACCATACAACACGCATTGTAAGGCACCAACTACAAACAATACAGGCCGATCAAGTCGTCAGTGATTTTTGTTTAATGAAGGTTTACATCTCTTTCTCTATATATAAATATATTCTAGTCCATGGTACACGTTAATCAATATTTTTACCAATGCTTTTATTAACTCGTCGTCTCTGTTTCTCTGTCTGTCTGTTTCTCTGTCTGTCTGTTTCTCTGTCTGTTTCAAATCTTGCAATCAATTTTTGAGTCACTTCCTGATGATAGATTTTTTTTCAAATTTTGCATACATGCTCAAAATAGAAGACAATGCAATATTCAATTATTAGTTTTACAATAAGTCAATTAATTTAGTTAATTTTAATTAATTTATATATATTTATGTATATGTGTACGTGTGTGTGTTTATTATATTTTTTTATCTAGGAATTTATGTATATGTGTTTGCAAAAAATTGATTGCAAAATTTGTGTTTTAATTACATATAAGAGCATTGGTTTTAAAAATTCGTTTTTAATTTACTTGTTTTTAGTACACACAGGTGTTGCGGTAAGGTAAGTTATTGTAGGCGGTATGGTGAGGAATCTAGAATCTAGAGCATTTTAGAGAGGGTTTTTATTGTGCTGGAGAAGTTTTTGTAATATGACTAGGTAGGTGCTCTAGTTTAAAAAATGTTTCCCCTTCTTTTATTCAAAAAAGTCGTAAGAGCTTGATGATCAGTTTCGATCTAATAGTTTCTCCCTCCCTCACAATCTCTTTTTTTTCTTATTTTATCTGTTCATAACTGGATCAAAAATAATTTACAGCAAAAAGATATTTATAGTTTTATAGTGTCACACCTATCAGTGGCCTCCTTGCGAAAAAACCACCACCCCACGTGATGAAGGTCAGACAGTGTTCGTACAAAATTACTGGCGCGTAGGCGGGCCTTCCATCCAGAGGCGTAGTAGTAGCTAGGGTTTTCGGTGCCCGAGGACATGGTCAGAAAATGTGCCCCTCGATTGTTTTTCCAAAGCATCTTTTAAACATTTGTCTCCAAAAATAGCTGGTGACCAGAGGGGTGGGGGGTAGTCGCTAGTAGTTTTTCTAAAAAATTTCTCTCCAGCGCTTTTGGCACCCCTTTCCGGATTGCACCCGGGGGCACTTGTCCCCCCTCCCCTGCACCACTTGGCTACAAATCTGCTTCCATCGAACGAGAATCACATATTTTTCTACTTTATTATCTACGCAATTATTTAACTCATTCAGAGCTATTCTTACAAGAAGTTTTATGCTTTGCAGATTTAATTTCGATTAGAAAATAAGCCGATAAGTTAATAAAGTAGCTGAAGGTTGGTTATTAAAACAAATCGTTTTTTTCCTATTTTGTCTCTGTCTCTACTTCACCGAATGTAATAACAGGTAATTTATAAAGCTAATTCTGCACTTGAAATTTAGCTTGGACTTACATTCCGCAGTTTCGTGCAATGATTTAACCGTAGCTGTCAGAAATTACGATAATTTCTTATTTACAACCGATATAGTCGTTAAAGATTAAAACTGTACGAAATACGAAATAAGTAGATGTGATGTATGTGCTCTTAATAATTGTTTGACACGTTCGGATTTCTGAATCGAAAAGTAAACGTGGAGAGAGAGAGAGAGAGAGAGAGAGAGAGAGAGAGAGGAGAGAGAGAGAGAGAGAGAGAGAGGAGAGAGAGAGAGAGAGAGAAGAGAGAGAGAGAGAGAGAGAGAGAGAGAGAGAGAGAGAGAGAGAGGAGAGAGAGAGAGAGAGAGAGAGAGAGAGAGTAGAGAGAGAAAGAGAGACAAAGAAAGAGAAAGAAGAGAGAGAGAGAGAGAGAGAAAGACAGAGAGAATAAAACCCATTTTTTAAGTAATTTAATAAGACCGAAATGTTGGAGAATTATTGAAACAGACAGAATAATAAAAGAAAGCTAAAATAAAATAAAAAAATAATTAAAGAGAATGGAAGAAACGAGTAAAAACGGAAGAGAGAATTGAAGGGAATAAGTTATGGGTCAGGTACGCGGATTTATTTTATTATATTTCAATTCATCCTTATCGCTGCTGCAATAAATAAGTGAAGCTCGATAAGCCCTCTCTTCTCCTCTCTTCTCCTCTCTTCTCCTCTCCCTCCCTCTCTTTCCGTTAAAGTATGGGGCTAAGGAGGGCGGTTAATTAGTGCACATATGGATGGGTGTTAAGAGGGTCAATATATGGACAAGATGTCGG
>OZ022240.1:34586131-34603631 GCA_963978895.1 Erpobdella octoculata
CTTTCACTGAATTTATTATCTCTTCGAAGAGTCCATTGACATGTGTGGCATACTTTTTCCAACGCGAACAGTCTGCCCTGTTTAAAAGTAAACTTTAGAATGTAGTAGGTAGTGCCCACTCCAAATTTCCCGCCCACGCGCATGGCGTATTGCTTTAAACTTGTCCAGCTTACCTGTGGAATGCTCAGTTTTGTAGTACACACACAAGCCATTGTGGGCATTCTCTACGCACACCAGCACACCGAACGCTTATCAAACGAACGTACACAAAATAAGTGCCGACTCCCAGATTACAATGAGTGCATTGTTCTTTGAGAAATATATGCTCTAAACCGTAGAAATGCGTTCAAATGTACCAACAAGATATGCTTACGTGGTTTTGAATGGGAGAGTTTTAGTAGTGCAGCGGTAGTTCCACTATGATGTACAGTGTACAGGTATATATAGAATATAGAGGTATCGGATGGTTGGCTAAAACTGTATCTGGTCAAGGTTTGGGAAGAGCTACAAATAATTTTTTTTAAACTATTTGTTTTTTTATGTTTGCGAGAAAGGAAAAGACGCCGACGAAACTATTTATTAGATCTTATTTTTGGAGTTGTTTTTTTTTTATTACATGAAGTCATTTCTTTAATTGAATAATAATTGCAAATTATTCGGAGATAAACTAACAGGAAGAAATCTAAAAGGTAAAAAATTGTGTTTTAAATAATTTATGTATATTTTTCGAAATTGCAAATGTTTTTTTATAAGCACGTCATTAGATATATTTCTTAGTCCTACTCTCTTTAAGAGCATGGCAACGAAACAGTTGCAGTTAACGTTTTTGGCTGTTTACAGTGTTTACAATGTGAGAAATAAATCAATAAATTTCAAGTCGTTCAAGCCTGAAGCAAAGAAGTCACAAAGCACAAAGAAGAAAAGAGAATGACGCCATTGTTGACATGCCTGTCAGAACTATGACATTTACATATTTATTCACTGTAAATGCATGTTCTGGCAGACATTGATGCGAACATGTCTTCAAGCTTAGTTTTAATTTGAGATGATATCTAAGGACTTTCAAGCCATTGCTGGATGTTTTTTTGACGTGAAATGATTTACGAATTGTGCTCAGAATAGTTTTTTTCCTACTTACACTTGTTTTTCATATTTATTGATTGAAGGATTGTGCTAACTTTCGGTTTTTTTTGTTTGTGTAATTCCGGTGAGAAGTTTACTCGTGCTTATAATTTAATAAATAAATAAATAAAATAAAATAACCCCGTGTTATGAATATTCAGAATATTGATGCTCGCAATTTCATTTTTCGTAGACCCTCTCAAGTCATTCCTATCTATACAAGCGAAAAATAAATACTTTTCTGTCCTCTAGCGAATAAATATTAAACACGTTTATATTTTGAATCCGAAATAAAGTTCTCTAGTGAATAAATGTTAAATATATTAATTTATTTAAACGAATGATTCATATTATGCATGATATGTTTAATTAATTGCTTGAGCTCTTAAAACAAATGTTAAGTGTTTGGTAAATTTTACAAGCTTTATAAACATCTTTGCTTACCTCCCAATGTTTTTTGTTCCGGCAGTTTAAGCAGAAAAAATATTTGTTCTGATTGTGTCCAATAAGATTTGTTTGGACAAAAGAGGCGTTTAAAAACAAATTAAATTAATTTTTGGGCTGTTTTTAACCTATTGCGATAAAATTATTGCGTATAACTGTTGGTTTGGCACTTAAAATAATTCATAATTGCTGGCAGCTAAAGTCTCTTTATTATTTTTAAATAGCATTTTAATATAAAGAGTTATGATGAGTGGCCATTTTTGAAGATTAGAAGTCTCTAAAATAGACAAACTTTGATCACAGTCTTCTAAATACTTGACATGAAAAAGGTGTGAGGATGAAAAATAGAAGAAAATTTTGAATCACTATAAAAAACAACAAATTTTTTATTAAAACTAAAAACATGCTTGATGCTTTTAAGACCTGCTCTAAAAGAGTCAAAAATTCATCGCGAAATCGTGTCATAAAAATATTATCCTGGACAGTATTAAAAAAGGGTGTTTATATTACATGATTTTATTAACTTTCACTTGTTTACTATGTCGTTGAAAGTGTTTGCCATCATTTTATTGGCTAATAATAAGCAAATGATGCCAGTCATTAGCTAACGCCGAGACCGCTTCTTAAAGAAAATAATAATATTTCAACTGATTTTTGTTTTTAATTTAGATTATTAAAGTGTTCTAAATTTTATGTAATTGGGAACAACTTGCAAACAAATGGTGGTCGGGAAGTGGGAGAATTTTAGAAAGATCTTAGAGATATCTGCAGACATCCGCGGATATGCGTACAAATGAAAGTTAATAGAAGCATGAAAAAAAGAGTCAAGTCATTTTCACGTTCGTACAAAAGATCCGCGCGCATAGATTTCTTTCTGCAAGAAGTCAGTTCCATCCTCAATTAAAGGTGGACACATTGTGAAGCGCTTGAGATGATATATGAAGCAAAGGTGTACAAACAAGGGCAGCGGGTTGAGGCGGTAGCCCAAGATATGAAAGAAAAATCCTTAAAATTTTGACGAAACAGACTAGTTTTTTGAAATAATAGGTAGAAAATGTTAAACAAAAGTTTCTAAAATTTTTGAAAATTTCTACTACTCTCCTCAGTAATCAGCACCTTTTTTAGGAAAAAAAGTTTAAATAGTTATTCACAACTATTCCCTGGGCATCAGCTTTTTTTAAGACAAAAAGGTAAGTATCATTAAAACTTTCAAGCAATAATTACCTATTTTAGTTTCCCACTACAATTAGGCAACTATTCCCTGGGCATCATGATTCAATTAAAGGAAAAAACCTTAGTTTGAACATCTTTTGTATTTCTAAATCGAGTGTATTTGAAAAAAAAATTGTGTTGAAAAACTTGTATTTTCTTTTATTATTACAAACTTATATTTAAGTTACAATCTCTGTTTGTGTGTGTCTTTCTCTGTTAGCAAATTTTGCAAGAAAAATTCAACTAGCTTTTTGACAAGCTAGGAAGCTGAAACTTTCAGCATTGACCCGAAAATTGACCCTAAAATCAAGGCCTGGCCCGGTCCGTGCAGTACTCTACCTATAGAGACCTATTTTATAGCCAGAAATTTTCAGGCCTGGTTTGTTATTTAGGCCCAAACCTGCCCGTTCCATAATCACAAAATTCGAAGACTGGCCTTGTCCGTGTTGAACAGTTTTAACGGGCACAAAACCTGAAAGCTCGGAAACTAATTTTTTTAAATATTGAAAGTAATTGAAACACGTATTTTATTATTTAAAAAAAAAAACCTAAGTACTGAATTTTGATGTTTTCATATTTCCAGTTATTTTACCAAAGTGTGATAATCACACTTTTTGTGATTATCACACTTTCGTGATTATCACATTTTTGTGATTATCACACTTTTGTGATTATCACACTTTTGTGATTATCACACTTTTGTGATTATCACACTTTTGTGATTATCACACTTTTGTGATTATCACACTTTTTGTGATTATCACACTTTTTGTGATTATCACACTTTTGTGATTATCGCACTTTTGTGATTATCGCACTTTTGTGATTATCGCACTTTTGTGATTATCACACTTTTGTGATTATCACACTTTTGTGATTATCACACTTTTGTGATTATCACACTTTTGTGATTATCACACTTTTGTGATTATCACACTTTTGTGATTATCACACTTTTGTGATTATCACACTTTTGTGATTATCACACTTTTGTGATTATCACACTTGTGATTATCACACTTTTGTGATTATCACACTTGTGATTATCACACTTTTGTGATTATCACACTTTTGTGATTATCACACTTTTGTGATTATCACACTTTTGTGATTATCACACTTTTGTGATTATCACACTTTTGTGATTATCACACTTTTGTGATTATCACACTTTTGTGATTATCACACTTTTGTGATTATCACACTTTTGTGATTATAACACTTTTGTGATCATCACACTTTTGTGATTATCACACTTTTTGTGATTATCACACTTTTGTGATTATCACACTTTTGTGATTATCACACTTTTGTGATTATCACACTTTTGTGATTATCACACTTTTGTGATTATCACACTTGTGATTATCACACTTTTGTGATTATCACACTTTTGTGATTATCACACTTTTGTGATTATCACACTTTTGTGATTATCACACTTTTTGTGATTATCACACTTTTTGTGATTATCACACTTTTTGTGATTATCACACTTTTGTGATTATAACACTTTTGTGATCATCACACTTTTGTGATTATCACACTTTTTGTGATTATCACACTTTTGTGATTATCACACTTTTTGTGATTATCACACTTTTGTGATTATCACACTTTTTGTGATTATCACACTTTTGTGATTATCACTCTTTAACGGGCACAAAACGTGAAAGCTCGGAAACTATTTTTTTTTAAATATTGAAAAACGTATTTTATTATTTTTTAAATATTTCCAGTTATTTTACCAAAGTAAAATCCTGTCGTGGATCCTTTTAACTTTTCCCTCCTCCTTTCTCCAGGTTTGGGACTGACTTGCAAAAGCAAGGCGGGGTTTTTATTCATTTATATCGACGACTAATTTATTGCTTGAGAAATAACGTCTGGACACGTCAAATAAATTAGCCGTAGCTTAACGTCAGCTTCCAAGATATATAATAAGGCAGAACGTGATAGCCATCTAGGGAGCAGCAAAAAACTAAAGATAAACACTTCAACTTCATTTAAATTGTGCATTTACTTAGGTTCGATTATTTGAGGGTTTTAATTATAATAAAAAAAAATTTGTACAAAATAAAAAACTAAAATGTACAATATTTAAAAATAAATCCTAGCTTATGTAATTGCTTGCAATTTTCACCATACTGAAGTGCGACTAGCAATGAAACAATCAAGAACAGCAAAAATGGAAGATCGTCTACAACACCCACGAGCAATTATTTCAATTACACATGCAAGTCTCAGGAAGAAAACACAATTTGCATGTTTCGTTCCCCCACAATTTCCATGTCACTTTTATTAAAGCTAAAATAAACGTTTCTAAATATACAACTCCGCCTTGCGAGCCAGTCCCAAGCCTAGAGAAAAGAGGAGGGAAAAGTTAAAATGATCAAATTATGATTCACGACAGGAAATACTTCTGTATTTCTTACACACTGTTTTAACAGTCTTAAAGCACTTGGTGTAAAGGACTATAAACTATTTACAAAAATTCTAAATATAAAGTTACAATTTTAAGATTTCAGAATTTCGATTCTCGATCCGCAATAACGCTTTTAATTTATTTTCAACCTCTGAAATCATTCCCAGCTACAAGGATAAGTTGTCATCGTGAACGGTGCAAGCGATGTGTTAATATCAACATAATCTGATCAGTAATAGAGGAAACCAGCTGGTCACGAGTTTTAAAATCAATGGCCAATTTCATTTATGCTTGTTATATTCAGCAAGCATGTACAAAAGGTTTCAAATTGTTATTCAAGTGCTATCAAATATCTATTTTTTTATATTTACGTATTCATTGTTTTCCTTACTCGCATGGCGAAAAAACGTCCAATCTGAAATTCATCCGCTTTCATTGTTTGCCAAGAAGCAAAACAAACAGGGCGCGTTCATGTAACGGCCTATACAAACACTGACTCGTACAAATATACAAACTATATTGCATGCACAAACACCTATAGAAGACAAATGGATACAAAAACAAACACAGGCAGTGTTGCATAAATTCTCCACAACTTTCTCTGAATTATTATTATAACTTAAAAGTTATTTGTTGAGTGTCATTCACAATAAAGACCAGTGACCAGTGGCCAGTGAACAACGAATCAAATTTTTTCCAACATTTTTTTTGTTTTTTAAAGAGCTTCTGTCAGTAATTATCTGGGGATTTTTTATGCCAGTCACAACTGTTAAGGTTTTTTTCTTGTCCCCATCCGTGCAAAACGGATATCAAAGAATAAATAGAAAAAATGCCACCCATAACACTGGAAAAGAAGGAGAAAAGGAATGAGAAAAAGACTGAAATAAATAAAACAATAAAGAAAGAAAAAAAAGATAGAAACAGCGAGAGAGAGATAGAGAGATGAAGATAAAGGAATGGAAAACAGATGTTTACACAGCAGTTTTTACTATCCTGTCCCTGAGGACTGAGAGCTGGTCGTGGAAATAATTGAAGGAAAACAATTTGAACGATGATCATGAGCATTATTAAGCCATACTTCGCACAGCGATTCTTAATATTACAGTAAATATTCTTTCAATTTTGTTCTGGTGTAGTTTTTTTTTAATGTTTTTTTCTATCTTGTTAGGATTGGTTACTGTGAAGTGTGATAAAAAAAAGATTGTTAAGTAGTTATGATGATGATATTACACTTGTTTTGATGTAATAATGACATAATGATAACAGTCTGTTATCAGTTGAAGTTACTGAAACAGATGTTAACCAGTTGACAGATTATGCAGCTGAAGAAGCTTCAGCTCCTGCAGAACCAAAAAAGTCCATACAAATGCAGGTACTGAAATGATTTTTGTCAATAATTGATTAGAGAAAAACAATTGTAATTTAAATGTGCATTTTATTAACATAAGTGTTTTAATTTTATAATCATGACAGTAACTTCAACACGTAAAATTAGCATTACCTACATGCTCTGCATTAATGATAATTTACATGCAGTTAATTTTTTATCTTCACAGGTGTTGTCATATCTGTCAGATACAGACTGCTCTTTGCAGCACCTTGATTCATACCAGATTGTCAGGAAGATGTTCGTGTACTACAACACACCTATTCCTTCATCTGCACCTGTTGCGCGTCTGTTCAGTTTAGCAGGTTTGATTGAGACGCCAAGAAGAAACAAACTTTCTGATGCACTTTTTGAGAAATTAACACTCTTGAAACTAAACCAAAGAATTTTAATAAGCACAAACTTTTTAGTAATGATTTCATGATTTTAAATCATCAAAATCATGATTTTGATTTGAAATAATTTTTGGTGGAAAGAAAAAATGATTTTGATTTCAAAATCATTCTGAAAGGAATGATTTTGATTTCAAATCATTTAAAATGTGATTTTACCCAAGACTGATAACAGAGTAACAAATAAGCAAGATTTCTAGATGCTCTAAAAATGATTCTGAAATCTAAATATAATTATATTTCATAAATTTAAAAAATTTATGAAAGAATTTCCAAAAAATTCCATCACAAAAACTTGGTTGGTTTAGTTTAATTGAAAGTTGAAAATTAAATTGAACGTCGCATTCGAAAATTATTATTAACATTCTTTTTTTCAAATATTTTAAAATAAATTATGCAAATTTTCCTTAAAACCAAACAACTACAGGTCAGTAAGAATGAGAATTTCTGTTTAAGTGACTATCACCGATTACCGATATCAAAAACAAGTGAAGCAAAAAACAAAGTTTTTTAAAAACACACTTTTATATTTTTACACTATTCAAGTGATCATTAGACATCCTCTGGACGTTGATGTTGTCCAATTGATCCGAGCATATTAGCATAGATAATAAATAGTTCGACAAAAACACCACAAATAATTATTTAATTAAATTTTGTCCAATCGATCCAAAGATTTGATAGAATACATTGTTAATCAGTTCGGAGGTATGTTTACATTTTTAAGTCTCTAGTTTTTAGTTTAAAATTGATTGCAAAATTTGATGACGGACAGACAGAGAAGTCAAGTTAAGTAAAAGTGTGTAATAAAGGCTGTTAAATACGAATTTTTGTACGGTTCAACAAAGATCGAACTGTCTGTCGTTCAGAAGCGTAGTTAGGGTTTTTTGCGCCCGCGGTCGGCCCGGGGACTTGGTCAAACGAATGCGTCCCTAAAATTTCCCGTCAACTTAGAAAAAAAACTGATGATCGAGGGAAAGAGGGTACTTTTTTCCACAAGTCTGCGTTTCTTAGAAAACAATTTTGGCTTCTCTTTCTAAATGGCATCTGAGGACATTTGCCCCCTGACTCCTTAGCTACACCAATGCTGTCGTTAATTGAATCTGATGTTATTCGCAGCACTGATTTTGATGAAATTAATAATGTGTTTTCACAAATTTAATATTGTCAAGTGTCAATTTGTTTACAAAATTTTTTTGATTTGTTGTTATTGTTTCAGTTTCCTTGTTTAGTAGAACAACAAAAATGAAAGAGGGAGTCTCCAATATCGGATCAAGCCGCGGTACATCCCTAAACGATAATTGTAAAAGTTTCTATAGTTTCTAATTACAACTTGCTATAAAGCAGTGGTTCTTAACTTTTTTCCCGCGCCCTCTTTGGACAAACTCGATTTGACCGCACCCGCCATACTTTCGCATATAAAAAACAATAAGTAAAATGTACGTGATTCGCATCAAATTTTCTATTTAATTTATTTTTTGCTGCTTCTCACCGATTAGGTCAGAAAAATGAGAACCAATCTTTAACAAGGTAATTTGCATATCATCACCGGCCTCAAATCAAATTCTTTGCTTAGTTTCCACATTTACCAAAGCACAAATGCTAATTTCACAGAAGTAGGCAACAGCAAAAGGAATGATGAATGTCAGTGCACGTTTGGCCAAAACTGGGTAGCTATCTAAAAAAAAAGAGTGTGAGGATTTTTACTTTTAGCAATTCGATAAGAAACTAGGTAAGAGGAAATCAGGATTAGTTTGTCAATAATTGACCAAAATCCTAGTTGGTGTAAGCTTGCTGAGGCGTCAGACAGAGCTCTTTTCTGTTCAGGAACGTCAATCGATTTGGAATTGTTGGGATGCACCGCACTGAAATGCTCGATTAGCTCGTTCGGTTTTAAAGTAAAAAGTCCCAAATTAAGGTTCAATCAAGCAAGCAAACATGATGAAGTTAAAATAAAAGATTTAAAAATACAAGCAATGCCAAAATTGAAGATTTCTAAAAAACTTTAATTATTTTCCGCAAGAATTAAAATTGTATAGAATATTTTTCTAATTTAAAAATGTTATTTTTAAACGTTTATTTTTTCCCCACCGGCAAACCTGCACGACGAGACTGATTCGATCCTCATATGTAGTTAAAAATTAATATTTGGATTACTTTATTTCTAAAACATATTAATTCGTAACAAAACCGATTTCCTCGAGCATAGAAAATTTGATTCAGCGAGGAATTAGATATTAATTAATTATCGTGGCGTATTCAGTATTCATTGACAACCGGTCTTTGTGTGCAAGTCGCCGTCATGGTAACCGGATTCGTAAATACAAGCCAAAGAAATAAATAAATAAAGAGAGTTTTGTATAAAAATATTTTAAATTACTGACGGAATGTTCGGGTTTTGTTTTTATTTTCAATAAGTTAAAGTTTTTTAATACAAATTTAATGATGATTACGATAATTCTAACTAATCAATATATCTCAACTTTAAGTGTAAGTCGCATGCGATATTTTTTTATCCACCTATGCTGTGCAAGAATAGAAACAGCGGATAATGACGATGATGATGATGAGGACGACGATGATGATAATGATGATGATGATGATAAGGATGATGATGATGAAGACGATGATAATGATGAAGACGACGATAATAATAATGATGATGATGTATGATGATGATGATGACAATGATAAAATAGACTGTGATTTAGATGGCGAAACTTCAAGAACATTGTTGATAAGAGAACTTAGAGAAGAAAACATTTTTATGAATATACAATTTTTCACAGCTGTATGAAACCTCAGTAAACTAGAATCATTGTGAATATTGTGATGTGATGAATATGAGAAAATCTGCTCCACATCTACAATTGTGATATTCTCTGAAATGATATTAGAGTATTTAGGCTGGAAACCTTTTATTAGTTTGCTTGAAAAGAGGCCAATCAAAGCTATCACTCCACTGTTAACAACAAACTTATTTCAAGCAGTGATGATATTTTTCGAATGAGCAATTACTAGAACAATAATCCTTTGGCTAGTCACGTTACACCAAAAATCAAGTAGCCCAATAGAATATAAAGTGCTCCTAAATAAGGAAATCTGAAATATGAGTGACCAATAATATTTTTTATATAATTGCAGTACAGTTAGTATGAATAGTTCGTTGTGTCAGGCTTTGTGTGATTTTCTTGTTTCTACATTTAACAAAAATTTTGCTTTGATTTTATATTACAACTTCATCCACTATCTCTTTTTCTTTCTTTCTCTCATTTATTATTTCTATTTATTCTTCTTATTTCGATTATCTTTTATTCCTCTAATTTTTTTTCTCCAAATTCTCTGAAAACCTTCCACAAGCTCACGTCATTCCGTTTCTCCCCAATCAATGAGTGCAGAAAAAAATTTGGCTCGAAGCAGCGAATTACCCACTCGGCGTGCGCAGTTTCCATCGCATGATCTCAGGTAATGAAATTAATTGTGGGATAATCATTTTGCATTTCAACGTTTCTACATTAGCTAGTTATTAGTACAAATTAGTTTGTGATTGAACGTATATTTCTGGTTTATGTAGGTGTCAAAAGTGCCTTTTGGAGAAACTGTTTAAATATGTCGTCAACCTGTGGAGATTATTTTGTGTAAAAGTTATGAGACATGTTAAAATGTTGAAAAATTAAACAACGACAATTTTTAACAAAAACAACTTTTACAGAATCGCACATAAAAAGTATAAAAAATATACCAGCAAAAATAATTTATTTCTAAACATATATATAATAAAAAAAAATTAAACAGCAGAGAAATTGTTTTTTTATTCAATTTTGAAAAAATGTCCTTAAAAATAACGCTATGCGCTTGTGGGTTAATTAGATATAAGAAAAATAATTTACCCCGTAGCTCGACTACCAGGGGTACGCTAACTTGGTTATCCTAAGCTAGAGCTAGGGTTACGACTAGAATTTGTCAAGCAAAAAAAAACCTGATCTAATTATCTCACTGATATCCTAATTTTATTTTGTTGGAAAATTTTAATTTTATTTTTTGTTGAATATAATTAAAAGAAGATAATATAATTTTGTAATGCCAAAACAACTTTAACAGTTTTCGTCGATTTTTTAATAGTTTTTTGCAGTGTTAATTAAAAAACAAGTGCTTAAAAGGTTTTTAAAAATGAAAAAAAACAACAACAAATTTGAAGAAAGAAGAAAGTGAGAAGAGAAACATGAAAAGTAAAAGCAGAAATATTAAACTTTTGAAAAGAAGTGATGTGGCCCGAGGAAGAGAAGTATCCGACCTTGAAGAGAAATTGAGAAAAAGAAAAAAAACTAGAAAAAAGAAAAGAGAGAAAGATAAAAAGAAAACCCTGGCCAACCCTGGGTAACCCTGTTTGTGAATTCTATTGAAAAGAAGGAAACCAACAAAAGAACCTAGCACCATCGATATAATAACAATTAAAATTTCTTCAACACAGCAGTCTGTGTACGCCAGTTGCCATGGCAACGACAAAACCAGGCTGGCATGTAGGAAATGAGAAAGTAATGCATTATAAATTATAAACGAAAATCTTTTTTTAAAGTTGATTTTTATATTATTAAAAGTGTAATTATTATATTAAAGGTTTTTATCTATTTTACTTATATAAAAGTTATCTGAAAAAATCAATAACATTTTTTGCTGATTTTATTCTATTATTATATACCTATACAGTAATATTAACCGATTTGCCAGTTAGATTTTGAACGAGTGGTTGCGTGTAACTTGAGGTCTTTGATTCCAATTAGAATTCATCCAGTTTTTATTACCTTGAAAACATTGATGTGATGGTCATTATCATATCATCTTCGACATCATCATCATCATCATCATCATCATCATCATCATCATCATCATCATCATCATCATCATCATCATCATCATCACCATCATCACCACCACCACCAACATCATCATCATCATCATCATCATCATCATCATCATCATCATCATCACCATCATCATCCTCGTCATCATCATCATCATCATCATCATCATCATCATCATCATCATCATCATCATCATCATCATCATCATCATCATCATCATCATCATCATCATCATCATCATCATCATCATCATCATCATCATCATCATCATCATCACCATCGTCGTGATCATCATCATCATGAGTCCCGTCATCGTAATTGTCTTCGTCACCGTCATCATAACCAGCATAGATAACGCTCAACTGCAACAGATAATGCCAGTAGCACTCCCAGAGGGCCAACTGTGGTCATGAAATTGCGACCAGCGTGCGGTACTTTCTCCATCAAATTTACAGCAGCATAACCGAATGGCCATCTCTCCACCACGAGAGAAAATTATGGGAAAACTATAGAGCACCTGCGGCTCAGGATTTTAATTGCATATGCTTTAATTTCTTCGACGATTCCGGCTTGCATTTATTGCTCCATGTAATCTGGTTTTGCTGATTATTATTGTGGGGGTGGTTGTGATCAAATGGCTTAATGTGATGATGATGACAAAGATATATATATATATATATATATATATATATATATATATATATATATATATATATAATACCTTTTTTATGCTCATTGGAGTCATAAAAACGCAATTTCATCAGCGATGCAATGATGTCAAGAACAAGTGTTGATGATGGTGATTACAACGACGACAATGACGATCCTGATGAAATGGAAGATAAAGAGAAGCTTGCTGGCAAAATCATTCGGTGACAATCAGAACTGAGTGGTCCATTTCATCTCAGTCGGCTTGTTATATATATATATATATATTTTTTTTCTTTCGTGCATGCTCCAATAAAAATAACTGCCCATTTTTTGTTTATTATTTTTTTAACATAAGATTCTAATCTACGGACAACAACTTTGTTTTTTAAGTAAAATTCTTTATTAATTTTCGTAGCGGGCTTACTGTACAGTTTCGGCTCGAAGGCCATCATCAGAGCCCTTTAAATAGAAAATAATGAAAATATTCAAAATGGACGAATGTGAAAGTCGAACTGAAAATGGAATGCACGAAAGAAAATCTACTGCCGAGTTACGCAAAAAATATAAATATAAATATATATATATATATATACATAAATAAATAAACATGGCGGTTGTATATAAATGTATATATATATATATATATATATATATATATATATATATATATATATATATATATATATATATACACATTATTATACATACAGAAAGAAAGGTAGTGGTGATGAGTGCCTGAAAAATTTGTGACATTGACGGAAGTCTTGTAATAATGGTAAAACTATTAGAAGGGTTTTTATTGCGGTGATGATGACGATGTTGATGGTCATGACAATGATGATGATAATGATGATGATGATGATGATGATGATGATGATGATGATGATGATGATGATGATGATGATGATGATGATGATGATGATGATGATGATGATGATGATGATGATGATGATGATGATGATGATGGTAATGGTGATAGTGATGGTGATGGTGATGATGATGATGATGATCGTGACGATGATGGTGGTGACGGTTGATAGCAAGAGAATAATGACGTAACAGCTGTACGTGCTTGCTAATGTACAAGATCGATTGTTCAGGAGGACAATAAGAGATGACATGAAGCAATGGAAATCGAACTTTTCTACTTCCTTCGTCTACAGGTGAAAAAAAACAAGAAAAAAACGTTAAAGACCCTTGTCTGCAGTAAAGTAAGATGAGATGAAGGTGGTGGTAGTGATGATAATTGTTTTTATTTATGTATCGTGAGAGAAGCACATGTCGGAGATGAAAATTGATGTGATTTTTGTTACTCCAATGACGAAACGGTTCAAGTAATTTTGACAATGTACTAGTATTTGTGACACTTTAAGTATTTGTGGAAATATACAAGTATTTGTGACAATGTACAAGTATTTATGAGAATCTACAAATGTTTGTAACATCATACAATTTTTTGTGAAACTTTGGAGTATTGGTGTGACTTTAAGTATTTGTGACATTTAAAGTATGTGTGGCAATGTACAAGTATTTGTGACAATGTGCAAGTAGCTGTGACAATTTGCGGCATTTTATAGGTATTTGTGACAATTTGCAAGTATTTGTGACAATTTGCAAGTATTTGTGACAATTTGCAAGTATTTGTGACAATTTGCAAGTATTTGTGACAATTTGCAAGTATTTGTGACAATTTGCAAGTATTTGTGACAATTTGCAAGTATTTGTGACAATTTGCAAGTATTTGTGACAATTTGCAAGTATTTGTGACAATTTGCAAGTATTTGTGACAATTTGCAATTATTTGTGACAATTTGCAAGTATTTGTGACAATTTTTATTTGCTTGTAACATGTGCAAGTATTTGTGATAATGTACAAGTATTTGTTACACTACAAGTATTTGTTAAAATGCTCAAGTTAAATGTGATATTGATAAAGTATTGGTTGTGCTGCTCAGGTTTGCATGAATGAAACAAAATTAAATCAAGAATCTGCTTGATTGCATTCAATCACTTCAAATCACTTTTTGTTGCATCTGTCATGTTTATTCCAATGTCTTATTGAATTTAAAAACTTTCATTGGACGTCTGTCTTTTGATATTTTTTAAGAAGTGCAACGGAGGGAATGAAATAAAAAAAAGAAAGAGGGAGAGAGAGAGAGAGAGAGAGAGAGAGAGAGATAGAGAGAGAGAAAGAGAGAGAGAGAGAGAGAGAGAAGAGAATAGTGAAATAACAATCAAAAGATGATTCAGTGAAATATACAATCACGTCACACTGGTTGGCTAAACAAAATAAATTATGGCTTTTAAATTCAAAAATGATTGAAAATGCTTCCAACGACTTAAATATTTTAGCCATATATCAGAGATATTAATCAAAAAATCCCCTTCAGAATATCTAGTTTGATTTAAAAAATTCTCTAAAACATTTTGAAGAAAAATATATTTGAAAGATCGTTTCATCTTTGGCGTCCAGAAATTAGACCAGAGACTCGCATGCATGGAGTAGGAAGAAGCAAATGAAGCTTTCAGGGGCGGCCTCGGTCTCTCGTGGGTGCCATTCGAACATCCCAGGGCACATGCACGCAAGCAGACATGCATGCATGCATGCATACATGCATACATACATACATACATACATACATACATACATACATACATACATACATACATACATACATACATACATACATACATACATACATACATACATACATACATACATACATACATACATACATACACTCATACATACACACACACACCTACGTGGCTACATACATCCAGCGGACATGGATAGCATAAGCACACACCATCAATCACACTTGTTGCAGGATGGACACAATCACGGACGCACAACACGACAAAATCACATCAGAAAATCAGGTGGACGTCACACGCACGTTGCACGATACACCAGAATGAACGTACCTATATTTCACACGCCCACGCACGCCGGCAAACCGTATATCTTAAAAATAATATACAATTAATCAAATATATCAATAGCATGACAGGCTGCGATACCATGTTCAGCAGAGAACTTCAGGCCATTCTTGTCATGCATGCAAGCACACACACAGTAACCGATTCACTCGGTCATGCACACATACATAGACATATCCACACGTACTGAAGTACTGACACACATATAGACCTATCTTCCCTTGCAGACCCATACATGGACTTATACAAATACGTAGACATAGACATACCTACACAAATACGTACACATATATTTTAGAAATATCAACACCCACATAAATATCCACTCTTAGCTTGAGAATCAACTGAGAACGACACTTAATGTAAACCGGAAAGACACTTCAACGTTGAAAGGCGAACGCATCCACACGCACTTAAACATCAAACCACGTAGACAAACTCAAGTACAAACAGAGAAACTGAAACATGCCCGACGAGACAAACGAAACGAAACAAGCGCGTGATCAGGTGTTCCTGCAAACCTGCATGAGATATAAAAAGGCCGGTGGAATGTCGGGATCTTGGGACATGGAGGAGCAGGAAAAATATGGATTTTCCAAATAATTTTTCATTCAAGTGAAAGTATATGTATATATAATTTTTCTGAAATTATTAAAAAATAGCCGCATTGTTTACTAGAAATAAAATTAGTAAAATTAAAAAACTACTTAAATGATACCAAATATTATTTTTCATGAGTAGTTTTGTGGGTAAAAAATATATATATCTGATTATATTGAAATAAATTCAAAAACAAAAATAATTCATAAAATTTATTTAATAATTGAACTTGTTTGAACTTGTCTATTTATAATTTAAATGTTTATTTAAATAAATATGGACAAACATTTCAAAGTAGACCTGATACTGTGAACTTTTCGTACGTAACAATAAAGCAGGTGAGCTTTTATTCAATTTGTTTTCATTTTTTTATTTGTAAGTGTTTGTGGATACTTCTAATTATTTGTAAATATCTGTAAATAAGTGTGAATAATTGTGAATATTTTTTTTATTTGTATATATTTTTTAATATTTTTAAATATTTCTAACTATATAACATTTATTTGCAATTATTTGTGATTATTTCTATTTATTTGCATTTATTATTTGTAAATATCTGTAAATAAGTGTGAATAATTGTGAACATTTGTATCTATTTGTAGAAATTTTTTGATATTTATAAATATTTGTAGCTATATAACATTTATTTGCAATTATTTGTAATTATTTCTATTTATTTGCATTTATTAATCTCTGAATTATGACTTTTTCTATTAAAATCACTGCTTATTGGCTCATTCAGAATTATGTAGCTATCCAATTAATTATGCACAAGCCTTGAAAAATATAATAAAAAAACAAAAAAATCAGAAAGAGCAGAGAGAGAGGGAGGGAGGGAGGAGGGGCTTCTGCCCCAACGGAGAGGGAAAAAAACCGCGCCCACACACCTGTGCTCTATTAGCGGAGAAACACATAAATTGGGTTCATGTTTCGAAGCACGGTTATGTTGCATACATCTAAATGTCCATGTTCTAAAATTTGTTTTGAACGTTTTTTTCTTCAAATATTTATTGTCTTTTTTTACTGGTTAAAAGAAAGTAATAAATTTACCTGCAATATTAATGTCATATTAATGTTACCATTGTTATTATTATTATTATTATTATTATTATTATTATTATTATTATTATTATTATTATTATTATTATTATTATTATTATTATTATTATTATTATTATTATTATTATTATTATTATTATTATTATTATTATTATTATTATTATTATTATTATTATTATTATTATTATTATTATTATTATTATTATTATTATTATTATTATTATTATTATTATTATTATTATTATTATTATTATTATTATTATTATTATTATTATTATTATTATTATTATTATTATTATTATTATTATTATTATTATTATTATTTTATTATTATTACTCTTAACCACATTATTATGTACATTATTTAAGTAGCACAAGATAATGTTTATCTGAATAACGTGACTTA
>OZ022240.1:34608631-34643631 GCA_963978895.1 Erpobdella octoculata
TAAAGATTAAAATTTTTAATGCAATTTTGTTTTTGTTTTTATAAGAAATTTAAGTTTTTAAAATTACTTTCTTATGTTTATTTAATCAAATTTTCTTCAAAATTCGGAAGAAAAAAGTTTAACGCTACTTAAACAATCATTATCAGCAAGTTAGTCGACCGAGCCAACGACTGGCTGAAGAAGTCGCCAGAAGTGCGAGTGTCGTCATGCGAGACAGTCACGTGGGTGTCACATGATCAGAGTCTCTTGGGTGACAGCGAGTTGATGATGCTGACCAAAAGCGTCAAAGAAAAAACGCTCACTTACTATGTCAGAGGGTTGAGGTGAGTGACCATCACAATTAAAATTAAACTGGCGTAGTCGGTGTGGCAAGCTGTTTAGGGGAGGGTAAGTATAAGGGCTTGTTAATTTGAGGGTAGGTACTTTGGTACTCTGTTAGCTGTTTAGGGGAGGGTAAGTATAGGGGCTTGTTAGTTTGAGGTTAGATAATTTGATGAGTAGGTTAGTGAGCTGGTTTGTAGATGGTCTGTTATAAGTAGGTAGATAAAATAATTATTAAGGGGAGGGTCAGTAAGTAAATGGTAGATAAGCTGGTTAGTGTATAAAATAGCCGACTACGTTATTTTTTTTTATATAGAAACAGCATAAGATGGAGGTATTATAGTTATCTGAACAAATATAAGAACAAGTGGTTTGTTTTTTTGTTGTTGAAAATATGTTGAATTTAAGAAATAATTTTAATAAGAAAAAACATTATTATTTGAAAACAAAAAAATAATTTTGAATAGATACTTGGAAGTTTTTTATTTATCTTGAATCACAATTGAAAACGAATTTGAAATTATTAAAATTCACAATTTATAATACATAATTGTAAACTTACAATTTGAAATTGTTTATATTTTATCATCTTTCAATTGAACGCCAAGCACAGATTGTGGCTCATCCCAAACTTGTCACAAAAAGCCTGTCATCTTTCATTTTCTGACGTCATACCGGAGAATTCGGATGAATTACCGGACCTCATCAGCAAGGCAAACAAGAAATTGCAAAACAAAAATCAGAAAGGTGTTTTAAAAACTCCCGTCACTCGTCTTTGTCATAATGTCATCGTCATCATTAGTATCACCTCCATATAATTATCGTTGTTGTCATCATCATCATCATCATCTTCGTCGTCGTCGTCATCGTTGTCATTATCATCATCATCGTTATCGCCATCGCCATCGCCATAGTTATCACCATCACCATCACCATCACTATCACCACCACCACCACCACCACCGCCACCACCACCACCACCACCACCACCACCACCACCATCACCATCACCATCACCATCACCATCACCATCACCATCACCATCACCACCACCACCACCACCACCACCACCACCGCCACCACCACCACCGCCACCACCACCACCATCACCACCACCATCACCATCACCATTACCATCATCATCATCATCGTTGTCGTCATCATCATCATCTTCGTCGTCGTCGTCATCGTTGTCATTATCATCACTATCGTCAACGCCATCACCATCACCATCACCACCACCACCACCACCATTACCACCACCACCACCGCCGCAACCACTACCAGCACCACCATCATCATCAGCACCACTATCACTAATATAATCATTAACATCATAAACACAACAATTAACGAGTTTCCGAAAGCATTATTACTACAAAAGCAAACAATAATACATTATTCTTTATTGATTGTTAGCAGTATCAATTTTGAATTTATTTATTATTTTTACTATAAAATTTTTTAATAAATTATTAACATTTCTATTATTATTATAATTGTCAACATAAACAAAAGGACTAATTTGACCATTTGTACTAATCATCTCCATCACTCTCATTCAAAGTTAAAAACTTAAAAAAAATTATTTTTGGAGTAACTCACTTGAACAAAAAGATCCTGACTGCCATTTTCGACAGGTTACCTGGTGACCGTAGAAACAGTGGGCATACCTGTAATCAAGAGTGGGTGGAACTCATCGGTGACAAAGTGGAGCGAAAGAGTGGAAGAGGACTCAGCCAGCATTTTCATCCTCAGGATGTTTTACGTGCGAGAGGTTACGCACCTGCAAAGAAGGGTCAGCATCACAGCTGTCAGTGTTAAATTAGGTCAGGTTACTGCTGAAGTGTTAAATTAGGTCAGGTTACTTCTGAAGTATCGCCTGTTGTTTTTCTTCAAATATTTGCATGACTGATTTTAACATTTCTTTTTCTTTTCTTTTTAAATTCTTTATACATCTTCATCGTGTTTGCTTGATTGATTGAGCCATACTTTGGGATCCTTTACCACTTAACAAAACCAACTTCCCGTTATCCAATCAAGTTGAAATTCGGTGTGTTTATTTCATGATGTAGAATAAACTTAATTACAATTTTTATAAAATTTTAAAAATTAAAAATTTTATGTAGAGGAAAACCAGTAAATTTTTAACTTTATTTAAAGAAAAATATTAAATTTTTAATTTTATAATAAATGTTTTTTATTCCATGTTCATTCGAAAGTTTCTTACATTTTCAATCCTCACATATATCACATATTAAGTATATAGCAGACTGTGGTCAATGGTTTCATATTTTAAAGACTTACTATCATCAAACAAAATGTTTCAAAAACATTTTCATTAAACAAATTATAAAATTATAAAGGATTAAAAAAAACAATGGTTTTAGGGTATACTGGTTATTTATTAAACTGGTATTTATTGAATGATGAAACTGATGAAACTCTGTTTGCATAGGGATAGACAATCTTAGTAGAACATCATATTTCTCAACATTTGTTTTTCATTAATGAAATGAAATGGTTACAGTTCAACTTCAGAAAAAAATTTATTAAAAGCCAACATCTTAAAAATTTATTTTATTTTTGATTTATTTAATTTTATCACATTAACCAAATTTGAAACAAGGGCATAATTTTAAACTTGACATTAAGAAAAAATTCTCTTAATTTTGTATTTTCAAATGGTTTTTATTTAGGCTTGAAAGACGTAGTGCCCCTCATGCAGCCAGATGACACTTATGAGGATTACGAGACCTTGGTGGACAAGGCCAACGTCTGGATGAAAGAGAACTCCATTAACATTCAGAGGGTTGTCACGATGCAATCAGTCATGGTTCAGAAACACAGTGGTGGGTGAATTTTTTTCTAACTTCTTTGAAAAGAATAAAAATGTTTTTACTTTACTGAAAACATAAAGGCATGGACACTCTAAATTAATTAACAAAAAATGATATAGCTGAATATATATATATATATATATATACATACATATATATATATATATATATATATATATCGCGTCATAGTGTGAACTCATCCGAAACGGCTGAACCGATTTTTATGAAATTTTTTTTTTACATTTGGTATATCTGAAGATAGGTCCTAGGCTATTTAGAATATTTTTTAAAATTATTTTAAAAAGTTATTTTTGGAAAAACAATGAGATGCAATTATGTTCTTTTTATAGGAAAATATAACAGATATATATATATATATACTAGCGGGGGCACCCAGCGTTGCCCGGGGTTTTTAGAGGTTTTTCTAATGTTTGTCTCTCTCGCTCCCGTTTCCTTCTCCGCTTTTCCGTTCCCGTCGCGTTCCCGGTCGCTTTTCCGCTCCCGATCGCTTTTCCGTTCCCGTCGCGCTCCCGGTCGCTTTTCCGCTCCCGGTCGCTTTTCCGCTCCCGGTCGCTTTTCCGCTCCAGATCGCTTGTCCGCTCCCGGTCGCTTTCCCGCTCTCGGTTGCTCGGTTGAAACGAGATAGTAAACGGGAACGGGAAAGCAAACGGGAACGGTAGAACAAGAGGGGATTGCTAGGTTCTATAGCCATTTTATATTGTTTATTCTGATAATAAACAAATTTAAATTCAAATTCAAATTCATTTGGTAAGAGCGCTTGTATTGAGGCGAGGCGGTGTTGCGTAAACACGTGGGTTGAATTCCTAGTAGAGTCTTATATATATACTAGCTGACCCAGCAAATGTTGTTTTGTTTTTTAAATTATTTTGGTTTTTTACTAAGAGTTTAATGAACAAAATTATGACAATTTAAAAATAAAAAATAAAAAAAACGAAATTAAAGTTTGTACTAAACAAGTAAAGGAAAAACAATTTTTTTAACACAGACTTTAATTTCAAATACAATCGATTTAGAAATACAAAAGATGTTCAAATTAAAGTTTTTTTTTTTAATTGAATCATGTATTGTCATTCAATATAAAGCTATGCTAAAAGTTTCAGCTTCCTAACTAGTCAAAAAGCTGGTTAAATTTTACTTGCAAGATTTGCGTACAGAAAAAGCCACACACACACAAACAGAGATTGTAACCTAAATAAAAGTTTGTAAAAACTTTTTTTTTACTTGTTTATTTGAACAAGTAAAAGAAAAAACGAGTTTTTAACACTAATTTTAATTTCAAATACACTTGATTTAGAAATACGAAAGATGTCCAAATTATTATTTTTATTTTTTAATGAATTATGTATTGTCATCCAATATAAACCTATGCTAAAAGTTTCAGTTTTCTAGCTAGTCAAAAAGCTGGTTAAATTTTAGATTTGCGTACAGAGAAAGCCACACACACTTATACACTCACAAACAGAGATTGTAACCTAAATAAAAATTTGTAAAAATATACAGTTAGCAACAGCGATTTTCAAACTTTAAAAAAGATGGCACAGCATGGGTTACAGTTAAAGAATACATATTTGCATTTAATTTGCTAAATACAATGAGCAAGTACGCTTACTTGTTTGCTGTACTTTTTATATTGCAAGCCTAAAAAACTTTCTGAAAGGTATTACATAACGAATTACGGAATAATTGTTTTGTTTAAACAGACAAAATTGTATTTTATTCTATGTTTTGACGTTTTCTTACATTAATCATTAACATGAGTCTTATAGAAAACCAATGTTACATTTAAAAACCACTTCTGATACTGTTGCCAACTAATTTTGTCTATGTTTTCAAGCTAAATTTTAAATTTAGATTTTTAAGCCCATGACTAATTAATGTATTGTCATAAATATTTTAAATATCTGCCAAATATCAGAACATTTGATATTCATAAAGTGAGTTTATTTAAATTATTTCTAATAACTTTCTGTATAAATTTCCTTGTAAAGGTCCACAAGACGAAATTGGAAACAATTGTCATTTCATCATGCCTGGCATCAACAATCCTGCTCTAGTTGAATTTTTTCGAATCCTCAGGGTTATTTTTGTGGAAAGCAATGAACCCCAAACTCCTAAGAACCCAAAAAGAACTTCAAGGTCAGAAAAACAAGGCCTTCTTGCATCCTCGGGCAATTCGTCGGTACCACAAAATCAACCTGCCCTGTCGCCTCTCACGTTTGTGTTCGAGACTTTCACACCTGAACTCGTATGGAGCAAAGCTGGTTTCCAGCAACCTTCTTCTAATGCTCAAGCCACGGACGGAGAAGTGAAGGTTGAAAGAATGGAAAAAATGAAAGAGCTTTATTCCAAAGTTATGGCCTACCTGAGAAATACCGGTAGGATTTGCTAAATATATTATCGATATAATAAAAAAAAACTATTGTGTAGTTGAAATAGTTAAAACAGGAGGTGACGAATGTGGGTTAGTGTTAAAACAATCCAGAATCAGAAATCCTTCACAAACAAAAACATTTACAAATGTTTTCCTGTTATAATAATGGGGTTTAAGGTGGTTTAGACTTCTTTAGAGGTTTTTAAGTCCGTGTATAAACCACCAACTGCAGAGTTTTTGATAAAATAATCACTAATCACTAATCACGGTCATAAAAAATGTTGTTATGGAACCATCGACAAAGAGGCTCTGACTTTAATAATAGTATAGTGTATATGTCGGAAATAGTAGAAAGTTGATAATGTTTAAAATGAAGATCATGATGAGAAAAAAAGGTTAAAGACATATTGCAATAAATAAATAAATAAATAAATAAATAAATAAATAAATAAATAAATAAATAAATAAATAAATAAATAAATAAATAAATAAATAAATAAATAAATAAATAAATAAATAAATAAATAAATAAATAAATAAATAAATAAATAAATAAATAAATAAATAAATAAATAAATAAATAAATAAATAAATAAATAAATAAATAAATAAATAAATAAATAAATAAATAAATAAATAAATAAATAAATAAATAAATAAATAAATAAATAAATAAATAAATAAATAAATAAATAAATAAATAAATAAATAAATAAATAAATAAATAAATAAATAAATAAATAAATAAATAAATAAATAAATAAATAAATAAATAAATAAATAAATAAATAAATAAATAAATAAATAAATAAATAAATAAATAAATAAATAAATAAATAAATAAATAAATAAATAAATAAATAAATAAATAAATAAATAAATAAATAAATAAATAAATAAATAAATAAATAAATAAATAAATAAATAAATAAATAAATAAATAAATAAATAAATAAATAAATAAATAAATAAATAAATAAATAAATAAATAAATAAATAAATAAATAAATAAATAAATAAATAAATAAATAAATAAATAAATAAATAAATAAATAAATAAATAAATAAATAAATAAATAAATAAATAAATAAATAAATAAATAAATAAATAAATAAATAAATAAATAAATAAATAAATAAATAAATAAATAAATAAATAAATAAATAAATAAATAAAATAAAAATAAAGACTATGAAAGTGTGGTGATGATGATGTTACTTGCTAGACTACTTGAAAATGACGACGGCAATATATAATTAGGATAACAATGGTGCTTGAAGGCACTCTAACGAGCAGTCATAAAACTACTAATTTTCAGACTCTTGAAGTTTTCCCGGGAGACACGAAGTTTATTTTTCCGTTAATTTTTTTTTAGAGAAGATAACCTGATAGAAAATTAAATCAATTAATGGTAGTAAATTTTTTACTAAATTTTTAAAGAAAAATGACGAATAGTTAGTTGAGAGAGAAATAGAAAGAGAGAGAGAGAGAAAGAGAGAGAGAGAGAGAGAGAGAGAGAGAGAGAGAGAGAGAGAGAGAGAGAGAGAGAGAGAGAAGAGAGAGAGAGAGAGAGAGAGAGAGAGAGAGAGAGAGAGAGAGAGAAAGAAAGAGAGAGAGAGAGAGAGAGAGAGAGAGAGAGAGAGGGAAAGAGAAAAAGAGGGAAAGAGGGAAAGAGAGAGATAGAGAAAGAAAGAGAGAGAGATAATTATTGAATGATGCCACGTAAGAATTAATCACGGACCATGTAATTAAAAAAAATATCACGTTACTATGTAATACGAACCAACTAGTAATTATTATTATCTTTAATATTATTGTAATTATTATTTAAAGTTTTATTTTTATTTCATATTATTACTAACTGAGTTACCTGGCATTGCTATAGTTTTTTTCATGCTTCCAATCATTAATTCTGTTTTCTGTTGTCTATTTAAGCGGAATCTGAAATTTTTAACGTAGTCATGAAATAGATGACAAATTATTTGGTATTTTTCAAGAAATATGTTTTTTATATTTTCTGTTTATTTGTTTTTTTTGCTATTTTTTTTGCATATTTTTAATTTAATTCTTTTTTGTTTAATGGTTGATTATTTGTTGTCTCTTTAGGAAGAATCGCATAATCAAAGTTAACCAACTTTCCGCATTAACAGAAAACAAACTACAATTTAATTTTTAATGATCTATTTTTTTTTAGAAATAACTAAGTTTTAAAAGTTTTAGTACTTTTTTTCTCGTTTCTTTAATTTTTATTCCCTCTCCAGGAACGTTATTTATTTTAGGGGCAAAAAGTTTTAAAAACACACATTTCAAAAAAATTTCAAAATTGATATACTTTCTCTTCTTAAACAAGCTGACGAAAGGAGGGCGTAGTCAGATATTTTTACAAAATTTTTCCATATAAGTTCTTAAGGTTGTGGAAATACGTTTATTGATTAAAGTAGAATGTGTGTATGTTAATATGTAAGTTAATATATTTATTTTATGTATCGACACAAAAAACAGAGATTCTGATATAAGAACACATATTTAATAGAAAGTTACATTTTAACCTTTTTCTTTGTAGAACTCTTCAAAAAAAAGTTAGATTCAAAATTATTGTTGATCGTGCAGCAGATATGCTATAACTCGCGGATATACAAGTTCACAACACGCTGGACTTAGCTGACGTCAATTTTTTAAGATTCTGATAGCTTGCTGGAAGAGTGCTGAATTTGTTTTTGATATTTTTGCGTGAGATTTTTTTACAAGCAGCCACATTTCAGGATTTTTGCACTTGATTTATTGCATTATTTTTTCTGTATACCATAAAGTGCTATAAATGGGGCAGTTCGGATTAAAAAAATAAGTAATACAAATTATTTTAAATTTTTGTTGTTGTTATTGTAAATTAAGTTTTTTAAATTGTTATTATTTTACATCGAGAGAGAGAGAGAGAAAGAGAGAGAGAGAGAGAGAGAAAGAGAAACAGATAGAGAGAGAGAGAGAGAGAGAGAGAGAGAGAGAGAGAAGTGAAGCAAAAACAAAGTTTTTTAAAAACACACTTTTAAATTTTTTACTACATAAACAACAAACATATTAGCACAGACAATAAATAGTTTGACGAATATATCACATATTAGTATTTATTTAAATTTTGTCCAATCGATCCGAAAATTTGATAGAATGCATTATTAATTAGTTCGGAGGTATGTTTTAAATTTTGAAGTCTCTAGCTCATCGGGACAGAGAGACAGATAGACAGACAGAGAAGTCAAGTTAAGTAAAAGTGTGTAAAAAACCAGCTACTTTACCCACTATAAATATCTATTATAAATAGAATCACAACTCTACTTGCATAGATGTGCTAACATAATTTATAAACTCCTCTTGCTTATTAACAACTTCCACTTAAGTTTATGATGTCAGTGGTGATGAGAGGAATACTTGTACGATATAAACAAGTGAAAGTTAATTTATACAACGAATCAGTCACGATATAAACAAGTGAAAATTAATTTAAAAAATTAAAAAAGCTTTTAAGACATTTATAAAATTTCATAGCGACATTGTATTATAAAAATATAACCCCGGTTAAAAGATGAAATAGATGACAAAATATTTTGGTTTGTTTACAAAAAATAACTATTAATGCTTAAAATTGAAAGTTGAATAAATAAAAAACAAAATTATAGCGTTGAAAAAACGCTTTAGTCATTCGCATCACTGACAGCACTATCATTGTTAGCGCCATCAGCGTAAACATCATCGTTTTACATCATTATGATCATCATCATCATTACATCATTATCTCTAAAGCAGTCTCATCAAAAAGATGTTTGTAGTTTCTAAGACTACTAAGAGTTTTTGTAGTCGTTATTAATTTGCTTCTTAAATTTATTTTAAAAAAATTTTGTTTTATGGTTATTATATAAAAAAAAAGTTTAATTAAACTAATAAATGTTTTTGAAGTGGAACTTGAAAACGTCCGCGCACATCCCATGGACATCCGGACAAATGAAAATTAATAAAAACATGTAAAAACTCTGTCGTCAGTTTTCTGAGTGGTAAATTTGTCGTATAAAAGCAGCTAACTGATTGAATTTTTACGCATCAGTAACCAACCAATAAAACAGTGGCTTAAATTGGTATTTTCCAGGTTCAGAGGTTCTGGCAGTAGAGACGGTGTTCAACCCAATGCAGGTATACGTGGATGACTCCAGTATAAAACACCTGTATACAGATGAGGAGATCAAATTCCTTTTCACCATAAGGTAGCATAAACTTTGAACTTATTACTTTCGACTTTTTTGTAAAATGAATATAATAGGAACAGTTATTTTACACGTTTTCGCCGTCTTACTTTCCTACTTTTTCTTTTTTCTCTTCTATAATGAGGTGCATTATTTAAATGAAAAACTCATTTCCAGACAGGTACTGAACCGGATATTTCTAAATTCATGGCTTGAAGCCATTTTTGTTTCTGCTCATATTTCAACGATCTGTTTTGAAAATTACATTAATATAAAATCTCTTTGGTTTTTTGTTTACAAAAAATAACTATTAATGCTTAAAATTGAAAGTTAAATAAAAAAAACAAAATTATAGCGTTGAAAAAACGCTTTAGTCACTCGCATCACTGACAGCACTATCATTGTTAGCGCCATCAGCGTAGTCATCATCGTTTTACATCATTATGATCATCATCATCGACATCGTCAACGTCATTATTACATCATTATCTCTAAAGCAGTGTCATCATTTTCATCACCACAGCTATCATAATTGAGAATCACCATGCAATAACAACAACATAAACAACAAAAGAGCGAGCGATAATACTGAAACCGGCGTAAATCGTTGACGCAGGTGAACGGTCGCTTGGCAACGCACAGGTGCGCACATGCGCGTGACGTCACGCTTGGAAGGTAAGTTTCTTTGCTACGCTCCGAATTCTGTGAGCATCGGAAGAGAAAGCTCGTTACTCCCATCCGCCTTGAGACGATGGGTGCTATACGTCCTGGATGGCCATTATCCAAAATCGCTTCCGCTTCTCTATAAACATAACTATCTCCTCCTCCATATTATCATCATTATCAGAATAATCATAATTACCATCATCATTTCAATCATCTTCGTCACTATCATCACCTGCCCTCACTTCACTATCATCATAGCATTTATTTATATAACGTCCCAGCCTCATTCACTCACTCACTGGTTGGGTCTGGAACGTTAACTTGTGTGGTTAAACTAATGTATGTATGTATGTATGTATGTATGTATGTATGTATGTATGTATGTATGTATGTATGTATGTATGTATGTATGTATGTATGTATGTATGTATGTATGTATGTATGTATGTATGTATGTATGTATGTATGTATGTATGTATGTATGTATGTATGTATGTATGTATGTATGTATGTATGTATGTATGTATGTATGTATGTATGTATGTATGTATGTATGTATGTATGTATAAAATATTCTATCCTCAGACCTACCAAATGTACACAAAAAATTTCAGCCGTTTCGGAGGAGTTTGAAGTCAAACACTGTTACACGAGATTTTTATATATATGTAGATATATATATATATATATATATATATATATATATATATAATATATATATTATATATATATATATATATATATATATATAATATATATATTATATATATATATATATAATATATATATATTATATATATATTATATATATATTATATATATATATAATATATATATATTATATATATATAATATATAAATTATATATATATATATATATATATATATATATATATATATATATATGTATATATGTATATATATGTAAAGCGGTTGTTTTAGATTTAAAAATTTTAGTTCGTTGACTCAGATAAAGACTAAAAAAAAAATCTTTTTTTTATTTTATTTTTTGTGTGTGTTTGTGACTTTCTCTGTACGCAAATCTTGCAAGTAAAATTTAACCAGCTTTTTGACTAGCTAGAAAGCTGAAACTTTCAGCATATTTATATATATATATATTGAAATCAAAGTTTGTGTTAAAAACTCGTTTTTTCCTTTACTTGTTAAACTTATTCCTAGTTTTAAACCTCATTTCTCGTATTAATATTGTTCTAAATTGTTTTTAATGTTTCAAAAAAGTAAATTTAAGGAGGGGGGCATGGACCCCGGCCCCCTGGATCAGCTAATATATATATATATATATATATATATATATATATATATATATATATATATATATATATATATATATATATATATATATATATATATATATATATATATATCTTCTGGTTTTTAGAGATTTTTCTATCATTTTTCTCTTGTTCGCGTTTCCTTCCCCGCTTGCTCTCCGATGTCTAGTCGCTTTCCCGCTCCCGGTCGCTTTCTCTTTCTGCTCGCTCTTTCGCTTTCTGTCGCTTTTCCATTCCCGTATGTTTTCCCGTTCCCTTTTGCTTTCCCGTTGCTTTCCTGTCCCCACTCATTTTTCAGTTTCCGTTTCGGCTTGCTCTCTCGCTCCCGTTCCGCTATATATGTGACCGATTTTTTTTTCAAAAACCTTCCCCTATTGACTCTCAAGGTTGTGTAAAAATTTTATTACGATCGGATAAATGGTGTAGCAACTCATAAAAGACATACACTTTTACTTAACTTGACTTTTCTGTCTGTCTGTCTGTCGTCAAATTTTGCAATCGATTTTAAGCTAACTTCCCGATGAGCGAAAGACTTAAAAATTTAAACATACCTCCGAACGGATTAACAATGCATTCTATTGAATGTTTGGATGGATTAAACAAAGTTTAATTAAATAATTATTTGTGATATTTTCTTCGAACTATTTATTGTCTATGCTAATATGCTCGTTGTTTATGTAACCGAATGTGGCCTACACAATCGATTATTTAAAAGTGTGTTTTTAAAAAACTTTGTTTTTTGATTCACTTGTTATATACAAAGTATTAACAAGTAAATTAAAAACGAATTTTTAAAACCAATGCTCTTATATGTAATTAAAACACAAATTTTGCAATCAATTTTTTTTTATATTACTCTTTTATTTTATATTAAAGTCGAAATATCTTAATTATATCGAAATATCGAAATTAATTAAAATTAACTAAATTACTTGACTTATTGTAAAACTAATAATTGAATATTGCATTGTCTTCTATTTTGAGCATGTATGCAAAATTTGAAAAAAAATCTATCATCAGGAAGTGACTAAAAAATTGATTGCAAGATTTGAAACAGACAGAGAAACAAACAGACAGACAGAAAAACAGAGACGACGAGTTAATAAAAGCATTGGTAATAATAATAAAAATATCATCAAAAAGCATCGAATTTAAATATCTCAACTATTCTCATGAAAATTTCGTACACGCTTGAGAATCGCGGTCAGTGAGTGTGGTTCGTGTTAACTTGGTAAAATAGTCTGCCAGTCGGTTAGCGTTTTGTGGTCAAGAAAACCCTCAAGAAAACCCTCAAGAAAACCATCAAGAAACCCCTCGATAAAACCCTTAAGAAAATTAACTAAATTAATTGACTTATTGTAAAACTAATAATTGAATATTGCATTGTCTTCTATTTTGAGCATGTATGCAAAGTTTGAAAAAAATCTATCATCAGGAAGTGACTCAAAAATTGATTGCAAGATTTGAAACAGACAGAGAAACAAACAGACAGACAGAAAAACAGAGACGACGAGTTAATAAAAGCATTGGTAATAATAATAAAAATATCATCAAAAAGCATCGAATTTAAATATCTCAACTATTCTCATGAAAATTTCGTACACGCTTGAGAATCGCGGTCAGTGAGTGTGGTTCGTGTTAACTTGGTAAAATAGTCTGCCAGTCGGTTAGCGTTTTGTGGTCAAGAAAACCCTCAAGAAAACCCTCAAGAAAACCATCAAGAAAACCCTCAAGAAACCCCTCGATAAAACCCTTAAGAAAATTAACTAAATTAATTGACTTATTGTAAAACTAATAATTGAATATTGCATTGTCTTTTATTTTGAGCATGTATGCAAAGTTTGAAAAAAATCTATCATCAGGAAGTGACTCAAAAATTGATTGCAAGATTTGAAACAGACAGAGAAACAGACAGACAGAGAAACAGACAGACAGAGAAACAGAGACGACGAGTTAATAAAACCATTGGTAAAAATTTTAAAGCAATTCAATAAAACTGCTTTTTATTTTATTTTTCATAAGCAACACAAAAAAAAGTAAATAAAAACAAGTAAATTAAAAACGAATTTTTAAAACCAATGCTCTTATATGTAATTAAAACACAAATTTTGCAATCAATTTTTTCTTATATTACTCTTTTATTTTATGTTAAAGTCGAAATATCTTAATTATATCGAAATATCGAAATTAATTAAAATTATCTAAATTAATTGACTTATTGTAAAACTAATAATTGAATATTGCATTGTCTTCTATTTTAAGCATGTATGCAAAATTTGAAAAAATCTATCATCAGGAAGTGACTCAAAAATTGATTGCAAGATTTGAAACAGACAGAGAAACAAACAGACAGACAGAGAAACAGAGACGACGAGTTAATAAAAGCATTGGTAATAATAATAAAAATATCATCAAAAAGCATCGAATTTAAATATCTCAACTATTTTCATGAAAATTTCGTACACGCTTGAGAATCGCGGTCAGTGAGTGTGGTTCGTGTTAACTTGGTAAAATAGTCTGCCAGTCGGTTAGCGTTTTGTGGTCAAGAAAACCCTCAAGAAAACCCTCAAGAAAACCCTCAAGAAACCCCTCGATAAAATCCTCAAGAAAATTAACTAAATTAATTGACTTATTGTAAAACTAATAATTGAATATTGCATTGTCTTCTATCTTGAGCATGTATGCAAAATTTGAAAAAAATCTAACATCAGGAAGTGACTCAAAAATTGATTGCAAGATTTGAAACAGACAGAGAAACAGACAGAGAAACAGACAGAGAAACAGACAGAGAAACAGACAGAGAAACAGAGCCGACGAGTTAATAAAAGCATTGGTAAAAACAAAGGCAACGGCGGGTAACCAAACATGTAGTTAATAAAACCATAAAATTTTAAACAATACTTAAGCATCATTTTCAACAAAAAAGTGTTTAAATTTGTTCAAATTCTTGATTTCGTTTAATAACTGCGGTCCTCCATGCTTATTTTTCAGCTCAAAAATAAATTCACGCGTGAAATTATTATTAACAGGCATTGAAAGAAGTTTCAAGATCTCCAACGCCTGTGGAATAATTTTTCCGTAAAATTCATAGTATTTTTCAAGCACATCTATGAAATGTCTATCAGATGTGCAATAATAGCTTGAGTGATTAAGAACACAGGAAATCCACACGTTGTCTTTTAAAAGTTCTTTCCATATTTCATCTGGTAAATAACAGCAAGAAATCTGACTAAATCTGATACCATTAAGATATGTATGAACAACTTGATCAATTAAAACATTGAGAAATTTTTTATAATCATTTTTTGGTAATCCGATTTTCACTAAGCTAAAAAAAATTTCTAGTATAAACAAACCACCTAAAAAATCAGAATGGTTATACAATTCTCTGCGCAAACAATTCATAATAACAGAAAAATTATTTTTTATAATTGAATGATATTCTTGTTGCTTCAAAAAACTTTTTAAATTATCAAGAACATTCACATATGACATCCAATCATAAAGACCATATTTCATTGATTTTATAGTATTTTCAACGTTTTCAAACAAAAGCAAATTGTCAACAGTTAAATTACTGAAACAGGATAAATTATTTGTTTTAATACAATTGAAAAATAACGTTACGAATTTTGCTTCTTCATCTTCATAAAAACGATGAAAATAATTTCCCGCGTGTACAAGTAGTTTCTGGCGTGTGTGTGGAAGTGGTTTTTCGAAAACAAATTTTAATCGACCTAAGTCTAAATGTGATAAAAGAGGAAAATTGTCAACCAGGTTGAGCAACGCTTGCAAATATGAAGGATCAACTTTATACAAAGTTTTCAAATGCACCCTAAGCCATGTCAACTTTGATAGGTCATGCAATGCATTGATAACAACCTCATAATTCAAAAAAACTTTACTATAAAATTCTAAACTTAATTTTGTAAGGTTTAGAAATGTTTTCAATCTAATTAGCAAATCCATTGTAAACGTGCATTTAGATATGTTCAAGTGCTCTAATTTTTTGTTTGGAAAATCAATTTTTAGTAAACTGATTATATCTTTGTCGCTGTGATCGCATCCACCGGAACAACGTACAAATAATTGTTTTAACTTTGGACATGACCATGGAGTACTGTTTCCGTCGTGAAAATTTTCAAGTTGACAGCAGTAAACATCTAATTCCAAAGATTGTAGGTATGTTGAAGCGTATTTGAAGTTCCACATTGTCTTATAAGTGTTTAACCATATTTGAGGAGGAGGTATATATTTGAATTTATTGTCATCGTCTGGATAGGTAATAGAAATAACTTTGAAATTATTTAATTCAAATATATCATTTAATGGCTTTAAGTATTTTTCAATGTTGAAATTTTGTAATATTAACTCATTGCAACTGAATTTCTTTGGCTCAAGTAAACAAGGTAACAAAAATGCGTGAGAAATTTGCATTCCCAGTTCTTGGCTTCTTGAGAGAATTGATTGAAAAATAATTGACGGTAAATTACTGATATCTTTAGCTTTATAATTAAGAATGTTTTCTTTTGATTCAGAACGTTCAAGTAAGACATCCTTAAAATTAAAAATGACAAAATCTGTACAAGAAAGTTTTAACGTAATCGGTTGATGGTTTTTAACGCTCATTTCGGTTTAATTGTATTGGGTTTTTTTAATTATAGTTTATAGTTTTTTTACACTAGATGTTTTAAGACAAAATTGCAATTGTCAAAATTAATTTTCTGTAGTTCTTGAGTAGGAAAAGCTTAAATTTTAAAAAGAACATATTATATATATATATATATATATATATATATATATATATATATATATATATATATATATATATATATATATATATATACATATATATATATACATATATATATATATATATATATACATATATATATACATATATATATATATATATATATATATATATATATATATATATATATATATATATATATATATATATATATACAAATGAATGTTTGTATATATGTATATATATATATGTCCTTTATGCATTGCTACACCATTCATTCGATCGTAATGAAATTTTCACACAACCTTGAGAGTCAAGGGGAATCAAATATAGAAAAAAAATTTTGAAATCCGTCACAAAATGAGCGGAGCGGAGCGGGTGAGCGAGCGGGAACTATATATATATATATGTATGTGCGTATGTATGTGTGTATGTATGTATGTGTATGTGCATGTATGTGTGTCTGTGTTTATGTATGTGTGTATGTATGTATGTATGTATGTATGTATGTGTTTTTCAATTTCGGCACTAAATGCTCATTCAAAGTATGTATGTGTGTGTATGTATCTATGTATGTATGTATGTATGTATGTATGTATGTATGTATGTATGTATGTATGTATGTATGTATGTATGTATGTATGTATGTATGTATGTATGTATGTATGTATGTATGTATGTATGTATGTATGTATGTATGTATGTATGTATGTATGTATGTATGTATGTATGTATGTATGTATGTATGTATGTATGTATGTATGTATGTATGTATGTATGTATGTATGTATGTATGTATGTATGTATGTATGTATGTAGAATCGGATCTAGGGAGCGGGGGGGGGCAACTGAGAGCGAAAGAATGAGCGGGAAAGCGACAGGGAACGGATAACGACCGGGAGCGAGAGCGTAAGCGGGAAGGAAACGGGAGCGAAAAAGAAACGCATTAGGTAAACCTATCGCTCGCTCCCATTTCCTTCTCCGCTTTCCCGGTCCCGGTCGCTTTTCCGCTCCCGGTTGCTTTCCCGCTCCCGGTAGCTTTCCCGTTCTCGGTCGCTTTCCCTTTCGATCGAAAACGGGAATGGGAGAACAAGCATGAGCGAGAACGGGAGAGCAAGCGTGAGCGGGAACGGGAAAGGCGACCGGGAACGGGAAAGGGAACGGGAGAGGAAACAGGAGCGGAAAAACGACCGGAAGCTGGAAAGCGGCCGGGAACGGGAAAGCGACCGAGAACGGGAAAACAAACGGGAACGGGAAAGCAAGCGGGGAAGAAAACCTGAGCAAGAGAGACAAACATTAGAAAAACCTCTAAAAACCCCGGGCAACGCCGGGCACTCCCGCTAGTAGTTAAATAAAAAAAAAATCATAGCGTTGAAAAAAACGTTTTAGTCATTTGCATCACTGACAGCACTATCATTGTTAGCGCCATCAGCGTAGTCATCATCGTTTTACATCATTATGATTATCATCATCATTACATCATTATCTCTAAAGCAGTGTCATCATTTTCATCAACACAGCTATCATAATTGAGAATCACCATGCAATAACAACAACATAAACAACAAAAGAGCGAGCGATAATACTGAAACCGGCGTAAATCGTTGACGCAGGTGAACGGTCGCTTGGCAACGCACAGGTGCGCACATGCGCGTGACGTCACGCTTGGAAGATAAGTTTCTTTGCTACGCTCCGAATTCTGTGAGCATCGGAAGAGAAAGCTCGTTACTCCCATCCGCCTTGAGACGATGGGTGCTATACGTCCTGGATGGCCATTATCCGAAATCGCTTCCGCTTCTCTATAAACATAACTATCTCCTCCTCCATATTATCATCATTATCAGAATAATCATAATTACCATCATCATTTATAACATCTTCGTCACTATCATCACCTACCCTCACTTCACTATCATCATAGCATTTATTTATATAACGTCCCAGCCTCATTCACTCACTCACTGGTTGGGTCTGGAACGTTAACTTGTGTGATTAAACTAATGTATGTATGTATGTATGTATGTATGTATGTATGTATGCATGTATGTATGTATGTATGTATGTATGTATGTATGTATGTATGTATGTATGTATGTATGTATGTATGTATGTATGTATGTATGTATGTATGTATGTATGTATGTATGTATGTATGTATGTATGTATGTATGTATGTATGTATGTATGTATGTATGTATGTATGTATGTATGTATGTATGTATGTATGTATGTATGTATGTATGTATGTATGTATGTATGTATGTATGTATGTATGTATGTATGTATGTATGTACTAGCAATGCCCGTAGCGGCTTCGCTCGCATGAAATTAGAGAGTTTGAACCGTGCATCCATAGTAGAGATCATTTTTTTAGGTCTCGGCTCGGCCCGTCGACAATTTAGCCCAGCCCGTTTTAAAAACCCAAACTCCTGGCCCGGCACAGCCCGTCTGAATTAGGCCCGGCCCATTTTTACAGGCCTAGAAGTTCTATATACTTGATGAAAAACTTCGGCCCGTCCCACCTTGACCTCAGGTTTGGCCCGGCCAAACTAAAGACCCTAAAATCACTAAAATATCTATATACTTAGTGAAAAGCCTCGGCCCGTCCCACTTTGATTTAAGGTTTGGCCTGTCCCGTGTGAAGACTCTAAAATAACGGCTTGGCCCGGCCTATGATAAACTGGACTTAGCTACTTTTAACCGGCTCAAAACTTCAAAATACTAATTTTTACATTTGTAGCACTTACAGTTTGTGAGTAGCAGTTATTTTAAAATCAAATAACCCTTATTTCCACCCCACATTTGAGGTCCTGGAAACCAAATTTTCAAAAAATGCTAAAACACGTATTTCATTATTTCTGGAGTAGAAACTAAATACTAATTTTTACTTCTGTAGCATTAACAGTTTTTGAGTAGCAGCTACTTTAAAAACCAAATAACCCAAAAAATGATGAAACACGTATATCTTTTTTTTTGAGTAGATACTAAGTATTAATTTTTACATCTGTGGCAATTACAGTTGTTGAGTAGCAGTTACTTTAAAAACCAAATAACCCTATTTTCCACCCCACATTTGAAGTCCTGGAAACCAAATTTTCAATAAATTGTGAAACCCGTATATCATTATTTTTAGAGTAGAAACTAAATACTAATTTTTACTTTTGTAACATTAACAGTTTTTGAGTAGAAGCTACATTAAAAACCAAATAACCCAATTTTCCAACCCACATTTGAGGTCCGGGAAACCAAATTTGTAAAAAATGGTGAAGCACGTATATCTTTATTTTTAGAAAAGAAACTAATAAATAATTTTTACATCTGTGGTATTTCCTTTTTTTGAGTAGCAGTTACTATAAAAGACAATTAGCCCTATTTTCCACCCCACATTTGAAGTCCTGGAAACCAAATTTTCAAAAAATGCTAAAACACGTGTTTCATTATTTTTGGAGTAGAAACTAAATACTAATTTTTACTCCTGTAGCAGTAACAGTTTTTGAGTAGAAGCTACTTTAAAAACCAAATAACCCAATTTTCCAACCCACATTTGAGGTCCGGGAAACCGAATTTTCAAAAAATGGTGAAACACGTATCTTTTTATTTTTCAAAAAGAATCTATATACCAAATTTCAAAATCTCCTCATTTTTGGTTTTCGAGATATACATTGTTTTAGAAAAAAGTTTGTTTTCCAGTTTTTTCCCCTCAGTAGCAAAATTTTCAAAAATCCTTTCTTAGCGGATGTTTACGCTATAAAAGTAATATAAGTTCCAAATTTCACGTTCCTAGGATGAGGCGTTTGAGCTCGGCGTTGATTATCAGTCAGTCAGTCAGTCAGTCAGTCAGGACATGTTCTTTTATATATATAGATGTATGTATGTATGTATGTATGTATGTATGTATGTATGTATGTATGTATGTATGTATGTATGTATGTATGTATGTATGTATGTATGTATGTATGTATGTATGTATGTATGTATGTATGTATGTATGTATGTATGTATGTATGTATAAAATATTCTAAATAGCCTACAACCTATCCTCAGACCTACCAAATGTACACAAAAAATTTCAGCCGTTGTTTCGGAGGAGTTTGAAGTCAACACTATTACACGAGATTTTTATATATATAGATATGTATATATATATATAGATATGTTTATGTATATATATATATATATTTACATATATATATATATATATATATATATATATATATATATATATATATATATATATATATACATATATATATATATATATATATATATATGTAAAGCGGTTGTTTAAGATTTAAAAATTTTAGTTTGTTGACTCAGATAAAAACGCAAATAAAATCTTTCTTTTTATTATTATTATTTTTATCAATGCTTTTATTAACTCTTCGTCTCTGTTTCTCTGTCTGTTTGTTTGTTTCTCTGTCTGTCTGTTTCTCTGTCTGTTTCAAATCTTGCAATCAATTTTTGAGTCACTTCCTGATGATAGATTTTTTTCAAATTTTGCATACATGCTCAAAATAGAAGACAATGCAATATTCAATTATTAGTTTTACAATAAGTCAATTAATTTAGTTAATTTTAATTAATTTCGATATTTCGATATAATTAAGATATTTCGACTTTAATATAAAATAAAAGAGTAATATAAGAAAAAATTGATTGCAAAATTTGTGTTTTAATTACATATAAAAGCATTGGGTTTAAAAAATTCGTTTTTAATTTACTTGTTTAATTTATTTTTTATCTTTACTTGTTTACAAACTTTTATTTAGGTTACAATCTCTGTTTGTGTGTGTGTGTTTGACTTTCTCTGTACGCAAATCTTGCAAGTAAAATTTAACCAGCTTTTTGACTAGCTAGAAAGCTGAAACTTTCAGCATATTTTTATATTAGATGACAATACATAATTAAAAAAAACGTAATTTAAACATCTTTCGTATACATACACACATACACACAAACACACATTGAAATCAAAGTTTGTGTTAAAAACTCGTTTTTTCCTTTACTTGTTAAACTTATTCCTAGTTTTAAACCTCACTTCTCGTATTAATATTGTTCTAAATTGTTTTTAATATTTCAAAAAAGTAAATTTTAAAATTTACGGAGGGGGGCATGGACCCCGGCCACCTGGATCCGCTACTATATATATATATATATATATATATATATATATATATATATATATATATATATATATATATATATATATATATATATATATATATATATATATATATATATATATATATATATATATATATATATATATATATATATATATATATATATATATATACCTTCTGGTTTTTAGAGATTTTTCTATCATTTTTCTCTTGTTCGCGTTTCCTTCCCCGCTTGCTCTCCGATGTCTAGTCGTTTTCCCGCTCCCGGTCGCTTTCTCTTTCTGCTCGCTCTTTCGCTTTCGGTCGCTTTTCCATTCCCGTATGTTTTCCAGTTCCCTTTTGCTTTCCCGTTGCTTTCCTGTCCCCACTCATTTTTCAGTTTCCGTTTCGGCTGGCTCTCTCGCTCCCGTTCCGCTATATATGTGACCGATTTTTATTTTTTTTACAAAAACCTTCTTCTATTGACTCTCATGGTTGTGTAAAAATTTTATTACGATCGGATAAATGGTGTAGCAACTCATAAAAGACATACATACACACACAGACAGTTATTTGTATACACTTTTACTTAACTTGATTTTTCTTCTGTCTGTCTGTCTGTCTGTCTGTCTGTCGTCAAATTTTGCAATCGATTTTAAGCTAACTTCCCGATGAGCGAGAGACTTAAAAATTTAAACATACCCCCGAACGGATTAACAATGCATTCTATTAAATGTTTGGATGGATTAGACAAAGTTTATTAAATAATTATTTGTGATATTTTCGTCGAACTATTTATTGTCTATGCTAATATGCTCGTTGTTTATGTAACCGAATGTGGCCTACACTACACAATCGATTATTTAAAAGTGTGTTTTTAAAAAACTTTGTTTTTAATTCACTTGTTATATACTAAGTATTAAAAATTTTAAAGCAATTCAATAAAACTGCTTTTTATTTTATTTTTTATTAGCAACACAAAAAAGCAAACAAACAAGTAAATTAAAAACGAATTTTTAAAACCAATGCTTTTATATGTAATTAAAACACAAATTTTGCAATCAATTTTTTCTTATATTACTCTTTTATTTTATATTAAAGTCGAAATATCTTAATTATATCGAAATATCGAAATTAATTAAAATTAACTAAATTAATTGACTTATTGTAAAATTAATTATTGAATATTGCATTGTCTTCTATTTTGAGCATGTATGCAAAATTTGAAAAAAATCTATCATCAGGAAGTGACTCAAAAATTGATTGCAAGATTTGAAACAGACAGAGAAACAAACAGACAGACAGAGAAACAGAGACGACGAGTTAATAAAAACATTGGTAATAATAATAATAAAAATATCATCAAAAAGCATCGAATTTAAAAAACCCTCAAGAAAACCCGCAAGAAAACCCTCAAGAAACCCCTCGATAAAATCCTCAAGAAAATTAACTAAATTAATTGACTTATTGTAAAACTAATAATTGAATATTGCATTGTCTTCTATTTTGAGCATGTATGCAAAATTTGAAAAAAATCTATCATCAGGAAGTGACTCAAAAATTGATTGCAAGATTTGAAACAGACAGAGAAACAGAGCCGACGAGTTAATAAAAGCATTGGTAAAAAAAACAAAAGCAACGGCGGGTAACCAAAGCATGTAGTTAATAAAACCATAAAATTTTAAACAATACTTAAGCACCATTTTCAACAAAAAATTCTTTAAATTTGTTCAAATTCTTAATAATTTTGCTGTAATTGTTGAGAAGGAAAAACTTAAATTAATATATATATATATATATATATATATATATATATATATATATATATATATATATATATATATATATATATATATATATATATATATATATATATATATATATATATATATATATATATATATATATATATATATATATATATATATATATATATATATATATATATATATATATATATATATATATATATATATATATTAGGGATGTCACGGGTACCCGAACCCAAACCCGAGTTCGATACTACCCGGTCTTTTTCTGATACCCGAACCCAAACTCGAACCCGAAAGTGTAAAAACTTGATACCCGAACTCGGAGTTGTGAAAAAATAAATTTTTTAGTAAATATATATTTATTCCAGTTTTTAAAATAGCAACACAAACAGGGTTTTCATAACTTTTCTAGTTTATTAAAAATGAAAAAATTGATCCGTGCAGTACTCTACTATGTATGCACGGTTCAAATTCTCTAATTTCATGCGAGCGTAGCCGCTACGGGCACTGCTAGTTAATGATAAAAACGAAAGACTGCAAATTGAAGATAGTCAAACTCAGTCTCAAACCAGCTAAAGCAAAAATAAATTTTAAAAATGTTAAAAATAAGTTTATGATATGTATGAACATATAAATATATGGGCATATATTAGATTGAGAATAAATGTAGCACCCCCACTCAAAGAAAAACCCATCATATTTGGAAAAATTGCAGTGCCCCCGGTTTGGCTTGCGCCGCCCCTTCCCTAGTTGCGCCCCTGCAGACACACGAAGCTAAAGTTCATAGGAGCTCGATTGGATGGACCGAAGGCACTACAAGATTGAAAAATATTAGTAGAAATATATGATATAACTAAGTAGATATAATTCAAAATGTATGAAAAATACTACGTTTATCAACTAATCTACATACTCAAGCATGAGTGAGCTAGTAAAAATTTTTTTTAATTCTTTCACGTAACACGTATTTGAAACCATTGTCTTTTATAAGCCATTACATCCGTATCTTCATCACAATCGTCAACTTTGATACCAGCATGTTGTTCGTGCGCGTTCACTTGCTAACATAACATGAAATTATTGAAATTATATAGTACACAAACGGATCTCAACTGTGGGCATACATTATTCATAATTATATGGTCTAAAAATATAGGCGCTGGCGGCAATCAAAAAAATTAAAACCTATTTCTTTTATATTGCTTTAATCATGTTAAATGATTTTATTCATAAATTAGATTTTATCTAATTTCCTGTAGGCTCTACCTCGCCCCTCACGCTTCAGAGAATCGATCAATCAGAAGAGCTTCATTCCAGCCACCATCCAATCAACAACAAGGCGGAGGAGAAAGCGACGGCGGGGAATTGAAAATGGGAAACGAGAGCAGGCCTTTGTTTCTGCGCAACGTCGTCGGCCGGCAGTACAAATACAGGTGGCTCGTACTAGCCCTATCAGCCTTCTCTTGTATGGCCATCATTGTCGTCGTGTCGGTCGTCTATAGCAACCGATGATGATATAGTAATTGACGTTTTTAAAATTATATGCAGAACGATTTTGTTATGAATATTTTTCCTGTTCTTTTTTTTCTCTCTTTTTCTCATTTTTGCTCTCTCTCTCTTTCTCTTTCTTTTTTTTCTTTAATTTCTATATCTTAATTTTTTTCAATGCTGATGTAAAATTTTAAAAGAAAAAACAATTACAGAAAGGTATGGAGAAAAGGAAATAATGAAAAAAGAAATATTTAAAGGAAAGGTGAATAAAAAAAAAGAGAGTGACAAAAGAAAGCAAGAAGTTATAGTAAAACTTTTTAAATTTGTGCATGGAAGTTACACATGTTATGTACAAATGTATTGCTAAAAGTAAAATACTTAGTACGTTTATATAAATACGTGTGATAGTGTATAGATAAATAACGTGTGTATTGGTAGTGTGTCTTTTAGCTCTTTTAATTTATACCGGTATGGAAACGCTGATGGAGCTTGTGGAGATGTTAGAATTGATGTATATTATTCAGAGAGAGTGTAATGAAGGTACTTACTTTAACTTGTTTTTGTGAGTTCTTCATCGTTTTTGGAATTTTCAATAAATTTTGTGGCTTTTGAAAAAAGTTTTTTTAAACTCAAAAATCTTGCAGATATTTTTTTCTTTTTGTCACTCAATACGAGAGCGTTTGCTTAAAAAAAAATTTTTTTTGTACATTCCACTTCCGTCTGTGCCAAGAGTGATAAGTAAAATAATTTTTTAAATGGTTTAACAATAAAAAACTTACTTCAATTTAAATAAACCATAGATCTTTTTTTAAACTTACTGCAAGCTTTTTTAAATGGGCCTCATTAGCCTATGTTCTACTTTTTAATAAAATTGTTCATCCTTAATAGTTTTCTTGCAACCATATTCAAAGTTTCATTTCAAAAATAACACTTAGTGCTCAACGACAAGCACAAAGTTGCTTTTAAAAAAACTTAAACGTATTTAATTTTACTCATATAAAAAAAATAAATTTATTTTCAACGTCATTTTCCACGCTACCAATAAAAATAAAACTTTTTATATTTAAGAAGTTGCCATCGTTTAAAGATATAAAGCAAATTTATGCTAATAGAAAAATCAAACAGTCTTTCTTTTACCAATCTTTATCCCCTTAATTTAAATTTCAACAACTTCAGGACATTTGATTTAGTTTAATACAAGTACAACAAAACATCTTATGTTTTCACTGATATTTTTGTTAAAAATTTTAATTTATTTCTTGTTTTTATGACACAGCCTGGTTTCCATAAATGTTTAATTTTCTCCATACTCGTACATTCTACAATTATTTTACTTCACAATGTGAAGTTGAAATTGATCTCGCATGTTAGCATGTTTTCTTGCTGTGATTTAATAGTTTTCCTTGCTGTGATTAAATAGTTTTTTTTTTGCTGTGACTGAATGGTTTTCCAACGGTATCTGCTTCTTTTTTTAACTCACGGCTACTAACTTTACATTTGGTACTTTTTGGCTTTCATCAAATTTATTGTTTTTGACAAAGTTTTGTAAAGAATTTTGAGCACTTGTAAGCAAAGTATATAGGTTATTTTATTTTTATGGTTTTAACAAAATAATGTTTTTTCTAATTATTAACAAAAAAGTATTTAATTATACTACATACTTGCTTTTAACCACAGCCGTAAAAATCACCTGAGTTAAAACTAAAAAAATCCGAAAAAATCCGTGATGATCTGAAAATTTATATCACATTATTTTTTTTCTCAAAATTGAACTAAGACATTATTAGGCATATTTACATACATACACACACACACACACACATATATATATATATATATATATATATATATATATATATATATATATATATATATATATATATATATATATATATATATATATATATATATATATATATGTATGTGTGTGTGTGTGTGTGTGTCTTTTTCTGGTATTTTGTTTGTGACTTTTCAACGGCTTCGCTTCAAACTTCAAACGATTTTAGTCTCACTGTCTTTTTGTCTGCTTTTAAAATGCTTTTAAATACAATAAAATTATTTTTTCACATCAGCAAACTCAATAAAAATGTGTTAAAAATTTATTTGCGACTGTATCGTTATGTTTTCATGAAAGTCCAAATTTTTATCTATGTATACCTATACTTCAGGACGGCACAATTGGTGCAAAAATAGAAAATTCATGTAATTAGCAAACATGATTTGATTAAAAACTCAACAACAGTCAAGTCAAGTAAACATTTCTAACTAGTTATGAACATTAGTATTTAATTTATATTGTTTTAATACAAAGCTTTATCATTCCATCCAGCTGTTTTTGCAGATAATGTTTAATCTTGAAATCTGTGAATTTCCTAGGAAATACTGTTATACATACATTCAAAAAGAGCTCAGAGGCGCTGTTCCTTTGGAATCAGATTCACTCTGATCCACCTGATTGGTGGAAAGTGCATAAATCGTTATATCCTCGATTGGCATATATGACAACAAAATATTTAAGAACTTCATCAACAGCAATTCGGTGTGAAGGACTATTTACCATTGCTTGCTTTATTGCAGACAAGCGCAGATCATTCTTGTTACCATATTCACTGAATATAATTGGAGCTATTCTATCTCTAGCAACTGTAAAAAAAAGTTTGTTGTAGACAGCTGTGAGTTTGTGAGAGAATCAATAATTCATTGATACCACTAGTAGGATAAAGTTCCACGAGTTAGCTGAATGTATTTTGGACCATCGCTGATATACACAATTTAATACTCTGCCGTTAAAAATAGACCCAATACGCATTGAATTAAAAAATTAATAGTAAACTCTAGTTAAACTCGGGAACGGAAAAGTAACCGAGAGCGAAAGAGCGAGCGGGAAAGGGAAAGCGACCGGGAACGGGAAAGCGATCAGGAGCGGGAGAGCGGGAAAGGAAACGGAGCGAGAGAAAAACGATAGAAAAACCTCCAACAACCCGGGCAACGCCGGGTAGCGTGTTTACAATCCGTGTATAAGCACAGGACCGAGCGCTGTGATTGGACATAAGGTCACGGCTTAAGCTACCAAAGTTACGGGATTTATTAGGAGTTTACTTTCAACTATTCAACGCTGGTCAATTAAAAAATTGATTTTATAAAAAAAATTTTTAGAATAAATTTGTTCCAAAATAAATTTTCAGTAGTACATACAAACATAACTATATCCATTTGCTTTGAGAAATTTTGTTTCGAGCTTGTTGAATTCTAAATTTGTATCAACTCAAAACCTGGCTCTTTTTATATTCAATTTACATACAAGTCAACAGAATTTATCCTGCTACTCGTAAAGTTACTAGCGCTGTTGATTTCACCAAATTTCCCAGGAAAACCATTTCATGCTTTGGCCAAGAAGAACCAGAGTATGTAATTTTATTTCATGAAAGTCATCATGAAAAACACAGTCATACAACAAAAATGTAATGTTATAAGTAAAGTTACAAGAAAAGCAAACAAGTAATGTTACAATTAGAATTACAAAAACAGCAGAAAGGTTGTTACAAGCATAGATATGGTTACAAGCAATGTTAAAAAAAAAAACAAAAATGTTACAAGTTAATACAAGCAAAAGCAAAACTTTGTTACAAGTAAAAGTACAAAAAAAGAGTATAAATATTATTTTACAAGTTTCAAAAAATGTTATGGCACAACCATAGACTTATAATATAATATATATTATAAGTCTATGGTATAATATAATATATATTATAAGTCTATGGTAACAACACAATTTTAATTATTTAATGCCCACTGCCATGCGATCTAGCATGTGACACATTCGCATCAATGTTTTCAGTCAATAACAGCGCTAGAAAAAGCGTAAACAGGAATAATTATATCGGATCCGTCCTGTGTCTATACCATATTTATAGAATACATATTCTATATATATATATATGGTCTATACACGGATTGTAAATACGCCGCCGGGTACCCCGCTAGCTGATTAATAAAACAATTTACAAATTTTGTTTAAATTTACATTAATTTAGCACAGTACTGTTTCGTTTTAATTCCGATTCGGAGATAAATATGGTTACATTTTAATAAGCTTCGGAACGATCCAGTGTTTTTGCGTGCAGACGACCACTGATCCTTTTTAGGCCTATACCATAGATATTATATATCTATGCTGTGGCAGACGATCAGGCCGGGCTTTATCCCGTGTTGTGGTTTTACTTTATAAAGAGCCGAGTGATTTCTTACGTTGTTTTACTGGATAGGCAGTTATATAATTTCAAGCTGTAAATTACCATGGATGACAATAACGGAAATCAGAAAATCGAAAAGAAAAATAAAGAAGAAAGTGAATTGCTATATGATAAAATTACGGAGTTCATTCAGACGGTAAATGAAACAAGAAAGATAAATACTCGACCCGTAGAAGAATTTAAAAGTGGATGTGAACAGTTTGTGAGTTTACTTTTTTTTTTTTTAAATTAAGTTTTTTTTTTCAATGACTGTTTGAGTCATTCATCCTGTTGAAATATTTTTATCCTGTTTTAATAATGTTCAAATAAAATCTATTTTTGTAGATCGCTAAATTGTGCGATGGGATTGACTCAAAGCTTGGAGAGATCTACACAGAATCAAACAAAATAATGCAAAAGAAATTGGCAGAGATAAATGAAGTTATGGAAAGTATTAAAATACTTGAGAAGGACAAAGAACTCTTTAGAAATAGCTTGAAAGATTTTTTTGATGACACTCACCCTTTTACCCAGTGAAAGCATCTGTGAGCTAAGTTTTTCTGTCAAACTCAAATTTTATTTCAATTAAAGAAACTTTGAAGCTTATTTAAAAACTGTTGTAGTGGTGTTTTGCATTGAGATTATGTTTATTATCTCAGTTTTGCCTTGTACATAGCTTTTTTCTAACATAATATGCAAAAACTGTCATCATCATAGCAGAGAGACAGTGTTTTACAGTTACACCTGTGCTAAAATAAATTCAATTGGTAAAGAAAAATAAGAGAGAAATAGTTCTTAAAACTTATTTTTATTTGCTAGATTTTAGATATTGATCACTTTATAATTATTTTGAGAAATTGATAAGCATGGTGAGATGTCGCATACATTTATGAGGCTTGGCATATTATGGTTTCTTTTACGGAGTTCAAATGACAAACGGTGAATGTATTCCACTTCAACACCAGGTCACTTCACAATTATCAAACTTCGAATAAAAATAACTTGAGCTCACGCAGCTGATGCAAAACTTTTAGTTTTGTTCTATAAGATACTGTATGGTTATAAATAGAGAAATTGACTTCTACATAACATGATAGAGAATCAAACCAGGTTGTTTTATGGTATTCCATGTTTTTTTCAATGCATGTTCACCAGAACCACAGGTATAACTATTTTCAGAGAAGCTTGTGAATTATTTGGTTTTATGGAACTGAGAAAAAACAGTGTTATGAAAATGGTAATTGAAGAGAAAAAGTCTGAATGTTCCTCCATTATAACCCAATAGCAAGAGAAAAGATCTTTAAGCATGGTCTTAGACTGAATTTAATGTAAATACCAAATACCACAGCCACAGCCACAAACCACTCCTACTCTTAGTTAGTAAATATAAGCTTTTAACAATTTTGCTCTCAGTTTTTTTTATCAAGAAATGGCTGAGAATACCTTATATTGGTTGATTTTTTCTATTTAAAGTATTTAAACAATGCGATATCTGATAAAACAACTTTTTTCATAAAATATTTAGTTGAGTTTTTTGCAGATATGCCAAACATGTAACAAATAAATGGGCAAAAATAGCAATGATTGAAGTGTCTGAAAATAGTGAATAAACATTTTTGAGTACAATACTTTACAGAGACTTTATAAGAAATAAAATAGTTACGCCGAATTCCGTAGTCACCGCTGGCAAGCAGGGTTCCGTTCGACATTTCCACTATTTTAATCCGACAAAGACTGCAACGCAACTGACTGCTCGCTAACAAAAAAAAAAAGAAATTAAAAAATATCATGACATTATCACAATGCTATCTGACAACCAAAACAATTTTTTCCATAATAACTTTCTTGAGACTCAACTAAATATAGTTTCAGGGGTTGTATATCTTGCGATAGAAGATTTACAAAATCACATACATGCCTGTACACACACACATACATATATGAATGAATATATATATATATATATATAATAAGCATATATTGAGCATAATTTATATGCTACTCTGGTATTCACAATAAATGTTTTTGAAATTGTTTTTAGAAACCTCCAATTAAAACACACAGGTCATCAACACACAAGCTCACACATGCACAGGGATAATTAAACATGTTCAAAAAGTAGTAGTAGTAATTGGTATGATTGTTACATAATCATTACTACCAATACTATTGAAGCAACAAATCACAATTTCTTTGACTGATAACACAGTTTAATGCAATAAATAACCTGAAAGTATCTAGCAAAAACAAAGGCTTCAAAAGTATCGAAGAAAGAGAAAATATGGCATCATAATAATGCATGAAAAAAAGAAAGGAAAGAGTTTTAAATATGGAAACACAACCAACATTGGAGCAAACAACAAAATGTTAATTTATAAGAAATAAATGATTTTTGAGTTTTAAAATTATGCAAAAAAAATTGCAAAAATTCCACAAGGGAAATGTTTTCATAAAACCAATGTCTTAAAAATAAATAAAGTGAGCTTCATTTCAGTGCAGTTTAAAATGGTGGACTACTCCGAAAGCAGACGCACACTTGACAGTTTGTAAGTTTAAAAAAAAAATCATTCAACTGAAAAACTTCATAATTTTCTGGTTATCAACAAAGTTAAAAATTTCGATTGAAAACTTAAAATAACTGCTTTCAAATGAACATCGCAGTATGCAAAGGTTGATGTTTATTTAGCAAAACAAAGTGAGATATACACTCAAGCTTAGTGACACTATTGGATACTCGAGCTCATTTAACAGCTTGCAATGATTCACCATTCACCGGACAGATACGTGTAAAAACGCAGTAGAACCTGATGAGGGATTTGAAGTGACTTGTCTATTTTATGATATTTATAACAAATAATTTTATTTTTTAAATAAATTCAATTTTCATTAAATCACAATCACCAAAAAAATGAAGTAGTCAATATTTGAAAGAACAACAAAACCCATATAGTGAGTCCCAAAACCTGAGTACCACCCAATCAATTAGAATCGGATGACCGTGCAGGAGACAGCGACAGCCCACGTCCTCCTTTATCCCCATCCCCCCAACCCACCCAGGCGTCAGAACCCTCGGATTCATCATAGTCTCCTAGGTCAAGAAGTTCCTGGTTAAAAATAAACTCGGGCGTGGTTTCGTCTGATATAGCCTCTGCAAGGCTTGCTCTCAGCTGCTCCTCTGCATCCTGGTCTTCGACCGACGAGGGACGCAACACTGGGGAATCACGACTAGGTCGCATGTAATAGTTACCTGGAAAAAAAATTTAATTATTTAAATTCAAAATTTATAAGAAAGGTTAATTTAGATCTTGTTCTTTTAGAATTATAATTTTGTATCACCTGATTCTGTCTTTTCGGCATAAGTTCGACACTCTTTGGCCTGACTTTTTATCGAAAATGATGTCCTAAACATATAAGAATATTCAAATTACCCATAATCTCCAATAAAAATTAATAGATTAAGTAGATGAACTTTCTATTAAGACGGTCCTAACTGGGATTTGATAGCAATTTAGATTAATAATGAAATTAAAATAAAATTGATGGAATCAGAATGACACTCATACCTCGGAAACCTAGAGTCAAAGGCATCATCGAGAGTTGTCTGTTTTGAAAGAGAGGAAGATGATGACGACGACGAAGCTGCCCTATCTGACTCGATGATGGGCAGAGGGAGAAGTTGAATATTGTGAAAGTTCTCGCCTTGAAATGTGGCAAACGTGAACTTCGGACCCATCCATAGCCTTCGGTAAGGCGGCGCATGGGTTGATATCTCAACCTGAAATGTATGCAAAATACAAAATCAATTAATTAAATTACAATAAGTTTATTTCATATTTTTGCAATTTCATGCTTCAGAAAGTTTTCAGTTACAGATTTTTAATGTTAACCATGACTTTTTACATCAATTTTCTTTTACATTTAAAATAAATTTAGTGATGATGATAACATCATATATGACCTTATGAAAAAACTTTTTTACCACACTCCACTCTTTCTTAGCACATAGGCAGCCATACTGTAGAAGCTGGTGACAATAGCAAAATTTGAACTACCAACCTTTTGCTCTAAAAGCCCTATGCCTTACCACTAGATTACCAGTGCCACAAAATCTTGCATTTCAAGTAAAATAAATTAAATAAAACACTTCACAATCATAATTCGAAAAGAAACTCACTTGTGAAAGCCATTCCTCATCGAAAATATCATCGGGATCAAACACGTCGCTACTCTCTGAAGTCCTGGTAGACGTTTTCCTTGAACGAGTACCTTTATTTAAATGGAGAAAAAAACGATGATCGTTTTCAAATTTTGCATCAATAACACATCACTGCACATGATAAAAATAAACAGCAACTTTTTAGGCGAAAAACATTGAAATCTGTAGTCATCTATAGCGCCATGTAGTCATCTATAGTGCCGATATAAAATCACCAACACGAGTAGCAAACCTGAAGACGATGTTTTGTGGGGGTTGGACCGGTCGAAAGAGACCAGGAGTGGGTTGTTAACTGACAATGGTAGATGCACTTCCCCTGTGTGTACAAACCTGTCAGAAATTTTATAGATATTTTTCAATTTAACCTCATTTAATTATTCTTTACTAAATTAAATTAAATCTAAGCTCAACAATTCAATAACAACAGAGTTGTCATTTCAAAACTGAATAATTCTAAGAAAATTGTTAATGACAGACACAAATCACTAGATATATTTAAAATAGGGCTGCACTGAATAGATGATTATCATTCAATTAATCAATCAAAATAAACTTAAATTTTCCTTTTCATAAATTCAAAGGCACTCTTGGACTAAACACAAGAATAAATATTAATATTCTACAAAAATAACATTTAAAATTTCAAATATAAGCAAAAGTTTCATTTCAGTCAATTTAATAAATACACTACATACATGTAAACAGTTACTGACATGTAATAATGGCATCCTTCAACCAGTCTGTATAAACTAGGAATAAGGCAAATTTAGCGAAACATGGAAATTGTCGTTTACAGTTCAGCTGACAGATGAATACTACATGAGATTTCCTAAATATCATTCACTCCACATTGTCAGTGTAAAGCCACTTTCTTTTTTGTACAACTGTACAAAAAGAAAAGTTTGCTTTTTATGCTAGTAGTTGAAACAGAAAGGCTTTGACATATTTATTTTTCAATAATAGGCTTTTGGTCATACAGCTCTGCCAGGTAGTTCTTCACTTCTGTTTTTTATGGTGAGATACATATTGCCATTCTGTGCCCGAAAACAGATTTTTAATGTATAGTCTTATTGGTGTTGTAAAACAAAAATAGCAGTAAAGTATAATAGCTCAAGATTTAAATTATCCCAGTTTTTGTTTTTTCCCTTCAACAGGCTGCAATTGATTGAATAGAATCTAAGATCTTTCGTTTTTCTCATTTTTATTGGCAGCTTATTATCAGCTGCAGGTAAAAACTTCAGAAGGCTGTCTATGATGCTGGACTGTATAAATGTCACATGACCACAACTATTCAATTCGATCCGAACACAAATATTTGGCCAAACACCGAACATCTATTCAGCCCACTATTTGCTCCGAAAAGCTAATGTCCAGTACAGCCCTAATTTACAAGTAAGATCAGTTATTTCTAGATACTTTCCTGATCCAATTGTGCTACTTAAAAAATATGACAAAGAACAAAGAAACAAACAATACTCAATGAAACACATACTGATAATCCAACTCCTTTTTGGCCATTACTATGTAGCTATAAAAATAAAAGAAATTTAAAATATATATATATATATATTCAATAAATGAAAAGACCAAAAACACCTTAAAAATAACCAGCAAAATGAATAAAAAAAACCTTAAGAATCGATTCATCATTATGACATCTTATAGTCTCAAAATGACGAATATCCAACTGATC
>OZ022240.1:34648631-34958631 GCA_963978895.1 Erpobdella octoculata
CGCTGGACTTAGCTGACGTCAATTTTTTAAGATTCTGATAGCTTGCTGGAAGAGTGCTGAATTTGTTTTTGATATTTTTGCGTGAGATTTTTTTACAAGCAGCCACATTTCAGGATTTTTGCACTTGATTTATTGCATTATTTTTTCTGTATACCATAAAGTGCTATAAATGGGGCAGTTCGGATTAAAAAAATAAGTAATACAAATTATTTTAAATTTTTGTTGTTGTTATTGTAAATTAAGTTTTTTAAATTGTTATTATTTTACATCGAGAGAGAGAGAGAGAAAGAGAGAGAGAGAGAGAGAGAAAGAGAAACAGATAGAGAGAGAGAGAGAGAGAGAGAGAGAGAAAGAAGTGAAGCAAAAACAAAGTTTTTTAAAAACACACTTTTAAATTTTTTACTACATAAACAACAAACATATTAGCACAGACAATAAATAGTTTGACGAATATATCACATATTAGTATTTATTTAAATTTTGTCCAATCGATCCGAAAATTTGATAGAATGCATTATTAATTAGTTCGGAGGTATGTTTTAAATTTTGAAGTCTCTAGCTCATCGGGACAGAGAGACAGATAGACAGACAGAGAAGTCAAGTTAAGTAAAAGTGTGTAAAAAACCAGCTACTTTACCCACTATAAATATCTATTATAAATAGAATCACAACTCTACTTGCATAGATGTGCTAACATAATTTATAAACTCCTCTTGCTTATTAACAACTTCCACTTAAGTTTATGATGTCAGTGGTGATGAGAGGAATACTTGTACGATATAAACAAGTGAAAGTTAATTTATACAACGAATCAGTCACGATATAAACAAGTGAAAATTAATTTAAAAAATTAAAAAAGCTTTTAAGACATTTATAAAATTTCATAGCGACATTGTATTATAAAAATATAACCCCGGTTAAAAGATGAAATAGATGACAAATTATTTTGGTTTGTTTACAAAAAATAACTATTAATGCTTAAAATTGAAAGTTGAATAAATAAAAAACAAAATTATAGCGTTGAAAAAACGCTTTAGTCATTCGCATCACTGACAGCACTATCATTGTTAGCGCCATCAGCGTAAACATCATCGTTTTACATCATTATGATCATCATCATCGACATCGTCATCGTCATCATTACATCATTATCTCTAAAGCAGTCTCATCAAAAAGATGTTTGTAGTTTCTAAGACTACTAAGAGTTTTTGTAGTCGTTATTAATTTGCTTCTTAAATTTATTTTTAAAAAATTTTGTTTTATGGTTATTATATAAAAAAAAAGTTTAATTAAACTAATAAATGTTTTTGAAGTGGAACTTGAAAACGTCCGCGCACATCCCATGGACATCCGGACAAATGAAAATTAATAAAAACATGTAAAAACTCTGTCGTCAGTTTTCTGAGTGGTAAATTTGTCGTATAAAAGCAGCTAACTGATTGAATTTTTACGCATCAGTAACCAACCAATAAAACAGTGGCTTAAATTGGTATTTTCCAGGTTCAGAGGTTCTGGCAGTAGAGACGGTGTTCAACCCAATGCAGGTATACGTGGATGACTCCAGTATAAAACACCTGTATACAGATGAGGAGATCAAATTCCTTTTCACCATAAGGTAGCATAAACTTTGAACTTATTACTTTCGACTTTTTTGTAAAATGAATATAATAGGAACAGTTATTTTACACGTTTTCGCCGTCTTACTTTCCTACTTTTTCTTTTTTCTCTTCTATAATGAGGTGCATTATTTAAATGAAAAACTCATTTCCAGACAGGTACTGAACCGGATATTTCTACATTCATGGCTTGAAGCCATTTTTGTTTCTGCTCATATTTCAACGATCTGCTTTGAAAATTATATTAATATAAAATCTCTTTGGTTTTTTGTTTACAAAAATAACTATTAATGCTTAAAATTGAAAGTTAAATAAAAAAAACAAAATTATAGCGTTGAAAAAACGCTTTAGTCACTCGCATCACTGACAGCACTATCATTGTTAGCGCCATCAGCGTAGTCATCATCGTTTTACATCATTATGATTATCATCATCATTATATCATTATCTCTAAAGAAGTGTCATCATTTTCATCAACACAGCTATCATAATTGAGAATCACCATGCAATAACAACAACATAAACAACAAAAGAGCGAGCGATAATACTGAAACCGGCGTAAATCGTTGACGCAGGTGAACGGTCGCTTGGCAACGCACAGGTGCGCACATGCGCGTGACGTCACGCTTGGAAGGTAAGTTTCTTTGCTACGCTCCGAATTCTGTGAGCATCGGAAGAGAAAGCTCGTTACTCCCATCCGCCTTGAGACGATGGGTGCTATACGTCCTGGATGGCCATTATCCGAAATCGCTTCCGCTTCTCTATAAACATAACTATCTCCTCCTCCATATTATCATCATTATCAGTGTCACGCCCGCGTAAACGCAGGTGCGTGCCTGGATCTAACTTTGGGATTTCCGGCGCAGGCGGTGCATCGGGTATTGCACAACGTTGCGTGTTTGGATTGTTGCGCGAATATTTGAACGTTTAAGCCTGTAGCCTGTAGCCTGGAGGGCTTGTATTTATAAGGCTGTCGCGAACTACTTCGGCCCCTTCTTCTTGTTCCTGCTTCTTGTTCGCCATTGTTCGCCATTGCTTGATCGAAGTTGAAACTGTTTTTTGTATCTGTCGCGTCGTTTGATAAAGTTTTCGAACTGTACTCGTTAATAAAACATCTAATACTGTTAAAGAGTGTCTTAAACTTTATTTCGACTTAAATTTTCTCCAGCAATATCGACGACTTCGCAAAGGCGGAATCGTCACATTGCATTTTTGGTGGCAGCGTGGGACAGTCAGTCGATACATCGATCAGAGTCGTCCTGGGGTGGTGGAGTTCATCCAGTTGACGAAGTTCTACCGAGTTTGAAGATCGACGATTGACGATTCAGGTTGGAGAAAGAGTCCGGACAGTTTCAGACCGTTCAGTTCGACCACGTGGCGACATCCATTTCGCAAGGAGGGCCGATCCACATCTCAGGTTAGAGGTTTTATCGTTGCCGGATTGCCCAGTTAGGTTTTTCCTTCTTTTTCTGTGTAGTAGGTTTCATAAATATGATTAGAACCCCTACGGTTGAAGAGTCAGTCGCGCAGGATAGTCCAACAGGGATCCTTAGCGAGGAGCACTATCAATTTGTTGATGATAGTCGGCGTCCACGTAGAGTTAGTGATGATGCTAACGTTAGCAAAAGTTCTAAGTCAGAAATAGCTGAGCGTAAATTAGCATTGCGCGAAGCAGAATTGGCGGCAAAAGAAGCTAAGTTAGAACAGGAGCGTAGACTCGCTGACGCTAGGTTAGATGAGGATAGGGCGAACCGCAGACTAGCTGAAGCTAAGTTAGAACAAGACAAGGCTAAGTTAGATGAAGATAGGGCAAATCGCAGACTCGCTGAAGCTAAATTAGAACAGGAGCGTAGGCTCGCTGACGCTAGGTTAGATGAGGATAGGGCAACCCGCAGACTTGCTGAAGCTAAACTAGAGCTGGAACGTGAAAGGATTCAGGACCACAATAGTCTTGAGGTTTCCTTAGCCGTTCGCTCTAGTCGCTTTCAGAATGCCATGAAGGGTATAATGGCAGAGTTTCCCTCAGATCCTGCTGCAATACCGGGGTATTTTCAGTATCTCGAGAATCAGTTTACATCATACCAAGTTGATGATGATGTGAAACCCAAAATATTGCAGGCCCATTTGAATAATAGAGCTCGCTCAATCTTGAGTCGATTGACCGTTGTTCAGTTAGGTGACTATGAGGAATTAAAGCAAATTTTATTGCAGGAATTTCGGGTCACTCCCAGTCTTTTGAGGGAGAGGTTTTATGCTGTAAAAAGGAGACCTGGTGAGACTTATTCACAGGTAGCTTCTGAATTACACACAGCGTTATCGTATTATATTAAAAGTAGGAATATTGATGAGAATTTCCATCAATTAGTTAGTTTGATGTGTGCCGATAGGTTGAAACAACTAATGTCTCCCAGTTGTGCAGATTTTATTTTAACTCAGGAAAGGGATGATTGGTTAAATCATCTAGAGCTTTCACGCGTTGCGGATAGCTACATGGCCACACACGAGCATGAGACTAGACCGCCTCGATTTAACAACCCAAAACCAACAGATAAAGGGTCAGGGTCTCCTATTCCTAATAGAATGACTAAAATATCCATTGATCCTAATATGGATAAGGATAAAAAGTATGGTTTATGCTTCAAATGCCATAAGAAGGGTCATTCGTTCAAGGAATGTCCTCTACATAAATTCCCTTCCTCAAACTTACCTAATCCCAGAATTAATTGTTGTCAAACAGAAAATTCCTTTAATTGTCTCGGTGATAGGAAAACATTTGTTGATGATAAAAATTTGTCCTCTCAGTCAAAAAATTCCTTTAATTGTCTCGATGATAGGAAAACATTGGTTGATGGTAAAAATTTGTCTTCTCATTCAGAAAATTCCCTTAGAGGTCTCGTTGATAGGAAAATATTGTTTGATGGTCAAAAATCTTTTCCCTGTCCCGAAGCATGTCCCATTATAGATGTTGATGATTATCACATTAGGTCTTATGAGAATGTATTTATCGATCAATTACCATCTATTCCAGCTTTGATTGATGGTGGTGCAGAAGTGTGTTGCATTAGAGAAGATTTAATTAAATCTCTTCATAGGGTACCACATAAATTTATAAAATTATCCGGCCTTAAAGGTCAACCAGAAATTGTAGGTTGTGTTAGATTAGTTGTTCGACCAGATCTTTCGGGTGATGACATTGTGAACCTAGCACCCAAGGTTCGTGCATGGTTTGCTGTCGTCCCAAATCTTAATGAGCAAATTATTATCACTCCCTCCGTAAGTAATTTATTGAAAACGATATCATTGTATGATACCGTTGCATACCCTATTAAGAACAAACAAAATGCACATGACTCTGATGTGAATGTTCCCAGTCTTGAAATAACTAATTCACAATATTTTGTTTTAGATGAACCTCGTAATGATGAGCATAGTCCAGATGTTGCATTGATTCTAGGTGAAGGTGTTTCTCGTGCTGCTGACGCTAGAAAAGTTGATTCTCAGGCCGATACTTGTCAGGGCATAGGTGCTTCTGTGGTTTCGGGTGATGATATTTGTCCAGGTGCTGATGCTAGGAAAGTTGATTCACAGACCGATACTTGTCAGGACATAGGTGTTTCTGTAGTTGCGGGTGATGATATTTGTCCAGGTGCTGATGCAGGCGGAAGTGATTCACGAACCGACGCTCGATTTACAACCGTTAACGATGATTGTCAGGGGGTAGACGATAGTAATGATCACGAGGCGTTTGCTAAAGAGCAACATGATTGTCCTTCACTGAAGTCCTTCTGGTTGCTAGGTATAGATAAGCGTAAAAACTTTTATATCGACCGGGGACTTTTGTTTCACAAGGAGAATCAGTGGGGTCATTCCATAAAACAGTTGTGTTTGCCCAGGAGTCGTATACTTGCAGTGTTACAGATGGGGCATGATGCTCCCTATTCGGGGCACATGGCTGCCAAGAGCACACGGCAGCGTATTCGACTCAGCTTTTGGTTTCCCGATATGGAGAAACAAGTTCAGGCCTATTGTGAGTCGTGCCCCGTGTGCCAGTTAAGGGCACCTGTTAGAAAAAGAGATCGAGTCCCCATAACTCCCATTCCAAGGGGGGATGAACTACCATTTAATCATTTAGTTATGGATTGTATAGGGCCCATAATTCCAGCGGGTGATAGTGTGACTGTCCGACCCAAGTACAATTATGCCCTGGTTGTTGTCGATTTGTTCTCCAGATGGCCGATGGCTTATCCATTAAGGTCATTAGATGCTAAATCTGTATGTGAGATCCTTATTCAGATCTTTATGACGTTTTCCATACCACGAATAATTAGTTCCGATTGTGGTACGAATTTTAAAAATCAGTTAACGACGACTTTTCTTAAATGTTTGGGGTGCAGTCTTAGGTTTAACACCCCAGGGCATCCTGAAGCATCCAGGTTAGTGGAGAGGTGTAACCAGAGTCTTAAGAACATGATTTTTAAATTGGTTGAGGCACATCCTAAGGAGTGGTTTAAGGTTCTTCCTTTTGTATTATGGAGTTTACGTGAGAAACCGTCATCTACAACTCATATTGCTCCTTATACATTAGTGTATGGTACTTTGCCACGAGGACCACTTGCTATCCTCAGAGACTCTTGGAGTAACGAAAAGGAGTTACCTTTCCATTTAGGTACAAAACCACCCGACTATTGGGGAAAGCAAAAGCAGAATCTCAGAATAGCCGTGAGATTTGGTGGAATTGCAGGTGATCATATTGGCAAATACTATTTTTGGGGTATGAATCGCCGGTGCATAATCATACCATGGTGGATTCCCAGGGTAAGCTTATTGGATTGTATCTCGAAGGGACCTAGGGGAGACTGCTTTCCAGTCCCCGATATCCCGAATCTGCTTCAGATGGTAGGTCGAGCACAATTCCTAAGCTGTTGGCAAATTTCTATGAAGTTACTATACTTTCTTACGAGTAAGATTTACTCGAGTTATGCAGAATTGTTGTCTATGGTCTGGAGTCGGTCAGCAATGCTTTGCTGAGCGCGACTTCCTTCTCAGAACCATTTAGTGTTTTGTGGGTATCATCATTATTATATTTAGTAGCTGAATTCCTGTCTCATTAAGTTAGGTTTGGTGTAGCTGTGGCTACAATTAGGTTTATTTATCCTAGGGTGTATAATCTTTGGTTAAGTATTTCATTGTTATCAGAAATTGGTGTTAGTTTATATGGGTATTTTTGTAACCTTCTTTCGTTAATTTCTTTCGTTGGGCGATCTTGGTTAACGATAAAGTGGATCGGTCGCAAGTTTTTATTTGCAGGTCTCCAGGAAGAAGAGCGCGTCACTGAACAAAGAGCTGCAGGACGTCTCATTTGTTCTTGCTCGGAAGGTTCTTCGACCACGTCTTTCTTTCGCGTGTGGCTCATCGTCGCGACTGTTCTGGATTTGCAGGTTCCCAAGACGAGCACCAGGAAACCCGACGACGAAGGAAACCATTCAGTCAACCGGATCCACACTCAGCCAACCGGATCGACCCAGATCAAAGAATGAAGATATGGCCGATAACGAGAAGGATCGTTACCGACTTTAGGGGGGGAGGTATGTCACGCCCGCGTAAACGCAGGTGCGTGCCTGGATCTAACTTTGGGATTTCCGGCGCAGGCGGTGCATCGGGTATTGCACAACGTTGCGTGTTTGGATTGTTGCGCGAATATTTGAACGTTTAAGCCTGTAGCCTGTAGCCTGGAGGGCTTGTATTTATAAGGCTGTCGCGAACTACTTCGGCCCCTTCTTCTTGTTCCTGCTTCTTGTTCGCCATTGTTCGCCATTGCTTGATCGAAGTTGAAACTGTTTTTTGTATCTGTCGCGTCGTTTGATAAAGTTTTCGAACTGTACTCGTTAATAAAACATCTAATACTGTTAAAGAGTGTCTTAAACTTTATTTAGACTCAAATTTTCTCCAGCAATATCGACGACTTCGCAAAGGCGGAATCGTCACAATCAGAATAATCATAATTACCATCATCATTTATATCATCTTTGTCACTATCATCAGCTGCCCTCTCTTCACTATCACCATAGCATTTATTTATATAACGTCCCAGACTCATTCACTCACTCACTGGTTGGGTTTGGAACGTTGACTTGTGTGGTTAAACTAAGTGACAATCATGGTGAAACTAGAGATAGCCGTCAAAAATGACGGATTTTTTAAAATCCCATCTACATACATAATTTCCTATGCATGTATGTATGTATGTATGTATGTATGTATGTATGTATGTATGTATGTATGTATGTATGTATGTATGTATGTATGTATGTATGTATGTATGTATGTATGTATGTATGTATGTATGTATGTATGTATGTATGTATGTATGTATGTATGTATGTATGTATGTATGTATGTATGTATGTATGTATGTATGTATGTATGTATGTATGTATGTATGTATGTATGTATGTATGTATGTATGTATGTATGTATGTATGTATAAAATATTCTATCCTCAGACCTACCAAATGTACACAAAAAATTTCAGCCGTTTCGGAGGAGTTTGAAGTCAAACACTGTTACACGAGATTTTTATATATATGTATATATATATATATATATATATATATATATATATATATATATATATATAATATATATATATATTATATATATATAATATATATATTATATATATATATATATATATATATATATATATATATATATATATATATATATATATATATATATATATATATATATATATATATATATATATATATATATATATATATATATATATATATATATATATATATGTAAAGCGGTTGTTTTAGATTTAAAAATTTTAGTTCGTTGAAAAATCTTTTTTACCAATGCTTTTATTAACTCGTCGGCTCTGTTTCTCTGTCTGTTTCAAATCTTGCAATCAATTTTTGAGTCACTTCCTGATGATAGATTTTTTTCAAATTTGGCATACATGCTCAAGATAGAAGACAATGCAATATTCAATTATTAGTTTTACAATAAGTCAATTAATTTAGTTAATTTTCTTGAGGATTTTATCGAGGGGTTTCTTGAGGGTTTTCTTGAGGGTTTTCTTGACCACAAAACGCTAACCGACTGGCAGACTATTTTACCAAGTTAACACGAACCACACTCACTGACCGCGATTCTCAAGCGTGTACGAAATTTTCATGAAAATAGTTGAGATATTTAAATTCGATGCTTTTTGATATTTTTATTATTATTACCAATGCTTTTATTAACTCGTCGTCTCTGTTTTTCTGTCTGTCTGTTTGTTTCTCTGTCTGTTTCAAATCTTGCAATCAATTTTTGAGTCACTTCCTGATGATAGATTTTTTCAAATTTTGCATACATGCAATATAGAAGACAATGCAATATTCAATTATTAGTTTTACAATAAGTCAATTAATTTAGATAATTTTAATTAATTTCGATATTTCGATATAATTAAGATATTTCGACTTTAACATAAAATAAAAGAGTATTATAAGAAAAAATTGATTGCAAAATTTGTGTTTTAATTACATATAAGAGCATTGGTTTTAAAAATTCGTTTTTAATTTACTTGTTTTTAATTTATTTTTTATCTTTACTTGTTTACAAACTTTAATTTAGGTTACAATCTCTGTTTGTGTGTGTGTTTGTGACTTTCTCTGTACGCAAATCTTGCAAGTAAAATTTAACCAGCTTTCTGACTAGCTAGAAAGCTGAAACTTTCAGCATATTTATATATATATATATATTGAAATCAAAGTTTGTGTTAAAAACTCGTTTTTTCCTTTACTTGTTAAACTTATTCCTAGTTTTAAACCTCATTTCTCGTATTAATATTGTTCTAAATTGTTTTTAATGTTTCAAAAAAGTAAATTTTAAAATTTACGGAGGGGGGCATGGACCCCGGCCCCCTGGATCCGCTAATATCTCTATATATATAAAAGAACATGTCCTGACTGACTGACTGACTGACTGACTGACTGACTGACTGACTGACTGACTGACTGACTGACTGACTGACTGACTGACTGACTGACAGATGACTGACTGATAATCAACGCCGAGCTCAAACGCCTCATCCTAGGAACGTGAAATTTGGAACTTATATTACTTTTATAGCGTAAACATCCGCTAAGAAAGGATTTTTGAAAATTTTGCTCCTGAGGGGAAAAAACTGGAAAACAAACTTTTTTCTAAAACAATGTATATCTCGAAAACCAAAAATGAGGAGATTTTGTATATAGATTCTTTTTAAAAAATAAAAAAATACGTGTTTCACCAATTTTTGAAAATTCGGTTACCCGGATCTCAAATGTGGGTTGGAAAATTGGGTTATTTGGTTTTTAAAGTAGCTGCTACTCAAAAACTGTGAATGCTACAGGAATGAAAATTAGTATTTAGTTTCTACTCCAAAAATAATGAAAAACGTGTTTCAGCATTTTTTGAAAATTTGGTTTCCAGGACTTCAAATGTGGGGTGGAAAATAGGGTTATTTGTTTTTTAAAGTAACTGCTACTCAAAAACTGTAAATACCACAGATGTAAAAATTAGTATTTAGTTTCTATTCTAAAAATAAAGATATACGTGTTTTACCATTTTTTTTAAATTTGGTTTTCAGGACCTCAAATGTGGGGTGGAAAATAAGGTTATTTGGTTTTTAATGTAACTGCTACTCGAAAACATTAGATGCTACAGGAGTAAAAATTAGTATTTGGTTTCTACTCCAGAAATAATGATATACGTGTTTTACCATTTTTTGAAAATTTGGTTTCCAGTTCAAGGACCTCAAATGTGAGGTGGAAAAAAGGTTATTTGATTTTAAAATAACTGCTACTCAAAAACTGTAAGTGCTACAGATGTGAAAAATAGTATTTTGAGGTTTTGTGCCGGTTAAAAGTAAATGAGTTCAGTTTATCACCGGACGGACGGGCCAAGCCGTTATTTTAGGGTCTTCATACGGCCCTGCCCAAACCTTAAATCAAGGTGGGACGGGCCAAGATTTTTAACCAGGTATATAGACATTTTAGTGATTTTAGGGTGTTCAGGCTAAACGTGAAGTCAAGGTGGGACGGGCCGAAGTTTTTCATCAAGTATATAGAACTTCTAGGCCTGTAAAAACGGGCCGGGCCCATATTAGACGGGCCGTGCCGGGCCAGGAATTTCGGTTTTTGAAACGGGTTGGGCCAAGTTGTCGACGGGCCGAGCCGAGACCTAAAAAATTGATCTGTGCAGTACTCTACTATGTATGCATGGTTCAAATTCTCAAATTTCATGCGAGCGAAGCCGCTACGGGCACTGCTAGTATATATATATATCTTCTGGTTTTTAGAGATTTTTCTATCATTTTTCTCTTGTTTGCGTTTCCTTCCCCGCTTGCTCTTCGATGTCTAGTCGCTTTCCCGCTCCCGGTCGCTTTCTCTTTCTGCTCGCTCTTTCGCTTTCGGTCGCTTTTCCATTCCCGTATGTTTTCCCGTTCCCTTTTGCTTTCCCGTTGCTTTCCTGTCCCCACTCATTTTTCAGTTTCCGTTTCGGCTTGCTCTCTCGCTCCCGTTCCCCTATATATGTGACCGATTTTTTTTTCAAAAACCTTCCTCTATTGACTCTCAAGGTTGTGTAAAAATTTTATTACGATCGGATAAATGGTGTAGCAACTAAAAGACATACATACACACACAGACAGTTATTTGTATACACTTTTACTTAACTTGACTTTTCTGTCTGTCTGTCTGTCGTCAAATTTTGCAATCGATTTTAAGCTAACTTCCCGATGAGCGAAAGACTTAAAAATTTAAACATACCTCCGAACGGATTAACAATGCATTCTATTAAATGTTTGGATGGATTAAACAAAGTTTAATTAAATAATTATTTGTGATATTGATATTTTCGTCTATTGTCTATGCTAATATGCTCGTTGTTTATGTAACCGAATGTGGCCTACACAATCGATTATTTAAAAGTGTGTTTTTAAAAAACTTTGTTTTTTGATTCACTTGTTATATACAAAGTATTAAAAATTTTAAAGCAATTCAATAAAACTGCTTTTTATTTTATTTTTCAAAAGCAACACAAAAAAAAGTAAATAAAAAAAAACAAAGGCAACGGCTGGTAACCAAAGCATGTAGTTAATAAAACCATAAAATTTTAAACAATACTTAAGCATCATTTTCAACAAAAAAGTTTTTAAATTTGTTCAAATTCTTGATTTCGTTTAATAACTGCGGTCCTCCATGCTTATTTTTCAGCTCAAAAATAAATTCACGCGTGAAATTATTATTAACAGGCATTGAAAGAAGTTTCAAGATCTCCAACGCCTGTGGAATAATTTTTCCGTAAAATTCATAGTATTTTTCAAGCACATCTATGAAATGTCTATCAGATGTGGGATAATAGCTTGAGTGATTAAGAACACAGGAAATCCACACGTTGTCTTTTAAAAGCTCTTTCCATATTTCATCTGGTAAATAACAGCAAGAAATCTGACTAAATCTGATACCATTAAGATATGTATGAACAACTTGATCAATTAAAACATTGAGGAATTTTTTATAATCATTTTTTGGTAATCCGATTTCCACTAAGCTAAAAAAAATTTCTAGTATAAACAAACCACCAGAAAAATCAGAATGGTTATACAATTCTCTGCGCAAACAATTCATAATAACAGAAAAATTAGTTTTTATAATTGAATGATATTCTTGTTGCTTCAAAAAACTATATAAATTATCAAGAACATTCACATATGACATCCAATCATAAAGACCATATTTCATTGATTTTATAGTATTTTCAACGTTTTTAAACAAAAGCAAATTGTCAACAGTTAAATTACTGAAACAGGATAAATTATTTGTTTTAATACAATTGAAAAATAACGTTACGAATTTTGTTTCTTCATCTTCATAAAAACGATGAAAATAATTTCCCGCGTGTACAAGTAGTTTCTGGCGTGTGTGTGGAAGTGGTTTTTCGAAAACAAATTTTAATCGACCTAAGTCTAAATGTGATAAAAGAGGAAAAGTGTCAACCAGGTTGAGCAACGCTTGCATATATGTAGGTTCAACGTCATATAAAATGTCAAGATGTAGTCTAAGCCATGTCAATTTTGATAGGTTATGTAATGCATTTATAACAACTTCATAATTCGGGAAAACTTTATTAAAACATTCTAAACTTAATTTTGTAAGGTTTAGAAACGTTTTCAATCTAATTAGCAAATCCATTGTAAACGTGCATGTAGATATGTTCAAGTGCTCTAATTGTTTGTTTGGAAAATCAATTTTTAGTAAACTGATTATATCTTTGTCGCTGTGATCGCATCCACCGGAACAACGTACAAATAATTGTTTTAACTTTGGACATGACCATGGAGTACTGTTTCCGTCGTGAAAATTTTCAAGTTGACAGCAGTAAACATCTAATTCCAAAGATTGTAGGTATGTTGAAGCGTATTTGAAGTTCCACATTGTTTTATAAGTGTTTAACCATATTTGAGGAGGAGGTATATATTTGAATTGATAGTCATTGTCTGGATAGGTAATAGAAATAACTTTGAAATTATTTAATTCAAATATATCATTTAATGGCTTTAAGTATTTTTCAATGTTGAAATTTTGTAATATTAACTCATTGCAACTGAATTTCTTTGGCTCAAGTAAACAAGGTAACAAAAATGCGTGAGAAATTTGCATTCCCAGTTCTTGGCTTCTTGAGAGAATTGATTGAAAAATAATTGACGGTAAATTACTGATATCTTTAGCTTTATAATTAAGAATGTTTTCTTTTGATTCAGAACGTTCAAGTAAGACATCCTTAAAATTAAAAATGACAAAATCTGTACAAGAAAGTTTTAACGTAATCGGTTGATGGTTTTTAACGCTCATTTCGGTTTAATTGTATTGGGTTTTTTTAATTATAGTTTATAGTTTTTTTACACTAGATGTTTTAAGACAAAATTGCAATTGTCAAAATTAATTTTCTGTAGTTCTTGAGTAGGAAAAGCTTAAATTTTAAAAAGAACATATTTATATATATATATATATATATATATATATATATATATATACATATACATATATATATATATATAGATATATATATATATATATATATATATATATATATATATATATATATATATATATATATATATATATATATATATATATATATATATATATATATATATATATATATACATATATATATATATATATATATATACATATATATATATATATATATATATATATATATACAAATGAATGTTTGTATATATGTATATATATATATGTCCTTTATGCATTGCTACACCATTCATTCGATCGTAATGAAATTTTCACACAACCTTGAGAGTCAAGGGGAATCAAATATAGAAAAATTTTTTTTTAAATCCGTCACAAAATGAGCGGAGCGGAGCGGGTGAGCGAGCGGGAACTATATATATATATATGTATGTGCGTATGTATGTGTGTATGTATGTATGTGTATGTGCATGTATGTGTGTCTGTGTTTATGTATGTGTGTATGTATGTATGTATGTATGTATGTATGTGTTTTTCACAATATATCGGCACTAAATGCTCATTCAAAGTATGTATGTGTGTGTATGTATCTATGTATGTATGTATGTATGTATGTATGTATGTATGTATGTATGTATGTATGTATGTATGTATGTATGTATGTATGTATGTATGTATGTATGTATGTATGTATGTATGTATGTATGTATGTATGTATGTATGTATGTATGTATGTATGTATGTATGTATGTATGTATGTATGTATAAAATATTCTAAATAGCCTACAACCTATCCTCAGACCTACCAAATGTACACAAAAAATTTCAGCCGTTGTTTCGGAGGAGTTTGAAGTCAACACTATTACACGAGATTTTTATATATATAGATATGTATATATATATAGATATGTATATGTATATATATATATTTACATATATATATATATATATATATATATATATATATATATATATATATATATATATATATATATATATATATATATATATATATATATATATATATATATATATATATATATATATATATATATATATATATATATATATATATATATATATATATGTAAAGCGGTTGTTTTAGATTTAAAAATTTTAGTTTGTTGACTCAGATAAAAACGCAAATAAAATCTTTCTTTTTATTATTATTATTATTATTATTTTTATCAATGCTTTCATTAACTCTTCGTCTCTGTTTCTCTGTCTGTTTGTTTATTTCTCTGTCTGTCTGTTTCTCTGTCTGTTTCAAATCTTGCAATCAATTTTTGAGTCACTTCCTGATGATAGATTTTTTTCAAATTTTGCATACATGCTCAAAATAGAAGACAATGCAATATTCAATTATTAGTTTTACAATTAGTCAATTAATTTAGTTAATTTTAATTAATTTCGATATTTCGATATAATTAAGATATTTCGACTTTAATATAAAATAAAAGAGTAATATAAGAAAAAATTGATTGCAAAATTTGTGTTTTAATTACATATAAAAGCATTGGGTTTAAAAAATTCGTTTTTAATTTACTTGTTTAATTTATTTTTTATCTTTACTTGTTTACAAACTTTTATTTAGGTTACAATCTCTGTTTGTGTGTGTGTGTTTGACTTTCTCTGTACGCAAATCTTGCAAGTAAAATTTAACCAGCTTTTTGACTAGCTAGAAAGCTGAAACTTTCAGCATATTTTTATATTAGATGACAATACATAATTAAAAAAAACGTAATTTAAACATCTTTCGTATACATACACACATACACACAAACACACATTGAAATCAAAGTTTGTGTTAAAAACTCGTTTTTTCCTTTACTTGTTAAACTTATTCCTAGTTTTAAACCTCACTTCTCGTATTAATATTGTTCTAAATTGTTTTTAATATTTCAAAAAAGTAAATTTTAAAATTTACGGAGGGGTGCATGGACCCCGGCCACCTGGATCCGCTACTATATATATATATATATATATATATATATATATATATATATATATATATATATATATATATATATATATATATATATATATATATATATATATATATATATATATATATATATATATATATATATATATATATATATATATATATATATATATATATATATACCTTCTGGTTTTTAGAGATTTTTCTATCATTTTTCTCTTGTTCGCGTTTCCTTCCCCGCTTGCTCTCCGATGTCTAGTCGTTTTCCCGCTCCCGGTCGCTTTCTCTTTCTGCTCGCTCTTTCGCTTTCGGTCGCTTTTCCATTCCCGTATGTTTTCCAGTTCCCTTTTGCTTTCCGTTGCTTTCCTGTCCCCACTCATTTTTCAGTTTCCGTTTCGGCTGGCTCTATCGCTCCCGTTCCGCTATATATGTGACCGATTTTTATTTTTTTTACAAAAACCTTCTTCTATTGACTCTCATGGTTGTGTAAAAATTTTATTACGATCGGATAAATGGTGTAGGAACTCATAAAAGACATACATACACACACAGACAGTTATTTGTATACACTTTTACTTAACTTGATTTTTTTTCTGTCTGTCTGTCTGTCTGTCTGTCGTCAAATTTTGCAATCGATTTTAAGCTAACTTCCCGATGAGCGAGAGACTTAAAAATTTAAACATACCACCGAACGGATTAACAATGCATTCTATTAAATGTTTGGATGGATTAGACAAAGTTTATTAAATAATTATTTGTGATATTTTCGTCGAACTATTTATTGTCTATGCTAATATGCTCGTTGTTTATGTAACCGAATGTGGCCTGGCCTACACAATCGATTATTTAAAAGTGTGTTTTTAAAAAACTTTGTTTTTAATTCACTTGTTATATGCAAAGTATTAAAAATTTTAAAGCAATTCAATAAAACTGCTTTTTATTTTATTTTTTATTAGCAACACAAAAAAGCAAACAAACAAGTAAATTAAAAACGAATTTTTAAAACCAATGCTTTTATATGTAATTAAAACACAAATTTTGCAATCAATTTTTTCTTATATTACTCTTTTATTTTATATTAAAGTCGAAATATCTTAATTATATCGAAATATCGAAATTAATTAAAATTAACTAAATTAATTGACTTATTGTAAAACTAATTATTGAATATTGCATTGTCTTCTATTTTGAGCATGTATGCAAAATTTGAAAAAATCTATCATCAGGAAGTGACTCAAAAATTGATTGCAAGATTTGAAACAGACAGAGAAACAAACAGACAGACAGAGAAACAGAGACGACGAGTTAATAAAAGCATTGGTAATAATAATAATAAAAATATCATCAAAAAGCATCGAATTTAAATATCTCAACTATTTTCATAAAAATTTTGTACACGCTTGAGAATCGCGGTCAGTGAGTGTGGTTCGTGTTAACTTGGTGAAATAGTCTGCCAGTCGGTTAGCGTTTTGTGGTCAAGAAAACCCTCAAGAAAACCCTAAAGAAAACCCTCAAGAAAACCCTCAAGAAAACCCTCAAGAAACCCCTCGATAAAATCCTCAAGAAAATTAACTAAATTAATTGACTTATTGTAAAACTAATAATTGAATATTGCATTGTCTTCTATTTTGAGCATGTATGCAAAATTTGAAAAAAATCTATCATCAGGAAGTGACTCAAAAATTGATTGCAAGATTTGAAACAGACAGAGAAACAGAGCCGACGAGTTAATAAAAGCATTGGTAAAAAAAACAAAAGCAACGGCGGGTAACCAAAGCATGTAGTTAATAAAACCATAAAATTTTAAACAATACTTAAGCACCATTTTCAACAAAAAATTCTTTAAATTTGTTCAAATTCTTAATAATTTTGCTGTAATTGTTGAGAAGGAAAAACTTAAATTAATATATATATATATATATTAGGGATGTCACGGGTACCCGAACCCAAACCCGAGTTCGATACTACCCGGTCTTTTTCTGATACCCGAACCCAAACTCGAACCCGAAAGTGTAAAAACTTGATACCCGAACTCGGAGTTGTGAAAAAATAAATTTTTTAGTAAATAAATATTTATTCCAGTTTTTAAAATAGCAACACAAACAGGGTTTTCATAACTTTTCTAGTTTATTAAAAATGAAAAAATTGATCCGTGCAGTACTCTACTATGTATGCACGGTTCAAATTCTCTAATTTCATGCGAGCGAAGCCGCTACGGGCACTGCTAGTTAATGATAAAAACGAAAGACTGCAAATTGAAGATAGTCAAACTCAGTCTCAAACCAGCTAAAGCAAAAATAAATTTTAAAAATGTTAAAAATAAGTTTATGATATGTATGAACATATAAATATATGGGCATATATTAGATTGAGAATAAATGTAGCACCCCCACTCAAAGAAAAACCCATCATATTTGGAAAAATTGCAGTGCCCCCCGGTTTGGCTTGCGCCGCCCCTTCCCTAGTTGCGCCCCTGCAGACACACGAAGCTAATGTTGATAGGAGCTCGATTGGATGGACCGAAGGCACTACAAGATTGAAAAATATTAGTAGAAATATATGATATAACTAAGTAGATATAATTCAAAATGTATGAAAAATACTACGTTTATCAACTAATCTAAATACTCAAGCATGAGTGAGCTAGTAAAAAAATTTTTTAATTCTTTCACGTAACACGTATTTGAAACCATTGTCTTTTATAAGCCATTACATCCGTATCTTCATCACAATCGTCAACTTTGATACCAGCATGTTGTTCGTGCGCGTTCACTTGCTAACATAACATGAAATTATTGAAATTATATAGTACACAAACGGATCTCAACTGTGGGCATACATTATTCATAATTATATGGTCTAAAAATATAGGCGCTGGCGGCAATCAAAAAAATTAAAACCTATTTCTTTTATATTGCTTTAATCATGTTAAATGATTTTATTCATAAATTAGATTTTATCTAATTTTCTGTAGGCTCTACCTCGCCCCTCACGCTTCAGAGAATCGATCAATCAGAAGAGCTTCATTCCAGCCACCATCCAATCAACAACAAGGCGGAGGAGAAAGCGACGGCGGGGAATTGAAAATGGGAAACGAGAGCAGGCCTTTGTTTCTGCGCAACGTCGTCGGCCGGCAGTACAAATACAGGTGGCTCGTACTAGCCCTATCAGCCTTCTCTTGTATGGCCATCATTGTCGTCGTGTCGGTCGTCTATAGCAACCGATGATGATATAGTAATTGACGTTTTTAAAATTATATGCAGAACGATTTTGTTATGAATATTTTTCCTGTTCTTTTTTTTCTCTCTTTTTCTCATTTTTGCTCTCTCTCTCTTTCTCTTTCTTTTTTTTCTTTAATTTCTATATCTTAATTTTTTTCAATGCTGATGTAAAATTTTAAAAGAAAAAACAAATACAGAAAGGTATGGAGAAAAGAAAATAATGAAAAAAGAAATATTTAAAGGAAAGGTGAATAAAAAAAAGAGAGTGACAAGAGAAAGCAAGAAGTTATAGTAAAACTTTTTAAATTTGTGCATGGAAGTTACACATGTTATGTACAAATGTATTGCTAAAAGTAAAATACTTAGTACGTTTATATAAATACGTGTGATAGTGTATAGATAAATAACGTGTGTATTGGTAGTGTGTCTTTTAGCTCTTTTAATTTATACCGGTATGGAAACGCTGATGGAGCTTGTGGAGATATTAGAATTGATGTATATTATTCAGAGAGAGTGTAATGAAGGTACTTACTTTAACTTGTTTTTGTGAGTTCTTCATCGTTTTTGGAATTTTCAATAAATTTTGTGGCTTTTGAAAAAAGTTTTTTTAAACTCAAAAATCTTGCAGATATTTTTTTCTTTTTGTCACTCAATACGAGAGCGTTTGCTTAAAAAAAAATTTTTTTTGTACATTCCACTTCCGTCTGTGCCAAGAGTGATAAGTAAAATAATTTTTTAAATGGTTTAACAATAAAAAACTTACTTCAATTTAAATAAACCATAGATCTTTTTTTAAACTTACTGCAAGCTTTTTTAAATGGGCCTCATTAGCCTATGTTCTACTTTTTAATAAAATTGTTCATCCTTAATAGTTTTCTTGCAACCATATTCAAAGTTTCATTTCAAAAATAACACTTAGTGCTCAACGACAAGCACAAAGTTGCTTTTAAAAAAACTTAAACGTATTTAATTTTACTCATATAAAAAAAATAAATTTATTTTCAACGTCATTTTCCACGCTACCAATAAAAATAAAACTTTTTATATTTAAGAAGTTGCCATCGTTTAAAGATATAAAGCAAATTTATGCTAATAGAAAAATCAAACAGTCTTTCTTTTACCAATCTTTATCCCCTTAATTTAAATTTCAACAACTTCAGGACATTTGATTTAGTTTAATACAAGTACAACAAAACATCTTATGTTTTCACTGATATTTTTGTTAAAAATTTTAATTTATTTCTTGTTTTTATGACACAGCCTGGTTTCCATAAATGTTTAATTTTCTCCATACTCATACATTCTACAATTTTTTTTACTTCACAATGTGAAGTTGAAATTGATCTCGCATGTTAGCATGTTTTCTTGCTGTGATTTAATAGTTTTCCTTGCTGTGATCAAATAGTTTTTTTTTGCTGTGACTGAATGGTTTTCCAACGGTATCTGCTTTTTTTTTTTAACTCACGGCTACTAACTTTACATTTGGTACTTTTTGGCTTTCATCAAATTTATTGTTTTTGACAAAGTTTTGTAAAGAATTTTGAGCACTTGTAAGCAAAATATATAGGTTACTTTATTTATATGGTTTTAACAAAATAATGTTTTTTTTAATTATTAACAAAAAAGTAATTAATTATTCTACATACTTGCTTTTAACCACAGCCGTAAAAATCACCTGAGTTAAAACTAAAAAATCCGAAAAAATCCGTGATGATCTGAAAATTTATATCACATTATTTTTGTTCTCAAAATTGAACTAAGACATTATTAGGCATATTTACATACATACACATGCATACATAAATAATACATACATATATATATATATATATATATATATATATATATATATATATATATATATATATATATATATATATATATATATATATATATATATATATATATATATGTGTGTGTGTGTGTGTGTGTGTGTGTGTGTCTTTTTCTGGTATTTTGTTTGTGACTTTTCAACGGCTTCGCTTCAAACTTCAAACGATTTTAGTCTCACTGTCTTTTTGTCTGCTTTTAAAATGCTTTTAAATACAATAAAATTATTTTTTCACAACATCAGCAGACTCAACAAAAATGTGTGAAAGATTTATTTGCGACTTTATCGTTATGTTTCCATGAAAGTCCAAATTTTATCTATGTATATACTTCAGGAATGCTCAATTGGTGCAAAAATAGAAAATTCATGTAATTAGCAAACATGATTTGATTGAAAACTCAACAACAGTCAAGTCAAGTAAACTAGTTATGAACATTAATATTTAATTTATATTGTTTTAATACAAAGCTTTATCATTCCATCTAGATGTTTCTGCAGATAATGTTTAAACTTGAGTTAGATCTGTGAAATTCCTATCACTGGAAATACTATAATACATATATTCTAAAAGAGCTCAGAGGCGCTGTTCTACTGGAATCAGATCCACTCTGATCCACCTGATTGGTGGAAAGTGAACAAATCGTTATATCCTCGATTGGCATATATGACAACAAAATATTTAAGAACTTCATCAACAGCAATTCGGTGTGAAGGACTATTTACCATTGTTTGCTTTATTGCAGACAAGCGCATTTCATTCTTGTTACCATATTCACTGAATATAATTGGACCTATACTATCTCTAGCAACTGTAAAAAAAAGTTTGTTGTAGACAGCTGTGAGTTTGTGAGAGAATCAATAATTCATTGATACCACTAGTAGGATAAAGGTCCACGAGTTAGCTGAATGTATTTTGGACCATCGCTGATATACACAATTTAATACTCTGCTGTTAAAAATAGACCCAATACGCATTGAATTAAAAAACTAATAGTAAAGAGTTTAAACTCGGGAACGGAAAAGTAACCGAGAGCGAAAAAGCGAGCGGGAAAGGGAAAGCGACCGGGAACGGGAAAGTGATCAGGAGCGGGAGAGCGGGGAAGGAAATGGAGCGAGAGAAAAACGATAGAAAAACCTCTAACAACCCGGGCAACGCCGGGTAGCGTGTTTACAATCCGTGTATAAGCACAGGACCGAGCGCTGTGATTGGACATAAGGTCACGGCTAAGCTACAGGCCCGTAGCTAGCGGGGGGCTGGGGGGGCTGCAGCCCCCCCCACTAAATATTTTAGCCCCCCACTAGAATTTTTGGCTGGTTTTTTGGCAAGTTTTTTCACCTTATTTACACCTAAGCCAGTCAAGTGATTATGAAGTAACGATCCGTAGTTTAAATTCAAATATAAATGTATTAAATAAAAATAAATAAATAAAAATAAATTTAAATATAAAGTTAATAATAATAATTTGCATGCCTGTAGCCACAACGTTCCAGTTAACTTTTAAGCATTTTTAGTCCGAAAATGATAAATATCTATAATAAATTAAGCAGACGAATTTCATTGTTTAATAATACATAATACATTTTACTAATAATTAATTACTTGATACAATGTTGAAGACATGTCTCTGGTTTTGAGGTATGTTGTCCATGGTAAACCTGTCGAACATCTATTATCGATCGTTGAGATGAAACAAGTTGATGCCAAAGCGATCACCAAAGCCATCCTTGATGAACTTTCTAAGCATAATATTAAAACAACTTCCATACTTTGCCAATGTTATGACGGGGCTAGTGTTATGTCTGGTTGTAAGGGTGGTGTACAGAAATACTTGCAGGATGCGACCAAAAGAGAAATTCTATTTGTGCACTGTTATAACCACCAACTTCATTTAGTGATCGTGCACTCAATTCAACATATTACAAGAATTGAAAAAATTTTCGAATTGTTCGAAAAACTGTATGTATTTTTCCGAAGACAGTTGCCATCAAATATCTATGAAGGACATAAGCTAAAAAGATTGCTAGAACAGCGTTGGACAGGCCATATAGAATCAGCAAAGATAATTCATGAAAATAGCGCAGACATATTGTCAACACTTGAAGAAACAAGCAAGTCGGACAAGGCAGATATAGCAGTTGAATCAGCAGGATTTTTGATAAATTTTCAAAAAATGGACTGTGCGGTTATTGCCGAAATCGTTGTACAGATTTTGAAACTTTTAGATCCAACGAACAAAATGATTTTTGCTATTACTTGTTTGGCTGAGCTAAGAAACGAGGAAGCTTTCAAGAAGATAGCGGAGACAGCTGGTCTACAAGAAAAAATGAATGAAGTCGAGATAATAGATGAACCATTGCTACAACCCATACCAAAAAGAGCAAAAGTACAGAGTAGCACGCTACGTGATTCTGTAGTTATGTCTACTCTTGGACAGATGATGAGCAAGAGTGTTCACCAGAGTGGAATCAGCTTTGTGCTGTTTATTTTAGCATGTTGGACAGTATATTAAGAGAGTTGAAAGAGAGGTTTGTTGATGGTTCTTCTAAAGGTTTGACTTGTGCAGTGTCTGCCCTTCTACCAGCATCAGACAAGTTTTTAGATGTCAATGCTCTTAAACCGTTGACGCAACTGCTAAAACAAGACAGGCATGACGATGTTGAAAAATATATTGCAGATGAGGCTCTCATTGCACGTAGGTTTCTAAAAAACAAATTTCAACCAGGCTGCAGTCTCCAGGAAGTGATGGATTTTATGCTGGACTATAAAGATGCATTTCCTACTTTACATTGGCACTATTCAGCTGCAATGATTCTCGGCACCTCAGCTGCCACTTGTGAGAATTCATTTTCTTGTCTAACACGAGTACTGCGACCACAGAGAAGATTAATGTCCCATGAGAGAAAGAGCCAACTTGTACTTCTGGTATTTGAAAAATCGCTCTGTAAAGCAATTGATATGGATACCTTCTTGCAGAAATTTTCTATTCAATCACGTCGCATTTTGTTGTAATTTTAATTTATCAAAATGTTTTGATAAAAATGTGTACACTGTATCAAATGACAAGAATGCAATATAATAAAATCGGATTCAAATAATTGTTTTGACAATGATCAAATCACATTATAATGAAATGCACTTTTTAATTTAGTTTCTCATTTCAAGCTACTACCAGGGCTGTATTTACCAAAGGGCTGACCGGGGCTGAAGCCCAGGGGCGGCCGGTGATAGGGGGCGGCCAGAAATGATGATGAAAAAAAATTATTTGTCTTTTTTAGTTTTTTACGTATTTATTCTGCCACATTAAAAAGGTTGGTAATCATGTAGAATAGGTCCAGAAATTATTTTCGGTGTTTTTAATTATTTTTCAGTTTCGTTTTTCGCATTCATAAAAAATCTCTACAATTTTTTTACAAATTCAACTCATCGTCATGCCATCCTCCAAAAGACCTTTGATGACAGCAACAATGACTCCACAAAGACGCTAAAAAGCTTCTCTATAACGCGGTGGTCCGCACGGGATGATGCTTGCTCTGCACTCAATTGTGGCTGGGAAGAAACGCAAGATGCTCTGAAGTTAATAGTGGACGACATGACCGAGAAACCTCTTGTACGCAATGAAGCCGAGGGGCTCCTTCGTCAGTTCCATTCCCTTGAAACAGATTTTATGACTACCCTGTGGAGTCTCCTGCTTCATCGCTTCAAAGCAGCCAGCGTTCACCTTCAGGCCATCGACATCGACCTCAACACGGTTGTGGAGCTTTATGGATCACTAATTGAACTTGTCAAAACCTGTCGGAATGATTTCGATCTGTTCGAGAAGAAGGCGACGGAAAAAGGACCTACACAGTACAAGCATGAAAAAAGTCGAATGATTAAACGGAAAAGACATCATGACGAAGTGTCAGATCCAGCAGAAGTCCCATTCTCCCCACGTGAAAAATTCCGCTTTAACACATTTTTTCCAATTTTGGACAGTCTGAATGTCCAGTTGCAACAGCGCTGCGAGGCCTACATCTATCTCAACAAACATTTCGGATTCTTGATAAGAATCAGTACCATGACGTCTGCCGATATTTCCTCTTCTATTGTTAGCCTCAGTGAAGAATTGCCGAATGACTTCGACAGAGATTCCCTCACAAAAGAATGCATTCACTTCGCTGCGCATCTCCGAAGTCAAGACAATGAGTGTGGTCCAAAAACAGCCGCTGATATGATGAAAATGATCCGCGAGAACCTTTTCACAGATGTATATCCAAATTTGGAGATTACTCTTGGAATTTATCTATGCCTTATGGCAACAAACTGTTGCACCGAACGCAGTTTCTCAGGTTTGAAGCGTATTAAGAATTACCTGCGTTCCTCCCTCTCTCAAGACAAGATGACCAGTATGTCATTATTGTGTATAGAGTCGTCAATTTTGGAAACACTCGATTGTGACACAATTATTAATGACTTCAGTGTAGTGAAGGCCCGGTGAAAGCCAATATGACACGTCACACGTTTCTAAAATGTACACCTTGATTTTCAGTGGTGTGTTCACATATTTTCATACAAAGATTGTCAAAGTACATACATATGTTTGGAATCCACTTTAAAGCAACTGTGTTGTGCATTATAACTATTGTTTATTGTTTATCACTCATACAAAATTTCCCTAGCTGTGCTAGGTTTTCACTTTTTTTTGCGTTAAATTTCTGTATTTGTGTGCGTGGGTGTCAACAGGCTATATAAGCACTGTATTTCCGCCTCTTTGGCACTTCCGTTTAATTGTAAAGTTATAGTTCGGCGACTTGCCAATAAAGAAAATGAAGACAAATAATTGTGGATTGCGATTGTCCAGGAAAAATATTGCCCACACTGAGGGGCGGCCCATGCTGCCAAAGCCCAGGGGCGGTCTGACCGCTAAATACGGCCCTGGCTACTACACATCATCCATTCATGTTTTACACATGAAAATTTTCATCAGTTTCATAATTAGTGGACTTAGTCTTACAATACTATGATAACTTCAATCTTACAGTTTTAGAACAGAGAAAGAAGCTAATTCAGCTCAGCTGACAAACTTTGGCTTTTGATTTTTGAATGACTCTCAATAATTCAAACTATTTTCATAATTTAGTATTTTTAGTGCTAGTCTGACAGTGCAATACTATTTACCCCAATATTGATGAACTGATAAATTCGAAGAAACAATATAAAGCTTATTGTCAAACCACACAATTTTTATAACAATATAAGTATAATGATATACTTGATATATAATCTAATCTTCTATCTAGATTTTTTAGAAACTGATGACAAGTTTTATGTGTAACACATGAATGGATGTGTAGTAACTTAAAATGAGAAGCTAAACTAAATAGTACATTTTATTATAATGTTGTTTGATCTTTGTCAAGACAAATATTTAAATCCGATTTTATTTTATTGATTTCTTGGCATTTGACACAGATGTTCAAGTTTTTATCAAAAATAAAATAAGCAAGTTATTCTATTGTGGACTATAACGGTTGTCTTAATCAATAATTAAATTTGGACAATTTGATTCAGTGCTGTCATCCCAGTGGTGTGCCATGCACGCATCAAAAATCAAGATTGTGGATAACAATAAGCATACTGTTATTTGAAAAAATTGGCTGTGAAAATTGGTAATTTTTGTTATTATGAACAACAATATTGCAACTCTTAGAAAACCTAAAATCACATAATAGGATATCCAAAATTGGATGCCATTTTGTGCCAAATGCTACAAAATGCTTTGGCGAATCTCTTTATCGTGAGGGGCTTCGCACATTTGGCGCTCGCGCTCAGGCTTTTTCGGTGCCCTCGTTTGTCAGTAGCCCCCCTACTACTTTTCATAGCCCCCCCACTCACTAAATCCTGTCTACGGGCCTGCTAAGCTACCAAAGTTACGGGATTTATTAGGAGTCTACTTTCAACTATTCAACGCTGGTCAATTAAAATATTGATTTTATAAAAAAAATTTTAGAATAAATTTATTCCAAAATAAATTTTCAGTAGTACATACAAACATAACTATATCCATTTGCTTTGAGAAATTTTGTTTCGATCTTGTTGAATTCTATATTTGTATCAACTCAAAACCTGGCTCTTTTTATATTCAATTTACATACAAGTCAACAGAATTTATCCTGCTACTCGTAAAGTTACTAGCGCTGTTGATTTCACCAAATTTCCCAGGAAAACAATTTCATGCTTTGGCCAAGAAGAACCAGAGTATGTAATTTTATTTCATGAAAGTCATCATGAAAAACACAGTCATACAACAAAAATGTAATGTTATAAGTAAAGTTACAAGAAAAGCAAACAAGTAATGTTACAATTAGAATTACAAAAACAGCAGAAAGGTTGTTACAAGCATAGATATGGTTACAAGCAATGTTACAAAAAAAACAAAAATGTTACAAGTTAATACAAGCAAAAGCAAAACTTTGTTACAAGTAAAAGTACAAAAAAAAAGTATAAATATTATTTTACAAGTTTCAAAAAATGTTATGGCACAACCATAGACTTATAATATAATATATATTATAAGTCTATGGTATAATATAATATATATTATAAGTCTATGGTCACAACACAATTTTAATTATTTAATGCCCACTGCCATGCGATCTAGCATGTGGCACATTCGCATCAATGTTTTCAGTCAATCACAGCGCTAGAAAAAGCGTAAACAGAAATAATTATATCGGATCCGTCCTGTGTCTATACCATATTTATAGAATACATATTCTATATATATATATAGTCTATACACGGATTGTAAATACGCCGCCGGTACCCCGCTACCTGATTAATAAAACAATTTACAATTTTTGTTTAAATTTACATTAATTTAGCACAGTACTGTTTCGTTTTAATTCAGATTCGGAGATAAATATGGTTACATTTTAATAAGCTTCGGAACGATCCAGTGTTTTTGCGTGCAGACGACCACTGATCCTTTTTAGGCCTATACCATAGATATTATATATCTATGCTGGCGCAGACGATCAGTCCGGGCTTTATCCCGTGTTGTGGTTTTACTTTATAAAGAGCCGAGTGATTTCTTACGTTGTTTTACTGGATAGGCAGTTATATAATTTCAAGCTGTAAATTACCATGGATGACAATAACGGAAATCAGAAAATCGAAAAGAAAAATAAAGACGAAAGTGAATTGCTATATGATAAAATTACGGAGTTCATTCAGACGGTAAATGAAACAAGAAAGATAAATACTCGACCCGTAGAAGAATTTAAAAGTGGATGTGAACAGTTTGTGAGTTTTCTTAAGTTTAATTTTTCTTTATTTTAAATTAAGTTTTCTTTCAATGACTGAGTCATTCATCCTGTTGAAATATTTTTATCTGTTTTAATAATGTTCAAATAAAATCTATTTATGTAGATCGCTAAATTGTGCGATGGGATTGACTCAAAGCTTGGAGAGATCTACACAGAATCAAACAAAATAATGCAAAAGAAATTGGCAGAGATAAATGAAGTTATGGAAAGTATTAAAATACTTGAGAAGGACAAAGAACTCTTTAGAAATAGCTTGAAAGATTTTTTTGATGACACTCACCCTTTTACCCAGTGAAAGCATCTGTGTGCTAAGTTTTTCTGTCAAACTCAAATTTTATTTCAATTAAAGAAACTATGAAGCTTATTTAAAAACTGTTGTAGTAGTGTTTTACATTATGTCTATTACCTCAGTTTTGCCTTGTACATAGCTTTTTTCTAACATAATATGCAAAAACTGGCATCATCACAGCAGAGAGACAGTGTTTTACAGTTACACCTGTGCTAAAATAAATTCAATTGGTAAAGAAAAAATAAGAGAGAAATAGTTCTTAAAACTTATTTTTATTTGCTAGATTTTAGATATTGATCACTTTATAATTATTTTGAGAAATTGATAAGCATGGTGAGATGTCGCATACATTTACGAGGTTTGGCATATTATGGTTTCTATCACGGAGTTCAAATGATAAACGGTGAATGCATTCCACTTCAACACCAGGTCACTTCACAATTTTCAAGCATGGTGAGATGTCGCATACATTTACGAGGTTTGGCATATTATGGTTTCTTTCACGGAGTTCAAATGATAAACGGTGAATGCATTCCAATTCAACACCAGGTCACTTCACAATTTTCAAACCTCGAATAAAAATAACTTGAGCTCACGCAGCTGATGCAAAACTTTTAGTTTTGTTCTATAAGATACTGTATGGTTATAAATAGAGAAATTGACTTCTACATAACATGATAGAGAATCAAACCAGGTTGTTTTATGGTATTCCATGTTTTTTTCAATACATGTTCACCAGAACCACAAGTATAACTATTTTCAGAGAAGTTTGTGAATTATTTGGTTTTATGGAACTGAGAAAAAACAGTGTTATGAAAATGGTAACTGAAGAGAAAAAGTCTGAATGTTCCTCCATTATAACCCAATAACAAGAGAAAAGATCTTTAAGCATGGTCTTAGACTGAATTTAATGTAAATACCACAGCCACAAACCACTCCTACTCTTAGTTAGTAAATATAAGCTTTTAACAATTTGGCTCTCAGTTTTTTTTATCAAGAAATGGCTGAGAATACCTTATATAGGTTGATTTTTTCTATTTAAAGTATTTAAACAATGCGATATCTGATAAAACAACTTTTTTCATAAAATATTTAGTTGAGTTTTTTGCAGATATGCCAAACATGTAACAAATAAATTGGCAAAAATAGCAATGATTGAAGTGTCTGAAAATAGTGAATAAACATTTTTGAGTACAATACTTTACAGAGACTTTATAAGAAATAAAAATAGTTACGCCGAATTCCGTAGTCACCGCTGGCAAGCAGGGTTCCGTTCGACATTTCCACTATTTTAATCCGACAAAGACTGCAACGCAACTGACTGCTCGCTAACAAAAAAAAAAAGAAATTAAAAAATATCATGACATTATCACAACGCTATCTGACAACCAAAACAATTTTTTCCATAATAACTTTCTTGAGACTCAACTAAATATAGTTTCAGGGGTTGTATATCTTGCGATAGAAGATTTACAAAATCACATACATGCCTGTACACACACACATACATATATGAATGAATATATATATATATATATATATATATAATAAGCATATATTGAGCATAATTTATATGCTACTCTGGTATTCACAATAAATGTTTTTGAAATTGTTTTTAGAAACCTCCAATTAAAACACACAGGTCATCAACACACAAGCTCACACATGCACAGGGATAATTAAACATGTTCAAAAAGTAGTAGTAGTAATTGGTATGATTGTTACATAATCATTACTACCAATACTATTGAAGCAACAAATCACAATTTCTTTGACTGATAACACAGTTTAATGCAATAAATAACCTGAAAGTATCTAGCAAAAACAAAGGCTTCAAAAGTATCGAAGAAAGAGAAAATATGGCATCATAATAATGCATGAAAAAAAGAAAGAAAAGAGTTTTAAATATGGAAACACAACCAACATTGGAGCAAACAACAAAATGTTAATTTATAAGAAATAAATGATTTTTGAGTTTTAAAATTATGCAAAAAAAATTGCAAAAATTCCACAAGGGAAATGTTTTCATAAAACCAATGTCTTAAAAATAAATAAAGTGAGCTTCATTTCAGTGCAGTTTAAAATGGTGGACTACTCCGAAAGCAGACGCACACTTGACAGTTTGTAAGTTTAAAAAAAAAATCATTCAACTGAAAAACTTCATAATTTTCTGGTTATCAACAAAGTTAAAAATTTCGATTGAAAACTTAAAATAACTGCTTTCAAATGAACATCGCAGTATGCAAAGGTTGATGTTTATTTAGCAAAACAAAGTGAGATATACACTCAAGCTTAGTGATACTATTGGATACTCGAGCTCATTTAACAGCTTGCAATGATTCACCATTCACCGGACAGATACGTGTAAAAACGCAGTAGAACCTGATGAGGGATTTGAAGTGACTTGTCTATTTTATGATATTTATAACAAATAATTTTATTTTTTAAATAAATTCAATTTTCATTAAATCACAATCACCAAAAAAATGAAGTAGTCAATATTTGAAAGAACAACAAAACCCATATAGTGAGTCCCAAAACCTGAGTACCACCCAATCAATTAGAATCGGATGACCGTGCAGGAGACAGCGACAGCCCACGTCCTCCTTTATCCCCATCCCCCCAACCCACCCAGGCGTCAGAACCCTCGGATTCATCATAGTCTCCTAGGTCAAGAAGTTCCTGGTTAAAAATAAACTCGGGCGTGGTTTCGTCTGATATAGCCTCTGCAAGGCTTGCTCTGAGCTGCTCCTCTGCATCCTGGTCTTCGACCGACGAGGGACGCAACACTGGGGAATCACGACTAGGTCGCATGTAATAGTTACCTGGAAAAAAAATTTAATTATTTAAATTCAAAATTTATAAGAAAGGTTAATTTAGATCTTGTTCTTTTAGAATTATAATTTTGTATCACCTGATTCTGTCTTTTCGGCATAAGTTCGACACTCTTTGGCCTGACTTTTTATCGAAAATGATGTCCTAAACATATAAGAATATTCAAATTACCCATAATCTCCAATAAAAATTAATAGATTAAGTAGATGAACTTTCTATTAAGACGGTCCTAACTGGGATTTGATAGCAATTTAGATTAATAATGAAATTAAAATAAAATTGATGGAATCAGAATGACACTCATACCTCGGAAACCTAGAGTCAAAGGCATCATCGAGAGTTGTCTGTTTTGAAAGAGAGGAAGATGATGACGACGACGAAGCTGCCCTATCTGACTCGATGATGGGCAGAGGGAGAAGTTGAATATTGTGAAAGTTCTCGCCTTGAAATGTGGCAAACGTGAACTTCGGACCCATCCATAGCCTTCGGTAAGGCGGCGCATGGGTTGATATCTCAACCTGAAATGTATGCAAAATACAAAATCAATTAATTAAATTACAATAAGTTTATTTCATATTTTTGCAATTTCATGCTTCAGAAAGTTTTCAGTTACAGATTTTTAATGTTAACCATGACTTTTTACATCAATTTTCTTTTACATTTAAAATAAATTTAGTGATGATGATAACATCATATATGACATTATGAAAAAACTTTTTTACCACACTCCACTCTTTCTTAGCACATAGGCAGCAATACTGTAGAAGCTGGTGACAATAGCAAAATTTGAACTACTAACCTTTTGCTCTAAAAGCCCTATTATGCCTTACCACTAGATTACCAGTGCCACAAAATCTTGCATTTCAAGTAAAATAAATTAAATAAAACACTTCACAATCGAAATTCGAAAAGAAACTCACTTGTGAAAGCCATTCCTCATCGAAAATATCATCAGGATCAAACACGTCGCTACTCTCTGAAGTCCTGGTAGACGTTTTCCTTGAACGAGTACCTTTATTTAAATGGAGAAAAAAACGATGATCGTTTTCAAATTTTGCATCGATAACACATCACTGCACATGATAAAAATAAACAGCAACTTTTTAGGCGAAAAACATTGAAATCTGTAGTCATCTATAGCGCCATGTAATCATCTATAGTGCCGATATAAAATCACCAACACGAGTAGCAAACCTGAAGACGAAGTTTTGTGGGGGTTGGACCGGTCGAAAGAGACCAGGAGTGGGTTGTTAACCGACAGTGGTAGATGCACTTCCCCTGTGTGTACAAACCTGCCAGAAATTTTATAGATATTTTTCAATTTAATCTAATTTAATCATTCTTTATTAAATTAAATAAAATCTAAGCTCAGCAATTCAATAACAACAGAGTTGTCATTTCAAAACTAAATAATTCTAAGAAAATTGTCAATGACAGACACAAATTACTAGACATATTTAAAATAGGGCTGCACTGAATAGATGATTATCATTCAATTATCAATCAAAATAAACTTAAATTTTCTTTTTCATAAATTCAAAGGCACTCTTGGACTAAACACAAAAATAAATATTAATATTCTACAAAAATAGCATTTAAAATTTCAAATATAAGCAAAAGTTTCATTTCAGTCAATTTAATAAATACACTACATACATGTAAACAGTTACTGACATGTAATAATGGCATCCTTCAACCAGTCTGTATAAACTAGGAATTAGGCAAATTTAGCAAAACATGGAAATTGTCGTTTACAGTTCAGCTAACAGATGCGATTTCCTAAATATCATTCAATTCACATTGTCAGTGTAAAGCCACTTTCTTTTTTTTTGCTGAAAGTATCAACAACTGTACAAAAAGAAAAGTTTGCTTTCTATGCTAGTAGTTGAAACAGAAAGGCTTTGACATATTTATTTTTCAATAGACTTGTGGTCATACAGCTCTGCCAGGTAGTTCTTCACTTCTGTTTTTTATGGTGAGATACATATTGCCATTCTGTGCCCGAAAACAGGGTTTTAATGTATAGTCTTATTGGTGTTGTAAAACAAAAATAGCAGTAAAGTATATTAGATCAAGATTTAAATTATCCCAGTTTTTGTTTTTTCCCTTCAACATGCTGCAGTTGATTGAATAGAATCTAAGATCTTTCGTTTTTCTCATTTTTATTGGCAGCTTATTATCAGCTGCAAGTAAAAACTTCAGAAGGCTGTCTATGACGCTGGACTGTATAAATGTCACATGACCACAACTATTCAATTCGATCCGAACACAAATATTTGGCCAAACACCGAACATCTATTCAGCCCACTATTTGCTCCAAAAAGCTAATGTCCAGTACAGCCCTAATTTACAAGTAAGATCAGTTATTTCTAGATACTTTCCTGATCCAATTGTGCTACTTAAAAAATATGACAAAGAACAAAGAAACAAACAATACTCAATGAAACACATACTGATAATCCAACTCCTTTTTGGCCATTACTATGTAGCTATAAAAATAAAAGAAATTTAAAATATATATATATATATATTCAATAAATGAAAAGACCAAAAACACCTTAAAAATAACCAGCAAAATGAATAAAAAAAACCTTAAGAATCGATTCATCATTATGACATCTTACAGTGTTATAATAATTGAACTATTAGCTCAAAATGACGAATATCCAACTGATCCAATTAACAAGCAGCTTCAATTCGTTTATCCATTTTTGTTTATTGTTGGTGGTAAGATAGAATTGAACAGAGCATCATACTTGAATGTGAACAAATTCACAGTTCAACTCTCACTCGCTGCTTGAAAGCCATGTTATCAGAATATTAGTGATTGATCCTTGCACTGTTCTTCATAGTGTTGTAATGTATGACCACTGCAACAGATCTCAGGACAAATGATCTCGGGGGAAAACTGATCCAAGGATAACCGATCCAATAGCTAACTGATCCCATATATATATATATATATATATATATATATATATATATATATATATATATATATATATATATATATATATATATATATATATATATATATATATATATATATATATATATATATATATATATATATATATATATATATGCATCATGCTGCAAAACTTAATTTATGACATTTCACTACTTAATCGTTATACCGGATGATCTTCGCACTACATATACATACAGCCAATCCAGAACGATTCATCATTGCTAACACAGGCAACCAAATTGACATTCAAAGACTTTTTAGCGCAGGACATAGCTGGCTGATGGAACATTTAATAAGACTTCACAGATGATCTTTTAACTTTGTGACATCAACAGTCTTTTTTAAAAACAAAGTTATTTTTGTTTATTGTCTACTTCTCCAGCAAACCTCAAAGGCATGTATGCTCGAGCTTTAAGCCTTCTTTTGGATTGTGATGGTATTGGCTTGCTTTTGACAGACATCTGGGTATTGCAATCCATAGCTGTTTTTTTTTTCACTTCAATGAGTCTATTCCTTACAAACCACAGGATTTTGGAATGCAAAGGCAATATGGAGATGACAATGAGTGTAACCCTGCAATAAAGAGGTTTGCTGTCTTGCCAATGTTTAGCTGCAATACAATAGCCTCTCGTTGACAATATTTTGAATAAATTTGAAGATGATCACATTCATCAGAACTTTTTCCAGTATTTTTAAAAAACTTGGGTTGGCCAACTTTGACAAAATGTTTTTTATCCATATGAGATGTGGAACTGTAAGCAAATTACCGAATGTGATCTTTTAAGACCAATAACAGCATCGAAAAATTCCATCGAGTAACTTGTTAAATTCACTCTATGCTTACTATTGCTTACTAATTGTAACTTTCCGAAAACACTTCACTTGTAAGCTGAAATGTATTATCGATCCAATTTCTGCCAGGTTTGCAATAAAAGACGTAATTATAATTACATCTCTCTTACGCTTCATAATTTAAAACGGTGATTGCAGAACAAACACGAAAATGAGTTTTTTAAAAGTGCTGCTTCTTGTCGTTAAGGGCTTCCAACAGCAAACAATATGATTCAGAAGAAAGCTACATTTTTCCTTCACCATGACACTGGATGCATACTTCTGGCCTCAAAATAAATTTAAACTTTTCCTTCAAGAATATCCAAATCGAAGCTGCCCTGTTACTTACTGCAGATGAAAACTTAAAAAAAATGCAACAACTGCACAAGAGTCTTGAAAATCTATCGAAAGATTTATGTAGATTTTGTTCTAACCTGTTTAGAATCCACTGAAGTTTCGGCACGGCTTCGACTTCTATCGGCGAGTCATCGGTGACATTGTCGTTTACGGTTTGTGGTCGCACAGCAAGTATGTATTCCGTGAGAATGCCAGATGTTGTTGCTATGAAGAGGGAATCTACGGGCCTCTGATCTGATATTAAATTCAAGAGAAAATTATATTAAGCATTTCTTTTTCAGTTCAAACTTGGTATGAAAATTATTGTCTTCTAACTAAATGGCAATAAAAGGAACATTGATAGAAGACAATAATAAAAGCATTTTAACAAAATTTTGAATAAAACATTCATGAGAAGTACATCAAAATCACAATGGCATTACACATCTCTGATCCTCACTTGACATGCAACAGCTTTAAAATCTAGTTTTTATTTACACTAAATGCATGAACACTTAATTTCGAATTCAAATTCCATCTTAAGCATTAAAAAAAAATATTGCAAAACTTCACCTGGAACTGATCCCTTCTCCCTGGAAATGCTCGGACTTCCGGTGGATGCAGGCACGACTCGACTGCCCGAAAAACAGGCAACGACACTTCTGTACTCTGGCATCGGAACTTTCTGAACGTACCGAGAGCTGGAGGTGATCGGGGTCGATATGTCGAGGCCGGGTATAGACGCACACGGCTGTCGTATCTGTGCGAAAGGATTCAGGACGGTTGGCTGAGGGTACGGCTCCAAGCGGGGGTTGCTGGACTGATTCAACTGTTTGTATTCGGGGCTAATGTGACCTGTTGAAGAAATAAAAAAGTATTCAAATAAAATTAAAGCCAATGTGAATATTTATTAAGTTATTTATCTATTTGAAAAAATTTTTTATATTCAACTCATTGCACTTGTACATCAAACAACATCATTATCATCATGTCAATATCTTAGAAGGATTCAGAGAGCTAATTTTATTTAAAATTAATTTATTTTATTTTAATTTAAAAGAAAATGTATATAGAGCACTTAGGTGCTCTATATGACTCATTTTAATCATACAGCTGACAGCATCATTATCATCAGTCACTTCATGTCAAAAGCTTACTAGGACTACTTGCTGGGCTAACAGACAACTGTTGGCTAGTCATTGGAAGGCTGCCACAAGTAGCTGTAGCTCCAGAGCTAGCACCAGTTGAAGAACCAGCAGCAGTAGTCATTGCAATACCAGCCGGACTGTCCCTGCCGGACTTCTTAACGTAGTCGAAGGGATCTTCGAGTCCCGCACTCCTATAGAACCTACTTGCTCGACTCACGACTCTTTTCGACATGTGAGTCCTCTTGTTCACTCGACCGCCGTAGCTGGTAATGGGAAAGACGTGGGTAGTACCGTGAACGGAGCTGACTGCAACCCACCTACTGTCCCAGGCAAAGGTGACTGATTGAATCTGTGATGAGAATAAAGTCCAAAACTTCCTGACGTTTCTGATTTATTTTTAAAAGCAAACTATTGTTTGCTTTTAAAATAAGTTTAATTATAAAAAAAAATGTTTAAACAAAAACCTTGGCAGTGGTTTCTCCTCTGTGCAGGATGTAAAGGTGGTGGATGGCACCCATGTTTGATTTTTGTGGATGAACCAAGATCTGACAGCATAATCAAACAGATATATTTATTTATTGAATGTTTACTGGCTTTTTATTCACTATATGGTTTTTAGAATGTTAAAAACTATTATAAGACATAACTATAAAAACTCTGCGAAAAAAATAAAATTAAAACAATATTTTAAAAAAATACAGCAAAAAAATTTTAAAGATTACCAGCCTTGAACAAATGAAAAAATCGCCCTTGTTGATCAGAGGTTAAGAGGAGCATGCCACTCGGGTCAAATGTCAATGAGGTGACGGGCTCGGATGGATGAGCTACAAAATGTGAAACAAGCCCATCCCCGTTCCAATCATCGTGAACGGAAAACTGTTGAAATTTTTCAAAAATAGAATTTTTTTTATTTAATGTGAAAATCTCATTTAAAGTTAAGATAATATTGTAAACATTACATCAGATTCTGTCGTCCTCATGATATCAACAACGGTTACGATTCCAATTTTTTTAGCCCCGTTATTTGTCGTTGCAGGAATCGAAACTTTTCCTCGATTGCCCGACGGAGAACCCGATATGCCTACGATGGTTTCTCCGATGACAGAAAAACCTTCTTTGAGACTCTACAAATTATTGAAAGAAAATTTATTATTGAAAAAGAAAGTAAATAATAAAGTATTTATAAAAATAATAAAGTATTTTAAAAAATATTAAAGTAATTAAAAAATAATTAAACATTTAACAAAATAATAAAGTATTTAAAAGAATAAAGTATTTAAAAAAATAATAAAGTATTTATAAAATTAATAAATAATTCTGAAAATTCTGAATTTTTTTAAATAATGAGTAACTCAAATTTTCAATCCATAATAATGAATGGTGCATTGAATTTCTAAATGCAAAAACATTTTTGTATCTCCCATTCTAAATTCCGCTAAAAGTTGTGGTGCACTTTGACTTCGCAAAACAATTTCAATGCATTTCGGTCATCAGGTTCACAAAGCACCAAGTGGATTTGAACTGTGTATCATCTAACTGGCAGACTAACACCACGATCCCTATGACATAAATAAGATAAAAACGCCCCCTGCCCAATCAAAGAAGTTATTTTTATCAACAGACAAACCTTAGCAGCAGACAAGAAAGAAGCAGTATATGATTGAGCTTTTTCTCCACCAACACCTCCTTTTGTTAAGTGGACTTCAGAAAACTAAAATTAATAGTATCAAAATTAGCATAATCATCACACACACACAAATAAAATGTTGACATGAGATTCAATCAATGTGTGCTAGGATAGCCGAGTCTGTTGAGCCTGAGACCCGAATACGAAAGGATCACTGTTCAACTCCTGCTCATTCTCTAGTAGACATGTTATCGGAAAATTATCGGGTACAATTGTTTCTCATTAGGGCATGTAAGAGACCAGTGCAACCAATCTCTGTAAGAGATGCTCTATAAATATCAACAATGGTTGATCGAACGTAAGATTTTCTTAAACAAACAAAAAAAACAATAAAATGAAATATTTTTAATTTTCCACATTTCTAAAGGTCAGATCCATTAAATAAAAATGAATAAATCCGCTACAAAACTCACGTTTTTGTCGGCATACGCCATCCACCTGGAGGCCAAAGCAATGGGATTAGGATTCAGTCCCGATGATATTGCACATGCTTCAAATAAATAAATAAATTTTAAACATAAAATTTTTTTAATGTCAGGATCATCGATTCATCAGAAACTTACAGGCAATGTTGAATTTCGGTTTCAGATTTCTTGACTCCAAAACTTCGATCCTACCAACCAACGCCACGACTACAACCCTGCAGCATTCAAATTGTGCACAAAAGTATCATAACAACACATTTCATGAATGAATATAATACAAAAATAATAACAATATAAAAATAATCCAGAGTCTCAATAGAAACAAATTAAAAATCTAATTGCGCCTATGCGAGGAAAAAAACTGCTAACCTGTAATTGCATAAGATGTCTACGATTGGCTGCTGGTAAGGAATGCTGTAAACTTCATCACCAAACTTCAGAGATGCTACCCTTAGCACTGAGTATGGTTTCTCAGTGCTTTAAAAAAAATTATTTAAAAATATAAATATAATATTATTTTAATACAACTAAATACAGTGACTATGATTACATAATAGCTTCAACGAGTAGCTAACCCAGAATTGTCGGTCATGGCAACCAAGGGTCGTTTACTAGAGAACATGTCACTCTGTGTGGCTATAATAATCGAATGAAACATTGTTAAATCATTATCTTGTTATTATTACCACAAATAATCAAACTGCTTATTAAATACCGAGTGACTATCAAAAAAGATGTCGAATATATACATTAATAAATATTCACAACATTACAAACTTAAGTATCTTGACATAGCTACCTAAAATCAAAAACTTTAACTGACATTAAACACGATGACATAACAACATTGTAACCTCATGACATAACATTGTAATAGCGTGAAATAACATTATAATCACATCAGGACAATATTATGACTACTGAAGAAATAAAATCTATGATACAGTTGCCTTGAGATCTTGAACAACAACATTATGCAAATTTTAAATATCAATAAATCAGTAATGTGAAATATTTCAAATTCTAAATAAGTTTAGGTTACATTCAGTCGTGTAGCGGGCAAGGTGCACTTTTGAGAGGATGGCAAAAACATTTAATAATTTTTCACTTTAGAGAATGAAATAATTTTGCTAGAAAACAGCAAAAAATTATACGAAAAGACTAAATAGGATAATTAAAAAAAGAAAAACCATTGAAAATAATTTATTAAAAGAATGTTTTAAAGTAATTTTTCAACATGAAAAACTAGCAAGAGCTCAAAAATAGTTTGCTATTAAGATTTACTCTTGTTTGCAGATGTACACATTAAAAGTTGAATTATTAAAAATTTGCTTCAATTAAAACCATAGGGTTTAAAAACTAATTAAACTTTTTTTTAAACAAGTTGATTTGTGGCTGAAACCACGCCATGCCACTAACTAATTACATAATCAGTAAACGATGATGAATACAGCCAAATAAATGAAAAATGAAACGAGACTACTTGAAATCGGACTGATGAGAAACTTGAAGTTTCTGATTGGACCTTTTCTTTTGGTCATTACCTCTTGTGCTTCTCCGTTGCCCTGTCAGGAATATTTGCATATGACTTAAAACAACGTCACAAATACTTTATTTCAGTGCATGCACGTTCATACATGTACGATCGATCTACTCTTGCATTCCTGTACAACGAACACTCTCATAAAATGCAGACGAAAACTTTTTTGTATTAAAAAAGAGTCTGGCATAGGTTTTAAGAAAATTGTGTTGCTTATTTCTTTTTTTTCTATAAAACTATTGCGTTTCAGATTGAGTGGCATTGACACAACTATGGATGATGACGAGTTGCCAACTTTAAGTATTCAATTTTTATTATTGATTTGGTTAATTTTGACCATAAAATAATTTCACAATTTAAACATGCAAAATTCTCACAGATATGAGCCAAATTTGAACTCCATTGCTGTAACCAAGGACAAGCAGAATTGGTGATGTGGATCTGTCTTTTGCAGCTGGAATGTTTGCCTTCGGATTGCTTAAAGCTAGGTAGTCTGAATATGAATGATTATAATCATTAAACAGTTCTTAATATTTAATAATAATTTATTTTATTTATTACATCTATATAGTGTAATTTAATAACTTTAATAATTTTATTATATAACAGGTAATGTTAAGAGCACCGTTTATATAATTCTTAAAAAATGTAAAAAAATCAGCAATATTTAACTAATTAGTTAATTATTAATCAATAAATAATTGACTAATTATTCATCAATAAATAATTGATCTCATTAATTAAGATTAATTAATTAATTAATTAATAACTTACAACTGTTTCATAACAAGTAATGAAGACATATATAAATTATAAAATTACCAACTTTAAATAAGTCCAATTTCATCAAATCTTACATAATTATTTAATAAGATGATAAATCTTACATAATTATTTAATAAGATGATAAATCTTACATAATTATTTAATAAGATGATAAATCTTACATAATTATTTGATAAAATGATAAGACTATTACCATAATCAGAACTTCTATAACCAAATTTCATTCAATCGTCCATAACTTTTATAGGCTAAATATTTCTTTCTTTTGATAAAAACAAAGAAATGCAACAAAACTGTAGGCTCTTTTAACTGTATGCTTACCATTAGGCAGTAGCTGTTCAAATTGTACCCAGGTGACTTTTTCTTTGTCTTCTGGAGTCTTACTACTAAGTGTCTATAAAGATACAAATTGTTGATAAAGATGGTTGATTGATAAATATAAAAAGCACACAATTTAAAATAATTGTACAATAAATAATTTGAAAATGAGGTCCTATGATGACTTGAGACCAGGACTTGCGAAGAAGATGACAACAAAAACAAACACTAACTGTAAACAATAGAACAAAGGAAGACAGTACACTTACAAAATCCTGAAAAAAGTCGACGACGCTTTCCATAACAGACTTGTCACTGAAATTAAACAAAAACTATGCACATGAAAATTAATAACTTCACATATTTTTTGCATTTATTTTCATTAGGACCGTAGGAGATCGATCAGGGCTGAATCAGCTGTTCAGAACAAAGCTCACCTAACGGGCTGTGGCTTAACGATGGCTCCGCCAAACTTAGAAAGTCTTCTTGGAGATTCTGTCGACATTGTTACAATTAAAATTTACAGTGTGCACTTAATACAACTGACGGTAGACCGCCCGACGTTTGTCTAATTACTAATGCGACTCAAATTCTTTAACATGTAACCAAAGATCTACATATTTTTTGTTTAAAAGTAAAGTTAGTACAATATTAGCTTATTTGAAACATAAAAAATTAAGTTGAATCAAAACGTAAAAAACATTTAAACAAAATATAAAAAGTTTAAAACAAGTTAAAACTTGAAAAAAATACAATGTAAAATTTTAAATGTTTAAATCCCTTATATTATATATCTATGATTAGCTCATAGAGTAGTATAGAATAATCATATAGCTAATTACTAGCTATATAGCTATAACTTTTATTTTATAGTTTTTAGTACTCAGTACTCAATGATTAACTTCACCGCCAGTCTTGATTGCTTGCTTGCTAGAATGTCTGCAAGCCTTGAAACTGAAAACTAACTAACTTTCCGTCATCTAATCGACCTGAAATTTGAAATATAGGCTTACTCCTCGTGAAGATGCATTTTATTAAACTTTAAAAATTTTTTATGTTTTATAACAAAACAAATCAAATACAATAAAATAAATATTTATTTATTTACATAAATTCAAAAAATGTAATTTTAAAAGAATTTTTTTGTTTTAAAGAAAAAACTGGCAATTCAGAAAAAACAGGGATTTGTGAAAAAACCTGGTTTGTTACGGCTTACTTGTTACAAGGTTTTTCGGGTTTTTCGCTTTTGTTTTTCCTTTCTTTTTATACCTATATCAATGAATACCAAAATAATAATAATAACCACGTTATGAGTTGAAAATACGTGTTTTAGGCGAAAGTCGAGGTATTTCCTTATTCTCCACATTACCTCTACCTGAGTCTACCTGGATCCAAATCGACTTGACTTAAAAGTTATTTTATGAAGAGAAGACAGCAAACTCGAGAGTCTCTGTGTTTTTGTGAATATGAAGACATAAAAGGAGAGAGGAGTCATATTTTAGCAGCGTGTTGTAACTGTGAAGCCGTTGATTCTCTTTGTGACAGGTAATCTTTTGTAAAATGACTAAAATGTGAATATTAAATTAATTGACAAGTAACTATTTGAAAGAAAAATCTCTACATAATGTTTTTTTGTATAGTAAGCATATGGTGTACTTTAAAAATTGACCGTAAAAAAGTTTGTTTTCTTTAAATCTTTTATAGTTTTGTAATTCGGTGGCTACTAATTATTTGCAATTTGTTTACGATGATTATAAATCTATAAAATAAAAAAAAACATTAACCACAGTCTTCTAAATTCTAAATACTTGATATGTGATGTGTGGTAAGATTAAAAATATAAGAAACTTTAAAATCAATATTGAATAAACAAATTTTTCATTATAATTTCAAAAATTAAATAACGCTCTCTTTAAAACTTTAAATAAACAAAAAACTGGTAGTTCATTTCTCTACAGAAAATTTAAAATTGTATAAAAATTTATGTATTATTTAATTTTACTCTATAATTCATTCAAATTTTGTCCAATAGATCTGAAAATTTAATAGAATGTAAAGTCCAAAAGGACAAATAAACCAACCAAATTTCAGCTTGATTGGTTAGCGGGAAGTTGGTTTTTAAGTGTCAAAGGGTCCCAATGTATGGCTCATGCATTCATGCAAAAACAGTGAGGTTAATATAAAGGATTTAAAAACTAGTTTTTATCATTTTAAATTTTAAACACAAGAAATAACCTGCTGGGATGAAATAATGTGATAATTTTCAACGTGGCATAATGTCAATCAACTTCTAGGCTACGAAATTTCAGACAGCTAAATAATGTACACAAAATAACTGTTTAGTTTTATTTCTTACAGAGCATGATTACTAAATTACCTATTTTAAACATTTTCTAAAAATTTTAGCCTACTCAGGTGTCAAAGCGTCCCAGAGGAAAAAATCATAGACGCAATAGAAACGATTGAGGACAGAATGAGAATTCCATTCTGTAATGGAAGAGGTGCCATCAGAGTCAACTTGGACATTGCTTTACCATTAATTTCGTTTGCAGTGTTCTTAAGCCTTGGTGCTTGCGGGTTTTATTGGACAGTTTTCAGCTTTGTTTCATTTGTTGGTTTCATTTTTTTTACTCACAGGTGAGCTGTTATTTAATATAGCATAGTTAATAACAAGATTATTAAAGTTTTGAACACAAGAAATAACTTGCGGGGATTACACTTCTGACATCTAAATAATTTATAAAATGTAAATCTTAACTCAAATTTCATCACCACACTCAATCTTCCAACAACACAGGTTGCGTCGCTACAAACTGCAAAGCAAGTTTTTTTATATATGTTCACTCACCTGGTCAATCGGATTATTGATTGTCTATCTAATCATTGTGGTTGGGTTCCGAAAAGTGAGAAATTGTTTATACTATTTTTAAAACATTTTACCCGTTAGAAAATGAATAATGACACTAAATTGCCTTAGGTACTCCTCTGGGAGACTATGTTACTTCTTACGTTGTTTGCCTTAACGACTTTATTCTTCTACCTGACGAAACAAGATCCCGGTCATCTTGAATCGGAAAAAGGGAGATATCAGCAGCCACACCCACATGAATATGAGGGCGAGCGATTGGATGAATATCAGGTCACATGGGTTGATTCTAGACCAATAGAAGGTTAGCTTAAATTTAAAAAGCTACAATCTGCTTATTTTAAACAATATTTTAGATGTATGTTATTATAAAAATTACCATTTAATCAATATCTACGTATATCAGAAATGACGTACTATGCCCTGTGAAATTGATGTCTTACTTTGATAGATATATTTTTCAAGTGGAAGAAAATTGTTATAAGATTATACAAGAACTATTGGTGAACTATTAAACCACTTGCTAGTTGTTCTGGCAATAAATTATTTAAATGAGCCCATAGTCCTTAATAAATAGTAAATTCACTGATACATATATCGTGCAACCTATCTTTTGAAAACAAAATTCTATTCAGAAATTTCCGTGTCAGAATAAGAATATTTCTTATTGCTTGACTTTAAAATACATGAATTACTCTAAAAAACCTTACAATTTTTTTCACCAATCGCAGATGGTGTTTTGCAACTGCAGTGTTCTACCTGCAACGTAAGGAGGCCGCCACGATCAGGTCACTGCCCCAGATGCGAAAGATGTGTTTTAGGGAGGGATCACCATTGTGAATGGTTTGTTGGTTTGCTTTATTGTTGTGTTTATGTCATTCCCGCATGAGCTCATAACATAGCGGGCCGGTGAGATTTGATTCTAGTTTCTATGAAATGCATCGTATTTTAGGAGTTTAAACTAATTCTTTTATCAGGCTTGACACTTGCATCGGCCACTACAACCACAGGTCATTTTTTGCATTCCTTGTCACATCTCTGCTCACAGGTGTTTATGGAGCTCACCTGACTACTACCACTATATGCACACCTGAGATTTACTTGAATTGGTTCCTCTGGCCCTCGGATTGTCGATTCTTGTACAGTGATTTTCCGTTAGTTATTTTTCAATTATTATTATAGTAGTTATGAAATATTAAGCATGTTAATGAAAAATAAATAATCTCAATGCAAAAGTTTGAATAATAAAAAAAGTTATCAAAACAAATATGTTCAAACCAGGACTGGTCTCTGCGTATCGTCTGTGTGTTTTGCCTCTCTCTTCATCATTCACATCATTCTTGTTCTCATAGAACAGATCATTTACATCAGTCAGAACGTCACATCGCAAGAAATGAACAAAGCTAGGAGGAGGGGGTTCGTGAGATGGTGCGGCTATGTGGCAATAAACAACGTTAACAATCGTGGTTTCGTAACAAACTGGATCGACTTTTTGACTTATCGACGTCGTCAGAAATATCTTGAGTCTGTCACATTTGCTTAATGTTGTTTTTGAATGGCTCTATAAGATCTTAGTTTTTTTTTTTTTTTGGTAAATGTGTCTGTCACTCAATTTTCTGGGAATTTTTTCTTTATTTATAGCAGGATAAATTATTTGGAATTGAGAAGCTTCTTTTTTATTTAGATTTCTTTAGAAAATATATCAATTTTTATAAATTATTATGTAATCCAAAAAAAATTGTACAAAAATTATTCTACTTGAGTGCAATTACATTTATTTTCATCCAATGGAGTAGATCGTTTCTCTTTTTTTATCACATTATCAATTGTGTTTGCAATACATATTGTTTAGTACTTGTTTGGATGTCATCAGATACTTTCATGCAGGTAGGAAATAAAACATCTGCAATGGTAATGTAAGTTTAACACATCAGGATGCATTGATATCAAGCCACCAGCAAAAAAATTGGGATACCTTGACCTAAAAATCACTACCAACAACACGGACTAATGCACTGGCAAGAGAATGTTGGTAAACTAACTGTCAGTAGATTTGATTGTGTATTCCTGTCTTTAACTGACAGAAAATATGCCAACACTGCAATTAATTAGTTTTATTGATTGACTTAAACTTAAAATTCTAGAACACTTTGACTCAAAATGTTGATCAAAGTTTTGTTATATCTTTCAAAACTTTTCTGAAAGATCAAGCATATCTCTTGGCAAAATTTCAAATATAAAAGATTGCATGTTTAGACTAGAACAATTTTTATTTAGTTTTTTTAATTATTGTACAGTACCAATTGTTTTTTTTAAAATTATTACGTTGTTACAGTTTCTTTTACTTTACTGTAATTTTAATGTCTGTAGAACTTCTGGTTATCAAAAATAAACATGTACAAAATGTGAATGTGTACAATATAACTGCGGTGTTATTGATCTTGAAGTATTCAATGTAAAAGCATTCCTTTTCCTTTCCTATCCCTTTCCCCTCGCTTTCCCTTTTCCGCTCCCGGTCGCTTTTTCGTTCCCGCTTGCTCTCCGTTCCGTTTTCTCTTGCTTTACTCTTTACTAGTCTTTACTGCCCCCGCTCACTTTGTGACCGATCTCAATTTTTTTCACAGAAACCTTCCTCCATTGACTTTCAAGGTTGCGGGAAAATTTCATCACTAACGGATGAATGGTGTAACAATGCATAAAGAAAACACAAACAGACATATTTTTTTGTTTTATTTAACACTAAATCAAGCCGAGTAATAGGTTTCATGCATTAAAAAATTTCTAACCCAACCCCCCTTTTGAGTGCGCATTTGGCCAGACGTACACTTAAGTATGTCGAATATTACGTTTTCATGCATTAAAATTAAATTTTAAAAATAATTTCGGAAGGAGGTGGCTGTTTGAGCTTAGTAAAAAATGGTATTTTTTGCATTTTTATAATTTTAAACTATATTTTTATAATATTTTTTTATTTATTTTTATGTTTATTAAATATTACTTTTTAAATTTTCAAAAACAGTTAGAACACTTGTTCTATATTTTTAAAAGTGCTTTTAGTTTTTTTGTTTTGTTTTATCATTGTTTATTAAATGTGCACTTTTAGTAGTGTGTAATTTTTAAAATATTGCCGGCGTAAAAATTAATTTTTTAAGAAAATGTAAAAATACGTTTTTATCATTCTATTTCCGCGTTATAAAAACATTAGCTGATAATTAAGTGCTCAGAGTTAATAAGTGCCTTTACAACTTGCAGATCAGCCGTGTTTTGAACTGTTTTGCATCAACTAACTTCTAACTATTGACTATTCTAACTAACGAATCAACGACACGATCACGATGGCGGAGGCGATGGAGTGTGATTTCAATGAAATGGATACAGCTGAAATAGCTCAAGTAGTTTTTAAACTTTGGTTTATTTGATTCGAGTTTTTAAAAGGGATAAAATAATTTTTTCTGTATAAAATTTTTCAATTGCCAGCCAATGATGTAATGAATTTTGTAATAATTAATACGCACTGGCTACGGATCCGGCAGTGCCGGACCTATAACTATTATTTTTCGGGGTCCGTCAATTGATAAAAAAATAAAAATGAACGTAAATTTTATTTTTTTAAATTAAATTAAAGTTATTATTATTAAAAACAATATTTGGATTTATTATTATTTTTAAAAAAGTTTGTTTACATTTTCCATAGCGTTAGTCGGGATACGTCAGTGACGGACCGATAACTATTATTTTTCGGGGTCCGTCAGTGACATACATTTTTCAATGGTATTGGGATGAAATAAAATACAGCACAACAATAATAGTCTGATACAAATTTATTAAAGTAAAAAAATATCAAAAATTGTTTATATCAGCTCCGACATGTATAACAAAACCATTCTTTTTTGGGTTTTGTGGTTAATCCAGCACAGCTAAAATGATACCATTCTAAGCAACTGTCGCACTCAATACAGTTCTCTGTATCAGTGTTTTTAATACAGTGACGGCAATATCAAATAATCATTTTTTTCCTTTTTTTAATAGAAGCATGTAGTTTTTTCCAGGCTTGGTTAGTTATATAAGGTTTAACAATTTCGAGGACTACTATTTCGTTTAGAAGTGATGCCGGAAGATCTATAACTTCAAGGTTCATATCTGTGACATCAGCTGGCAAATTGGGTGAGATGTCTTCCGGTCTCCCTCCTATCAGCAAACGCCCAAGTAACACTGAAAATGTATAATTAGAATGAAATAGAAATGGCTAAAAACAAGCAAAAGCGAAAAATTTACTTACAATGAATTTTTTGATCGACTGATTTCTTTGAAAATGGCAAACAAATATCCTTTTGTTGTTTTTTCAATCCCATGGCTGTTTTCCTTTCCTTTAGCTTGGGCCGTCCTCTGAGACTAATTTTATTTGGCAATATCAGTTTTGTAATCTTTGTTTCCGGTTGTGAAGCTGCTGGTGGAATGTCTAATTGCTCATCATTGGCATAGTCTGTTTCCGGTTGTACAGGCTCAGGCAGAATGTCTACTTATTCATTATTTGCGTTATTAGAAACCTGGTTAATTTGGTTAAAATTTTCATCTGTTTTTTCTACTAGAACCTCTTCATTTTGGACTTGATTAATAGTGTTTACTAGCAAATTGGTTGGCCCTTCATTAACATTTTCATCACTTTCAACTGGTACAACTATTGCCTCACGGTTGGTACTCCATATTTTTACTAGATCTTCAAGAACTTTTATTCTTAAGTCAAACTGAGCCATCCCCCTTCCGCTGTTAGCTCAGCTAAATGTTTGAGTTGCCGATCTGCACGCCGAAACTTTTCCACATTTGACAGTGGTCTATTACTTATAACACCACTCCCAGATGACTGCCTTTTTTGTTTGAGCCCTATATATAAATATATATATATATATATAAATATATATATATATATATATATATATATATATATATATATATATATATATACATATATACACATATATATATATACATATATACACATATACACACATACATTCATATATATATATATATTCAAACCCATATATATATATATATATCAATGATAAAAAAATTATACGCACACACAATGTTACAAGAGCACAAATATATATATATATATATATATATATGTATATATATATATATATATATATATATATATATATATATATATATATATATATATATATATATATATATATATATATATATATATATATATAAGTGTACTTCGATAACGAAGATAATTAAACCGTGTTTTGTTTATAGCAACGCACTGGCTACGGATCCAATTATTGTTTTTAATATTAATAACTTTAATTTAAATATAATTAATATTAATATAAATTATTTTAAATTAAAATAATAAAATTTACGTTCATTTTTATTTTTTTATCAATTGACGGACCCCGAAAAATAATAGTTATCGGTCCGTCACTGACGTATCCCGACTAACGCTATGGAAAATGTAAATCAAACTTTTTTTAAAATAAAAATAAATTTAAATATTGTTTTTAATAATAATAACTTTAATTTAATTTAATAAAATAAAATTTACGTTCATTTTTATTTTTTTTATCAATTGACGGACCCCGAAAAATAATAGTTATAGGTCCGGCACTGCCGGATCCGTAGCCAGTGCGTAATTAATAATTGCTTGGTGGTGCTAGTAATGCTAGAATAGCTGAGGCGGTAAAGTGTCAGACTTGAACGTGAAAGGTTCATAGACAAAATCCCACTCGCTGCCTAGCAGCCCATGTTAACGAACAGTTATCGGGTAAACTGTTTATCCTTAAGTAAGTCATGTAAATTGTAAAAGACCAGCACCACCGAGCTCTATAATTCAAAATAAACATGGAAAATGTAAATAATGGCATATTATTTTGAGTGAGGTTTTTTTATTACAAATTTTATTCAACTTCTATTCTCTGTTTGTTAATGTGTTTCTCTGTATGCAAATTTTGCAAGTAAATTTTAACCAGCTTTTTGACTAGCTAGGAAGCTGAAACTTTCAACATAGCTTTATATTGGATGACAAGACAATACATGATTCAATTAAAAAAAACCCATAAAACCTAATTTGAATATCTTCCATATTTCTAAATTGAGTGTATTTGAAATAAAAGTGTGTGTTGAAAAACTTGTTTTTTTCGTGTACTTGTTCTAGTATATAAGTTGATATCAATACAAAATAACCATACTTCTGTAAGTGTATACAAATAATACTTTTGCTACTGACATTCCTTCTTTGGGGGAGATGAAGTAACATATGTACTTTATTTATTGTGTAATATTGATATAAACATAAAATAACTTGGGATTTTATACGAAGTGGTTAACCTTATTTATACATGGCTGAATATTAAAAAACTGTTGATTTTCTATTAACCATTCTCTAACCTTTTTGGGGGATACAGAGGCATACAAATATTTGACCGCAGAAATAAGTTTTTAGGATCTTTTTTACAAAATATCCATCTTCATTGGTCTCATTTATTTTTCTTTGCAACATGTACGGGATTGCCAGAGTATTAAATGATTACATTAAGATTGTTAAAAAATTTATTTGTTTGTTAGTCACAATTGGAGAATTTTTAAGTTGCACTCTTGGAAAACTGTAAGTGCTGGTTGGGTAACTAATTTAAAAACCACTTTCTTTAATGTTAAGTGAAGGCTGTTTATCTAATAAGAAATAAAATTAACATTAATTTAAAACATGTGAATTTTTGTCTTATTTTTTTCTGCTTTTGAATGGAATTGAAGATTTATTTTGTGATTAAACTTACATTGAGATGTTTAAATATTTTTTGTTAAAAAGAAATTTAAATTTATTTGTAACAACGTTATTTTCAAACAGGACAACAGCTCTCTCGTGGGTGCCTTCCTACAAGGCAAAGGACTTGTAAAAGAACACATCAGTTCTTTCAATTTCTTCATCAACACCGATGTAAGTTTTTTATTTTTTTATATGATATGAAAATTATTACATTACACATCATCCTCCAAAAGAACTTTTATGGGTCTTTTCTGCTACTGATTTATCATGGAAGCAGCAAGAAATGATGATCATCAAAATAAGAGTCTTGTTTTTTTCCAAGCCATCCCATAATTTCTCAATCACTTGTCATGCCATTAGCTTAATTATATTTTTTATTATGTTTTTTATATAATAATAAATATCTTACATTTTTCAGATAAAAAACATTGTGAAAGCAAATGAGATAGTTACTTGCGACAACTCTGATACGTTTTATCTCAAGTTAGTCGAATATTAAATAACTTTCTGAGCTAACAAATTTCTAATGAATCAATAAAGTACAATATTTGTAAAATGTAGAACTTCTAATACCATTTATTTCTTAAGAAATTTTTATATTTTCATATATTCAGGTTTAATCTATTTTTTTATTATTATTTGATTGTAGTATATTTTTTATAATCATACCCGACAATCTGTGATAGAAATTATCTGAGTTATGGGAGCTAACTTTCATTTTGAATTTTAGATACAAGAGCATCTCTGTTGGAATGCCTGAGTTTTATGATTTTAGCCGAAGTATTACCAACACAACTCCACACGAGGTAGCTGTGTTTTTTAGTTTATTTTATTTTTAGTTCATAATAATTTATTTTGAGTTTATTATATATTATTTTATTTTTGAGTTAACATATTATGAATGCCTAATTGTTCCATAAAGATAGTTGCTCTAAAAGCTCTACAAGTGATACCCAGCTTGCAACAATATGCCATATCTGTAAATGAACTGCGATGAGCTAAACAGACATACCGAATTTATATATATTTAATAATAAAGAAATAAAAATGATGACATTTTAAACATTCAGTGCCGACTAAGAGCCATGACCTATGCAGCTCCCATTAAAGTGGACATTGAGTACACAAGAGGAAAGCAGATTGTTCAGAGAAATGATGTTGAGATAGGAAGGTTAGGGTCATGAATTGTTTATTTATTATATGTGTATATCTGGAATTATTGAGAAGTGTATAATTTCTAGATTTTTGTTTTCTAATTTTATTAATTAATCGATATAATATTGTAAAAGAGATTTCAGTGTGACAATCAACATCTACGTGAGATTCTATTACATCTTTATTACTTTTTTTCTCTTCACATCCAGAATGCCAATCATGCTGAGAAGTTCTAACTGCGTTCTGACGGGAAAAGACGAAAAAGAACTTGCCAAGATGAAGGAGTGCCCCCTCGATCCTGGGGGATACTTTATCGTCCAGGGAGCTGAAAAGGTCATTCTCATACAAGAACAGGTCTCAAAAAACAGAATGATTGTCGAGGTGAACAAGAAGGGTTTGCTGGCATGTTCTGTTACAAGGTTCGTATGCTAAATATATCCTGCATTTATAATATCTTGAAGATTTTCAATGCGGTATTAATTTAAATTTTGAGATGCCATTTCTGCGGTGAGGCTGACAAAGCTCGAGAACTGGTTTTTTTTGTCCCAATTTTATTTTTGATGTACCTCTAAGGCATTAAATTTTACTAAACCAACATACCGAATTGTTATAGCTTTATTCATATTTTTTAATTGATCCATTCTTGGTTGAAATCATGCATATACATTGTATCCAGTTCTTCACAGTTCTATGCTCCATCTCTGTGCTTCAATCACTCATCCAAAACCATAGTTAAAGCATAAATTTTGGCTCATCACTCTGACCTTTGCACTGAATTCATGTTTTTGTATGAACACAATCTCTATATTAATGTGACTTTTTTAACTTAAAAAAAAACCTAATATAATTTGATGCTTCCAGTTCCACTCATGCAAAGAAGACAATCACACAAGTCTACATGAAGGATAACAAGTTCTACCTGCAACAAAATGCTTTTAATGAAAACGTAAGTAACCAATTGAAATTAATACAGTAAAAGTACTCTAAAGTCACACCCTCAGAAGCAGATGCTCAGAAAGCAGCGAACACTATTGTTCAGAACAAAATTAAATTAAATCGGTATCTGGCCTAGCTGTAGCTTGTCTTGAGGAATAGGAAAACACTTTTGCTCTTCCTGAGAGTGTCTGCTCATCAGGACTGTAGATGCTTTAATATTTAAATTTTATCAATTTTGGTCTAACGTTATTTTTGAAACTTCAGGACATCCCAATTTTTATTGCCTTCAAAGCAATGGGATTGGAGTCGGACAGAGCGATATTCGGATTGATGGACGAAACTTCAACTCTCGTTAGATCTGCAGAAGAATGTCACAAAGCAAAAATCCCCAATCAGCAAAAAGTAAGCCCATTCTTCTTATTCTTTTCAGTTGTATGTCCATTTTATTTGTGCTTGCACGGTTGTTATGACGGTCCCAACCATTCAGCTCTATCCTGAGCCAGCTCAGCTCTTAGGCTCAGACTGTGCAGGTCATGGCTGACACATTCTCCCCAGGACTTCATGCACCTGCCCCTCCTCCTTGGCCCAGCCACCTCAAAGTATCTACAAACAGATACCCAATCATCTCTGCTTTTCCAGTCCAGATATTGTAGATAATATACTTTAAATTATTACGTAAATTATGATTTATATGTTTTAGGATAGTTAATGTGAGGTGTGTTGAATTATTTTACTGTGCATTGAGAATTTCTTACGTAATTTACAGGCTCTTGAATACATCGCCAGCAAAGTTAAACTGGCTTTTCCGAAAAGCGGTGAGAAAGAGAATGAAGAAGCTAAATTAAACAAAGCCCGAGAGATTTTAGAGGAAGTCATCCTCTGTCACATCCCTGTAAGAATGATTTTGTTTTTTTTTTATCTTGTCTTAAAGATAAGGGTTTTACCATTAGGTCGCCACTTAGTGAAATACAGCAGCGTCGGTATATATTATTTGATCAGTTTATAGTTATTTATAAGTTTTCTTAAATTTTCATTGGATATTATTAAAATAAATTGAATTCGCGTGACAAATACGTTTAAGTTAAATATATAAAATTAATATTTATAAATAAATAAGATGCTCTACTTTACTTATAAAAAAAACTATATTGATATATAAATCTACAAAGTGTTAACGTTTTATTGCGCAACAAATTTTAAGGTGAAAAACCACGACCTTCGTCCGAAAGCAATCTACATGTCACTGATGGTGAAAAGACTTTTGAATGCGATAGAAAAAAATGAAAAAGAAGACGATAAGGATTTCTACGGAAATAAAAGATTTGAGTTGGCCGGTTCTCTGCTGTCCCTCTTGTTCGAAGATCGTTTCAAGCAATTCAATCAACAGGTTTTTTGAAGTTTTTTTTAATTTGAAGATGATATTATCATCTGCCCTGAATCGTGACTTTGGGAGGGGCCTGATATGGGAAAACGTCCAGCCCTAGCCTAGCAAAGAATAGGGACGGTTCAAAAATAAATTATGATGATGATGATGTGTACAATGAATGGAGCTAATGATTTTCAGATTTAAATTTCAAATCAAACGTTTTTTTCTGTCTAGGAAGCTTCTAACCCTAAATTAGGTCTTTTAGTAGTGAATAATTAAATTTTAAATTATGCTTATCATTTATTTTTAAAATTAGATGATATTTCATGACATACGTTATTTCAGATCAAGATAATACACATGATATATGATATACATCACGATATATGTAATTTCAGATCAAAGCCATAGCCGACAAAGACATTCCGAAAACGAGAGCGAGAGAGTTTGATGTTTTTGATCACATGAGGAATCCGGTGATCACTGTTGGTCTCGAAAGTGCCATAAAAAAAGTACGACAGTTAAGACTTATTAGTTTTATATAATTAACAATTAATGATGATTGTTATGTCTATTGAACCTTTCAGGGAAGATGGGAAATCAAAAGATTTCGTATGGATAGGCACGGAGTAACAGAGACACTCTCTAGGCTCAACTACATATCAGCCATCAGTCATCTAACTAGAATTTCTAGTCAGGTTAGATCTGGGTTCAACCAAATAACAGTGGTACTTGTGGTACCACCCACAAACGACCCCATTTATAGCTTTCTCTTTTCTAACGATTACTTTATTATTTACCTCATTTATAATGTATGGCTCTCATCTCTCCAAATACTGTTTTTATCTTTTACAAATAAGAAGTGCTGCTGTACTTGAAATCCTATAACGGCTATCCAGGCTGTTTATGAAAGAAATATTGCACACATCTAAAAGGTTGTTTTTTTTAAAAGGCAGCTTATAATAAAAACATTTTTTTTATTCAGTTTGAAAAAACAAGAAAAATCAGTGGTCCTCGGTCACTGCACACTTCACAGTGGGGTATGGTCTGCCCTTCTGATACCCCTGAAGGAGAGGTGAGTTGTTATCAGATAAGAAATTTTATACGATAAAACATAGTTTGTAATTTTGACATGTCCAGCTTGCTAGTTTGCTTTTACTCACTTACATATAATATACTTATAATTAAAATTTGTAAAGAATGGTTATGATAGCAATTGTTGAATTGAACATTTCAAAGCAAATTTAAAAACAGCCTCACAGGCCAGGATAGTTACTTTGAAACTCAGTTATCATTCGCAGTTAGATATAAAGCAAAGTTGGTGTGAATGATGTTTTTAAAGTGCCTATCTAATAGAGTTGCCAGTTGAAAGCTTTTACTGGAGTTGGTGATCGGACTAAGGACAATTAGAGCTATACCCATTAATCAGTAGCATTCATAATCGGGCCGATTATCAGCACAATCGGGACAATCGGCTGCCGATTGTTCATAAATGGTACAAGCATCACAGGATTTAATGTGATTGGTTTGCAAATAGCCCCGCCTCCTACCAATCACGTCGTATCCTGCGGTGATTGTGTGACATTAGTTTTAAGCCAGGCTTAAGAATCAAGAATTTGGAGATTAGCATATTAACTATATAATGTCCGGCGTTTATATATATATATATATATATATATATATTTTGCGAAGTGAAACACTGCGTTGAAATGTTTCAAGAGCCTACAAATAGGATGACTAACTGTCACCACAAGTAACGCAAATATTTATAAGACTCTACTAGGAATCGAACCCACGTATCTACGGTAACACCGCCTCGCTTAAATGCAAGCGCTCTTACCAACTGTAGCTCCGAAAGACTGAGACTTCTAGCCATCATTTTTTGGTGATGGTCCTAGTAGAGTCTTATATATATATATATATATATATATATATATATATATATATATATATATATATATATATATATATATATATATGTATGTTTATATATGTATATATATATATATAAACATATATATATATATAAACATATATATATATATAAACATATATATATATAAACTTGTCGATCATGGGCAATGTCAATGATGCAGTTGATGCAATGATTAGTTTATACTTGTCATCAGCACCATTGCCTCGCACAGAAAGCCCATACGTTTGGTGAAATACCAACAAATTCCATCTCCCAAACCTAGCCACGCTTGCGAGAAAGTATCTTTCCGCACCAGCGTCAAGTGTCACAAGCTAACAGCTCTTCAGTGGAGCAGGACAGATCTTTTAAGATCGCCGTGGCTCTTTGAAAGCCAAAACAGGAGAAATGCTCCTACTTCTAAAGTAAAATCTGTACAAGTTTTCTTTTAACTATTCAGAGTGGAAAGTGCCAGGGGCTCAAGGACTTTAACTAGACATTTTTACATATTTATATTTTTTTATTGCCTGCAAGTTCTGTATAGTATAGCTCAAGTTTAAGGCGTTGTCTAATTTTAACAAAACACCATTTACCAAAATAAAAAAAATAGACAATCAGTATCGGCTCCACAATCGGCTGTTCTCACAATCGGGACAATCGGCTAAATGTGGAATCGGTAGAGCTCTAATGACAATCATGCCATATGTCATTTAGGTGTGATTAGTCTCCAGCATGACAATCATGCCATATGTCATCTAGGTGTGATTAGTCTCCAGCATGACAATCATGCCATATGTCATTTAGGTGTGATTAGTCTCCAGCATGACAATCATGCCATATGTCATTTAGGTGTAATTAGTGAAGGGCGTGACCAGTGATCATTAGTAAAGAGTTTGAATTTTATATAAATACAAGAGAATTAATAAAACAATGCAAAAATTTCAGAGTTGTGGTTTAGTCAAAAATCTCGCTCTCATGGCCCACATAACGACAGATCAACCAGGTGCACCAGTTCTTGAGGCAATGATGGAACTGGATTTGAAAATCCTGGAACAGGCGGCAAACACAGAAATCAATTCTAAATCTTATTACAGAATTTTCATCAATGGTTAGCAGAATATGGTTTTCAAGTGCATTTTTGGGATTCTGTTTCTAAAAAAAAGGGAGCTTAATTAACAATACATTTTGGCTGTATCGATGATTCGCTGATTAACAGGCAGACTCGAAGGGATCACAAAACATCCTCTTAAACTGACCCGAGCACTGAGGTTATTGAGGAGATATCAAAAGTTCAGCGCGTTTGCTTCTATAAGCACGAGTGATCGTCTGAAAACTGTGAACATTTCGACTGACGGTGGCAGAGTCTGCAGGTCTGTTTGCTTATTTTCATTTTATTTTAATATTTTTATCCTATTTTTAATAATTGATTATTTGATTCTTGAAATTTTATAAAAAATTTTCAATTATTTTATTCATCAGCTTACAGATATTATTACTGGTTTAAGTTTCTAAAATGTTGATGGTATTTAATTGTATTCATTTCATGTAGACCTTGTATAATCGTTGAGAACGGAAAGCAAAAAGTAACAAAACAACACATTGAAGAGCTGAAAACTGGCAAAAGGTAATTTTTATTCATTCATAATTTCATTGAATTAAATGTTTTGATTTTTGAATATTAATTAATCATATTGTGTAATTGTTTCTGTACAGAGATTTCGATTCTTTCGTCCGTGACGGTCTGGTTGAATACTTGGATGCTAATGAGGAAAATGATTGCTTGATTGCTCTATATGAAGACGACATTACGAGGTACCACCTTAATAAATAATAATTTAAAATATGCATCATTTTTTAATCTTTAATTTTTATCGCAGTGAGCACACACATCTTGAAATCGAACCGTATTGTATATACGGAATATGCGCCAGCATCATTCCGTATCTCAACCATGATCAGTCTCCACGTATCACCTACCAGTGTGCTATGGGCAAACAAGCCATAGGTTGTTCACTTTTTTCTTTATATTGTTTAAAGTTATTTCATTAAATTAGCTTCATAGATGATGTTTTTTAATGGACCAATTATATATACTCTATATCAGGTTCTGACACTTGCTCACGTATTTTAATGCAGGTATGTTGGGTTACAATCAGCACTTACGTACGGATACCCTCATGTTACAGCTGTGGTATCCTCAAGTACCTCTCGCCTTAACAGAGGTTGGTTTATAATTTTAATAAAATTAGATTTAAGTTGGCAATTTATTTGTTATTGTTGCTCAGATTGTTATGCATCTTTGTTCTTTTAGTAATGGGTGCAATATAAATGATCATTGAATGTTAACTGTATTAAAATTAAATTAAGTAATTTATTTAATTGGTAATGTTTTCAAATTTTAACAACATATAAATTTTATTTATTCATTCATTTATTTTATTTAATAATTTTAACTATATATTTCTGTTTCATAAAATAGCAATATATAATTAAAATTATAAAATAAAATAAATCAATTTAATTTAAATGTTATTAACTTTTATAATTTATTATAAATTTTAAAATTTAGTTTTCAAATTAGAAACACAGCTAGATCTTAGCAGTCACCACCACTGTGTTTCATAATTTGTTATGAAATAAAAACTACTCTCATTACTGAATAGTTATTTAAAATGCGATTTCATATTTCAGCCGTTAGAGCTGCTGAACTACGATCTGCTTCCTGCAGGGCAGAACGCCATCGTTGCTGTGATGAGTTTTTCAGGATACGATATTGAAGATGCTCTCATTCTCAATAAGGCTTCCATTGAAAGAGGTTATTATTATTATAAGATACTATTGATCAGTTTGATTGGTTGAATGTATAAAGATAAGGTCTGTGCAGTGGTAGTTTGGTTTCCGATGATCTTGTGTTGGTTTGGAAAGGAGAGCCGTGCCTGGGAGAAGGGTTGAAATATTGATTTGACAGTATTACTCATGAAATGTTAAAATCTATGAAAACTCTTAGTTTTATACAGAAAAGAATCTGTAGTTATTTGATTGTTTCTGCTTACCCGACAGGCTACCAACGATGCAAGGTAACACGTTCCGAAAAAACGGTTCTGAAGAACCACACCTGCCAAGGGCCCATCATTGAAGCCGATACGAAAAAACCCATTCGAAATCATAGGGTTCTTGGCCCTGATGGGATCTGTGAGCCAGGTAAATTCTTGCTTCTACTAATACAGACTGCTTTTTTAAGCATTTTTGTCAACCTACCAAGGGCAAGGGCAATATTGACTTTTGATCACTACTGTTGAAAATATTTGCCCGGATTCGTATTCGCTGGCAAATCCAGTGTCCATATTCAAGTAGAAAAAAAAATAAAATACTTACTTGAGGTCTAGAAAATGTACAAAATATAAAAAAAACTTTAAATACTAACAAGAAACATATAAATTGCTTGTTTATAGTATACAAGCGATGTTAAAATCATTTGTTGAGTCTTCTAAAGAACATTTAAAAAATTAAATTTTTCTGCCTGTTCATTGGATTATTTTATTTGCTAATTAATTAAATTATTCAATAACACGAATAATTTCAATTGATTATGCTGCTCGCCTCATTTTCAATTGGCTCGTTTATCTCCAGGTGAAATGGTCGAAAAAGGCAACGTTCTGATCAACATGTGGGAAGTGCCTGAAAGTTCAGCTACCATACAATCAAAAGATGTTTTTTCACAGCCTGGAAATGCTAAAGCTGTTCCAAGGAGGTATGTGCTATCGAGACAAATTTCGAGATTTCATTATGTTTAAAATTCTATATAAAAAGTTTCAATCGGATTAGAATTATTTGATTGTTACTATTTTCACTTTGGAAAAAGTTATTAATAAACAAAAATTAAATGGCAGAATTTTTTTAAACAGATTTTCTTTTTTTTAGGTCGCAAATTAGTATTTTCGCAGAATAAATTTTACTTCTTATTTCAGTTACCAGAATGTCGATCCGGCATACGTGGATAACGTCATGCTCTGCCGAGATGAGAATGAAAGTCTTCTCGTTAGGGTAACGACGCGTCAGAGCAGACCCCCGGAGATCGGGGACAAGTTCAGTAGCAGGCACGGACAGAAGGGGTCAGTTCTTCATCTTTTTTTTTTATTGAGATTTAGCATACGCCTTATCAAGACAAGTCTTGCTCAAGGCGAGAGAGGGAGGGTACTTGCAAAGGCAGCCATTTATAGGCGCCTACCTAATGATTGACAGGTGAACGCTCTACCGCTCTGCCACCAGAATATATTGAAATGTTTTCATTTTTGTTCATGTAATTTAAATTTCTAACATTGTCTTTTGGGTTTTGTGGCCTGACTTAAACTGATTCTGCTGTAGAGTTTTTTCATCTTTAACATTTTTATATTCTTATTATATTTTTATCGCCGGTTTGTTGAATCTCTGGTTTGTGGTGCACAGCATTTAAGAGTTTTTATAGGTAGCAATATGTCGTTGTTGTAGCCAACCACAACAAAACATAAAAAATATTAATTCATTATGACTTTGTAATGATAATAAGCATGATTTATTTTTAACCACTTTGCATCTTTTCTGTTACCTAGCATGCTGTGGCACACAGAATTTTATTGCAACAAATTTTAGAGAAATTAATTAATATTATTTTACGGTTGACATGTTTGTTCCTAAACTGAGGCTCAGTTATTTTCAGTGTAATAGAAATCTACTTAATTTTCACCACCTGACAGTAGACAACACCGATCATTATATACCGCCCGCTTTAGAGTGGTATTGCACGTGCACAATTACTACGGACTTATGTTTTCAGTTGATGTATTTTACAAAGTTGAATGATGTGACCCTTGTCCTGAAAAGTTTGCCCACTACTGACAGATCTAGAGTTTATAAGGGGTTTGCATGAGGCCCTTCAGATTTAGGTCACACAAATATTAATTTTTATTTTTTCATATCTGATTTCATATTGCAACAGTGTTTGCGGTTTGATCGTGCCTCAGGAAGACATGCCCTTTAACGTTGACGGGATCACTCCAGATGTGGTAGGAATTTAAAGGAATTTAGATTTCTTTGCTTTTGTTTCATGTTTGTGTGTGTGTGTGTGTTCATTCTCTATTTTTAACTGACCTCATCCAGCGAGTTGATTTTGTTATTCTCTTTTCTCCTATCCAGATCATGAACCCGCATGGATATCCGTCTAGGATGACAGTCGGTAAGCTCTTGGAACTCATCGGGTCGAAGGCAGCAACCCTCAGTGGAAAGTTTTGCAACTCAACAGGTGTGCAAACTATTTAATTTCCTTATTTGTAATATGAATTGTAACTCAACAGGTGTGCAAACTATTTAATTTCCTTATTTGTAATATGAATTGTAACTCATCAGGTGTGCAAACATTTTCATTTGCTTGTTTGTTATATGAATTGGTTTTTTGATGATTCTTATGATATGGGCCTTGCTTTTGCAAGCCAGTCCCAAGCCTGGAGAAAGGAGGAGGGAAAAGTTAAAAGGATCATATTATGATCCACGACAGGAAATACTTTGGTATTTTCAACACACTGCTTTAACAGTCTTAAAACACATTGTGTAAAGGACTATTAACTATTTACCAAAAAAGATTTTTATGATTCTCTTTTATTAGAATGATCGTATTCTTGTTATATGTCTAGTATATTTTTTGTAAATTTTATTTAAATATACTGTTCCTGTTTTTGTAGTTTTCAAAGGCACACCGTTAGAAGAGCATGAAAAAGTTTTAACGGAATACGGCTATAGCTACGATGGGAAGGAGATTCTTACAAGCGGAATAACAGGGTGGGTTTTTTTTTTAATTTCATCTTTTTCCATTTTGCATGGTAAGATATGGTTGAGTGTAAGTGGTTGTAGCGGTAACTGGATACAAACAACTTACGATTTCTTTAATTCTTTCTAGAGAACTAATAGAAGCTTACATCTTCACTGGTCCAATCTACTACCAGAGACTGAAGCATATGGTTGCAGATAAAATCCATGCCAGAGCAACTGGTCCAAGATCAGCTTTGACAAGACAACCAACTGAAGGTAGATCAAGAGATGGAGGTCTAAGACTTGGTGAGATGGAGAGAGACTGTCTCATTGGCTATGGAGCAAGGTTAGATCTATAATAGATTATAATTAATATCATATAAATTATTATATTAATAACTTCACCGTAGGTTGCATGTGGACAAAACTTGGAATATATACTTGTTTCTTATGACTGCGTTCTATTAAATTTTGAAAATTTTCTAAAATAATATAATGTAATTTTAAAAAAATGTTTATCTATGTTCAACAAATCTAAAATATGACATGTTTGCAACAAAAGTGTATTTTCGGTTTTGTTATTATTATAATAATAATAATATTTTTTTGCCAGCAACCTTTTGTATGAGAGGTTTGTCCTCTCCAGTGACGGAACATCGCAAGAGATTTGTTCAAAATGTGGCATGCTCTGTTATTCTATGTGGTTAGTTTAAAAATAGTTCATTCACAATTATTTCTATATTACTTTTTTGTCTAGAATCCTAGGTTATAGCATTGGCCTATTTTTTAAACATCGGTTGTATAAAATGGCCGATTAATGGCTTTAAAATCGTGTAATTTTATTTGTGTTGCGGCTCGGCAACGTAAGTTATTGCAGTTCAATTCTGCTCGCTCTTTAATAGTTACCTCCTGTTGTCAAGAATTACCTAATAAAATACTCGATGAAGCATGTACTTCGTGCTTTTGTGCTGCCGTCAGGCATTAAAAACTCAGTCGCTGCTTAAATCCGTTCAGCAATGAGTTCACTCACACTGCTCAGGCTACCTCAGCTTTTCATCCTTAACTGGTTTAATAATGAGTACCCTATTACCCCCAGCTTTGCGACTCGGATTAATAGGGTATGTCACATTCCGATCTCTGGTACACATGCAGGTGGCGAGCAAAAATGTGATTCCATATGCACAAGCTGATTTTACTACTACTGTGTGAGCTTTGGTTCAAAAGCAGCACCTTTATTATTTTAGAGTCACCATGTTTTGTAGGTTAAGCACTAGAAACATCTTCGCAGATTAAAATGTGTCCGTTTGTTCTTTCAGGTGTCAGTCGTGCAGATCTTCTGAGAAAATTTGCCGAGTCATCATGCCATACGCATTCAAACTTTTGATCCAGGAAATGGCTACCATGAATGTAGTGGTGAGACTACAGCTCGAAGAAGGAACAAGCTAGCCTGGCAGTTTCATTGGTGCCGTTGTTTTTGTATGTCTGATTGAATAAAATCATTACCATTTGAGATTTACGTAAGAAGATGATAAGAGTTAAGTAACATCGTATCACGCTGTGATTGTTTTGTCGTTGGTTTAATCTTGTAATTCATACCTTGTAATGAAGCGATATCTCTAAAGTTTGCGTCATGTCTTTTACATTAAATGACTGTTTCAGTTGAAAATGTTTTTTGTTCTATTATGGGTTTGTTACAAGAAACAAAGTGATAATTTTAAATGGTTGTTGAGCATAAATTCTTCTATGAAATGAACTAATGATATTACTATCATTACTCATGATAATAAAAGTTGGCTACTATAATATAGTAATGAAAAGGCTAGAATTTCCAAGAGGTTTTCGGAACACCTTTTTTTGACAGAAAGTGTTGTTCAACATGAACGACTAACAATCTAGACACATTCGTGTACAAAAGCCAATGCGTAAAAACGTCTTTTACTTACATACGAAATGTGTGTGCATTTGTGTACACTCAAAGTGGTAAATGCAGGAATTACCGCTAGAGCGTGTACTTTCGCTATGCTCAAAACATTAGGTTCGAGTGCCCTGAAAAAGAAATTCTTCACTAAAAATTCAATGGCAAATCAAGTGCAACTTCTACAATGACAGGTTCCAAGCAACATTAATATTCATGAAAACAAAGTAAGTCATAAGGTTTGGGACAACTTTGACAATAATAAGGAGACTACTTTAAGTGCAAGCACGACACACACCACACACGGAATTGTGTTACAAGAAGTATTACCAAAAACAAATTAAAATCATGACAGAACTTGTTTGTCAATTTAAGATCCGTCACAAAATGAGCGGAGCGGGAACTAAATACATACATATATATATATATATATATATATATGTATTTAGTAATAAATTATTTTTAAACCGATTTAGAGTATTGGAAAAAATAAAATCGATTCAGCCAAGTGCGCCACTTTTTTCAATCGAGTTTGCCTAAAAGAACATATAGCGCCGAAGTATTCAAAATAAAAAATATATATATATATATATATATATATATATATATATATATATATATATATATATATATATATATATATATATATATATATATATATATATATATATATACATGCATAAATGAGCAAAAACGGAAACGGGAAGCCAACTGAGAGCGAAAGATAGAGCGTAAAAAAGAAAGCGACCGGAAACAGGAAAGCAGCCGGGAGCGGGAAAGCGACCGGGAGCTGGAAAACTACCGAAAGCGGAGAAGGAAACGGGAGCGAGAGAGACAAAGAATAGAAAAACCTCTAAAATCCCCGGGTGCCCCCGCTAGTTTATTTATATAATTAAACAAAAGGGATATAGACACCCAGACCGGGAAATAAAAAATTGTTATTTTTAAGGGTTTTTGTTGTTTTCAGTGCTTTTTATTTGTATGCTAAAATTAGAAATTATTTATGAATTATGCGAATGAACATCTTACGGGGTCTTATTTGTATTTGATTCTTGTTCATACATTCCTTCAGGTGCAAGCACGATGCGCCTTTTACGATTTTGTGTTCTCATTTTTTCGGCCCCAATTGTCGCTCCCAGTTTTTTGTCCATGGGAAAATTCGTTTCCGGTTTTCGCCCCTGATTTTTTATCTGGAGAAGTATGTCACCGTTTTATAGTGCTATGTTTTTGTACGTTCTCCTTATGAGACGTTAGTCCCTGGGGGTTTTTACCATTTTCCTCCTACAACCTTTTTGTCTTCGGAAAAGTTATAATAACCTATGAAAAATATTGCCAGCAGTGTTTCCTCCAGTCTATTTGACTTTGAGAGGTAATCATAGATACTTTTTTCGAAACTACTCCATACTCTTATACACTTCTCCTTTCGATGGCGTATTCATTTATTTGTTTTGTTTCCAGCATACAATTCTTTATATAAAAAATGCACTAAAGAAAATGATAATCATACATACAAAGATTATGATAATAATGGCTGACACAATATTTGAGACCCGTAAAATAAAAGAACATGTTTCCTGTATAGTGCTTGTCAAGATAAAAGTTGGAGGTATTTAAAGTCATTTTCTGAGAAGAAAGGTTGGAACAGTTAGAATAATTATAAATCTGCGATGGGTTTAAAGGTGTTAGGAGTGGTGCATTCATTGACAGATAATTATGTGGATAATAATAACCATAATAGTGATTAAATTTTTTTTAATTTGCACATGTAATAGTTAGTTTTGCAGCCCATCTGCGGTAAATGTGTAACGATGAAAATAATGAATTTGAATTGAAAAACAGACATTCTGAAGCCAAAAGGTACAAACACATCGCTTATTTCACCATCGTAATTCGTAGATAATAATATTTTAATAAATAATAATAATTATTATTATTTATTAGAATACCACAAGTTACATTTGAAAATTATCAATATTAAAAAAAAAGTTTTAAAAAGAGAGAAAAAAGCAGACACTACAGCAATTAAGTGAGCGACATATATAATAAAATAGAATTAGGCAATCAGCCCGATGGACGCAAGCAAACATCTTCACAGACTGACAGACAGACAGATCTGCAACATTCTATAAAATAAACAAGGTATCTCCAACGGGCAGCATACATGCATCTCCATAGAATGATGAATTTCACAAAGAAAAAAAATCGAATAAAGTAAAGGAATAAAGCCAAGCAGACGTTGCTTACAATCTGACGAATCGTCACGGTGATAATGAAAAAAGTCGAGAATAAATGTCCGGTTAGGTCCGGGGTTTGAAGGGGGGGTGAAATGGATGAACTCGGGGAAGGGGGGTGAAGGAATAAAAATTTGACTGATCAACTGCTTGCTAGGAAACATCTGCACATGGAAGATGGTCATAAAAAATCGAATGAAACACAGCGCTTATTACACCATCGTAATTCGTAGATAATAAACGATACAACTCGTGTTATCTAAAATAATTCATTTGACAGATTAAAAATTAAATTTGAAAGGATAAACTATAATATAAATACAGAAATAAATCATCAGTTGTATCATTGGCAGGCAAACAAGACAACAATTTACTCATCTACGACCATCAAAAAATAATAATGTTTATATCCATATATATTTATATATATGACATATAAAATTTGAAGCAAAGCATTTGGAACTCTTAAGAGTGATAATTTCTTTTAAATTAAAGTTAAAAATATTAATGAGAATACAACTTATTAACTTGAATATAATTCATTTTCGAGACAACCTCGAAAACAAAAAGATTTGACAGACAAAAAGCTAGTTGACACTACAATAAAAAAACATTAAATAGCTGTAAGTTAAAAGATTTGAATTAGATGAAAAATAAATCTACTCATAAAGTTTAAATAAAAGGAGTGTGTGACAAAGAAATAATTCAGAACTTTTGAAGCCTTTCAAAATCAGTTATTAAGCTATAAAAGTTGTTTTTTTTTTAATATTTGCAAGCAGATATCAAACCTGATTAATTTACCAGAATAAAAATAGCTACTAAAAACAAGATGGTTGAAGAAATAATCGAGCCAATCACCGTACAATTATCCTAGGCAGCCGACCAATTGTACTCCTCCTACACGCACAAGCAGCCAATCATTTTCTCTGATTCAATATCCGTTGACCAATTGTTTCAAAAAACCCGTTAATACATTCGTTTCAAATTTTCACTTATCTAGTTTGACAACCAGGGAGAGAAACAGATAGAAAGACAGAGAAGTAAGTACTTGTCATGAACTACGTGGTGGTGTACAACAGCTGTATTGAACAGATGACACAAAAAAGTTACGTCGTAAGTAGGTAAATGCAAGTCGCCATTTATTTCACACGAGGTCTAACTGGACCACAAAAACCCAATTAAATAATAGCAGATCCCAGCTTTATTACGATTATCATTACCATCACCATTATTGAATCCATTCAATGGCCAACACTACAAACATAATACTTTCTCCAAAAGATTATTAAAAAACTAACTCTGAAAAATTTCTCAAAATAATATTTCTGTGATCACTTTTTTTTAAACTAGCCTTCTTACACATGCATGCTATATAAGCGACCATCACCAGAGTAAGACAAAATCACTATTACTTACAATTAGGTCCACTAAAAAATAACTTGATCGTAAGTTATCATTTTCAGGACATAAAGAATCATCGTTATTATCACCAAAATTAACAGAGCATCAGAATTCAACAGCAGCGAGAAAATTTATTTAGTTTTGTTCTTATAAGATGGTACACCTCCAGCCCTTTGACTTCTTCGGCGTGTCGTTCTTCAGGATTTGACCTTTGGTCTTCAGGGCTGGACTGTTAGCTTCCTGAAAATATAAAAAGTTCATTTTAAGTTTCAAATAGTTTATGTTTTTATATTAAAAAAAAACCAAAGCATAACAGCAACTGATACAAATTAAAATAAATTGCTCAAATTCTGTTTATAAAAAAAGTTGTTTAAGAATTTTATAGATTCACATCATCATCATCAATTCTGCAGAGAACAATTAATCAGGGCTGTTTATATCGCAGCATCGCTATCACATCGATATAATCGCTGTTACTTTTTTAATATCGTTATTGGCATTACCAATACTTTTGACTGTCAGTATCAAAACAGCCATCACCGATAGATTTAAGACCTAGTGATAGTCGATAGCAATAGGTTTTTTAGATTTGTAAAAAAATTGTGAATTATTTGTGGCTGAATTTTTTAAGATTATCTGTCTTTTACACAAACTTATATTATGTAATTATTATAATTTATAGTCCAAGGACTCTTAATTGTTTACCGCAAATCAAGTTTATTACGAAAACTTTTTTGTTCGGTAATCTTGGAACTCTTTTCATTGCTTTATGTGACACTAGATGTAATTCTGTTTATGATGCAGTGCCTGCTATTAATAAAATATTGTCTGCGCCTGTGAGTGTTATCAAATTTGAAAAGCTGTATGATGAAATTCAAACCAGCTCGCCTGCTCCCAGTGCAAAAACTATTTATTAAAGAATATGTTATAGCAATACAACCAGTAATACAATGCTTTGAATAATTTACAAGAAAAAAATCCACATTTTTAGACTATTTACTTCCAACATTGGCAATTATTATCAACAACCTGAATGCAATGTTAGAAGATAATGCAAATCTATTGACATTGGTATAAACTCTCATAAATGGTCTAAAAATTGGGCTAAATCGAAGGTTTGAAGATGCTATGAACAATAGTGTTGTGCAACTGGCCGCTGTTGTGCTTGCTAGTTTCAAATTGTATTGACTCAATGACGAAGAAAAAAACTCAGTTAAGGGTAGCATTGAGACAAGAAGTAAACGATTATTCAGCTGACAACTCATCAGTTCTATCTTTCCCTAATTGCTATCTGCCCGGTAAACCAGTTATATGTTACTCTTAATAGGTACTAGATTGTCAAGCTAGTACAGCTGTGGAAAGATAATTTTCATCTGGGGGAGGCTTATAATCACCATCACCAACGAGTGTGTAAAGTTAACATTTCATTTTTGTGTTTAGCAAAATGGTAGCTAATGTTTTTTATGATAATATGTTTTCTATATTTTGATGAACAAGTGAATTTCAATAATACAAGCTTTTCAATAAAATTACCTTCAATGAAAATTGTTCGAGTTTGAAAAAAGGTATTGTTTAAAGTATTGGTGTTGTAAATAGCAATAATTTTGAAATTTTGTATTGATATTAACAATAATTATTGTATTGTATTGATATTAACAATACTTTTTGGGTATATTGCTATTTGTATTGTCAATTCTTTTTAAAAGTATTTTAAACAGTCCTGGAATTAATACAATTTTTACTTCAAGGAATTGAACAAATTTGATAAATTTAATTAATACATCCAGTAGAGTACTGCATGGGTTGATTTTTCACGGCCCGGACCAGTTCCACGGACCCAACTAACCGAATAATCTGCGACAAAATCTCAGCTCGGTCCGGCCCATTTGAAAACCCTAAAATCAAAGCCAGCCCGAGCAAGTACTCCATTATCCAGTGAAGAAGAATAAATGATATTAAATTGAAACATTTCATTCATATATTTCATAAATGTCGTTTATCAAATAAATGCAGAGAAAGTCCTCTCTCTCAACTCATTTTTTCAATAAACATTATGATTGATATATAATAATAATTGAATAAGAAATTTTGTTTACATGATTCATTTTATTTGTTCCAGTGAGTAAAATAAGTGTGTGTGCACTCTGCATTATAACATATACAGCAGCACAAACTGATATCAAAACAGACTATGCTTATATTTATAAACAAAATAGAAAAACAGAGAAAGAGAAATAGAGAGAGTGAGAGAGTGAGAGAGAAAGAGAGAGAGAGAGAGAGAGAGAGAGAGAGAGAGAGAGAGAGAGAGAGAGAGAGAGAGATAGTGTGTGGGGGATTATGATGAAATTAGAAAGAGAAAAGAAAGAGGGAAAAGAAGTACTCAATCTCCACATTGAGTATTTAAATGACACCAGTCAGGTTTATATTAGTGCAACAGTGTGGAACATAACAAAACTGCACAGTTTTGTATTCCACATTTTATTGCAGATGGTTGGAGAACCAAATTCTTCAGAGTTTTTTCATTTTAATCATCATCATCATCATCACCGTAACAACTATTACTAGAAAAGTTTGAAACAATATAACTGCTCATGGGATGTTAAAAAAAAGTTAATTCACCACACAAAGTTTCAAATGTGAATAAATTGAATGATTGAAATTTCTTAGGCCATTAAAAAGTATATATTTATATTTACAATGACATATATTTCAAAAATATAAAGTTAATTTTAAAATCCCACATTTCTACGATGATGGACTTTTGAAGTTGCACACGACACCAACAACAACACACACAGGAAATGAATAAAACATTCCATTTCATAATTCCACTACATCCATAGTTGTACAAAACATTCCATTTCATAATTCCACTACATCCATAGTTGTACAAAACATTCCATCCAGGAGAAAAATTTATAATTTAAATTCTCCAATAAACCAAATGAATATCAAGATCAGCCACACCAACTAGGTTTTCCCCAAATGCAGCTCTGACTGCAATAATATTACTGGCAGATGCAAAACAATAAACATCATCATCATCACCACCATCATCATCACCACCATCATCATCACCATCATCATCATCACCATCATCATCACCATCATCATCATCACCATCATTGTTACAATGAAAACATGCCTGTCAGATGCCTGCAACAATTATAATAATATAATGTGCTTTAAAATAAGATATATTTTCATTCATTACATAAATTGATTTCCTTTTAAACAGCTGCCAATTGTACTTTTTTAATTTTTTCTTATTCACAATTTTTCAAAGGTATCTTTTTTTAAGTACAATCTAGCTATCTATCATCTATCTGCAGCTTAAACATTCTCAATTTTAAAATAAAAAATATAAAAATCAAAAAACCAAACTTTTGTGTTAAAAAGAATACTTATAAAACCATTTATTTACTATTATTATCATCGTTATTATCAATAATTAATTACCTGGAAATTACTCTAATTACCTCAAAAAGACAAAGTGTAACATCTAGGTAGGTTTGTAAAACCCACAGTTCACCTATCATTCATTTACTCATAGAAAAAGCACAGTACAGCTAATAGAAATTATTCAGCTTAATTTGTATTTTGCAAAGCAACCGTTGCTTGCTTTGCTGAGCCGATAGGTAAGCAATAAGTGACTGCAACAATAGAACATATTCATTGTCCGAATATGTTTAGGAAACAGTTAGAAGTATGATTAAACTTGACTAATAGAAATACACATAAACAGAAAATCTCTGAAATCCAAAAAAAATATTGTTCAGTTTCATAAAGACAGTTTGCTTCCCTGCTTTTCGGGAAAGGTCAATCCACAAAATGGGCAAAAAGTTGGGGTTAACTGTTCCAGGGTCATATTAATAACCAAGAAAACTTTAATAAAGTAATATATATGAAATTCATCCTTTAAAATTTGTCTCTGAAAATTATTCCAGGGTGATATTAATAGCCAAGAAAACTCTAATAAAGTAATATATATGAAATTCTTCTTTTAAAGTTTGTCTGGGGGGAATAACTGGTAACAAGTAATTAATGAGTGCAAAATGTAAAGGAAGAAAAACCAGAAATAAAGGCTCACAAGTAGTACTCAATCAGCTGTCATTAATCTGCATATTTTGTTAAACTAATAAGAACAAACAAGAATGCACTGAAGCTAGGATATATTTAACATGACAGCTTGAAAGACACTTTACCTGTTGATGTTTAGATTTCAACAACCTCTGAACCAATTTCATCAATCAATATTAAAGATTTTTATACAATTATATGTAACTTTTTACATAGTTGTTTAGATTTTAACAACATTTATGTTCATAAAAGCAATGTTAACGAATATTTCTATTCATACAGTGTTTATTTTCTTATAAGCATTATAAAAGCTTAATTATATGAGTAGATTTCATTTAACCTATATTAAAGTTTATTTACTCAATTCCATAAATAATTTCTAATTCAATAATTTATTTTATTGTAATTCCTCTGATGACCTTTGAGAATTAATTAATTAATTCATTTATGGTATTACACAGCCTTTGAGATAAGATTGAAGGAGCTTTCATTTCGTTTTACATTTATTTTACATTTCATTGTTACACACACACACACACACATACACACATATACACACATATATATATATGTATATATATATATATATATATATATATATATATATATATATATTTAGGTTAGTGAAAAGAGTTAGTTAACCCTGCGAGACATTCAACCTGACGCCTGATGGTGACGCCGGTGAGATTCGAACCACCGAGAGGTGAATGCTTTACCGCTTTGCCACCACCGCTACTACATATAGACTAACATATTTATAACATATTTAAAAATACATAAAACTAATGAAAGATTTGTTTGAAGAAATTCAAGTTCTGAATCCAAAGATAATGAAATGAGAATTATTTTATATATGATGATGATAAATATTGGTGATAAATTTCTTAATTATTATTAAAGAATAAAATGCAAACAAAATGGACAAACGAAAGTTTTTAAACTAGCCAGCTAATGAATCAATTGGCCAACCAACCAACCAGCCAGCCAAACAACCAACCAGCCTACTAATAACCAATCAATCACTCAGCCAACCACCGAGCCATTCCATCAATCAATCAATTAGAAAAATATATAAACAATTACTATTAAACTCCAATGAAGATCCTTAACAAAGCATTTAAAAAACATTTGAAAACAAAAATAAATAAAATAAACAAACGAGTTTCTTGTCCATCTTGGTTTTAATGTCTCGAGCGAGTGTTATGAAAGCCTCCTCAACGTTGATGCTCGCCTTTGCACTCGTCTCCATGAACTTCATCGAATTCTCCATGGCAAGCTGCAATGAAAGTAAATTAGTGATTAATTGATGGAAAAATTAGTTCAGTTTCGGTAGCAAACGTACACAAATTAACCGTACACAAATTAACCGCGCTTGGTAATGAGTGAGTTGCGTTTAAAAATTTTCATCGTAACTATTTATATTAATAACCAATTAATGCAAAACCGATGCATCTTAAATATATAAAAATTAGTTACATTTTAAATATATAAAAATTAGTTACATTTTAAATATATAAAAATTAGTTACATTTTAAATATATAAAAATTAGTTACATTTTAAATATATAAAAATTAGTTACATTTTACCAATTTATCTATTATTATTAACATTATTAGTAAATTGACTAAAGAGCTTAATGTTGAGAACTAATTTATTGTATTAATAACAGTTTATCCTAATTAAAACCAGACCAATGACCTTGAGCAACAGAAAAAGATAATCATAAGGGAGACTACTCATGAATATGCATGAGAAGCTTTTTCGGTCAACACATGTCACTCACTGTGTGGCCCTGTTCCTTGGAGACCTGCCTCCTTTCATTCATGTCACACTTGTTTCCCAGGATCATCTTCTCAACGTCCGACGTCGCATGCTGATTATAATTTGTAGTTAATTAAATAATAGTTAATTGATTAAATAATGAGCCAGAAACATAGATAATTATATTATTCGATGAAATATTAATTACAATTAAATACTGCTTAATCAATAGCAATTTTGTTTTACAATAACAACACAGCTTACGAGAAAGCCAGCTAATTTATAGTAAAAAAATTCAATTACCATAAAAATGTGTTAGTTAATTAGTAACAAATTCATGACATGAAAATAAAAACAAATAGGAAATACTAGCAGCTGATAAGAGTTGTAATACATCCTGTCACTGAACAACAGCACCAATTTAATATAGATATAAAACTAAGATGTACAACTGAGAAACTTCAAACTCATACAGCCTATAGTTATAACTACCAGTCAACTAATACAACTCTAGATATAATAGATAAGCACGTAATTAGATGGGATGAGGACATCAAAAGGCCATGTTTCTTTTACACTTATCAATGTTGTAATGTTTTGCTGTCATTGTGGCCACAATGCTATTTGAATTAAAAAAAAATTTGATTACTTCTTCGATGTTCCTTATCCAGTTTTTGATGTTAGAGAAAGATTTTTCGTTCGTAATGTCGTAGACGAGCATGATCCCCTGTGTTGAAATAAGATTTCAGAAACAAATATTGAATTTTTTAATTTTATATATATATATATATATATATATATATATTCCATATGGGTAACAAAACAAAGAATTTCATGCCGGCTCGGACGTCGCCCGGTCAAACAAGGTCTGCGCTTCCTTTTCTGGGCCTAGACGGAAGTGAAAAGTTAGCTATGGGCTTGAAGAAGAATTTATGAGCTCTGCCTGAAGCGACAGTCTGCCCTGGATCGTGACTTGTGGAGGGGCCTGATATGGAAAAAACGTCCAACCCTAGCATAGCGTGGAATAGGGACGTTTCAAAAATAAATGATGATGATGATGATGATATATATACAGCCTGAAGCAAGATTCGAACCCAGACTGTCAATTCGGCAACACCTCATGCAAACGACCTTATGAAATGATGGGATCTGTAGCAAGTGAGACTTGGCTGTGAAGGATTCAAATCTTGGCTTGGTGGATTTGAAATTAATTGAAAAAATGAAATTTTACTGAAAAACTCTAACAAAATTCAGATTTCAATATGAAAAAAAGCATCTGGGGCCTGATTTCAGAGACTTTGGACAGAAAAGCTTCCGTATATGAAACTCGCAATCTGACGTAATAACATCAGTCTCATAATCATAAACATTTGAAATCCATGGCTAACCTTAGTGCTTTTCAAGAAAAAGTAAAAGATGCACTTTTCAAATGAAGCTTATACTTAAACATGCTTGCAGTGCCTGCTTGACTTGCTTAATGGGTACTCTTAAAACCTCATTTAAATTTTACATTTACATCTAACTGATCTAACACAAGTTTATCATAAAGAATTTAACATTTGAAAGCATAACGATGCTATTGAGTTTTTTTCTTTAATTTAATCACAGTTGCTTAAAAGTTATTCTAACAAACCACTATCTAACCATGGCACCCCTGTAGTAGGCTGTGGTAATTGTACGAAACCTCTCCTGTCCTGCTGTATCCCTGGTACAAGTAACAATGTTTAGATTATGATAGATAACTTATTTTTGCTTAATATCGAATCATATACCACTAACAATAATAATAATAATAACAATAATAGAGAAAATTATTACCATCAAAGTATACAATTTTTGCAAAAATTAAAATGAAGCCTTGAAAAAGAGAAAGTATCTGAAAATAACCATATCTGCAATTTGATCTTCTTACCATCCAGTTCTATTGTCCTTATTTTAAAGTCAATTCCTGGTAGAAAATTAAAGAAAAATACAATTCAGAACAGCAATTACACTTCATTAAAATAAAATCATAAAACTTTATCTTAGTCCAAAAAAGTGCCTGTCCATCACAATTTCTTAAGGTTAAGTTATAAAATTGCTAAAACTATGGAAAAAAACTAAATCAGAAATATTTATATTGTATCAGTTTTATATTTCTAATCAGAATTATTTATATTTTATCAATTTTATATTTTTAATCAGAATTATTTATATTTTATCAATTTCATATTTTATAATCTTTTCCAAAAATTGCATGCCATTTATGCCATAGGTCTTATTTTTTCACAATCACTTAGAAAAAAATCAAATTGATTTCTGAAATATATGTTGATTTATTTTCACATGAAGAAATTGACTATTAAAAAAACATCTCAATCAGTTAACAATAATTCTACTCAAACCTACCTAGACCAATTTTTTAAATTTGATTATAATTACTGAACAGTTACCTTTAAACAAAAAGCTAATAATTTTAACTGAATTTAAAAAACATAGGATTTTAGTTTTCCTTGTTTAAATAAATAAAAACTACAAACAACTTAAAATACATGGTTTAAGCTTAAGCTTGGTTAATGCTTAAACTTTAAACTTAAATATTTGTACTCAATTTTACTAATGAACTGACTAATGATGAGTTAAATTGTTAAAAAAATGCTAAAAGTCTATATAATTTTATCATATTCTATTATCAAGTGTTATTCTAAAAATAATGAGCTTAAAAATCAAATCACAAACCAACCAATGGTTGATATGAAAGTTGAATTAAAAGCATCTTCAGAAAACCGAAACAAGACACAAGTTTTTCCGACTCCCGAATCTCCGATTAGCAGCAACTTGAAAAGGTAGTCGTACGTTTTAGCCATTTATATCTGTTTAAATTGATTTAGTGAGTTTAGAATGTTTAGATGAATTTATTTGGTCCAGCTCAGCTGACGTTGGTCAGCAGTGTGGGGGCTACGTCGAAATGAACAAAACCACCAATATTCCGTTTACACAAAATTAAAAACTTCAAATCGGTATTTATGGTTGTTTTAAAAACAAAAAATATAAATGGTAATGATAAAATGTTCAACAAAAATAATTAAGGCAAAGACCGGAAGTTAAAAGGAGTAGTTTTGAAAACATCTCTAAATAACGATGTTCTTACATAACTTCACAAAATTATCATTCATTTAATGTTTTTGTTTATTTAAATATTTATTAAACAAATTTAAAATTGCACATTTGCTTTTCTGTTTTAGCAAAGCTTATGCCTCTACTGCCTTTTGACAGGACAGAACCAATTTTACGGTAGCCAATATGCATATAGGTAGCACCATAGATATCTATGGGTAGCACTTAACACACTATTACGCAAGGCCGGATTTAAGAGCTGGGACTCTCGGCAGTGCCATGCATTGGGTCTCCTTCCTTTCATTGATGATGTTGCAAGTTCAAGCATTTACAAACTCTACACATTTTACTTAACAGTCATTCGAATAGATTTGCTCACAGAATTGTTTTCCGTTAACCACTGCTGAAGCAAATTCTTTTTCATTTGCGCTATTTGCGAAAAATTAACTTCCAAGCTATAAAAAAAATTAGAAATGCGAAAGCATTCCACTCTTTAACAATGTATTCAAGAGTTATTTTGGTGTCACTACTGTCTTCCTGTCTAGCTGTGTTCCATAATAACTTGTTATAAATAACTCTCCAAGCCCCCCTGAACATTTTGCTGAATCCACACCTCTGTCCAAGTGCAGATTTATATCATTTCGTTTCAAAAATGAATAGAACATTTTACAGATATAACTAGCGGAGTACCCGCGACGATGCCCAGGAATGTTAGAGAGTTTTCTATCGTTTTTCTCTCTCGCTCCTGGTCTCTTTCCTGTTCCCGCTTGCTCTCCCGTTTCCTCTCGCTTTCCTTTTCCTGCTCGCTCTTTCGCTCTCGGTCGCTTTTCCTTTCCCACTTAGTTTCCCGTTCCCACTCATTCTCCAGTTTCCCTTTCACTCGCTCTCCCCCTCAGCATATTTTGTGACTGATTTTTTTCACCAAACCTTCCCCCATTGACTCTCAACGTTGTGTGAAAATTTCATTATGATCCGATGAATGGTGTAGCAGTGTGTAACGGACATACATACATACATAATCTTATTTTTATAGATATAGATGGCCATACAGAAAATGTTCAATATATATAAAACAAAATAGCAAAATACAACATACAAATGTATATTGGGAATTGGGATGGTCATTTTTGTTTGAAGTTTTTCTGGGTTAAAGTTAGAAAATCTTCGCCGCCTCAACATTTTGCTGAATCCACGCCTCTGGTGTTACTTGCTAACACTTGCGTACTCGGACTCAATTCCATTCACGAATAAATGAAAGTGCAAACTTATAGACATGAAACTGGAAAAAATGAGAAAAAAAACCCGCCATCTTTGAACGCCTATAAATCCATATCCAGAATACAAATTCAAAAAATTTTTCTTTCATTAGATGGTCCCATTTAAGGGTCGTCTTCTCATATAGAGTGCAGCTCCATTTGGCCTGATGGGGTGGCTGTAGCGTTGGACAAAAAATAGTGCCAAATCCGGGGTACCAATTTTCGAGCGCTCATAACTCCGGAACCTGAAGTTACGTGACTTTGCGAATCAAACTCCAGATAGGGCTCATAGACTTCTATGTTCCTTTTGAGTTTGGTTTTTCAAAGTCGCGTGGTTCCGGAGATATTCGACGTCGAATCCGCAAGCGAAATTATCCAAAATTGAAAAAAAAAACCGCCATCTTTGAATGCCATAAATCTATATCAGAAATACAAATTCAAAAAATTATTTCCTCATCAGATGGTCCCATTCAGGGATCGTTTTTTCATGTAGAATGCAGCTCCGTTTCGCCTAATGGGGTGGCTGTAGTGTTGGACAAAAATAGTGCCGAATCCGGGGTACCCATTTTCGAGCGCTCATAACTCCGGAACCGGAAATAACGTGACCCTGCGATTCAAATTCGACTTAGGGCTCATGGACCCCTATGTTTCTTTTGAGTTTGGTTTTTCAAGGTCATGTGGCTCCGTAGATATTCGACGTCGAATCCGCAAGCGTTTATAGCCCAAAAGCGGAAGTGGGCGTGGTTTCACAGAAAGTAAGTCTCATTGACCCCCCTGTATCTGTAAAATTTCAGGTTGCTGGCTATTACAGTTTCTGAGAAATCGCGATTTTCGTGATCGGATTCCTATCACTCCCGGCTCATGTATCGGGTTCAACTATAGCGGACTCGCCCGCGCATCGCACTTGAAGTCCTTTACACCTGTTACAAGGTCAATATCACTCTTCTGCAGTATCGAAGATGTTGCAGTTGAACGATGTAACTCGGAGTCCCAGAACTTTGCCATGAAAGCAGTTTCTAAAGTAGCAAGTTGCTTATAATTACAGTGCCCTATGGCTTCAGCTTTTCTTTTACATTGTCGAAAATGCACTGTAACGCGAGCTATATATCGCTGTAGTTGTTCGATATAACCTTTGTAGAATCTGCGCGTGTAGACCCGCGTGTTACCGAGAGTGACTTTAGTGCAGTGGCAGATACAGACAGGCCTGAATTAACCATTAGGCAAAAAAGGCACGGTTACCAGCTATTGTTTGAAACTAAAGTGCATGATGTTCTGGAAAATGTTTGGAAAAAATACCTGCGACTCCATTCCCTGGTCATCAGTTATTACTTTTGAGGAAACGTTTACAAATTGTAATCTTTAGGAACGCGTTTGTTAGATCTTATCCCAGGAAGCAAACAAGTTCAAAAAACTTTAGAACAAGAGGCAGGAAGCACTAATTGAGAAAACCTCTTATCACTCTTTGTTAAATTTTATGTTTTTCTGAAGAAAATGCATTATGCGACGACGGAGCAAAATAAAAGAAGTCTGGAGCGCTGGCGTTACCAGAATGTCCGATATTCGATATTCCAAGTGTGAAGCACTTTATTAGTCCTGTCACGCTTAGAAAAAGGAAGGACCCAAGCCTCAACTTAAAAAACTTACTATACCTATGACGGGGTTTGTGATATTTCGAAAAACAATTTACATTCCAACACAAGGATGCTGACTACACACATATATAAACCCATACGACTTAAGAAAGAATCCAGTCTGGACTGTGTGCCATGATCGGTAACACCAGCATGCGTTCTTATATCAACTGAACTACCTACTACCAATCTGAAATTTGATAGCTCTCTTTAGATCAACTATGACAACAAATTTAAGAAATGATAAAAGTTCAAATAAAATATAATCCACCACATATCAGTATAATAAAAGGAAAATGGAAAAAATACAATAGAGAGCAATAATTAAACACCGGAGAATAAATAATTTACAACTCTTTTAGATATTTAAAATGATGTTTTCGAGCTTTAATAGTTAATAATTCATGAGTGATATACTGATATAATTACAAATAAGCAGCCAATTAAATATGACAAAAAAAATGCAAGCAGTTTAAACGAGATCCTGTAGAATACTGAGAGGCAACAACAAACACTTTCAAAATTAAGTTTTTCAAAATTTAAGGGGTATATATACATCTTCCTTTTTAATAAAACTTATTAACTCACTGTAGAGAAATTTGCAAACAAATATAATTATAATATTCAAACAATTAAACAATTTCATTGAACAATGGCAATAAACTAATATATCTCAAAGTTAACAAAAATATTCTAGCATTTTCAGGTGTTTTCAACTACGGTAGAGTTAGACTGCTGCTGGATAAGCTGGAACCTCTGGGGCAACTCAGTACCAGAAGAATCCTTGTTCTTATGCTTCAGTTCTTGCCTGAATTCTATCAGAGCCAAAATTGAAGAGGCAACGTAGAGGAGCACACAGAGGTAGCTGAATACCTGAATTCATGTTTGGGAATTGGTTGAATTTATTGGTAAGTATCAAAAAACTTTAAATATATATAAAACACATTTCAATATTGTGATATTTTTCTTCTTCATGTTTTTATTTATTTAACTCGTTTGTCAGTTTTTGTTTTTGTTTCTTCAAAAATCTCTTAGTCAAATTTTCACAAACTTTCTGACTAATAAAATTCAGAAAGTTTCAACAGTAACGAGCTAAATCTTCTAGAATAACATCCGTCTTTTCTAAAGTAATTTATTCAGATTTTTCATTAGAAATTAAAAAATTGAAAATTTTTATAGGACAATTTTTCAGCTAAGTAGGACACACATACGTTGACTACAGTGTTCATGCAATAAAATTATCTGTTTGACTACATCATTTTAATGCAAACTTAAGTTTACTTTTGAGAATTTATCTTCACAATGAGAAACTTAAAATGTGTTGTATTGTTCCACAACGACAATTTAAACTATTTTTTAACATCTACTGCTTATATACTTCTTATGATGTTTTGCTTGCTGACTTTAAATCGATAACATTTTATAATCTTGCAGCATGATTTCTGTGCACTATAAAATTGATTGATAAATAAATAAATATATAAATAAAAATACAAAATACAATGTATTGCACAGAAGCTTCACACCAAAATCATCCTATATAACCAGCTTTTTTAGCATTAGTTTCAGCAGTAATCTATTGAATTGTTTACAATGTGATTTAATCACCATTTACATTAAAAATAATAAAATTAAATTTTTATTGAAAAGTGAATTATTTTTTTCAAAGATTTCTTTAAAAATTTAAAAAAAAGTTGCAAATTGGCATTATCATTTTTGATGTTTAACCAAACTTAAAAAACATCTTCAAATTCTTTTCTTTGTTTAGTAGTTTTGTGGTTGTTTAATAAACATCGAAAATACACCGAGAGAAGAGCTAAAGTTCAAATATTATTAGAGAGTTATCTAATAAAAATGACAATTTAATGAACCGAATACCAAAACTCATAACTTATTCATTCTTTCTTAGAGAACAAACATGTTAATAAATGTAAACAACTTTCAACTTAAGGCTTAAATATATTACATAATCTAAAACTTACCACTGCTCCAGCCATATACCTGTGAGACCAGTCAGAAGGTGGATCTCCAGACTCGGAGTGGTGGAAGTCAAAATTTGACTGAAGGACAAGACTGCCAGCAAATGTGTGCATGACTGACACAAGAACATATATCACCAGATCCTGAAAATTGCAAAGAACCAAAAACTAAAGTTACTAAACAAGTTTTTAATGAATATATAATATCTGTGTAAGACATTTTTGAATGACGATTTGCTATGTATTAGCAAGTTAATTTATATATAATAATAATAAATAATTATTTAAATAAACTTTTTTACATAATTTAAGTAAGGCAAATATTTTTTAATTTATTTAAATATTAAAAGTTATTTCGCAATTGTACACTGGCAGCCCTAAAGATAAAAAAGTTGGCGCTGCAATAGAAAAATAATAAACAATGACATTTTAAAAAATCCGTCATTTTTGACGGACTATATCTAGTATTTTAATAAAATTAAGAAAAAAAATTGAAAAATACATACATAAAGAGAACAGTCAATAGGTAGGATTTCAACAAGTCCACTAGTACGAAAAGCGATAGAGCCCAAGGAAATTAGCAGACTGAATGCGGAAACAAAAACAAGCAATCTGTATCTCCACCACCAAGTTTCTCTGTCATCACGATCGTGTCCAAACCACATTACTCCGCTTGTTGTCAGGGCTAGCAAGCAGGCCAATGAGGAAAAAATTTGAATTATGTTCAAGATTCCTGATTTAGATAGCAGATACTTGGTGGACAGGTTGATCACAAATTGAGGTTTTCCTGAGTGATCTGTAGATACCCTATAAGTTGTTTTGCAATCATTTTTTGACAGCTGACATTCTTCCCCAGTTTCCATGTTAAACACATCATCTGCTGGAACGTTTCCAATAGCTACCGACTCTTCAATTTTAGACATGATTTATTTTATAGCTGATTTATACTATATAGCATCAAAATAGTCAACTTAATTACATTGATAATTGATTACATTCCTTATATCATTCTTTTCATAAACTTATGAAAATTATCTTACTAAAACACTGATCACTGCTGATCTTTTGTAAAATGTAAAAATGTTGAGTCGGTTTTTATATGACTTGGAGAGCAAAAATTAATAAAAGAAAACTATAGTCTGTCTGAATTTATTTTGTCATTTCGTCATACTAAGGACGCAATAGTATAATAATAATATTTATATAACGGTGCCCAGTTGACTCCATATAGAATATAGAAAAACAAACAGCCTCACTGGCTGCGGCCAGGAAGATAAATATTTATTTTGCCTCAGCTAGAGTGCTAGAGCTAGCTAGATTAAAAATCTATTTTAGGACAAAATAACATGAAACGGAACGGTGTCTTACTGTTGTATTTAAATAAGTATATTTTATAGTATTTTGTTAAATAACTATATAGGTACATTTGATTAATATTGGAATATTTTTATCCTTATTTATTTATTTATTACTCACGTTGTCGACCTGGCGAAATTAAGAAGTTATTTAAAAGTAGAAAAAGACATATAAGGACTTTATTTTCATTATCTTCCAATCAAATAAGAAAAAATACAAACAAACGGTACGGCGATATCGTAACAATTGGTGTCAGAACTGGGATCTAAAAAAATGGTTTTGCAGTTACTTGAAGAATTTTCCATCGCTGAGTTGAGGCGGGAGCTAAGAAAACGGAGGCTAAACGCTAAGGAAGTAAAGATCAAGCTCGTGGACCATAGGTTTGAGTTTGACCCAGAACACGAGTTTGATACAAATGAGAAATTAACAAACTTGATAAGAGAAATGACGAGAAAAATAAACGAAGCAGCACAGAAGAGAGTGGAGCAAGAGAACAAAACAGCTATGAGCACGATGAGAGAAGAATTATTTCTTGGTCAGGTTTGTCTTTAAGACGGAATAAAAGCGGCTGGGCGGCTGGTACAGCGATGCTGCCAAATGAACGGTGTCACGACAAAACGTTCACAGACAAAATGTTCAACGACAAAATGTTCCCGACAAAACGTTCACGACACAACGTTCACGACAAAATGTTCACGACAAAATGTTCACAGACAAAATGTTCACAGACAAAATGTTCACAGACAAAATGTTCAACGACACAATGTTCACGACAAAATGTTCACGACACAACGTTCACGACAAAATGTTCACGATTGCAACTTTTAAATTTAGTTTAGTTTTAAATGTTTTTTTTTGTGTTTCACAAAATGAGCGCAAATAAAACGTTAACAATAGTAAATGCAATGTTAATTTCCTCTTTGATACCTCTAACTCAAACGGCAACCAGATGAGTATGGATCGGAGGACTGTAAGCTGTTTCAGCAAGAAGGAAAAAAACAGATGAAATGAGATAGCTATAATAGGAAAATACAATTGGTTACTAATTTGAGATCGTTTGAATTTTCAATTTCAATTAAGCAGACGACGTAAATAAGGTTTGATGGCTGTATTCTAAAGATTAAAAAGTTAAGGGTATCCAAGAGAAAATTAACCAACCCGCATTAACTAGTTAATAAATGGAACGATGATTAAAAGGGTCGAAATATGAAATCTTTATTAACTCCGATTAAAAAGAAAAAGAAATGCAATTAGGTATTAATTGAGATTCATTTGATGTTTCAATTTTAATTAAGTGAACGTCAGAAAGAAGCCTTGATCGTTGTAGCCTAGCGATTAAGAAGTTATCGGCTTCCAAGAGCAATATAGCCTCCTTTAATTAGCTAATTAACGTAACGGTGACTTGGGTAAAGCAGCATGCAGCTACTTGCGTTTTTCAACTAGAATTGAAAATACATCTCTAGCAATTAAAAACTAAAAAGTTAGGGTATCCAAAAGCAATTAACCGGCATTAACTAGTTAATAAATGGAACGATGATAAGAAGGATCAAAATATGGATGAAAAAGAAAAAAAGCCAAATAGCTATAACTCCATACAATTATTTATTAATTGAAGATCATTTGATGTTGCCAATACGTATTAGTTTCATGCTGTCATGCACATATACTTTGCTTAGGTAAATAAAATGGTGAATAGACACATCACTAAAAATGACTTAATAATTAGTTTGAAAGCGATCTTGACAATAATAAAACAAAATTTTTATTTTTTAGTGTGAACATTTTGTCGTGAACGTTTTGTCGTGAACGTTTTGTCGTTGAACATTTTGTCTGTGAGCATTTTGTCTGTGAACATTTTGTCTGTGAACATTTTGTGCGTGAACATTTTTCGTGAACGTTTTGTCGTGAACGTTTTGTCGGGAACATTTTGTCGTTGAACATTTTGTCTGTGAACGTTTTGTCGTGGAACCCAAATGAACAGCAAACAAATGAATAAACGCGGGAGATCTACTGGTATAGCGATAGAGGTTTTGCCTTTTGATTGTTAGGTCGGTAGAATCATAGAGTAGAGTTAGGTCATCAGACACTTGAAAGCTAAAATTAAGTGAACCATGAAAAACTTTTGTAATTAGGCTGCTACTATAATTGTTTGCAATTTTTGAGGATAACAAACCTATAAAATTCAATAACCTTGACCACATTAGTCCACATTCTTCTAAATTCTTGATATGTGAAATATAAAAAAACTTTCGAATCAATATGGAAACAACTAAGTTTTTAATATTACTTTTTACTTAAAAAAAATAAATATCGCTTTCCTAAAATAAACTAAAAACAGGTGGTTCATTTCTTTACAGAAAAGTTCAAACTTAAAAAACTTTCTTGGTTTGTTCACATATTATCGACAATTCGTGACCATTTTTTCCAGCACGGCTAAAGAATTATATAAGTTTGCAGAGAAAAGCGCATCGTGATTGGTCAGCAAGCAATGATTTGTAGCTTTATTACCAAATACCAAACACTAATACTTATAAACACGTTTTTTCAAGTTTTTCTTTATTGCTAGTACACAACAAATATAGAAATTTAAAAGCCAATACAATTGTACATAAGTGAAAAACAAATGAAAATAGAAAAAAATCAAAATAAAAACTAATAAATCAAGACATTATTGTCCAATGATAAACAATAAAATAAAAAGAAGAAAAACTATTATTTTAAAGTGTTGGCTGTTTAGCCTAGAGCGCAAGCCACCAGTGCCATCATTAGAGTGAATAGTTAATAGTGAATTGGATCGCTTTTTCTGGGATGCGGAAAGTTCATCCCCGGCTTTTCGCCCCCGTCTTTTCGCTCCCATATTTTCGTCCCAATTTGTTCGCCCTTGGGGAAGTTTCGCCCCGGTAAGTTTCGCCCCCGGTTTCTCGCCCCTGGGAAAGTTCGCCCTCCGGTTTTTCGCCTCTATTTTCTTCCCTAGTTTTTGTTTTTAGTTTTTCACCTCTGGTAAAATTTGCTCCCAGTTTTCTCCCCGGTTTTTTACCTTCGGTTTTTTACTTCAAGTACAGATTAAATACATGAGAAATCACTTAATTGATATAAAAAACATATTTTGTTTTTGAATAAAAGTAGCGGTAGCGAATAGCGCTGAGAACAGCTAAAAAAATGTAGCGGTGCTACCATCAACAATCTTGTCAGCCAATAGTAGCGCCGCTACCGCTACCTTAAAGATAGCGCCGCTACCTTAAAGATAGCGCCGCTACAGCAGCGGTAGCGCGGCGCTATCGCTCTTAACATCCCTGCTGCATAGCAAGAAAATCCAATACAGCAAATGAGAGATCCTCTCCAATAACAACATCTGTTCTCTGTGTTAAGAGTTCGAAACCTGAGGTATCTTCAGAAATGCGTACGCGTTGTCAAAGCATGTGCTTGGCGGCCAGGTCTTGCATCCCTCCACAGTTTGTTCTAATAGATGGGGACATACCAAGAACAGGTGGTATCGATGCCTTCTCTACCAAAGATCTCACAGAAGTGGTTATCTCAGCGAAAGAAAATCTGAAGTTTTCGGCGGGAATTTCAGTTCTTCCGTTTCAGAATTCAACCATTGAATCTCCGCTGACCTCAGAAGATCTTGATAACGATCGACATCAGCAGGCTAAAAAAACTTCTGCCTTCGCATGTTACTGTTAATTCTGATGATCTTGGTGATGACGATAGTAGTGATTGGGCTTATGTTGAATGTTTTGACGGTTGTGAGTGTGGTGATGATGAGGGTGGTGTAGAGATGCCAGCGGTGGATTGATTTGGATAATGCTTCTTACGATTGCTGCGGTGCTGGGTCAGATGATGTCTTTGAAGGGGTTGTGAGACTTGAAGGTGATGTTTGTGAGGATTGTATTAACTGCCATGATAAGGTTTGTGTTGATGATGGCGGGTTGGTGGACGATGATCGTTCCTTACCTAAGAAGTTGCATGTTTCTTTTCTTGATGATAAAGAAGTGCCGGTCACACATTTATTGAGAGATGATGAATCTAGACCTGAGATATTACCAATCTCCGGTTGTGATGGGGTTTTGCCGTTTGCCCATTTGGTGTCCGACACTAGTTCTAACGACCTTTTCCACTATTTTATTTTGATTTCATTTCTTGTTTATTTTATTTTTGGTTTATTCTATTTCTTTTTATTTTATTTCTGGTTTATTTCATTTCTTGTTTAATTTATTCTTTGTTTACTTTATTTCCTCGTTTGATGGTCAAGGGATGAACCTTTATTTTTGCTTCATTGAGATGCTGACGAAATTATGGTATTGTCTGTTTAGCTAGTTTAAATATTAATAATGTACCTGTATTTTTAGTGCACCTGTTCCCAGGTGAGTTATACGTAAACCGTTTTGTTAGCTGTCAAAGTATCGCAGCGTCGGTGGTTATAATGAAAAATGTATCGGTGGTATGTGTTTGGAATTTTTGTTTTTAGGTTTATGTTCGAAAGGTTTTATTAGTGTTTCTTTATTTTTCATATTCGGCTTTTGTCTACTGTTCTTCACATTGATTTTATCTAACATTATTATAGGGGTTCTGATGATGGAAAAGCCGAAACCGGCCGGTCAACCTCTTGTGAAAATAAAGTTTTGTAGGGGAGAGTGGTACCAAATGCTCACACAATTTTACACTTTTATTCAAATCAATCATACAAAAAAACTATAAGTGATAGAAATAAAATTTTTCACATAATGAAAGCAAAAACATTCCACTACTGAAAACCACTCATTAAAAATTTTCATATTATAACAATTTTATAAAAAACGATAAATAACGCAACCTCTTCCAAAATCTGGCTGGCCATTCAGTACAACCTGGTAGTATTGAATGGACACCCCCAAGTACTCAATGGCCACTTATGTAATTTGTATTATAGAAGACACAATTCTCAACAAATGGTAAGCCAAAATATTTTATTTCACAGAAAAATCTTTATTAATGTTAATTAAAAAATAAAAAGTTTTTTTTTGTTATTTTATAAAGGCTTGCACCCAGTCTTTTCCAGCTTGCTTATTCTTCACCCAAGGGCTTTCTACACTTTTCCTAGAACGAGGTAGCCTCTTCTTTAGTCTGATAGCAAATTCATATGCCAGTGAACGGAGCTTAAGTGTACTCAACCCATAACCCATTTTTGAGGCATGTATTAAATACTCTTTCAACTGAAGCTCTTCTTTTGAACTGAAAACTCTCATCGATGATTGAGAATAAGCTTTACTTTCAAAACTATCTCCTCTGCGAATTGCATCCAGTCTAGCCTCAGTGATGTTCTACTCACTTGGTGCTTTTCTGCTGCAGATTTAACTGGCAAGCAAGCTTTCAAAACATCTTCTACTGCTCTTTCCATGTTTTCTTGGGACCATCCCCCCTTCACAGCTGCAGATAGTCTGTTTCTCATTCTGAAACATAACCATAACCACATTAAGTAGTGATTAATATGTATATGTCTTTAATATATTAAACAATTTCATTATATTACATTAACATTTTGATCAATAATGAACCTAAACACATTTATGACAATTTAAACATTCAGCAATACTGAATAACTATGGTCATTCAGTACGACCTTACAGTGGTCATTTAGTACGAACCGAGATGTACGAGCATTTTAGTCTGCTACGAGCAAAATAATAATTTTTGACATCCAAACTTTAGATTAAAATATTAATCAAACATCTCTTTATTTACTAAAAAAATCTTACAAAATATAAACTTAAATATTTGATAAGAATAGAATAGTTCTGACCTGACTCGTTTTCACTTTTTCGTGCGAAAAAACAAAAAGCTCTATAAATGCTGAACGAAATGCACAAGAGACAAAAGAACAACACTGAACAAAGAGTTCATATATATACGCATTTTAAAAAAGAGATGGGCGTAAAAAATAATTTAACAAATGAGAAAATCTCAGTGGCCGTTTGGTACAGTGGCTATTCAGTCCGGTTCTCCCATACTCTAATGACTGTGAAGTTTATTCAGGGATAAAATTTTGACAATTTGAAGCATTAGCAAAAAATGGTGTTGCAGAAAATGGGTCGTAGCCTTTAATAAAGCCTGTTTACGCGAGAACTTGGTACCTAAATATTGTCAAATATATATATAAATATAAATAAATATACATATATATTATATATATGTAATTATATATATATATATATATATATATATATATATATATATATATATATATATATATATATATATATATATATATATATATATATATATATATATATATATATATATATATATTAATGTAAGATGGCATAAGATTTTCTTTAAGACAAGCTCGATTAAAAATAAGTCTCCATTTAGCCGCTATGAGTTTTATAGATACTTTCTCAATATTTCGGAACAACGTTTTTTGTTTACTGCAACACGTATTAAGAAAAGTATTAACATTTAAAACTTTCTTTATTTCAGACTTACGGGCCGTTTCGGCTTTCGCCATCTTCAGAGTCTGTAAATACGATCGCGTAAAAGGAGGCAAAAGATAAGAAAACATGTAATAACTAAATATACAAATAAACTAATATCCTCAAGAAATTATCTCAATAGAAGGATATTAATAAAAATAATCAAATTTAGACAATGTAATTAAATTAACGTACATAAAATAAACTGGAGTTATGAGGATAAAATAAGTATAATTAAAAACGTTTAATTAAAGGATAAAATAATAGTAGCAGTAATAATAATAATAAAAGCAAGTATTATGATAATAAATGATTAAATTAAGTCGAAATTACATAAGATATTTAAATAAATAAAATCAAGATGGTGTTGCAGAAAATGGGCCGTAGCCTTTAATAAAGCCTGTTTACGCGAGAACTTGGTACCTAAATATTGTCAAATATATATATAAATATAAATAAATATACATATATATTATATATATGTAATTATATATATATATATATATATATATATATATATATATATATATATATATATATATATATATATATATATATATATATATATATATATATATATTAATGTAAGATGGCATAAGATTTTCTTTAAGACAAGCTCGATTAAAAATAAGTCTCCATTTAGCCGCTATGAGTTTTATAGATACTTTCTCAATATTTCGGAACAACGTTTTTTGTTTACTGCAACACGTATTAAGAAAAGTATTAACATTTAAAACTTTCTTTATTTCAGACTTACGGGCCGTTTCGGCTTTCGCCATCTTCAGAGTCTGTAAATACGATCGCGTAAAAGGAGGCAAAAGATAAGAAAACATGTAATAACTAAATATACAAATAAACTAATATCCTCAAGAAATTATCTCAATAGAAGGATATTAATAAAAATAATCAAATTTAGACAATGTAATTAAATTAACGTACATAAAATAAACTGGAGTTATGAGGATAAAATAAGTATAATTAAAAACGTTTAACGGTCGCTTTCCCGTTCCTGGTCGCTGTCCCGTTCCCGCTCACGCTTGCTCTCCCGTCCCCGCTCACGCTTCGTTTTCAGTTCCCGCTCGCTGTCCGTTCCCGGTCGCTTTCCCATTTCTATAAAAGACAAACTAACCCACAAACATTCATATATATATAGTCTTAGCAAATCTATTTGACGTTTTATGGGCTAAAAGAAGTTATGAAAGAATGGAAAAAAAAATTAGCGTGAACGGGAACGGGAGAGCAGCCGTGACCGGGAATGGGAGAGCAAGCGTGACCGGGAACGGGAGAGCAAGCGTGATATAAATGTTTGTATATATGTATATATATGTGATATAAATGTTTGTATATATGTATATATATATATATATATATATATATATATATATATATATATATATATATATATATATATATATATATATATATGAATGTATGTATGTATGTATGTATGTATGTATGTATGTATGTATGTATGTATGTATGTATGTTTGTATATATGTATATATGTATATATATATATATATGAATGTATGTATGTATGTATGTATGTATGTATGTATGTGTGTATGTGTGTGTGTATGTGTGTATGTGTGTATGTGTGTATGCTCAAACGCCTCATCCTAGGAACGTGAAATTTGGAACTTGTGTTACCTTTATTGCGTAAGCATCCACTAAGAAAGGATTTTTAAAAATTTTGCTCCTGAGGGGAAGAAACTAGAAAACAAATTTTTTCTAAAACAATGTATATCTCGAAAACCAAAAATGAGGAGATTTTTAAAATTTGGTATATGGATTCTCCTTGAAAAATAAAAAAAATACGTGTTTCACCATTTTTTTAAAATTCAGTTTCCCGGACCTCAAATGTGGGTTGGTAAATTGGGTTATTTGGTTTTTAAAGTAGCTGCTACTCAAAAACTGTGAAAGCTACAAGAATAAAAATTAGTATTTAGTTTCTACTCCAAAAATAATGAAATACGTGTTTTAGCATTTTTTGAAAATTTGGTTTCCAGGACTTCAAATGTGGGGTGAAAAATAGGGCTAATTGTCTTTTATAGTAACTGCTACTCAAAAACAGTAAATACCACAGATGTACAAATTATTATTTAGTTTCTTTTCTAAAAATAAAGATATACGTGTTTCACCAATTTTTACAAATTTGGTTTCCCGGACCTCAAATGTGGGTTGGAAAGTTGGGTTATTTGGTTTTTAAAATAGCTTCTACTCAAAAACTGTAGATGCAGCAGCAGTAAAAATTAGTATTTAGTTTCTACTCTAAAAATAATGATATACGGGTTTTACAATTTTTTGAAATTTTGGTTTTCAGGACTTCAATTGTGGGGTGGAAAATAGGGTTATTTGTCCTGACTGACTGACTGACTGACTGACTGACTGACTGACTGACTGACTGAGTGATAATCAACGCCGAGCACAAACGCCTCATCCTAGGAACGTGAAATTTGGAACTTATATTACCTTTATTACGTAAGCATCCACTAAGAAAGGATTTTTGAAAATTTTGCTCCTGAGGGGAAGAAACTGGAAAACAAACTTTTTTTAAAACAATGTATATCTCGAAAACCAAAAATGAGGAGATTTTTTAATTTGGTATATGGATTTTTTTTGAAAAATAAAAAGATACGTATTTTACCATTTTTTGAAAATTCAGTTTCCCGGACCTCAAATGTGGGTTGGAAAATTGGGTTTTTTGGTTTTTAAAGTAGCTGCTACTCAAAAGCTGTGAAAGCTACAGGAGTAAAAATTAGTATTTAGTTTCTACTCCAAAAATAATGAAATACGTGTTTAAGATTTTTTGAAACATTGGTTTCCAGGACTTCAAATGTGGGGTGGAAAATAGGGTTATTTGTTTTTTAAAGTAACTGCTACTCAAAAACTGTAAATACCACAGATGTAAAAATTAGTATTTAGTTTCTATTCTAAAAATAAAGATATACCTGTTTTACCATTTTTTTTAAATTTTGTTTCCAGGACCTCAAATGTGGGGTGGAAAATTGGGTTATTTGGTTTTTAAAGTAGCTTCTACTCAAAAACTGTTAATGTTACAAAAGTAAAAATTAGTATTTAGTTTCTACCCAAAAAATAATGATATACGGGTTTTACAATTTTTTGAAATTTTGGTTTTCAGGACTTCAATTGTGGGGTGGAAAATAGGGTTATTTGGTTTTTAAAGTAACTGCTACTCAACAACTGTAATTGCCACAGATGTCAAAATTAATACTTTGTATCTACTCAAAAAAAAAAAAGATATACGTGTTTCATCATTTTTTGGGTTATTTGGTTTTTAAAGTAGCTGCTACTCAAAAACTGTTAATGCTACAGAAGTAAAAATTAGTATTTAGTTTCTACTCCAAAAATAATGAAATACGTGTTTTAGCATTTTTTGAAAATTTGGTTTCCAGGACCTCAAATGTGGGGTAGAAATAAGGGTTATTTGATTTCAAAATAACTGCTACTCACAAACTGTAAGTGCTAAAAATGTTAAAATTAGTATTTTGAAGTTTTGTGCCGGTTAAAAGTAGCTAAGTCCAGTTTATCATCGGCCGTGCCAAGCCGTTATTTTAGAGTCTTCACACGGGCCATGCCAAACCTTAAATCAAAGTGGGACGGGCCGAGGTTTTTCACCAAGTATATAGATATTTTAGTGATTTTAGGGTCTTTAGTTTGGCCGGGCCAAACCTGAGGTCAAGGTGGGACGGGCCGAAATTTTAAATCAAGTATATAGAACTTCTAGGCCTGTAAAAATGGGCCGGGCCTAATTCAGACGGGCTGTGCCCGGCCAGGAGTTTGGGTTTTTAAAACGGGCTGGGCTCATTTGTCGACGGGCCAAGCCGAGACCTAAAAAAATGATCTCTACTATGGATGCACGGTTCAAACTCTCTAATTTCATGCGAGCGAAGCCGCTACGGGCACTGCTAGTACATACATACATACATACATACATACATACATACAAACATTCATTTATATATATATATATATAGATATATATATATAAATTATATTTATAATAATGTTTTTAAGACTACCAGAAACAGATAAAAAAGTTTAAAATTGAAAATTGGTGCTTTTATAATGCTTCTTCAAAATTTAAACCCAAGAAAGGGCTTGTTAAATGGAACGCGACTGGTAATCAGAAGTCTTCTTAAAAATTGCTTTAAAGCTGAAATTATTACAGGAAGTAATAAATGCGAAGAAGTTTGCCTGCCTCTAATTGATTTGGAACCGAACAATTGATTTGCCATTCAGAATGAAACGGCGACAATTTCCAGTAATGTTAGCTTTCACAATGACAATTAATAAGAGTCAAGAACAGTCTTTTGATCACGTCGGTGTATATCTTCCTGAGCTAGTCTTCGCTCATGGTAAACTGTATGTAGCGTTAACTCGAGGAAGATATCACGAAAATATAAAAGTTTTAGTGAAAGATACCTTATATCTAGGAGATTTATTGACAAACTCAAGAATTTTTAGAAAAAATATTGTTATCAAAGAAATCCTTTACTGAATAAACGAATTGCAAATAATTGTGAATTAGCCAATTATTCTACGCATCTGCATGCATAATTTTTTATGTATGTATGTATGTATGTATGTATGTATGTATGTATGTATGTATGTATGTATGTATGTATGTATGTATGTATGTATGTATGTATTTATGTATGTATGTATGCGTAAAATAATATATAATTAGATTTAAACAAATCTGCCCTTTTTGACGGCTTATCTCTAGTAAATATATATTATACATATTTGTCAAAAAATAAATTTAAAAAAATGTTTTTCTTTGCCTCTTTATCTGAGTCAACGAACTAAACATCTTGAATCTAAAACAATCAAAAAGTGGGTGATTTTTCTTTTCTAAAATTTGATCACACCAGACAAACAAACAAACCAACAAACAAACAAACAAACAGAGAGACGAGTGAAGTTAAATAAAAAACATTTGAAAACAAAAGCATTTAAAAACTCATACTTCAAGACGACAATGAGAGATTTCTAGACTCAAAAAGATAAAAAACGACTTCGACAACAATGGAAGAAAGCCCCAGACAACGAAAAACCAGGGCTCTCAGTTTTGCGACATGATTTGAGGCAACGATTGAGTGCACTCTTGCGAGCAGAACTTTTCAGAGCAACAAAAAAAGAACAAAAGGCAAGATTCGCGTTTGTCAGAGATCCATTCCGTTATGGTAAAAGCTTGCTCGATCCTCCAAAGTCAGGTAATCTGCAAGTCAGTAAAGAGCAGCTTGATCATCACTTTTGAACTACTTTCATTGATCCATTGGGTGACAAAGAACTAGCTGAAAGATCGGATCTTCCTGATATTCTTCTTCCAAAGGTTGTTTTCAACGAGAAAATGATTTCAGTTTTTGACATTTCTCAATTCCTCCGAAAAACAAAATAGATCTACTCCAGGACCAAATGGTATAGGCGCCTACCCCCCACCCATTGCAAACATTGCTGGGATTCGAACTACGGACTAATAGGTCCACTCTCTCGTTCCCGCTTGCTCTCCCGTTCCCGATCCTTTTCTTTGTTCCACTCTTTCCTAACTCTTTTTGCCCATAAAACGTAAAATATGTATGCATATATATTTTTGGGTTTAAATTTTGAAGAAGCATTATAAAAGCACCAATTTTCAATTTTTGACTTTTTATCTGTTTCTGGTAGTCTTAAAAACATTAATATAAATATTATATATATATATATATATATATATATATATATATATATATATATATATATATATATATATATATATATATATATATCTTATATATAAAAATGAAATGTTTGTTTGTTTATTTGTTTGTTCGGACATAAAATGTAAACGGCCGAACAGATTTAATTGAAATTTGGCACACTTATGTATCTTATTCAAGCGGTGGTTCCTGTAAAATTTTAAATAAATTGGTTCCTCCGTTGATGTTTTATGGACAAAAAACGTTTTGGTCAGCGGTAGTAAGTTGGAGTAAATTTTTTTTCTACAAAATAAAAATAAATTAATTTATAGTTAAACTAGCAGTGCCCGTAGCGGCTTCGCTCGCATGAAATTAGAGAATTTGAACCATGCATCCATAGGTGTCGGCTCGGTCCGTCGACAACTTGGCCAAGCCGTTTCAAAACCAAAATTCCTGGCCCGGCACGACCCATCTAATTTGTGCCCGGTCCGTTTTTACAGACCTAGAAATTCTATATACTTGATGAAAAACTTCGGCCGTCCCACCTTGACTTCAGGTTTGGTCCGGCCCGTCTGAAGACCTTAAAATCACTAAAATGTCTATATGCTTAGTCAAAAACCTCGGCCCGTAGCACCTTGATTTAAGGTTTAGCCTGGCCCGTAAAAAGACCCTAAAATAACGGCTTGGCCCGACCGGTGATAAACTGAACTCAGCTACTTTTAACCGGCACAAAACCTCAAAATACTAAGTTTTACATCTGTAATGCTTGCAGTTGTTGAGTAGCAGTTATTTTAAAATCAAATAACCCTTATTTTGACTCCACATTTAAAGTCATGGAAACCAAAGTTTTAAAAAATGATGAAACACGTATATTTTTCTTTGAGTAGATACTAAGTATTAATTTTTACATCTGTAGCAATTACAGTTGTTGAGTAGCAGTTACTTTAAAAACCAAATAACTCTATTTTCCACTCCACATTTGTAGTCCTGGAAAAAATTTTTTCAAAAAATGGTGAAAAACGTATATCAATAGTTTTAGAGTAGAAACTAAATAATAATTTTTACTTTTGTAGCATTCACAGTTTTTGAGTAGCAGCTACTTTAAAAACCAAATAACCCAACTTTCCAACCCACATTTGAGGTCCGGGAAACCAAATTTGTAAAAATTGGTGAAACACGTATATCTTTATTTTTAGAAAAGAAACTAAATAATAATTTGTACATCTGTGGTATTTACTGTTTTTGAGTAGCAGTTACTATAAAAGACAATTAGCCCTATTTTTCACCCCACATTTGAAGTCCTGGAAACCAAATTTTCAAAAAATGCTAAAACACGTATTTCATTATTTTTGGAGTAGAAACTAAATACTAATTTTTATTCTTGTAGCTTTCACAGTTTTTGAGTAGCAGCTACTTTAAAAACCAAATAACCCAATTTACCAACCCACATTTGAGGTCCGGGAAACTGAATTTTAAAAAAATGGTGAAACACGTATTTTTTTTATTTTTCAAGGAGAATCCATATACCAAATTTTAAAATCTCCTCATTTTTGGTTTTCGAGATATACATTGTTTTAGAAAAAATTTGTTTTCTAGTTTCTTCCCCTCAGGAGCAAAATTTTTAAAAATCCTTTCTTAGTGGATGCTTACGCAATAAAGGTAACACAAGTTCCAAATTTCACGTTCCTAGGATGAGGCGTTTGAGCATACACACATACACACATACACACATACACACATACACACACACATACACACATACACACATACATACATACATACATACATACATACATACATACATACATACATACATACATACATACATACATACATACATACATTCATATATATATTTATTTATTTATTTATTTATTTATTTGTTTATTTGTCAACAAATCTGCATAATAAAATGAAATGTCAACAGGGAGACTACTAATAAGCAATGCTTGTAGTGTAGCCACCCTTTACAAAAAGAAACAAAAATCACATACACACACAAAATCAAATATAAACACAATGCTCAGTTTTTCATAGAAACGATTGTAAATTATGTTCACAAATAAATTTCTTGATAAGAATTTTAAAAATGTGAACTGAAGATGCACATCTGATGTCTTCTGGTAAAATGTTCCATAATTTTGGTCCAATGAGGTAAATACTTGTAGAAAGTATTTTCAATCTGCAGTAAGGTAAATGAAAGATACCTGTATGTCTTGTTTGTCTATTCTTTATATCTGATGATAACATAAAATTATCAAAGACAGGGCAATGCATAATATTATTAATTAGCTTAAACATGAAAACCAAGATGCTATAGCAGTGAACTTGTCTTGGTGTTAACATATTTAGTGTATTGATATATTTATCAACATTGTCCGTTCTTCCAAGTCCGTAGAGCATTCTAACAAAACGATTCTGGATTACTGAAAGGGTACGCATAGAGGAAACAGGACTGTTTCCCCAAATCAAATTACAATAAGTAATATGTGGGTAGATCAAAGAGTAATAAAGATGACATATAATATCATGATTCAAACGATTTCTGAACCTTGATAATAATCCAACAGATTTGCTCATTTTTCTTCTAACAGCATTTATATGATCTGTCCAAGACAGACTTTCCGTAATGGTAACACCAAGAAACTTTGTGAATCCCACTCTAGGCAGTGAAGTTCCACCATATTCAATACGAAATAGAGGAAGAGCATTCAATTTAATTTTTGGTCCAAATATCATGTAGTTTGTTTTGCTGATATTAATTTTGAGACGATTGGCAGAGAACCAATGAGAAAATTTCACTAATTCAATGTTCATCACAGCTGTAACTTCATCTATAGAATTTCCAGAATAAAACAAATTGGTGTCATCAGCATATAATATTGTAGAGAGCAGTTTAGAAGTTTCAAATATGTCATTAACAAAGATGTTGAAAAGTAGTGGGCCTAGGATTGAACCTTGTGGAACTCCTATGGATATGCCCCTCAAAGCAGAGTTTGTGTCGCCAAGAGAAACTAGTTGACTTCTATCTTTCAAATAGTTAACAAACCATAAATGTGCAGTCCCACGAATACCATAGTGTGAGATCTTATTCAGCAGAATGTCGTGATTGATAGTATCAAAAGCTTTGCTAAGATCAATGAAAACACCCACTGTGAGATGCTTGTTGTTCATTTGCTGTAGTAGTTGCTGGGTGAGATTAATGAGAGCAAGATCAGTGGAACTATTTGCTTTAAATCCAAATTGGTTGCTGTGAATGACGTGGTGCTTGGTGTATATATATACATATATACATATATACAAACATACATACATACATACATACATACATACATACATACATACATCAGTGATGGGTAGTTACTAACTATAAATAGTTAACTACTAGTTATTAACTACTCTAAAGTAGTTAAGGAATAGTTAATAACTACTTTTTGTGAGACTAGTTATCAACTAGTAGTTAACTATTTTTGAGATAGTTATTAACTACAGTAGTTAACTATTTTTTTAACTACTTTAATTTGTTTTATTAATTTTTTTAAAACAGTTACGACATCTGTGTTTTTCAATTTATGTACTGGTACATGACTATCTTATTGGCTTTGTTTCTTCCTTTTCATTCTCCGCTTCGTTGTTTGTTTAAGTTTGTTATTATTTTCGGTTAGGTTCGATTTTCGATTAGGTGACGAGTGTGTTGCGATCTATTACAATGAATAGCAAAATAATTAAAGAATGTTTTACTGAAGTAGTTTTTAAGGACGATGAAAAAAATTTTACGGCATTATGCGATACATGTCATAAAAGAATTTCTGGAAATGTTACCAATTCATTCAACTTTCTTAAACATGTAAAAGTGAGTTTATATTAGTTATCGTTTTATTATGAAAGTTTAATGCATTTAAGTATTTTTAGATAATTTTATCGTGTATCATTTAAACTTTTATTTTTATGCTACACATGTTTAATTTACTTGGTGTTTTACTTTTGGTAAGGTTTGTTAGCTTATTTTTGCCAACTGTGTGCGCCCACCATCATATTTTAATTTTAGCATTTGTTGAACCTAACTATACTGAGCTTAGAATAAGACTTATGGTTAATTTTGCTATTTATATTTAAATTTTCAAGTATGAGTATAACGAACGAAATCATTTCTTCAATAGTCACTGCAATGGATATCTTCCAAAGCGAGAAGTCATATATTGGCCACATAATTCCGACCATCATTGGAATACAAAAAAAATTACATTCCTGTTCAGAAAAAACCATCAAACCTCTTATACAAGCACTATCTCGGGGTATAGAGAAACGATTTGGTCCTGTTTTAGGAAATGAAGAGTATCTGCTAGCAACAGCGATAATTCCCCAATTCAAATTGAATTTTTTGTCCGATGAGCAAACAAAATATTTGATTAAAGAAAAATTATTGGCTTACATAAAAGAGATGAATCAAGAGCTTGAAAAATCAGGTTTATTTAACTTGTATTTAATTGCAAATGTTAAAAGGTTTTTTTTTGGTTAACAATTAACAATACACAGCATTATTGTTTAATTATTGTTTATTAATTATTGTTTTTATAAATATCTTTGCAGGTTGTAAATCTAGAAGCTCTACCTCAAAAACAATCACCTCTGTTGACAATGATCAGTGCAGAGAAAATGACGATTGGTACGACTATATGGATACCATACCAAACTCCTTTGACAATGTATTGGCTGAACAGCTTAATGATTATTTATCAAACCCGTCCAAGAACATCCAAAGTCTCTTCCATTATCCAGATGTTTGTGCAGCATTTATAAAGCTCAATTCAACATTGCCAAGTTCAGCAGCAGTTGAAAGACTTTTTAGTGTAGCAGGACAAATTTTATCTGACAGACGAAGTAAATTGTCTGATAACCATATTGATATGATGATTTTTTTAAGAGATCATCTTAGATATTCTGTAAATGCTTTTGATAGTATCATTTTGTAAATGATTGTGTAAATAAAAATGTAAATAATTATATTTTGTTATTGGAAATTACATTTGTTTAAAGTTTTAATGTTAAAAAGTAGTTAACTACTAGTTAACTACTAGGCAGTAGTTAAGTAGGTAGTTAATAACTACTGCTTTTAAAAGTAGTTAGGAAATAGTTACTAACTACTTTTTTTGTGAGTAGTTAAATAAAGTAGTTAACTACTTTTAAAGTAGTTAAAAACCATCACTGACATACATACATACATACATACATACATACATACATACATACATACATTCATATATATATATATATATATATATATATATATATATACAAACATTTATATCACATATATATACATATATACAAACATTTATATCACGCTTGCTCTCCCGTTCCCGGTCACGCTTGCTCTCCCATTCCCGGTCACGGCTGCTCTCCCGTTCCCGTTCACGCTAATTTTTTTTTTCCATTCTTTCATAACTTCTTTTAGCCCATAAAACGTCAAATAGATTTGCTAAGACTATATATATATAAATGTTTGTGGGTTAGTTTGTCTTTTATAGAAACGGGAAAGCGACCGGGAACGGACAGCGAGCGGGAACTGAAAACGAAGCGTGAGCGGGGACGGGAGAGCAAGCGTGAGCGGGAACGGGACAGCGACCAGGAACGGGAAAGCGACCGGGAGCGGGAAAGCGACCGGGAGCGGGAAAACGACCGGGAGCGGTAAAGCGACCGGGATCGGGAAAACGACCGAAAACGGGAAAGCGAGCAGGAGTGGGAAAGCAAGTGGGAAAGGAAACGGAGAGAAAGAGACAAACATTAGAAAAACCTCTAAAAAACCCGGGCAACGCCGGGTATCTCCGCTAGAGTATATATATATATAGGTATATATATATATATATATATATATATATATATATATATATATATATATATATATATATATAATATATATATATAAACGCGGAAAAGCGACCGGGAACGCGACGGGAACGGGAAATCGGAGAAGGAAACGGGAGCGAGAGAGACAAACATTAGAAAAACCTCTAAAATCCCCGGGCAACGCCGGGTGCCCCCGCTAGTATATATATATATATATAGTTCCCGCTCGCTCACCCGCTCCGCTCCGTTCATTTTGTGACAGATTTCAAAATTTTTTCCTCTATATTTGATTCCCCTTGACTCTCAAGGTTGTGGGAAAATTTCATTACGATCGGATGAATGGTGTAGCAATGTATAAAGGACATATATATATATATATATATATATATATATATATATATATATATATATATATATATATATATATACATATATACATATATACAAACATTTATTTTTATATATATATAAGATATATATATATATATATATATATATATATACATATATACATATATACAAACATTTATTTTTATATATATAAGATATATATATATATATATATATATATATATATATATATATATATATATATATATATATATATATATATATATATATATATATATATATATATATATATATATATATATGTATGTATATATATGTATGTGTGTGTTGGTAAAACGGTTGTTTTAGATTCAAAAATTTTAGTTCGTTGACTCAGATAAAGTAGCAAATAAAAGCATTTGTTATCAAAATTATTTTTTTATTTGTTCTTGTTTTTCACCTCTGTCTATAAGAAATGTTTTCTTTGAACCAAACATCTTTAAACACTTGTTGTAAATGGTGTCAGTTAGATTGTTCACTCGAAACATTGGAAGTTCTTTCATCTGCACTTTGAGAAGCTTGGAAAGTATATTGGTCGAGCTTCGACCAATCCGCTTTGTTAACAGCAGCGAGGATATTGATTCTAGACCGAGGTTGCATGTTCTTATCACCAGCAGGATCGTGGTACCTGTCGGGTCTGTGGTTAGAATCCGAGCCGACTTGGCCCGGCGTTTTACCTTCAGCAAATCTTGTTAAAGTACTATGATCCTGTATAGTTTTTAGCAGGCAACCCACCTTTATACCTCGACTTGTTGTGAAATTTCTACCACACACACACTCGTGAAGTGTTCCCCCATTAGGGTCGATGGCCGTAAGTCCGATTGTGAGCTCATCATACTCCCCTCCTTTCGGTTGGAGCTCTGGGGTCATAAATTCGATTTGTTGTCACAGCTAGATACACGGTGTTTTTGTATCCCGGCAAGCTGGGCCAGGATACCCGTAGTACTCGTCTTTCCAAGTTGCCACCTGTCTTTCCACGGTGTCACCAGTGTTTCCCAGTTGCCACAAGGTTTTAGCCGAGAGTCACCTGGTCTTTCCCGGGGGTCAAATGGCTAACGCCTCAAAAATGTGTATACTGACTCCAGAAGAGCTCTTCTGTATGCATGTATGTTTGCATGTATGCAGTATCGGATCTAGGGGGGAGCAACTGAGAGCAAAAGAGTGAGCAGGAAAGCGACAGGGAGCGGAAAACGACCGGGAGAGGGAGCGCAAGCGGGGAAGGAAACGGGAGCGAGAAAGACAAACATTAGAAAAACCTCTAAAAACCCCGAGCAACGCCGGGTACTCCGCTAGTTTGTAATAAATGAAAAACCTGCAAATCCTGAAACTTAAGGATTTGTGGAAAACCTTTTTTAATACTGTTGCTAAAGTTAAAAAAAACTTTTATTGAAACATCAATGAAGCAATTTTTTAATTTAAATAAAACTACTAATTAGAAAAAAAACTTTTAATCTTTTAAGTTCCTTATTTCATTTAATAACTGCTTTCCTCCATCCATTTTTTCCAATTCACAAATAAATTCCTTTCTGAATTGAAAACAAAACTTTGAAACAAATTCAAATAATTCTATGGTTTGTGGAATTATTTTACCATGAAACTGATAATATTTTTTAAGCATTATCAAACAATGTGAAGATTGACTAATAAGAGATTTGTAAAAATCATCAAGAGATTGAAAAGATTCTTCCTGTTCAAGAAGAGTAGAAATCCACACGTTGTCTTTCAACAGCTCTTTCCACATTTCATCTGGCAAATCAATTGTAAAAATGTCTACAATTCTCTGAACATTAAAATTTGTATGAACAACTTGACACAGTATGACATTGAAAAATTTTTGGAAATCGCTTTTTGGTAATCCAATTTTTACTAATTTGCAGAAAATTGAAATTGTACGGTAGTCAGCACTAGAATTACCACAATGAACAAATAAATCTTGGTGCAATTTCTTCATTATAACAGAAACATTATTTTTTATGATTGGGTGAATTTGATCATCATCGAGGAAGTTGGAAAAATGTCTGCAAATAAAACTATTATAGAAATCTTCATATGGACCGTATCTCATTGACGTAATAACTTTTTCAACACTAATGCTCAAATCGCTCAAACTTAAATTGCGAAAAAAATAATTATCAATTGGTTTAACAACATCTAAAAACAATTGTGAATATTGGTCCTTGTTTCTAGAAATAAGTGCAGCATGCTCAAGTTGTCTCGGATAAGTGTATGGAAGAACTTTTTTATAAATTACTTTTAAATAACCCAAGTCCAAATGTGATAAAACGGGCAAAGTATCAATCAGATTGCACAATGACGGCATTAATAAATCTAGATTATCTTTACTATACATAGGAAAATGTAATTTAAGCCATTCCAACTTTGATAGACCCTTTATTGCACTGCAAATCAAATGGAGAAATATTGAATTTTCTGATAGTCTTCCTATCGATAGTTTTGTAAGATTTTTAAAATATTTTAATCTATCTAAAAATTCTTCTGTAATTCTGCATATAATTACTTCAAGTGCTAATAAATTTTCATCCGGAAAATCAATTTTTAGTAGACTAAAAGTGTTTATATATATATGTTGCATGGAAATTTCGGTCCTAGTCACACATCGAAAAAATATGCGTTTTAAATTTGGACATGACCAAACAGAAGAATTGTGAGAATGTTCTAGTTGACTGCAGTAAACATCTAATTCTAAACATTCTAGAATAGTTGATAAATATTGACAATTCCATACGGTTTCATACAAGCTAAGCCATATCACAGGAGGAGGCATGTACACAAATACCTCCTCAATAGTCTCGTGTGAATAAGTAATGGAAATTACGCGAAAATACTTTTTCGCAAGTATTTCTCTTAACGGTTTCAAATGTTTTTTACCATCAAAATTTTTTAGTAACAACTCATTGAAGCTGCATATCTTTGGTTCAAGCAAACAAGGTAACAAAAATTCGTGAGGAATCTGCATTCCCAGCTCTTGACTTCTTGAAAGAATGGATCGAAAAATCATTGACGATAAATTGACAACTTCTTTTACTTGATAATTTGGAGCATCTTTTTCTGAAGCAGACTGTTTAAGTAGAACAACACTATAATGAAATATGACAAAATCTGTGCACGAAAGTTTTAATGACATTGGTCGAAAATCTTTAGCACTCATTTTCAGTTTTATTTGTATTGCTCAGAGTTTATTAAGTATAATGCTTGAGTAGGAAAAAGTTTTAATTGATATATATATATATATATATATATATATATATATATATATATATATATATATATATATATATATATATATATATATATATATATATATATATATATATATATATATATATATATATATATATATATATATATACATAAATATAAGTATAAAATATATATATATATATATATATATATATATATATATATATATATATATATATATATATATATATATATATATATATATATATATATATATATATATATATATATATATATCGTGTCATAGTGTTTGCCTCCAAAACCATTCATCCGATCGTAATGAAATTTTCACACAACCTTGAGAATCAAAGGGAATAAAATATGGTGAAAAAAATTGAAATCGGTCACAAAATGAGCGGAGCGGGAAAGCAACCGGGAACTATATGAATGAATATATATATATATATATATATATATATATATATATATATATATATATATATATATATATATATATATATATATATATATACATACATACATACATACATACATACATACATACATACATACATACATACATACATACATACATATATATATAATGTATATATATATATATATATATATATATATATATATATATATATATATATATATATATATATATATATATATATATATATATATATATAATATATAATATATATATAACTAGCAGTGCCCGTAGCGGCTTCGCTCGCATGAAATTAGAGAATTTGAACCGTGCATACATAGTTGAGTACTGCACGGATCAATTTTTTAGGTCTCGGCTCGGCCCGTCGACAACTTGGCCCAGCCCGTTTCAAACACCAAAATTCCTGGCCCGGCACGGCCCGTCTAATATGGGCCCGGCCCGTTTTTATAGGCCTAGAGGTTCTATATACTTGATGAAAAACTTCGGCCCGTCCCACCTTGACTTCAGGTATAGCCCGGCCCGTCTGAACACCCTAAAATCACTAAAATCTCTATATACTTGGTTAAAAATCTCGGCCCGCTTCACCTTGATTTAAGGTTTTGGCAGGGCCGTATGAAGACCCTAAAATACCGGCTTGGCCCGTCCGTCCGGTGATAAACTGAACTCATCTACTTTTAACCGGCATAAAATTTCAAAATACTAATTTTCACATCTGTAGCACTTACAGTTTTTGAGTAGCAGTTCTTTTAAAATCAAATAACCTTTTTCCACTTCACATTTGAGGTCCTGGAAACCAAATTTTCAAAAAATGGTGAAACACGTATATCATTATTTTTAGAGTAGAAACTAAATACTAATTTTACTTTTGTAGCATTTACAGTTTTTGAGTAGCAGTTACTTTAAAAACCAAGTAACCCTATGTTCCATCCCATATTTGAAGTCCTGGAAACCAAATTTAAAAAAATGATAAAACACGTATATCATTATTTCTGGAGTAGAAACCAAATACTAATTTTTACTGCTGTAGCATCTACAGTTTTCGAGTAGCAGTTACATTAAAAACCAAATAACCTTATTTTCCACCCCACATTTGAGGTCCTGGAAACAAAATTTAAAAAAATGGTAAAACAGGTATATCTTTATTTTTAGAATAGAAACTAAATACTAATTTTTACATCTGTGGTATTTACAGTTTTTGAGTAGCAGTTACTTTAAAAAACAAATAACCCTATTTTCCACCCCACATTTGAAGTCCTGGAAACCAAATTTTCAAAAAATCTTAAACACGTATTTCATTATTTTTGGAGTAGAAACTAAATACTAATTTTTACTCCTGTAGCTTTCACAGCTTTTGAGTAGCAGCTACTTTAAAAACCAAAAAACCCAATTTTCCAACCCACATTTGAGGTCCGGGAAACTGAATTTTCAAAAAATGGTAAAATACGTATCTTTTTATTTTTCAAAAAAAATCCATATACCAAATTAAAAAATCTCCTCATTTTTGGTTTTCGAGATATACATTGTTTTAAAAAAAGTTTGTTTTCCAGTTTCTTCCCCTCAGGAGCAAAATTTTCAAAAATCCTTTCTTAGTGGATGCTTACGTAATAAAGGTAATATAAGTTCCAAATTTCACGTTCCTAGGATGAGGCGTTTGTGCTCGGCGTTGATTATCAGTCAGTCAGTCAGTCAGTCAGGACATGTTTATATATATATATATATACTAGCAGTGCCCGTAGCGGCTTCGCTCGCATGAAATTAGAGTGTTTGAACCGTGCATCCATAGTAGAGATCATTTTTTTAGGTCTCGGCTCGGCCCGTCGACAAATTAGCCCAGCCCGTTTTAAAAACCCAAACTCCTGGCCCGGCACAGCCCGTCTGAATTAAGCCCGGCCTATTTTTACAGGCCTAGAAGTTCTATATACTTAATGAAAAACTTCGGCCCGTCCCACCTTGACCTCAGGTTTGGCCCGGCCAAACTGAAGACCCTAAAATCACTAAAATATCTATATACTTTGTGAAAAGCCTCGGCCCGTCCCACTTTGATTTAAGGTTTGGCCTGGCCCGTGTGAAGACTCTAAAAAAACGGCTTGGCCCGGCCGATGATAAACTGGACTTAGCTACTTTTAACCGGCACAAAACTTCAAAATACTAATTTTTACATTTGTAGCACTTACAGTTTGTGAGTAGCAGTTATTTTGAAATCAAATAACCCTTATTTCCACCCCACATTTGAGGTCCTGGAAACCAAATTTTCAAAAAATGCTAAAACACGTATTTCATTATTTTTGGAGTAGAAACTAAATACTAATTTTTACTTCTGTAGCATTAACAGTTTTTGAGTAGCAGCTACTTTAAAAACCAAATAACCCAAAAAATGATGAAACACGTATATCTTTTTTTGAGTAGACACTAAGTATTAATTTTTACATCTGTGGCAATTACAGTTGTTGAGTAGCAGTTACTTTAAAAACCAAATAACCCTATTTTCCACCCCACATTTGAAGTCCTGGAAACCAAATTTTCAATAAATTGTGAAACCCGTTTATCATTATTTTTAGAGTAGAAACTAAATACTAATTTTTACTTTTGTAACATTAACAGTTTTTGAGTAGAAGCTACTTTAAAAACCAAATAACCCAATTTTCCAACCCACATTTGAGGTCCGGGAAACCAAATTTGTAAAAAATGGTGAAGCACGTATATCTTTATTTTTAGAAAAGAAACTAAATAATAATTTTTACATCTGTGGTATTTACTGTTTTTGAGTAGCAGTTACTATAAAAGACAATTAGCCCTATTTTCCACCACACATTTGAAGTCCTGGAAACCAAATTTTCAAAAAATGCTAAAACACGTGTTTCATTATTTTTGGAGTAGAAACTAAATACTAATTTTTACTCCTGTTGCAGTAACAGTTTTTGAGTAGAAGCTACTTTAAAAACCAAATAACCCAATTTTCCAACCCACATTTGAGGTCCGGGAAACCGAATTTTCAAAAAATGGTGAAACACGTATCTTTTTATTTTTCAAAAAGAATCTATATACCAAATTTCAAAATCTCCTCATTTTTGGTTTTCGAGATATACATTGTTTTAGAAAAAAGTTTGTTTTCCAGTTTTTTCCCCTCAGGAGCAAAATTTTCAAAAATCCTTTCTTAGCGGATGTTTACGCTATAAAAGTAATATAAGTTCCAAATTTCACGTTCCTAGGATGAGGCGTTTGAGCTCGGCGTTGATTATCAGTCAGTCATCTGTCAGTCAGTCAGTCAGTCAGTCAGTCAGTCAGTCAGTCAGGACATGTTCTTTTATATATATAGATAGACTAGCAGTGCCCGTAACGGCTTCGCTCGCATGAAATTAGAGAATTTGAATCGTGCATACATAGTAGAGTACTGCACGGATCATTTTTTTAGGTCTCGGCTCGGCCCGTTGACAACTTGGCCCAGCCCGTTTCAAAAACCGAAATTCATGGCCCGGCAGCAAGTATTTTTATCGCACTTCAGTTCTGCGTACCTCATTAATTATCCATTTCAGTCGCACGCGATTGATTGAAGGCTCTGGAATTTCCACAGCTCTAATTATTCAAATGAAATGTTTATTTTCGATAACATTTTATCCTGTGGTTAATGGGAACTCGAAATGTTGTGTATCGAATTTAATTTAATAAAAATTTTATCAACCGCATTTATTGATATATGCAAAACTGCTCTACTTTTTGAAAAAAGCTCAATGCTAATAAATTTAAAGATTTTGGCCCAGCAACTTCAGTCTGTCTAAAACAAAAATGTTCACTCCCATGCAGTTTCAATTAATGACTTTTTCATTACAATATGTATGTTTTGTTGAAAAACATCTTTTACAGAACTAATGTAACTTTACTCGGCAGTTTAGAGTGCACAAAGTAATCAAGCAACATTTCAGCCATATTTACATTGCAAATTGCTGTATGAAAACATTAGAACAAACTTTATCATTGATTTTTTTTATTTATCCTCTATCCATCAACCAAAATGAGTTTTAAAACGTATAAACTGAGAAACTAGAGCAAGAAAAAACAAATTATACACACAACAATACAGTAATACTCCAAAATGAGAAAAAATAAGAAAAAATTATTGCAATTTGAAACATATCTATATATATAAAAATGAATGTTTGTATGTTAATGGCCTTTATGCATTGCTACACCATTCATCCGATCGTAATGAACTTTTCACACAACCTTGAGAGTCAAGGGGAATCAAATATAAAAAAAAATTTTGAAATCCGTCACAAAATGAGCGGAGCGGAGCGGGTGAGCGCGCGGGAACTATATATATATATATATATATATATATATATATATATATATATATATATATATATATATATATATATATATATATATATATATATATATATATATATATATATATATATATATATATATATATATATATATATATATATATATATATATATATATATATATATATCTATATATATATATATATATATATATATATATATATATCTATATATATATATATATATATATATATATATATATTTATATATATATATATAATTGATGATATATATATAATTGATGATCAGAGAGAAATTATTTCATTTTTCCTGACATGCTGATTTTTGTGTTTTATATTATTTTTTTGCTTTATTTTTATTGTTTTGTTTTGTTGATTTTATTGTAAAAGGAGCCCTGAGGTGTTACACAAAAGGGCGCTTGAAATCCAAATAAACTTAAACTTATATATATATATATATATATATATATATATATATATATATATATATATAAAGTACAAAACTATTTCCTTTAAAACATCGTCATATATTGAAAATTGGCTGAAAAAATACAATTTCAAATCTTTCTATCGAATTAATTATGCCACCTAAACGAAAAGCTATTGATTCCACAGTTTATTCGCAATATATATATATATATATATATATATATATATATATATATATATATATATATATATATATATATATATATATATATACTAGCAGTGCCCGTAGCGGCTTCGCTCGCATGAAATTAGAGAGTTTGAACCGTGCATCCATAGTAGAGATCATTTTTTTAGGTCTCGGCTCGGCCCGTTGACAAATTAGCCCAGTCCGTTTTAAAAACCCATTCTCCTGGCCCGGCACAGCCCGTCTGAATTAGGCCCGGCCCATTTTTACAGGCTTAGAAGTTCTATATACTTGATGAAAAACTTCGGCCCGTCCCACCTTGACCTCAGGTTTGGCCCGGCCAAACTGAAGACCCTAAAATCACTAAAATATCTAAATACTTGGTGAAAAACCTCGGCCCGTCCCACTTTGATTTAAAGTTTGGCATGGCCCGTGTGGAGACTCTAAAATAACGGCTTGGCCCGGCCGATGATAAACTGGACTAAGCTACTTTTAACCGGCACAAAACTTAAAAATACTAATTTTTACATTTGTAGCACTTACAGTTTGTGAGTAGCAGTTATTTTGAAATCAAATAACCCTTATTTCCACCCCACATTTGAGGTCCTGGAAACCAAATTTTCAAAAAATGCTAAAACACGTATTTTATTATTTTTGGAGTAGAAACTAAATACTAATTTTTACTTTTGTAGCATTAACAGTTTTAGAGTAGCAGTTACTTTAAAAACCAAATAACCCTATTTTCCACCCCCCATTTGAAGTCCTGGAAACCAAATTTTCAAAAAATTGTGAAACCCGTATATCATTATTTTTAGAGTAGAAACTAAATACTAATTTTTACTTTTGTAGCATTAACAGTTTTTGAGTAGAAGCTACTTTAAAAACCAAATAACCCAATTTTCCAACCCACATTTGAGGTCCGCGAAACCAAATTTGTAAAAATTGGTGAAACACGTATATCTTTATTTTTAGAAAAGAAACTAAATAATAATTGTTACATCTGTGGTATTTACTGTTTTTGAGTAGCAGTTACTATAAAAGACAATTATCCCTATTTTCCACCCCACATTTGAAGTCCGGGAAACCAAATTTTCAAAAAATGCTAAAACACGTATTTCATTATTTTTGAAGTAGAAACTAAATACTAATTTTTATTCCTGTAGCATTAACAGTTTTTGAGTAGAAGCTACTTTAAAAACCAAATAACCCAATTTTCCAACCCACATTTGAGGTCCGGGAAACCGAATTTTCAAAAAATGGTGAAACACGTATTTTTTTATTTTTCAAAAAGAATCTATATACCAAATTTCAAAATCTCCTGATTTTTGGTTTTCGAGATATACATTGTTTTAGAAAAAAGTTTGTTTTCCAGTTTTTTCCCCTCGGGAGCAGAATTTTCAAAAATCCTTTCTTAGCGGATGTTTACGCTATAAAAGTAATATAAGTTCCAAATTTCACGTTCCTAGGATGAGGCGTTTGAGCTCGGCGTTGATTATCAGTCAGTCAGTCAGTCAGTCAGTCAGTCAGTCAGTCAGTCAGTCAGTCAGTCAGTCAGTCAGTCAGGACATGTTCTTTTATATATATAGATATATATATATATATATATATATATATATATATATATATATATATGAATGTTTGTGGGTTAGTTTGTCTATTATAAAAACGGGAAAGCGACCCGGAACGGACAGCGAGCGGGAACGGAAAAGCAAGCGTGAGCGGGAATGGGAGAGCAAACGTGAGCGGGAACGGGACAGCGACCGGGAACGGGAAAACGACCGGGAGCGGGAAAGCGACCGAGAGCGGGAAAGTGACCGGGAGCGGGAAAGTGACCGGGAGCGGGAAAGCGACCGGGAGCGGGAAAGCGACCGGGAGCGGGAAAGCGACCGGCAGCGGGAAAGCGACCGGGAGCGGGAAAACGACCGAAAACGGGAAAGCGAACAGGAGTGGGAAAGCAGGTGGGAAAGGAAACGGGAGAGAAAGAGACAAACATTAGAAAAACCTCTAAAAAACCCGGGCAACGCCGGGTATCTCCGCTAGTTAATTTATAAAACACACAAAAACTATACAGCAATTAAAAAAAATAAACAGCAATACAAAAATTCTTGAAAAATTTAAAGCAGATAAATTAATAAAACAAATAAAAATATACACACAAAAACTAACTCCGCCTCGCTAATTGCGAGTCAGTCCCAAGCCTGGAGAAAGGAGGAGGGAAAAGTTATGATCCACAACAGGAAGTACTTAGCTGCTTCCTACATACAGACATTTCAGTCTTAAAACACATGGTGTAAAGGACTATAAACTATTATAAAAAAAAAAAACAAAAACAAAAAAAAAACAAAAAAAAACACACAAAAACTTAACAAGTAAATTAAAAACGAATTTTTAAAACCAATGCTCTTATATGTAATTAAAACACAAATTTTGCAATCAATTTTTTCTTATATTACTCTTTTATTTTATATTAAAGTCGAAATATCTTAATTATATCGAAATATCGAAATTCATTAAAATTAACTAAATTAATTGACTTATTGTAAAACTAATAATTGAATATTGCATTGTCCTATTTTGAGCATGTATGCAAAATTTGAAAAGAATCTATCATCAGGAAGCGACTCAAAAATTGATTGCAAGATTTGAAACAGACAGAGAAACAGAGACGACGAGTTAATAAAAGCATTGGTAAAATCAGCGATACTACCATGTGAAAAACAATAAAGTGAAATTATTGCACATTGACAATTCAAAGCATATAAGTTTACAAAGTGAATTAAATTATACACACAACAAACAATACAGTAATACTTCAAAATGAGAACAATTTACCGCGCTGGTGGCAGAGCGGTAGAGCATTCGCCTGTCAATCGTTAGGTCGGCAGTTCAAACCTCGCCGGCGTCACCAGCGTAACTCCCTTAAGCAAGGAATTCACTCGCATTTGCTAAAGGGGTAGGCGCCTATAAATGGCTGCCTTTGCAAGTACCCTCCCTCTAAAAATGGCGCTCCCGTAATGGACTTTGTCGATAAGGGAGCGCCTAATCAAATGATTAAATGATTATTATTATTATTAATTATTGCAATTTGAAACATATTATATATATAAAAATTAATGTTTGTATATATGTATATATATTCATGTCCTTTATGCATTGGTACACCATTCATCCGATCGTAATGAAATTTTCACACAACCTTGAGAGTCAAGGGGAATCAAACATAGTAAAAATTTTTTTGAAATCCGTCACAAAATGAGCGGAGCGGAGCGGGTGAGCGAGCGGGAACTATATATATATGTTTGTGCGTATGTATGTGTGTATGTATGTATGTATGTATGTGTATGTGCATGTATGTTGTCTGTGTGTGTGTTTATGTATGTACTATCGGAGATACCCGGCGTTGCCCGGGTTTTTAGAGGTTTTTCTATTGTTTGTCTCTTTCTCTCCCGTTTCCCTTCCCACCTGCTTTCCCACTCCTGTTCGCTTTCCCGTTTTCGGTCGTTTTCCCGCTGCCGGTCGCTTTCCCGCTCTCGGTCGCAAGAGTGGCAAAGGAAACGGTGTATGGTACACCATCACAAAACTCGAACTCGATCAACAAAATAAAAAGCAGAAGGGTACCAGTCGTTCCTGAAAACAAACACTCTTCTCCATCTAAAAACATTTGTTTGCGTTGTGGAAAACAAAACCACACAGCGAAGAATTGCAAAAACAGCAACCTGAAGTGTAATTTTTGCCATAAGACGGGACACCTGGAGATGGTGTGTTTCAAAAAGAAAACACAAACAGTCACGGTGGTCCTTGACTCATCAGTAAAAAACATCCAGGACTCAAAACCTTTGTTTCAGTCATTAACACTCGACAGCAAGAAGTACAATTTTCTCGTTGACAGTGGAGCAAGGGACAGTTTCTGTTCAAAGGAGGTCTGGTTGAGCCTGGGAAAGCCATCATTGCAGCCATCTGCAAAATTTTACGTTTCAGCAACAGGAAACCACATTCCAGTAATGGGAACGTTCAAAATAATGGCAAATTTAGAGAATAATAGCCATAAAAGACAAGTCGAATTCAATGTCTCAGAGGTCCATGACCTCAATCTTCTCGGACGAAGAACAATGCTTGATTTAGAAATAGATGTCACAGCTATGATGAGAAATGAGGTGTACAACGTCTCAGAGCAATCACACGTAAATTTGCAAATAGCTTGTAAACAACTTTGTTCAGAATTTCGGGAACTGTTCAAGCCAGAATTGGGTTGTCTTAAAAATTTTGAATTAGACATTAAGTTCAAACCAGAAGTGGAACCAGTTTTTTGCAAACCCAGAACAGTACCATTTGCAATTATCGAGGATCTGAACCAAACTTATGAAGCTGGAATAAAAAAGGGCTTGTGGATTCCTACACAGTTCAATAGTTATGGAACACCGGTTGTGCCAATTCGCAAACAACTTCAACCAGGACAGCTGAAACCCAGTTTCAGAGTTTGTGGCGATTATTCAGTAACAATCAACAAACAGCTAGAAACTCATCGTCACCCCATGCCATTACCCGAGGATTTAATGAGAAAGCTCGGTGGAGGTTATTTCTTCAGCAAGATCGACCTTGCAGATGCTTACCATCAGATAAGACTGTCACCTGAAAGCCAGAAAAAGTTAGCATTGAGTACTCACAAAGGTGTTTTACTCCAAACAAGACTTCCTTTTGGAATTACATCTGCACCAGGATACTTTCAAGAGATCATGGAAAAGTTGACAAGCGATCTACAGGGAGTTGCCGTGTATCTGGATGACATCCTAGTGAGTGGAAAAGCAGCAGCAGAACATCTAAACAACCTGAAAGCTTTACTCCAACGATTACAGGACAACGGGTTAAGATGTAATCTGAGTAAGTGTAGGTTTGCAGAATCATCAGTGGACTACCTCGGACACATGCTATCAAAAGATGGAATAAAAATGGGTCAACAGGTGAATGCAGTAGCTAAGATGCCACCTCCTACAAATGTGTCAACACTGAAATCTTTTTTGGGGTCAGTTCAATTTTACAGTAAATTCATCCCGAATCTTTCCACAATATCAGAACCGTTGACTCGTCTAACCAGAAAAGAAACAACTTGGCAATGGACAAAACAAGAAGAAGTAACGTTTCAACACTTGAAAGACCTTCTTATGAAAGATGTCCAGTTAGCCCATTTTGACAAAACACTCCCGATCGGAATTTCCTGTGATGCCTCTGAGGTAGGAATTGGAGTGGTTCTTTTTCAACGTTATGCAGAGGGAAGTGAAAGACCTTTGTTCAATGTGTCTAAGACACTCACCGACACACAACGACGATACAGTCAGATTCAAAAAGAGGCATTAGCTATTGTTTATGGTCTCCAAAAATACCACAATTATCTCTATGGCAGAAAATTTATTTTGGTTACAGATCACAAGCCTCTTCTCTCACTATTTAATCCAACAAAGGGAACTCCGGCAATGGCTGCCAATCGCCTTGCTCGATGGGCACTTAGTCTGAATCAATATGAATACTCCATCGAATACAGAAAAACAACTGAGCACGGAAATGCGGATGCACTCAGCAGATTGCCAGTTGGAGGAGACCAGGATTTTGATGCAAAAGAAGAAAAGGCAGACATATCAACAGTTTGTATGATTCACACCATCAGACAACAGATCAAACCAGCAGATTCTAAAATATTGGCTAAAGAATCTAGCAGAGACCCAACAATCTCAACAGTCATGAGATATGTGAAAGAAGGATGGCCTAAACTGATGGAAAAAGACGAAATAAAACACTACGCAAAATTAGCAGACTCTCTAGTTACAGAAGGAGGATGTCTAAGATATGGAGCAAGACTAGTCATCCCAGAAAAAACCCGAAACCAAGTAGTCCAACTGCTACACCTAGGACACTTCGGAATACAAAGGATGAAGCAACTGGCTAGATCAGTTGTCTACTGGCCAGGCATAGACCACGACATTGAAAATCTTTGTCGTAGCTGTACAACTTGCGCAGAACACCAGAACAAAGCAGCAAAGTTTCCAAACCATCCATGGATGCTGCCAGAAAAGCCTTGGAGCAGAATACACCTAGACCATGCCATAAACTTCATGGACACTAACTGGTTAGTATTAATTGATGCTTATTCCAAATACCCATGCATCCATGCTACCGGTTCAGTAACAGCCAAGTCAACAATCCAGCTGTTAGAAGAGGATTTTGCACATTTTGGATATCCCCATGCATTGGTGACAGACAATGCACCAGCATTTCTATCAGATGAATTCCAGGAATGGTGCAGACAGCGTGGCATCACACATCTAACAGGCGCTCCATATCACCCAGCAACGAACGGAGCAGCAGAAAGACTTGTACAGACATTCAAGCAATCACTAAGAAAATCTTCACACTCTCCAAGACAGGCACTGCAAGAATTCCTTCAACAGTACAGACGGACGCCATTAGATTCTGGCTACTCACCCAGCGAACTATTAAATGGTCATCAGATTCGAAGTCAATTAGATGCTTTACTTCCATCTCCAACACAAGCCATCCAGAAAAAACAAAACCAAAAGAAAGTGACAACCTGAGAGAAGATCTCAAATATTCCAGGAAGGAATGCCATGTTACGCCCTCCACTGTGGTCCTAAAAAGAACAAAGAACCCAGATGGATTCCTGCAGTCATAACAAAAGTGATGGGGCCTCGCAACATAAAAGTTCGAATTTTACCAAATGGACCGATCTGGAAAAGACATGTCAATCAGTTGAGAATCAGATACGGGGCAGATCAAGACTCTGATCCAGGAGAACCCCCTGAAGGCAGACAACCACCAGCAGACCAGGAACTATCAAAAGAGGAGAATGACAAACCATCTATTGCAGATTCAGAACAAGTACCGGTACAGTTTCGAAGATCACAACGTACCCGAAGACCACCACAAAGACTCATCATGGACCCAAACTTTGGAAACTCCCACAGTTGATTCTTTTAAAAAAGGAGGTGTTATGCAAATAACTATTATTATCTTAAAATGTTGTATCTTTGGTTTGTCCACGTGTACTCAATAGTAGCCGCGTTATATACTTTCGTGTGTACTTTCGTTAACGCTTGTAATAAACAAATTAATTACAAGAAACTTTGAGTTTTGGCATTATTGAAATAACCTGTAAAAACACAACACTCCATATCTGCTTTTATGTTGACAGTGATAGACTTTCTGCAATATTTCAGTAAATTGATTTTTTAAATGCAGAAACTAGTTTAAGGTATAATGTAATTATGAATAAAAATCATATCTTAACTAAGAGATCAACCCTATTATTATTATTTATTATTATTATTATTTAGTCCGTAGCCGGCGCTTGGGGAGGAGGATGTCCTCGACGCCAATACGCTGCTGTCGGTGCCACGGGACCACGAACGTCTTCCACGACAATCTTCCATTTTCCTCGATCGGCTGCAACCCTTCTCGCCCCATCGGCAGTCAGTCGCTTCCTCTTGAGGTCCCCATCAATAATTTTCAGCCATGTTTTCTTTGGCGCCGAACGTTGGATGCGCCAGCCAGGCGGTCGCTCCCGCCAAAGTAAACTATTGGGAAGCCGTTTATCATCCATTCGGCAGACGTGCCCGAACCACCGTAGTCGCCGTTTTTGGATGTGTTCGTCGATCAGTGGTTGTCGATCACACCGTTCACGGATCGTCTCGTTTCGAATGCGGTCGCGGATGGAGACTCCCAGTATTCGCCGCAGGCATTGCATTTGGAATACTTCAAGAGATCAACCCTAAATCATCGTATTTGCCAAAGCAACTTTTTAACCTTGAAAAGAATTTTCTGTCCAACATCAGGAAAAGTTCTCGATACTCGCAAGGTGATCAAGGACAAATTTTCATATTCTTCCAGCCATTCTACTGTTTGCTGCTCTGTGCAGATATCTGCATGCATTACCACCTCCAACCCATTACCAGTGTCAATACATGAGTCTAACTCTAAAGACTAAGAGGTATTTCACACCACCTCGTAAAATGTCCTATCAAAAGCAAAGTATACAACATTGTTGATTAAAATTATCACCTGCAACTTTAAAATGCATGCTTCGTCAATTGAACTGTTACAAAACAACAAGCTTTCACATTCGCATCAAACTCAACTCCATTCATTGCGGCCATTTCAAATTATTTAGCTAGGACAGCAACTTTCTATTGTTCTTGCAAGGACAGCGACTTTTGTTAAAAATAGATCACTCGCAGCATGATTCAACTGGATGGAAATTCCAGAGCCGCCAACCAATCGCACGCGACAAAAAATGAATAATTAATGAGGTACGCAGAACTGAAGTGCGATAAAAATACTTGCGGCCCTCTAATATGGGCCCGGCCCGTTTTTACAGGCCTAGAAGTTCTATATACTTGATGAAAAACTTCGGCCCGTCCCACCTTGACTTCAGGTTTAGCCCGTCTGAACACCCTAAAATCACTAAAATGTCTATATACTTGGTTAAAAATCTCGGCCCGTCCCACCTTGATTTAAGGTTTAGGCAGGGCCTTATGAAGACCCTAAAATAACGGCTTGGCCCGTCCGTCCGGTGATAAACTGAACTCATCTACTTTTAACCGGCACAAAACCTCAAAATACTAATTTTCACATCTGTAGCACTTACAGTTTTTGAGTAGCAGTTATTTTAAAATCAAATAACCCTTTTTCCACTTCACATTTGAGGTCCTGGAAACCAAATTTTCTGGAGTAGAAACCAAAAACTAATTTTTACGGCTGTAGCATCTACAGTTTTCGAGTAGCAGTTACATTAAAAACCTATTTTCCACCCCATATTTGAAGTCCTGGAAACAAAATTTTCAAAAAATGATAAAAGACGTATATCATAGTTTCTATTCTAAAAATAAAGATATACGTGTTTTACAATTTTTTAAAATTTGGTTTCCAGGACCTCAAATGTGGGGTGGAAAATAAGGTTATTTGGTTTTTAATGTAACTGCTTCTCAAATATTTTCAATTAAGCGAAACTTCGAAAACAAGCAAACTTTTTTAATGTCTGCCATTTTATTTATATCTCTACTGACTGCAGTTTCGAAAAGAAACTTTTCATTTTCAGAGCCCGGGTGAACAGTAGAAAAGAGGATAAGAAAATGGTAAACAAAAATGAAACAGAATATATATATATACATATACATATATATATATATATATATATATATATGTGTGTGTATATATATATATATACATGTATATATATATATTAATATATATATATATATACATATATATATATATGTATATATATGTATATATATATATATATATATACATTTCACGTTCCCGGTATATTATATAATATATATTATACATTTATATAATATATATATATATATATATTATATATATATATATATTTATATTATATATATATATATATATATATATATATATATCCCGTTCCTGATCGCTTTTAGTGCTAGGGGTGCGTGACATGTAAAACCGCATATAACACGCGCACGCATATAACTCGCTTAAGGAGAAAACTGTATGTAAAAACGGTAAAAAATACGGTAGTGAACGTCAAATATGTCTAAAGTTAAAGCTTTATTATACAGGAAAACCTTTACAAAATGGAAGACAAAAGAGCTGCAAAACTGAAAAACTGAAAACGTACAATTTGTTTTTACAATTTAATACAAACAAACAACAATTTTGTAACAGAACGTGGAGTCGCCAAAAACTGAAATGATGAATATAAATTATGAAGAGTAAACAATGACAAGAAGAACAAATCATTCTAACATAACTGTAACAAAAAAAACTTGAATAAAACAATATTTTTAAATGAAAAATTAGCATAAAGGCTGCAGAGACTCTTTGACAGTAAAACTCAAAGTTTGAAACAAACACGAATCTTACCTAGTAACAAATACAAGATATTGAAACTATATACATCTCGCCATACACCTATCAACAAAATTTCACCATATTAAAAAACAAAAGTAAAAGATGTTCGAAATAAATAAAAAACCATGCACATGTCGACACGAAATTATAAAACAAAGCGATTGAGGCAACGACGAACATTTCAATCAATCCACAAGTGTGTTTCCATTTAATTTTAATCGATGGACGATTCCATGGAGTTTTCTTTTTCAGAACATTCAACCATCAATCGCTCAATGTCATCCGAACCGTCAATTGTGTCATTTTCAGAGTGGACAAGACATTGGAGATTTTTTGAATCACCACAATCTGCTACACCGGCCGACGAAGAGCCCAATCCGAAATCGGGTTGGAAATTCACTGCCTCGGGTGTTGGTGAGCACGCACTGCCCGCCTTTGACAGGGGATGTCTCGGGTAATTGGTAGTTCTTTTAATGCCAATGTTTCCTATGATGAATTGTTCAAGCTTGTCGACACATGCATCTTGGTAATCATAAATCCACCTAGAAAATATAAATATGGTTTTGGTGCCCTTCAATGCTCATTTCCTTGGAAAAATAATATAATCAAAAACGAAGTTTCTGGTAGCTATTTATTCAATAATACTCAACAAAGCATGATTTTGATAGACTTGAGAAAAAATCTAACCTGATACCGTTAAAGTGTGATATATTTTTAATGTCATCTGGAAGATTCTCCATTGGTGGAAACTGAAAGTCATCGATTACTGGGATGATATTGCAACCTCCATTCAAAGCTGCTACAACTTCCTGTTTACAAATTTAAAGAAACTCTAAATATCATAACAAAATATCTGAAGAGAACCATTGTCAAGATAGACATGTTGTGTGTGTGATTGTTGTGTGTGCGCTCGCTATTTGTAGCTTTGAATATGAGTATGAATGTTCACCTGGAGTATGAATGTACACCTGTAGTTGTAGGAGTTGTGGGATATTAGTGGCTAGCATGCTGTTTAGAGAGTTGGTTGTCGCGAGTTAGGTGTGAATTAGTGAATTGTCGAATTGTGGTGAATTAGTGAATTGTCGAATTGGTGTGAATTAGTGAATTATCGAATTGGTGTGAATTAGTGAATTGTGTTGAATTGGCGAATTGAAGTGAAATCTTGTATTGAAGCGGACTTTCGGATTGAAGTTACATTTTCCGTTTAGTTTATTTTTTATTTAATAATAAAGAAGTTAATAATTAAGTCGAAGTTGGAGTTTTGTTGTTTAGCGGTTTGCCCAAGTTGACAACCATCATGGCAACAACTAAAAGAAATATCCACATAAGCATTATCAAAAACCTTCGTGCTAACAGCTTTTACATAGCTTAGAGATATATAAGGTTGAGATTCCCCGGTGTAGAAATAAACAACCAGTTTTTACACTCCAGGTCCCCGATACACCTGTCGAGAGAGTTCGGAGTGAGAACGAGAATGAAGTTCTTCGAAGATCGTATGCTCGTGATTAAACTCTCGTCAAACTTTCCAGCTGCAAGTTTCTCTATGTCCAAGAAAACTGTGAATCCTCGGAGTTGAAGATGAACCTTGAGAAGGCTGTCAAATTAAAAGAGTTGAAATATATTGATATTTATTGAGTACAATAAAAAAACTAAAATAAAATCAGGCAGAATCTCATCAACAGTGGAAATCAAATACACTGTTAGATGCTATGTCCCATCAATTTCATGGCAATAAAATGACATCAATAGAAGTATTAATAAAAATATAAATAAACTATTTATCGAACAGAAATTATTTAGAGGCAAGTTTAGACCTATTAAACAGATCAACTTTGCAACTTGTTTTTTAATTTGCAAAAAATATATATTATAGAACATATTATAGAACATGTTGTCATCCGGAACGAGTCAACATTCAAAGTTTTAGCTCGACTGGATGAAGGAAAGTTGATTATTGATTAATCCTCATATGATTTTCCCATCCACAAACACAATCAAAAATAATATAAATTAATTAAAAATTTTAAACCTCGTATGTAACCACAATATTTATTATTCAAAACATCGGTCCAACCTTGCTAGCTGAGAACCATTTGATCTTCGGTAACTGATGAAAACATCAAGATTCTTTTCTAAAGGTTTGTAATCAAGATTTATGTAAGGACTTAAGGAGGAGATGGAAACTTCTGCAAAAAAATTAATATAAAATCATATTTTTGTTCATGTTAAATGAACAAATAAAAGTTATTTTATAATTATTTACTTAAAGTCATCTTTTATTTAAATTCCAATAATCATCTTAAATCAAGTTAATTTTATCACTCAAAGGTAAGTAGGTTTGCATTGTGTTTTCATAATCATTTCAACACTTTCTTTTAATCTCAAATAAATTATAAATGTTCTTAACAACTAATTACAATATTATAATTATTAAACATAACAACTCACTCTTTGCAGCCTCCAATATTTTCAACCGATGAATGCCATTAGTGATATCACAATCTAAAGCAAGATGTTCATCATTGAGCAACTTAATGATGGACATATCAACACCAGCTCTGGACATCTGGTACGAGTACTGTCGGAATTCTTGACCGATGTCCTTAAGGAAATCATCTAGACTAGAGTGGACAATGTCGCAAGCATCGTAACTTGCTATCTGCTTCAATTTATTCAGTTCTCTGAAAAATCTGCGTAAATAATCGATTTGTAATAGTTAGCACAAAATCACTAGTTGTTTGCTACTAATTAAACAAAATAAAATTACGAATCAATCAATTACTATATTTACAAAGCACTATTTATGACAAGGCATACAATAGCACTGGAAGGTCTTCAGCTCATGACAAAAAACAGAGAGTAACAAAGACATAGTAAAAGAAGAAAGGAAGAGAATATCAGAAAAAAAGTAGGAAAAAGAGCATTTGATAATAAACATTAATATCTATACAAATAAACTGTTCAGAACTTATATTTTAGCAGTAGTCACACAGCTGCATAACTAAAAATTTACTTTTCAGTTACAAATATGTTGATATAAGCCCATCAAAAATGTACTCTTATAAATGTAAATATGTTGATGTTGTTATAAGCCCTTCCACGAGTACCCGTTTTGGCTCAAAATTCTGCTACAAATCATCGCTTGAAATCCAAATAAACATCTACACAAAAAACAAATCATAATTCAACAATCAATAAAACTAATTTACCTCCTTCTGTCGATGGCTCTTTCCATTTTGTAGTCTTTTCTCAGTTCATCATCAGTAAGCTGCAGCAATAGATCTGCATCCATTTTGTCGTCTATGAATTTTTGTATGACTTCTTCTTTTATTTCATTCTAGAAAATTATAAATTTAACGTTTCATTAGATATTTGCCTGCAAATGACAAAACAAAAACTTCTTCATGAGAAATACAATAAATCTATGTTATGCACATATGGAAAAAAAACTTTTAGTTTACAATTGTTATCACTGCAAAACACTTTATAATGAACAAATTGAAATCTACAAACTTGTCTCATCCACAAGCAAATATCTTCTACATTCCAGAGCATGACTTGCGGAAACAAACTGTTAGCAGGGATTTCTCCGAGGATTTCAAGTGCTTTATTGGAGAACTTTGATACAAGTTTAACAGAACTTCTAGACAATTGATTCAGTGGTTCTATCACATTTATTTCTTTGAAGATCTGACAATTGCAATTTTAACTGAACCAGTAAAATATCTTTTTAAAAGAGATATTAGTTAATATATAACATTTTAATATTTTTTATATTAACAGAACTCTCAAACAGCCATTAACAACAATAATCATAATCTCTCAAACACAATCTCTAAGACTACAACAAAAACTAATTTGAATGAATTAATTATAATTATATTATCATAAAAAAACTACAAACCTCAAGTTTTCCTTGTCTGTTCCTTATGGCAGCTTCCATTGCAAAATGGAATGCTGCAAGGCTTTGAACCTCAACCCTCTTGCTGGAAAGAAGAGGGACGAGTCTGGTGAGCCAGTCTATGGCATGGCCATGCATGTGAGCCCTGTCACTTGTTCCAAACTAAACTGGATCCCTATTTCTCAGAAATGGTTCAATCAGATGAAGTGTACCAGATTTAGTAACTGCCTGTTCTAATGACTTGTTAGCTCCAAGAGCAGCAATTGCCAAAAATGCACAATACTTAACTCCCTCATCATCAGAAAAGGCCAGAGGAAAAAGCCATTCTGGAGCATTTCTCGCAATCATAGACTGTTGACAATCTTCATCTCCATACAAAGACAAGTTTGCCAAAGCCACTGCACAGTGTCTCAAAACCGTGGCATCAATGAATCGACATGCGTAGAGCACCGAATCCAGGCCACCGCAATTGATAAGCCTTTTGCAAGTATTATCTTTATGCTTAAAAAGGCATTCTAATATGCCCGGAGCTGCCTTGGTGATATCCTTGTCATCTCTGAATTCATTGGCTGTAGAAACAATTGTGTCAAGACCATTGGGAAAACTGGCCACATACTCTCTATTTGGGACAGTCATGGACTGAGAAAGAACACTGGCAAAACCCAAAAGAAGATCGTCAACATTGATTAATTAATCTACCTATTGACAGAAGTTTATAACTATTATCATCCCCACTTTAAATTCGGTTTTCCAGACGGCCTGTAGCCCCATTATTTACTAATTTTAGTCTGGGAACCGGCAGCAAAAAAGCCACGCTCCTCTTAGGCTGCTAGTCCAGCTCTGCATACTACTGATACTACAAGCCCTACAAGGCAATCGTATTCGCTAACATCGATGACTATTATTATTAATGAGAATCATAGATATCTATGATGAGAATAATGAGTAATGTAATAGTAATGATCATTCTATGTTTATGTTTAGTCTGTTTCATAAACTTATTTTTTCAAATTTGTTACATAGAATTGGAATGATTATTTTAGTGTTTCAATATCCGTAATTGACCGTAATAGTAGCTCATCTAAGATATATCTTTATAATCTCGATGATATTCTTGGTTGTGTGTGAGTATGTGTGTGCCACCTGTAGTGCGCACGACAGTGCCGTAGCCCGTATCGTCTGCAGCTGGAATTCGAAACTTTCTCAGCTTCTTTCTTGCTATTGCTGCTAACCGCATTCGCCATCGCCTATAAATAAACACGCTGGGTTTTCTTTTCACTTTCTTAATTCTTGCATAGAGGCACTTTCTCGTGTTTGTCATCATTATCATACCGCGTCACCGGGGTCAAATCTGGGAGTACTTTGAGGAAGAGACGGTCACACAGAAAGTCAATGACAAGGATGTAGAAGTAAATCTTGCCAGATGCAAAGACTGCGGGAAACAGTATCATTTTAATTTAATCTTAGTAATCTAGTAATCTCAATCTCAGTAATAATAATAATAATAATAATAAAGAATCATTTGATTAGGCGCTCCCTTATCGACAAAGTCCATTACGGGAGCGCCATAGAGGGAGGGTACTTGCAAAGGCAGCCATTTATAGGCGCCTACCCCTTTAGCAAATGCGAGTGAATTCCTTGCTTAAGGGAGTTGCGCTGGTGATGCCGGCGAGGTTTGAACTGCCGACCTAACGATAGACAGGCGAACGCTCTACCGCTCTGCCATCTGCAATCTATTTCTATCTCCATTGGTTTTTCCACTTTCACTATTGAATTGCCTAAAAATGTCGTTCTTTTGGTGTGCTAGAAGGTTTTCTACTTTTCAATTACTTGAAAAAATAATTTTAATTTTTTTTTCATCGGCAAGTAAAATTATTTAATTAAATTGATCGAGATCCCGATATCGTATCGTATCGTTATTGTTCGAGGCGTCTCGTATCATATCGTTTAATTCGAGGCAAATTTCAGAAATCGTATCGTATCGTATCGTTCCAAAAAAATAACGGGACGCAGAAGCTTAATATTTTAAGCGCCTCTTCGGCCTTATCCAAGTCATTTTTTAGGAGATCATTTGAGGGTTGTGTTTTGCATTCATTTTGAGAAACATTCTTAGTGATAACACCTAAATATTTCTTTTTACTTCTCGCTGGGAAAATTTTTTCGGTTGTGTATATAACAGAATTAGAGTGTGCCCCGTGCCCTTTGTCGCAGTCGGACTCTGTGATTGAGTTGAATGCAGGAGAAATATCTGCAGTAGAAACTGACAATTCACTTCTGTGGATGTGAGATTTTAGAGGGCTTTCAAGTGATGTGCATCTAGAAATTTTAGAGTGGATGATGTATTTCTGAGATTCATCCACGGGCCTTGGTTCCATTGTTAATAAAAGTTTTTTTATCCTATAAAATGAAATTACTAGATTATTTTATAACTTTGAAGTAATACTCAATAAACACAAAATAAAACAGCTGCCTATTTAATTTGAAGTATACATTCACAGATCTCTGTCAATTTCTTAAAAGGGTGTGACTTTATCATAAGCACCCAAGCAATTTAAACAAAACAATTACTTTATTAAATTATTTTAAATTTATTAATTCTGTTAATAGAGAATAAATTTCAAAATTAAAAATGACATCGCAACCCAGAATTATTTATATATAGTAGTGATGCAACCAATAGATGACAAATAAATTACTTCAACAGGGTTAACCAGGGAAACTTACAATGAGCTCACTTCTTCAGGTCCTATTAATTATAATAAATGCAAATAACTTAAACGTGAGTTACTTTCATGTGTGATACAATTAGTTGTTAAACTATTTATTTTAAATTATCATTAAATTAAATAGTCTGAGTACTTCTTTGTAAATAAATGCAAATTGATTACTATTACACCCACAATAACAGCTGCTATTTTTGATGATTATAGATTTTATAGATGATGGTTCATTGAAATCTGAACATACATATATCAGTTTCGAAGAGTTACTTCTATATTCCAATATTCTACACAAAACACATTTCTATGATCAACACTCTTGTCTTACTTGGGATACTTATGATAACAATCATGCAAGATACTTAATAGAAAACTCATACTCATTACTGGAAGAATCACGAGCAGTGGATAAGTCACAGTAAACAGTAGACTGCTCTGACACCATCTCATTCTTTTCGGCAGATTTCTTTGAAGCTATGGTTGACGTTGAAGTAGAATAATTAATTGGGAAACCGACTCTCGCTGTGCTTGCTGCATAATCGTCGTTGACAGACTGTGACCTCCCTGGCGACTGATTTGCGCAATTATCCTTCTCTTTATTCTTTATTATCTGGAGATTGGTTTCGTAGTTTCGTTTGATATCCTGGGTGCTATTTACTGACTGCATAATTGCATAACACTTTTTAGCAGATGCAAAGGAACATGCAATAATTTCGTTTTCTTTTTATTTCGACGAAATCAAACCACTCACAGATCCAGCTAAGTTTCTAAGTCGCTAAGTAAAATCAAGCATCTTCGTGTGGGCGTGGGCGGCAGTTGCGTAATGATAAGACAACCCAATTTGGTAAAAATCGGCAAGGTTATTAACGAGTCCACCATACAAAAAGTACCGCATGATACAAAATACAATGTCATACAATATAGATATTTATGGAACACAAAGTAAATGACACTTTATCTTTAAACTTTAAATGACTCACTGAAAACGATTTACTATAGGAGATAGAAGACATCAGAATAAACTGTCCATAAAAGAACCAAAGGGGCACTTGTCTCGATACCTTGAATGGTCAAAGCAAAACAGCACAGGTGAGCAATTGACACATGTCTTGCATATTAATTGAACTTACTATATCAGATACAGTTTAGCTCAGCAGATATATATTAGAAATTCCCGAAGACAGTGAGTGAGCGAGGCTTATCAAGATTGTTAATTGGTTCTTATTATCTTCATATCCTACTAGCGAAAAGTTGCAACAAGGTACTCATATAAGCGTGAATCAACCGTCGCAATAGGATGATATCTGTTTCGAAAAATTCAGTAAATCAACTTAAAAGTCGATAGCTATGTTAAAATACGATAAATTTATAATCGATGACCAATTAGGAAATAAAGGATAACATTTTCTGACGTGAAAAATTGGATTACATTCGTACTGATTTGTCTCTGTTATTTTACAAAACATGTCCGAACGTCTTGTTTGTTGTCGTCAGCTTGTGAATGTGAGGTAGACCACGTGCAAGATGGAATCGTCATCGACTGCAGTGGAAAATCTTTAACGGCCATACCTTCTCTACGGCTGAAAGATTCCTATTGGCGGATTGTTAAAATAACTTTCGAAAATAACGACATCAAAGAAATACCGGCTTACTCATTCAACGGAACTTTTGTGAAAATGTTAGATTTTATTAATAATCCTTTACCAACCATATCATCCCAAGCTTTTGTAGGCATCGAGGAAACTATTGTGGAGTTATTTATTGGTGGTACAGAAGATACCCCCATTAGTTTGAATTCATTGCCTCTTCGCGGGCTGATGAATCTCGAGCATTTAAAAGTAACCGAGTTCCACGATCATGACGTGGCCGTAGAAACATTAAAGAATTTAAGCAAGTTGAAAAATCTCACGTTATCAGCTGGCAGCCTCAACAACATCACGGCATCGGCTTTTAGCGACCTGACTAATTTAGAAGTGCTCGATTTGTCAAGAAACAAGCTGAAATATCTTCCAACTCAAGTTCTTTCCATTCTTCCAAACCTCGTTAAATTATGTCTGAGTTCAAATTCGGTCACCAAATTTGAGGACGGCTCTTTCGAAACAAACAGTAAACTAAAAATTCTAAACCTTGAACGTACGAAACTACCCGAGATAATGAGAGACGCTTTTCGAGGATTGGAAAATAGCCTGGAAGAGCTCGACTTAAAGTGGACCAGTTTTTCCGATCCATCAATCGGTAGCATTCTCCGTTTGCGAAATCTCATTAAGTTAGATCTCAGCTACAACTTCATAACTCTACCAAGTAAGCTGCTTGACGGTTCTTTAACTTCTTTGAAGGTTTTAAATCTTCAAGAGAATCGAATTACTCGGGTAGGTCAGTTACAGTCCAGCAAGCTTGAAAAGTTGATACTTGAAAACAACCCTATTTCAGAAATTTCTGCAGGTGCATTCCAGAACTTGCCTTCACTAAGTTTTCTGAATCTCAAATACGTAAAACATTTGAAGCTCAACGAAGATATGTTCAAATCACAATCTTCAACGTTAACTGAACTGTGGTTGAACGGGGCTAACCTCACCGACTCAAACTGGAGTTTTCTCTTTAATATGAGAGCTCTTAAAATTTTGAGAGCGTACGAATGTTCGCTATCCAACATCCCAGAGTTTGCCTTACGTTCCCTGGTCATGTTACAGACATTGGAACTTAACTCAAACGGTATTACGTCCATCACGCAGCGATCTTTGGCAGGCCTCTCCGAACTGATCGACCTGTCACTCAGTAATAATCTACTCACCACGCTAGACGAGTGCACATTCAACCGACTCAATTCGTTAAACATGAGCAAGTTAAGGTTAGACAACAACCCTCTGGTCTGCGACGGTAACATGCAGTGGCTTCACAAGCGCGTCAAGGAGATGCGCTCTCAAACTGGACCAAACAAGCTTGTGCCGTTCATCAACATGTGGAAATGCAATAATATCAACATTTCATTTACGTCATTAACTTATGACAATTTCAGCGCTTGTCCAACAAGCACACCTCCTGTTTGCGAGAATTACTCTGAATTCACAAGCACTAAGCCCCCGATTACAACACCAGATCCTGTGACGGAACTATCCATTTCCGACATTACATCAGTCGGCGTCCGTGTTTACTGGATAATTAGTTTAGATGTCGAAGTAGACAGTTTTGTTTTATCTTATGTGACTCTCGGCACAGATGTCATATGGTTGTCTCTTTCAGCAGACATTCGAGAGCGATATATTTCCAATCTAAGTCCTTCAACTATGTACAATGTTTCTATCACCGTTGTTCTAAAGGATCTTCTCAGCAACAAGACATCAAGTATTATAGTCACTACACGGTCGTGGTGGGACGACAACAAGAAATCGTGGCGGGAATTTTAGCCGCGTTTCTGCTCGCATTGGTGCTCATCATTGTGATCGTGGTGTGCGTATGTCTTAGTCGAAGGAAGACAAACGTTCCAATAGTCGAAATCACGGAGCAGTCCAAGAGGTTTGTAAAAAACTCAGAACTACCAGCCATTACTTATAGACCACTTTCCCAGTTTGCAAGAAGCCGATACGACCCAAACTACATAATAAAATCTACACTGGATTCAATGTCAGAAGAAGAAAAGTATAAGCTGGTCAACCTACTCACAAGCAGCAGAGGCAGTCTTAATGACTTGGATGAACGTATAAAGCCCATTTCAATTCCAAACAAACACCTTTACGAAGAAATACCTAGCGATATATATGATGAGATACCTGAAGACAAGACTGTATAATTTACCTGTACTGTTGTTCAATTGTGTAATGTTTGGTTTAATGTTTTATTGTATAGAGAGACTATAATCATGTTTTGAATATTTAATTGTATACTTATAAATAAACTAAAAAAAACTTATGAAATTTACTAGAAAATTCTTTTAAATAACTATGTAATGGCATTGACTGATTGATGTGTGTGTAAAATAAGCAATAGAATAAACTCAATATAGACTGAACATTTTTACACAATATCCCCAAGAAAAGGCTCGTTAATTGAGCCAGCGAGATTAGCCATGTAATAATATCAATCACATAGTCATGACTAACTGTAAAATGTTACCAAATACAGGGTTCCACGTAGATAATGAAATCATAGTTATGAGTATATCCATTGAAGTACATACACACAAAAATAAATATATATCGCCAAAAATATGTAGAAAAAGCTAATAATAATAATACAACAATAATTAGCAACATCAAACTCAGTTAGCTGATATTGCATTAAACTGCAGCTGTGTAAACATGCCACAAAATGTACAACTAAAAAAATCAGGTCATTTTACAACAAAACAACGAAGATGAAATATGCCATAAGGCACAAATATTCACACTGAGTAAATAAAGTTGATGAGAATATTTTAAGCATGAGCCATTTTAACTTTAAAAACATAAAAATAATAAAGCATGACAAATTATTGAATGCTAAATTATTTTTTGATTTCAACTTCTTCTTGAGTAAGAGGTTTTTCTTCAGTCTTTTCTTTAACGCTATTGTTTTTCATTTTTTGGAATCACCAACAATGCTGTAGAAAAGTTTCTTCTGATCTTCTAAAACTTTAACGTTGACCTGAGCTTTTTGAAAAACTTTCCTCTTGATCTTCCATTCAGTAATTAAACTGACAGCAAGGCAAGTCAGTATCATTATCAAAGCTGCTCCAGCTGCCAGAGATGTGTATGTAATGCTTCTAATAAATTTGGATCTTTGCTCTTCTGCTTCAACTTTTTCACTTTCTAGCTAGTCAGAAAGCTGGTAAAATTTTACTTGCAAGATTTGCCCACAAAGAAAGACACACACAAACAGAGATTGTAACCTAAATAAAAGTTTGTAAAAAACTGAATGATATTAGAAAGAAGTTCTTTCTAAGAACTTCACCGCAATTCTATTTTGCTTTTACAAAATATTCAAGATAATGTCAGAAATTTTAAATTTTAAAGATAATTTAAAAACACTAACTTATCTGGCTGTGAAGTAGGTCTGGGGATAACATTTTTTAAATAGAACATTCTAATATTTTCACATATTTATTAAAAAAACATTAAAACACCACAGAAGAAAACAGTAAAATAGATGCTAACCATTGACTCTTGTTTCAGAAGTTTTCTTGCCATACTGATAACATTATCTGATTTCCCCACAACATCACCCAGCTGTAAAAAGTTATAGTTTGATTTTTGTTCATGTATTACAATCAGAAATAAACTTAGAACTGGTTTTATGCTTGAAATTTTTACAAAATTATATTTAAACAAATCACCTCTTTTTCACTAATTGAAATTTTTTTTATGACTCCATTGTCTACATTTGAATTTTTTCTAGCTGTAAAAACCCATTTATAAGTAAATTAGTCAAATCTATGAACAAAATATAAAACTTCTATTTCTCCCATTAAGCTTTAGGGTTGTATGCTAACCTGAAATTTAGTTTAAATCTTGACTTCTTACCTAGGAATTTACACTAAATTTTACCCTCAAATCTTCCTGCTAGACCTTTTACAATATGCATAATAAGAGCGTGCTGTTGTCATATTCCATCAGTCTGGGCCACATAATACAACATTGAAAATAACATACGCTGACAATTGTTAAAGTAAATCGATCAGAAAATTTACCTTGAATTACCCGCTTCTGTAATTTATCTTCTTTAACCAACCAGATCAAAATTTGTTGATTGATGGGAAAGCTTTCTTCTCAACTGTGAGAAAAACAGATTGTGTAGTTTTCAATTTTGGTAGAACTTACACCACTTTTATTTTAATTTAATAATCATATTAAGTTTCTTTATCAAGAAATATCATTATTATTAGCAAAATTAAAGTAAGCAGCAAACCAAATCTTCTTCTGTAGCTTTATTTATAGACAGCGCTGTTAAGCAGATGTAAACAAACAAAGTTTGGTATCAGTGGTAAAAGTAAATTTAGGTTTTAAAAGTCTATTGCAATATGTTGTTTAAATTAGAAAATATAAAAAATAGTAATTTTAATAATTAAATTAAAAAAATATTAATTTAGATAATTTAAAAAAATAAATAACTTGTCAAACACTTCGACCTTATTATAGTGTTTTACAGGATTGGTCGGTGCCAGTGTGTTCATTTGCCGGTCAGTGTGTGTAACTGTAATGACTCTGTTCGCGCGAAGCTCAAATGGCGAATGAAAAAGAGGTTGAATTTTTGCAAACATCATTTAATAACATAAGAGCTCATTTGCCGACCCACTACCGAATACACTTTGTTAGTCTTCTTGCACTATTTTTTTTTAAATTCTAAGTTTTCAAATTCTTTTTTTTTACATATACAAATATACATGTTAATGTTAATGCTGGCGTGCTGGCGCAAATATCCGCCTAAAAGTTTATTTGGCGCTTAAAAATAATGTAATTTATTTAGTTTTATAATATAAATAAATTGTATTATAAAATTAATATCTCATTGATTACTTATTCCTCTGCTTGCTAATATGGTGATATGAATTATATGCTAATATGGTGATATGAATTATATTTGAGTTTTTATTCATTATCACTTTTCAAATATATAAATTTTTTTTTGAAATTTTAATTTTGAATTTTTCGTGCGACTGTCTAATATATGCTTGCTAGGCCGACAGTTGATGGTTTTTCTTACCAATTAACAGTTTTATTAACTGCTATTCCTTTCGTAATGGTAATATTAAATATACTCGACAACTAAATGACCTGACAACTAGCAGTTTATGAACCGGGGGCCACTTTCTTGTCAAATACCAATATTATTTATAACTAGAGACTCGTCGAGAGTCTGTCAATTGTTGATATGTTCAGTAAAAATGAAACTTAAAAAACTTTATTGTCAAAAGTAGTCAAATTATTAAAATTGTATTTGGTTTTTCCGATATCAAATGCAACACCAGAAGGAAGTTTTTCGGCATTGCGTCGAATTAAAACCTTTAACTATTTGCAGTCAAGAATGACCCACATATATTTGTTGGTATAACCTGACCCTGTAAATTAAATTTGTTATTTTGTTTTATTTTATTGTTATGCTAGGTTTATTTTTTTGTTATGATTTTATGTTGTGTTTATTTTCTTCTATTAAAATGTTCTGGTTCTATTATTTTCTATGCTAATTTTGTTTTGTCTCTTGTCGATTTCGTCGAGCGGCATGCCTAGTTGGGATGGATATCTAATAAAACGTCTGACCGTATACCAATTTCTTCGAGCAAACCGAAACATAAACAGACGCTGTGATTGGACAATCGAGTCTAGCTCACTGTGGCTAATTATGCAGAATATGTAAAGTGGCTACTCGTTAACACCTGCGTATTCTAACGAACTTTAGGGTAAACAAACGATTTGCGAATAGAGTAAGCCACACACACACAAACATATATTGTAACTTAAGTAAAAGTTTGTAAAAAAATGTTTACATTTTTTAGACTTATAAAGAAGAAACACACTTGGAAACATTGATTATCGCCACAGCGGCGATAGAACTTGAACATGGGCTCTTGGGTATGGGTCCATTTGAAGTTGCACTCAGGAATCGCCTTATTCAGTTGGAATATCGTTCGCATCGACAGGGAGACACCATTCCGAAATTCCGTTATGTTTCCGGCTTCCTTCTCGCTGCTCTCGAGGTACTTCCCGTTGGAAGTCCCAGAGATGTGGTACGTCAAGCTGTTACCAGGGCGGAGGCATATTTCAAGCCGCAGCATCCACGTCATTAAAATGAGTGATTTGTTAGAACCTGAAGACTTAAAGGCATATTCGAGGCCACTTGAATTTCTTGCTGTGCCTCTGCCTGTGTACATATTTTTTGTTAAACTCGTTATCCCGAACTGCTTTATGTTTGAAATTCTGAAGAATTATCACTTCGACGTGCTGAAGTTGCTTGCCTGGTCGCCGATATCTGTTTCCATGGAAATTCCAGAGTGCAGCAGAAGTAACACCATTGCCATTGAATATTTTCACCCGAAGGTTAACTTCATATTTTTGGCGAATTTCCCTACTAATGTTTTTGACAACTTTAAATACAATTGTGAAGCTGAAATTATAACTGGAAATTAGCATAATTAATGCTGAGGTTTGTATTATCTCAGCTGGATGACTGCGTACGTGTCCGATTGAACTGTCCAATCAGTGTCGTCGATTTCATCGTCACCTGTGACGTCACACAGCTCTTCACTCAGTTCCCTATGGTAATTTTTTTTTAATGATGTTACTGGGAAGGGTCGGGCTGGGCGGGAAAAGTTAAATGAAATAGAGGAATTATAACATATATCTTAAAGACCGACTAAAATATATAGATTATTTATCTTAGATGAATTTTAAGAAATTAAGAGCAGATTTTTTGGGAGAGCAAGTGAACAGATACCGTGGTAATTATCGTTTTTACCAAACATGGTAGCCATCGTTACCACTACTATGGCCATCACCATCGTCATCACTATCACCATAACCACCACCACCATTATCATCATCATCTTTCTCATCCTCCTCGTCATCGTCATCATCACCGTCGTCGTCACCGTACCACCATCATCATCATCATCACCATCATCTTTGTCGTCATTATTATTAGGTGAGTTTGAGATTGATCAAGAGTGAAGGGAAAAAAAAGGACGTCGAACAGGCTCAGATTCTGTGTGCCAAGATCATGGCCGATGTCATAGTGAGTGTGCGAATAAGCAGCTTATAACTATTTTATATAAAGAAAATTGGCTAGTTGGCTTTTGCCTGATTTTCTTATCGTAGTGGAAATCGTCTAAACGGGGTTTAGAATATTAGTTAGTGTTCTAATTACAAATAAGATGTTGTAAATCAGCAAGACCTGACATTTATTAAGTTGTGACTAATTAAATTTTATGTGGAAGGCTCTAAAAGCTGTATATTTGTTTGTTTATTTGTCAGTTTGCAGATTCCATCTCTTCTTCCAGCAGACTCCGAAGATCAACTGTGGACGATGATTCAAAGGACTCTGAGGACTTGAAGAACAGTGAGTTTCATGAACGCGTGGACAGATGAACAGATGGTCTAGGGATGAAGGGATATATGTATGAATGAATGAATGCAGGGGCGCAACAGTTATATGTATGAATGAATGAATGAATGAATGGACTGACAGAACATGGGGGTAGACGAATGGAAGGAATGGATGGAGAGACTGAATGAAAGAAGTAAAAAACGAGTGAATGAATTAATTATGCAACCTGGATTCCTTCATAATTATTTAAATCCGGATGAATGAATATGTAGCTTGGGTACATTCTTAATTATTATAATAAAAACTAAACTCTATAATTCTTATAGGTTCTATTTATATTTTATAATTATAATTATTATAATTCTTGACTTATCAGGTGGGGAATGTGTAGCGAGGGCAGATGGAGGAGAAGAGTTTGTTACTTCTACTACAGTGGTTTGTATATTACAGATTGATCGACATTTCTCTTAAGACATTTGTTATTTTATCAATAATTATTAGAGTAATAACTCAATTAATAATAACTTATAAATACTGTTGTCCATTATGCTTAATGCTTAGCAGTCGCCAGAGCGAAGATTTTCTGTCGGTAGTGTGATAAACATCGATGGCTCAGCGAAACGAGAGAATTCGGGAGACCTTTTGGCGTCGACGAACAGTGAGAAATGTATTCATTTTTAAACTTTGTAGGCGAAAGTTATAAAAGAAACTTAAAAAATTTAAAAATATGGCTATTTTGGTATAATTCTTAGCTAAGTGTCGCAAACAATAACTTGAAGTTTAATCATTTTGAAATTAATCAGACACTGACGAAGCTGCCGACCAATCACAGAAGAACTGGACTTGCCTTGTGACTAGCCAGAATGAAGTTTCGAACCAGTTTGAGGATAAGATTGTAATTCATTTAATATATTTGTTTTTTATTTGAGATATTTCAAACCCAAAATTCAAGTAATTATCAGTTTTTAATGAAGTAGCGACTTTTCATACTTATTATTACTCTATTCATATTAATTCATTATATTACTGCATTAATATTATTGCATTCATATTACTGCACTCATATTACTCCATTCATATTACTGCATTCACATTACTGCATTCACATTACTGCATTTACGTTACTGCATTCATACTACTGCATTCACATTATTGCATTCACATTACTGCATTTACATTACTGCATTCATACTACTGTATTCACGTTACTGCATTCACATTACTGCATTCACATTACTGCATTTACATTACTGCATTCACATTACTGCATTCACATTACTGCATTTACATTACTGCATTCATATTACTGCATTCATATTGCATTTACATTACTGCATTCATACTACTGCATTCATATTACTGCATTCACATTACTGCATTCATATTACTGCATTCACATTACTGCATTCACATTACTGCATTTACATTACTGCATTCATACTACTGCGTTCCCATTACTGCATTCCCATTACTGCATTCATACTACTGCGTTCACGTTACTGCATTCACATTACTGCATTCACGTAACTGCATTCACATTACTGCATTCACATTACTGCATTCACATTACTGCATTCACATTACTGCATTCACATTACTGCATTCACTTTACTGCATTCACATTACTGCATTCACATTACTGCATTCACATTACTGCATTCACGTTACTGCATTCATGTTACTGCATTCACGTTACTGCATTCACATTACTGCATTCACATTACTGCATTCACGTTACTGCATTCACTTTACTGCATTCACATTACTGCAGTCACATTACTGGATTCACATTACTGCATTCATCTATGTTGTTGCCTTCTTAAGTATCTTTATCTCTTATTTCAATTATCTTCTTGATGTTCTGTAATTTTGTTTTTTTTCAGAAGGAAACGGCCCGAGAAGTTCCCGTTACTCCTTCACAGCGAGGATTTGAGGCAATGTACACTCTGACCCATCCTCGCATGCTATCCAATTTCAATGTTTTCTCCACTTTCATGCCCCAGTTAGCTCCACAAATGTCTTCTCAATTCATTCCGCGGCACGCCATGATGAACCATCCATTGGCTGCCCGCTTTTCTTATCTGCCTAATCTGTTGACCCAACACAACGCATCCCAGCCGATTTCCTATCAAATTCAGTCACCGGCTCCGTCCCTGACGTCATCGTCATCGGATTATTCCGTCCAATCGGGACAAACTTCGACTCCTCAAAGATCATCGTCATCAACTTTCTCCCCGATGACCACGCCACCATCAACGGCTTATCATTCAATGATTCCAGGCACTCTTGACGCTTCTTCCTCTTTTCCAAACCATCAGCAGCACCATCAGTTCAACGTCGTTAAAATTCTTCCGCAATCCAACTACTCGAATGATAAATTTTTCAACCTGCTCAAAATAGACACCAATTCGTACGCCAACGAAATGCCTGCAAATATCGTTAGTTTTATTTAGCTGATGTAATTCTCGTACTTTAATCGATCTTAGTTCATTCTAAAACATAGTAAAAAAAAGGTCAACTCAGGTCAGTACAAAGAGATATTGATTTAAGCTGGGGAAGGCAGTACGCGACAACTAGGTCCAGCCGATTAGGTTCCGTAACGATTAGGCTCTGGATGTTTAGGTAAGTACCGTACTAAGGGCGGTGCCAGAGTTTCTGCGGCACAGGGCGCAAATTTAGACGGAGTGCCAGATTTAGGATAAATGAACAGAGGCGTAGCTAGGGACTAGGGAACAGGGGGAGTTAGCTGCCCCGAGCACCGTCATGGGGGGCACCAGAAAGAAACGACTAGGTATAGCTTTCTTCCTTCATTAGAAGTGGCTCCGACTACCCCCCCCCCCGGTCATCAGCTTCTTTTTTGGAGAAAAGTGTGAAAAATTTTGGAAGTGCTTCTCCCCCACCAACCGACAACTTTATTCAATAAAAAATAAAAAAAACACATATTTAAGCAAGATAGCACATGTTCTTATAAGGAGATGCTCACGTCAACTTTTGGCTTAACCATGTGCTATATGTATTCCCAGGCATAGTTTAACCTCTGCGGGATCTAATCGTCGGGACTGAGTTGTTGTTGCTTGGTTGTGTAAGCGATTATAAGCCCTTTGACCTCGTGTGAATAACAACAACAATAGTGATCGTGATGATGATGATGATGACGATGATGATGATGATGGTAGTTGTCGTAGCAATGAGTATGTTTTGCGCTTTTGTAAATTATTTTAGTTGAAAACCTATGATAATAATAATAAGAATATGGTCATGATTCCGATAATAACAAGAACTTATGAATTCTGAATAAATAAATAAATGTCAAATTAATTCCTTCAACTCTTTATCGCCTCTTCAGGCTGCCTCGATAACAGAATGCTTCGACATCGAGCACTGCTACCATTCGGGAATGATCGGGGTGAAAGGTCGCTACGTCCAGAGGTTGATGACCGACTTCGGCGTCGACATCAAGTTTGCCGATCGACATTCGGTCAACCCCGACCAGGTTGTACTGACCGGTCCACCTCAGAAGGTCGCCGAGTGCAAGCATTTTATACAGGCGACCATTCAACAGATCGTAAGTTTCCTTGTTTAAAGTTTAACGTTTTCATACAGGTGAGTGTGTTGTGGGGGGGGTGTGCAAATTGTGGAATGATATTGTGATACGAATATGTTGCGGTCTGATCATGGGGGTCGTTTATCAGATGAACACTTTAATAGAAGGATGCAGTGGCATATCATATGGGGGGTGGAAAAATTTGAGAAAAAAATAAAAATATAAAAAAGGCAAAAAAAAAAAAATAAAAAAAAAAAAATAAAAAAATAAAAGTCGATTAGGATTTACCCCTGCTGTCATTGACTTTTTCGGATGTCTCCGTCCCGGGCAGTTGAAACCCGAGGCTACGTCGCGGTAAGGAAGGCTTAAGAATACGCGGGGGTAGATCGAATGAAACAGGAAATTAAAGTCGTTAGAATCATCACCCTTAATAGTTGCTATCATCATCGTAACTACTGTCGTTGTTATCACATTCTCCAGGTTCCCTTGAATCAGTACATGAGCAAGCTGGAGTGCATGCCCGTCGATAAGAACAGCGACCTTGCCCATCTTGCCAGGGAGGCGGAGCTCATGGAGGCACCGGCGGTCTGTACGTCGCCGAAGGTCACATCTCTGGCATTGGATCCAGCCGAGGGGAGATCCGTCGTTATAAGTCCAGTTGCTCAGGCCCCGCCGCAGCAGGATGTTATTATTGCCAAGAAGACTTCGTCAGAACCCATTCCATCGACGTCAGAACTCGTTTTCGTCGCACTGCTTTCACTCCTTTGAGAACGTTATTGTTTTGATCCTCACACGGCCTTTTCGTTTTATTTTTTACGGACACCGATTTTCTACCGTCTCGAAAGTTTTTGTTTTGATCCTCACACGGCCTTTTCGTTTTATTTTTTACGGACACCGATTTTCTACCGTCTCGAAAGTTTTTTTTTTGCACTTGTTATTCGTAGTCGTCTGATTTTATATTGACCCAATCGAAAAATTCACGTACTTGTTTGGTTTTCACTGTGATGGTTTCACATATCTTGTTTTTCTTTTTTATATACACAAGTTAATTATTAAGTTGTTTTTTTCTAGTCATTTGACTTAATCTGTGTATTGTATTGGAAAGTTTGATTGAATGGCTGATTAAGAACGGCTCATCTTATTTTACTGTGATAACTTCTTATTCCGTTAGCTTTAATTACATCGAAAAAGGTTTTTGTATTGGAAAGTTTGATTGAATGGCTGATTAAGAACGGCTCATCTTATTTTACTGTGATAACTTCTTATTCCGTTAGCTTTAATTACATCGAAAAAGGTTTATTAATAAATATTCAAAACAACGGTGTTGCTTATTGTTTGAATGATTGTTTTTTATACGGTGACCGTATGTAGTTGTCTGATGAAGCCGGGAAAGAAAAGGTTGTAAAAATGATCGTGTGGTTTATTGATAGCCGGTATGCCCAGGCGGGTTTCGTATCTATCCCGGCGGTTTATCCCATTGAAGATTTACGCACTAAAAAGTCAAGTGCTATAGTCGGGATACACACGAGACCCGCGCTGGGATAGATGCTCATTTAAATGATTTATTAACAGCTGGGATTCACGACCGGGTCCTGTCTCTATCCCGATGTTTTCGCTAGGATAAACGGAAACCCGTCTCTATCCCGTGCGGGATGTTTTGCTGGCACTTCATGGCGATCAGTCCAGCTTGGTCAACAACAGTGGCCAAGGTTAGGGCTCCTCATAAGCGTACGAACCGGGGGCGGGGAATGTGGCAGTCCCCCTCCTCCAGTTTTGGGCAAAAATTTGGGCAAAGTGCGCCGAAAAATCTGGCAAAAAATCTAGAAATTTTAGAAAAAATAGGTAAAACATTTCGAAGAATGGTCTTTAAAATTTTAATAAATTTAAGAATAATTCTTTAAAAACACATTGGATCAAATTCGATCAACTAAACAAAAGTTTTTTTGATAAATATTTGGTTGTCTGGATCAAAATACCAATCAATTAACCATTGATATATATCAATGCTTATAATATTTACTTAAGTGTAACTCCGCCTTGCTTTTGCAAGCCAGTCCCAAGCCTGGAGAAAGGAGGAGGGAAAAGTTAAAAGGATCAAATTATGATCCACGACAGGAAGTACTTAGGTGCTTCCAACATACAGACATTTCAGTCTTAAAACACCTGGTGTAAAGGACTATAAACTATTACAAAAAAAAAAAAAAAAAAATTACTTAAGTGTATATACAATATATGCAAAAGAATGCAAGTTTATGATTACCAACCACTAATCTCTATAATATTATAGAGATTATATAGAGTTATATATATAATATTATATAATATTATAGAGATCAGTGTTACCAACAACAAACCTGTGATATTTCCGTTGTGTTGATTGTTATTTTAAACGTCTACATCTACTAGTAAATATTTCTTAACATCGGGAATTGACTGTTTCTTCTGAATTTTAGTTTTGGCAATTTTAGTTTCTCGTTTAATACCAATGACATGCTAATTTAATTTAATTGACTAAATTTTTGCAAAAGTTTTGCTCTCGTCGTGTAGTTTGTAGTTCTCCAACGACCTACGAAAAGGAATTTGGTAACTTTTTCTGCCACTGCTTGAGAGTGACTGGTAGATACTTAGTAAGTAGAACGCTCAACTTTTAATAAGTCTAGGTAATCTAATTATATTAGTTAGTTACAACAACAAAAAACAGCGATGAACGCAACAGCAGTTCTCGGCTGGGGGAACATGAGTGATGGCCAGCTGGGTTTTGGTGGGATTGAGGATGAGCAAATCTACAACCCTAGAGAAATTTCCCACCTTGCTGGAAAAAGAATCATGGAAATTAGCAGCAGTTTTTCTCATTCGCTGTTCATAGCAGAGGATGGCCTTTTATACAGTTGTGGCAACAATGACTATCATCAGCTAGGTCATGACAAGCCTAGGAAGCGTCCAGGTAATGCTTTCATGAAAAAATATCTTTAATAATATTTTCTTTGATGACAGAAATGTCGTCAACGGTAGTAAAGGTAAAAAACTCTTACTTTTTCTCATTCTCTATCTCACTTTTTTGCCCCTCAATAATTTTTTTGGACCTGACTTCCCCAGGTAACTGCAACCTTAGTTATGCTAACGGGTAAATGTTAATGTAAAATGAATTGGAGATTATTTTTAAACTGCTTTAAACCTTTTTAAAACTTTTTTATGCAAATTAAATTTGGTTTTTGTTATTTAACCCTTTATGTTTGGGTAATCTTTCCTACGGACGGCCCGTGCCGAAAAATAGTCGTATTATTTTTATTTTGTTACAATAACCTAAAAAAACAAATTTAATACCAAATTTAATTTAAAAAAAAATATTTATCGTAATTTGAGAGACTTTGAAAACGGTAAGTAGTACCCTTCCAAGCACTATTTACATCGTAGTTGTGAGTGGTGAGGTACGATGATCGTATGAATAAAAAAAATAAAATTAGTTTATAATAAAATTTTATTTAAAAAACAAACTCAGTTATAAAAAAAATTAAATTTAAATTTTAAACTTTTTCTATGTAAAACGATAAAGAACAAAAAGCGAGAGAAACAATGAACGAAGTAAACCCCGATAGTCAATTTATATAAGGTCGCTGCTATTGCCCCGGCGGTTCGCCGTGATTGCAATCTGTAAAATTGCAATCCCGTATTAAAATGAAACTCTACCCCTAACCCTAACCTTACCCTACCCTTAACCCTACCCCTTACCCTACTCCTAACCCTACTCCTAACCCTACCCATAACCCTACCCATAACCCTATCCCTACCCCTATCCTAGGTAGTCGCATAAAAAGTTTCAATATAATTTTTTTTAAATTTTACTAATATTTTAAATAAAGGTACAAATTCTGAGTTTGAATATACTATATAGTGTAAAAAATAAAATTAATAAAAAGATCGCATACCGGCGCCTACCGCCGTGGTAATAGTTATAACGTTATATAACACGCTACGCGATTCATTCGTTTACACTTTTCCTTAAAACTCAAATTTTTTCTATGTAAAATTTTTTAAATTATAATTAAATTATTTATTTAATTAAAATAATTTTGTATAACATTTTAAATAAATTATTTATACAAATTATCATAATTTTTAAACTAGTGTTTACTTTTCATCGTGTTTATAGTTAATTATAGCCGAGAATTATGTATTAATCCGCCACACGGGCCGTCCGTGGGAAAGATTACCTATGTTTGTACATAAAGAGGAAGCGGGGAAGGAAACGGGAGTAAGAGAGAAAAACGATAAAATCTCTGAAAACCCGAGCAAAGCCGGGGTTTTTAGTTGAACTGGAATAATTATATTTGCCATAAAAACAACAAAAAGCATTTTTTAACCTCTCCTTTCTTTTTCTCTTCACTAAGAACTACCTCCATGCCAAATTTTGTTCAAATTGGTTCAGTGGTTCGGATTAGTATTAAAGACAGGCAAACATTTTTATATGTAGATAATGATAACAGAACCAAGTATGATTTAGGTGGCGTTATGTTCAAAAGAACTTCAAGACCACTGTAGAGATTAACCTGAAGATATTTTTTATAACATTCAGTCAGTCATGATTTCTGGCACAACCCAACCTTACCAGAAATCCTCTTTGAATTCATGACATTTAGAATAGAACGTTTTGTGTTCACAGTTGGTATGGGCTGCATGTTTATTTACATTTAATAAGATTGTCATTTTCTCCCTAATCATTTTTACATGTAGATAATGATAATAGAACCAAGTATGATTTAAGTGGCGATATGTTCAAAAGAACTTCGAGACCGCTGGTAGTCATCAGAGCATTTGCTTCCACTCATATGACTTGTCTTCTCAAACTGATTTTTTGCTTTAACAATAAAAAAGTTTGGGATAAAACTATGACTTTGCATAATCGCGCTACCGTGTATAGCCAGCTAAATTAATATTCATGAACTCATCATGTTCAGTCTTGGTGGATACTATGAGGTTATATAATTATATAACGTCCCAACCCTGCAGAATTAGATCACATGGGCATAACCATTCCATCAATCCGATTACGATTAAGATTGTTGTGAGTAGTATTCTTGAAAGTTTCGTGCAAATGATGATTAATTAATCAATAAATCAATAAAAAATATTGTTGTAAATAATTTGTCTGTAAATAATCATGAGATAAAAATTCAAATCATGACAGAGAGGATTGATACTCTGGAAACTCAGATTATTACACAAGTTTGTTGCGGTCCGAGACACAGCATGGCCTTGACACATCAGGGTCAGGTTTTCTCATGGGGTAGTAATGAAAACAAGCAGCTGGGACGTGTCACTTCTGCTCTTACATCGTCACCGAAGTTTGATACGCTTTATTTTATATTTCACTGATACTGTATTTAATTGATTTTTAGTTATTTTTTAATTGATTTTATGCAACATTTCAGTAATATTTCACTTCAAGGTGATGAATTGTTCTTGCTATGAAAAAAACCCCATGGAAATGATAAGATTTTTAAAAAACCATTAGGACAATCCATTAAAAGTTTTTTAAAGCTGTTTTTCAAAATGTAAGGCCGCCAAGAGTTAAATACCTTAACGAAATAGTTTTCTTTATGAAAATCTATTCTTGTTTGCACAAGGAGTGAAGCTGTAAAATTAAAAGTTAGAAAATAATTTCCAAACATTTTTTTAAACTAAAACCATTGAGTTTAAAACGTAATAAGATTTTTTTTGTTTTATTTAGAAATGTTTAATAATTTAATAATTTAGAATTGTTTTAATAAAGAATGATTAATCTTGGAAATATTTGAAAATAGTTGATAATATAAATTATTAACTCAAGAAGCTAATATACATATATATATATATATAATGAAAGTTTGAATTTTAAACATTTACAAATCATTATTTAATTTTTATTTAGTTACAAACCTTAATTTAAAATATGTTAATTTACAAATTAATTAGTAATAATTCTTCTCATTGACTCCTTCTCTGTTGGAAAATCTTTGTAATATTTTTTCTTGTTTAGAAGAAGCATTGATTTTTGTCTTTGAAAATATCATCTCACAGTACAAATTAATAGCATTTCTCTGATAAAAAATTTCATCAAAAGGTTATATATTGGTACTTTAATACTGCATATGTTTTGCATGAGTTTGATAAAAAAAATAGTGAAAATAATTTATTATCCTAAAGTGAAAGACTACATACACACTATTTGAATTTTATTGATTTTTATTTGTTATTTTATAATAAAATTTTTGGCTAAATAACAAAGCAAACTTTTTATATGTTTCAGGTTAATTCGATTGCCAAACACCGGAATAGCAATAGTACAAATATGCTGCGGGTATAATCACTCCCTTGCTCTTGCCGACAGTTAGAATTAAAATTTTTGTATTTGTTTGATTAAGGTTTAATTTGTAACCTGCTTGCATTTATTGGAACGAAAGTAGTGGTGACGCGATATATTCCGTGTTAATTACTGTGTATTCACGTCTTTACGTATTTTGTTTATTACTGTGTATTCACGTCTTCATGTATTTTGTTTATTACTGTGTATTCACGTCTTCATGTATTTTGTTTATTACTGAGTATTCACGTCTTCAGGTATTTTGTTTATTACTGTGTATTCACGTATTTTGTTTATTATTGTGTATTCACGTCTTCATGTATTTTGTTTATTACTGAGTATTCACGTCTTCAGGTATTTTGTTTATTACTGTGTATTCACGTCTTCACGTATTTTGTTTATTATTGTGTATTCACGTCTTCATGTATTTTGTTTATTACTGTGTATTCACGTCTTCATGTATTTTGTTAATTACTGTGTATTCACGTCTTCATGTATTTTGTTTATTACTGTGTATTCACGTATTTTGTTTATTACTGTGTATTCACGTATTTTGTTAATTACTGTGTATTCACGTCTTCATGTATTTTGTTTATTACTGTGTATTCATGTATTTTGTTTATTACTGTGTATTCACGTATTTTGTTAATTACTGTGTATTCACGTATTTTGTTTATTACTGTGTATTCACGTATTTTGTTTATTACTGTGTATTACTGTGTATTCACGTATTTTGTTTATTACTGTGTATTACTGTGTATTCACGTATTTTGTTTATTACTGTGTATTACTGTGTATTCACGTATTTTGTTTATTACTGTGTATTACTGTGTATTCACGTATTTTGTTTATTACTGTGTATTCACGTATTTTGTTTATTACTGTGTATTTACGTATTTTGTTTATTACTGTGTATTCACGTATTTTGTTTATTACTGTGTATTCACGTATTTTGTTTATTACTGTGTATTTACGTATTTTGTTTATTACTGTGTATTCACGTATTTTGTTTATTACTGTTATTTTCATATGGAGTTTATCTATATATATAAAACTGACTGTTTGTTTGTTTGTCTTTTATAAAAATCCAAACTGCTTGACCAATTGAACGAAAATTGGCATGGAGGTATAGCTCAAAGAGTAGAAAGTCATATGGTGTTTTCAATAAAAATTTTTTTTTTTTTATTTTTTATGACCAAAAATTTTCCGGAATCAGATCCAGATTTCAAGAACAAAATGCGTACTCCTCAATAGTACAAAATAATTGTCTTGCATTAATTAGTCTTTGTTTTTTTATGTGGTTAAAACTTGACTTTTTAAAAACCATGAAGTAAGCAGTTAATTTACTTTTATAATTGGCAATAGCATACAATAATATGTCATTATTCATTATTTCACACATATTCCATATTCTTGTTCACATACAGCCATACAGTGAAATAAATGTTAAACAAACAATCAAAATATCACTGTCGTACGGCATACAGCATGCACTGTTGTTTCTTAAGTATTTAAGCTATATCATATTCAATCAGTGTCGGTCAGTAAATGGCTGTTGTATTTGAGAAATATTAAACATTTAGTATTTTCTGGCAACACATGCAGTGCTGAACAGTCTTTCAGATGTGACACTGGTTGGTGATGGACTGAGGTAAGCACGTGCCATCACTACCTGATCAGTAAAGGGCATTTGGTTTTGCTTCCATCACTGTAGTGGGTTATTTGTTCTTTGAAACAGTGGTTCATTCAGATATTGGTGAAGTTCAATTTCAAATCCTTGATATTCTGCTAAAGTGGCTTGTTGGTTCATGGTTTGTTGCCATTGAGGTGATTACGATCCAAAATAAAACCGGCTTAAGTCCAGTAAAACGGGAATCGGAACTGGATTTAAAAAACTGCAGGATTCCGGCGTAACTGGAACCGGATTCTGGTACAGCCCTAAACTTTACTGTAACAAATTGATTGTATTATAAGAAGCCCATCAGAAATGATGGATTTTTTTTAATATTATAAAGTATCATTTTTTGTGTATCATTTGGTGGCTGCAGCACCACCTAACAATGTTATGCAAAGCTATAACATACATAGAGGCGCTGGTGGCAGAGCGGTAAAGCGTTCGCCTGTCGATCGTTAGGTCGGCAGTTCAAACCTCACCGGCGTCACCAACATAACTCCCTTAAGCAAGGAGTTCACCTCGCATTTGCTAAAGGGGTAGGCGCCTATAAATGGCTGCCTTTGCAAGTACCCTCCCTCTCTCGCCTTGAGCAAGACTTGTCTTGATAAGGCGTATGCTAAATCTCGATCTCAGCATAAATACATACATACATACATGCCTACATAAGAAATTATGTATGTTGATTTTTTTTATTACGTTAGACGGCAATCTATTCACGTGGGGATCAAATGAATTTGGCCAGCTCGGCGTCGCATCTCTTCGGGACAATGCAAGATGCGTCGAACCCCAGCTTGTTTCTTCCCTCTCCGGTCTTGCAATCTCTCAGATAGCTTCAGGCGCCAATCACAACCTTGTACTCACTGTGTCTGGAGCACTCTTTGGTTGGGGAGATAACAAGTGAGTTGTAGCATTGGTGATGAGATATGGGGTTTTTGATAGCAAGGGAAGGGGTTTTACTAGCAAAGAAGGGGTTTTTACAAGCAAGGAGTTTTCACTAACAAGGGAATGGTTTTCTACTAGTGAGGAAAGGGTTTTGCTAGTATGTGGTTTGCTAAAGAGAGAGAGAGAGAGAGAGAGAGAGAGAGAGAGAGAGAGAGAGAGAGAGAGAGAATTATAGTGCCATTAATCCATTGTGTTTTGGTTCTTGTTGTCAGCAGTATTTGTTATTGTTGGGATTTATTATTCGTGTTCTCAATGGTTGTTGTTTTCTTTAGGTTTGGCCAGCTTGGAGTTGGAGATCAAAGGAGTTAGTTTTTTTCCTCATAATATTTGTAATTAATTAGTAAAATAAATATCAATCAAATGTGAAGAAATAATAAGATTGTGTAATATAATGAATGTTACAATTTTTATGGGTTATCTATTATTATTTTTGTACTATTATTATTTATTGCTATTTGTTATTTGTTTTATTAATATAAATTTATAACAATATTAGTAATATTTATTTTACATTTATATTACACCTAATATACATTTTTTGCTTCAGATGAAGTTGCAAAAAGAAAATAATTTGGTTTAATTGTTGAAACATACTTAAACATAATTAAATATATAATCACATTCTAGTTTACGACTATAACTAGCAACATCATGCACTTAAACAATGCAGGCCGTTCAACACCTGAGCTGTGCAAGACTCTGAGAACCCAAGCAGTAAAGTTTGTGTGCTGTGGCGACAACCACTCAGCTGTTCTTACCCATGTAAATACAATTGTATCTGTTTATTAATCAGGAAATTCTTGTGCTATTCATTGAGGGAGCTAGATTATTAAATCAATCTGTTTGTTATTATGATGAAAGTTGAATTAATCTTGGAGTTTTTTATATGAATTTTGTTCAGAATGGAGGAGTATTCACTTTCGGGGCGGGTATGTTTGGTCAACTGGGGCACGGGAACACCAACTCGGAATCGAATCCTAAAAAGGTTTTCGAGTTCATGGGATTTGAAGTTTCCATGATTGCCTGTGGCAGGTTAGTGTTATATATATATATATATATATGTATGTATGTATGTATGTATGTATGTATGTATGTATGTATGTATGTATGTATGTATGTATGTATGTATGTATGTATGTATGTATGTATGTTGTATGTATGTATGTATGTATGTATGTATGTATGTATGTATGTATGTATGTATGTTTGTATGTATGTATGTATGTATGTATGTATATATTTGATTCTAGTAATGGTGATAATAATATTTATAAACAAATGGCTGCAATAATGTTATAAGTCATATTATTTAACATTGACTTTTTTAAAGAAACCATACTCTGGCCTACGTCAAATCGAAGGACAAGTTGTATGCTTTCGGCTTGGGCAGCAATGGACAACTTGGATTGGGTTCGAGGTCAAACTTTCACATACCTACCTTCGTTAGCACCCCGTCCATAGGGCGAGGATCAATTGTGCGATCCATTCATGCAGGCGGAGATCAGACGTTTGTTGTGCTCTCCAATGATCTGGTCAGTTTAGTTTTTTTTTAATTAGTTAAATATAATTGTTGAAGTATTTTTAAAATATAAAACTGTTTGTTCTTGTGGATTCATCATATTTGAATACTGCTGCTAAAAGTTATAAACAGAGGTTGCCCTATAATGCATTGTTCAAAAATGATAATATTGTCAGCTGTTCCTGCTCTGGTTCTCAGTAGCCAGCACTCGCTGGTTTAATTGCAATTAAATTGAATTAAACTTACAGTATGGATAGTTAATGACAGTAATGTGAAAACATTTTTTCCTAGTATATTTGAAAATGGCTTTAAATATTTTCACTATCCAAATTGTGTTGTATTAACTCGTTGCAACTAAATTTTTTCGATTCAAGTAAACATGGCAATAAATATGCATGAGAAATTTCCAATCTCAGTTCTTGGCTTCTTGATTTTTGATGTTCAATTTTTGGTTTGATATTTTCATTAATTTAATTTTAATTGCTGTTCTTCTTAACTAGAAAAAGGTATTATTTTAGTAGATTAAAAATTCCTTATCTCCTTTGCTTTTAAATCTCCAAATGGTAATTGTTCTGTCATTAACTTACTTATCCTTAATTAATAATCTTATGATTACTTGTTCCAGAAATTGTTTCCGCAGAAAGACTACAGAGAGCTGATACATTCGAAACAAATAAGTACAATAACCTTCGACCTTGTTGATTGCATCAACTCGTGTGCAATTGTCACTGATGAACTTGAAAGGTCGGTTAATTTGCTTTTCTAAAAATTAAACATTTTGTGAGAAAATTTTTTGTAAAAGTAAAATTTGAATTAAAAAAATAAAACCATGTAATTTGTACTACTTGTTTAAATTACTGTTGCGGTGCTTGTACTTGATTATAATAAAAATAATTTTTCAGAAAAATCAAAAAGGTTTTTTCTTCTTTCTCTTGCATCAACGGGTCCTTCTTGAGAATGTGAGAGATACAATTTATGATGATTAAAAATAGTTAATACTACGTTAATCTGAAATGCAATTACATACGTCGTTTATTTTTTTTCACGTGAACGTGTAGCAACAACGAGCACTACTCTTGTAGTTCGTTCAACCACGGAGTCGACGTAGTTGCGAGTCGACAAGCCTTTGACGGAATATACAAGTCGAGATGTAAACTTGCCAGAGATTTGGTTGGTAGTTTTCGATTTATTTCTTCAATTTAATTTTAATTAAGTATTTAATTGCTGTATTCTAATTTTGAAATTTGTTGAAAAAGAAGCAAAAATTTAAAAATAATTTTTGTTGCTTATAATCGTCAGATCAGTTATCATACTTAATGAGTGTATGTGACCAGTGTTAAAAGTAATTTAGTATTTCTAGTTTAATTAGAAACCTAGTTTTTATTTGTTCTTGTTTTGCAGCCTTTTGCTTACATCAGCTTCTACGTGTTTCATAGAGCGAATAACAATACTTTTACGCTTATAATCCTAAAAAAAAATAATACATATTATTTTTTTTTTGGTAATTTTTCACATTAACTTAATCCTCTGGTGTTTCCCGAAAGATCGGGGACGTGAAGCTTGTCACCGCTAATTCCAGTCTGAATAAATATATAACAGTAGCATAAATAAAATTCTGTTCAGGTCGACGCCACAGTCGAGAAATTTCTCCTCAACGAATTGCCGTCCAAGTTCATCGACGTGGAGATGCTGAGGTTTTTCGTTGTCATGCCGACGTCCCACTATTTTACGAATCCGGAACTCTACGCGTATTCGATGCTCCTCCCGATGCTCAGGTCCATCATTCAACTCGATAAAAATCTCGCCAAAGTCCTCGGTATGTTGTGATTATTGTAGAAAAATTTTTTTATTATTTATATATATATATAACTTCATTTTCAATTTTTTCCCAGTTGTTTAATAAATCGAAATAAAAATTTATTGGCATTGATTACGATGTTTTTAGCTAACTTTTATGTATTTAAATGCAATTGTCTTGAACAGACAGCTGGTGGAAAGATCTTGGTGCCGACTATCTAGTTCATTTCGTCAAGGTTATCAGCTGAACTTTTATTTCATGTTTTGATTTTATTAATAACTCAAGTGTTTAGCGATAACGATAGTTGTTACTTCAGGGATGTGATTATTACTATGGCAATAGTTAATGAGATGATGATAATAAGGGTTAGGTGTTCATAATTATGATGCTAAGTTGATTGAATTTTTATTCTTGTTCAGTCGTTAAAGTCAGTCATAACGTACATACTGGGAAAGAAGGGTGAACTGACGCAAGGTCAAATTGTCCTGAATCGACATGTTTTGTATTCCAGTCTCGAAGTCCTTAAAAAACTCCATCAGGTTAGTTTGTTCCATTCGCGCCCACTCATGCGATGTTCACGAAGCCCTCCTCCAATCATCTTTAAGTGATTTTCTCCACCTAGCTAATTATCCACTTCATCCATCAATCAGATAGGTGACAGCTGTCATCCGCCATTGGAGTATAACATCTTCTACATCGATACCATTCACGATCTCGTCAGCCTCGATTTGGATTACCTCATCTGGATTTCAAAGAGCACCTCCGTACGTATGATCGGGGCAGTGCAGTTTATTTAGGCTTGCTGTCTGTCTTGTCTTGATTTCAAAGATATTTATTCATTGTAATTAAAGAAAATAATAAAGAATTAACAACAATGATAACAAATTCAAGTATAAAAATTTCTGCAGTTTTTTAAAAAAAAGATTTTTTAAACAATAGTTATGTTCTCTATTGAGTGTGATTTTTTTTACAGAGAAGCTTCATTGGGAACATAGACAATGAAATGACACCTCTTGATTTCTATGTTAGCTAACTTTGTTGAAGATGTCTGGAATTTTCATGATTCTTTTTAATAAACTAAGATGATAAACTTATATTAATAATATTAAAAACTTTATCTATATGTATTTGTGCTATTTATCAATTAATTAGCTTATTTAAATTTTTAAATTTTTTTTTTATTTCATCTTGAAGGGTGAAACTCAACCATTCTGCAACTATCCCTTCATCTTTGATGGGCAGTCCAAGACGATTGTTTTGAGAGTGGACGCCATGATTCAAATGAGGGTTAGAACATTGGTCATAGTTGAGAGTGTAGGGGTGGGAGAATTGATTAACAGTAAACGTGGAATTCAGAATAGGGATGGGAGTTTAATCACAGAGAGAGAAATGAGATATTTTAATCACATTAACTTAATTTTTTTGGAATTTAAAAAAACCTGACATAACCAAACAAAAATTCTTAACGTTCAGTTTTATTCCGACAACCAATTAAGATCGATTAATCGAGGGCATTCAATGCGAAAACAGCCTCCCGGCATATTTTTACTGAAAGCTCTCTATAGACTGGTAGTTAAAAAAAATAAAAGAGTATCTGTTAAACTCGATATGATACGTCTTCTTATTGCATTCATTAAATCATTTCTTAATAAGTGTTATTTCATTGTTAATAACATGTGTACAAGTGTACACTCTGTTTGCACATACAATCAGGAAGCTGTTGATGAAGCACAACGTCGCAACATCGCTAGCCTCTTTCTTCCGATCGATCCAATCAACCCGTGTCTTGTTCTCATGGTAACCAGGAACAATATAGTACCGGACACAATATCGCAACTGACCAAACACGAAGATCTAGACTTCAAGAAACCAATGAAGGTTAGAAACTGATGTGTTAACCAGCGTGTTAAATATAATATAAGCGTAATCTTGGAATTGATAAATACCAGCAGTAGGAGATAGCAACAAGGGTCGTATAAGTCGCAATGATGCAAGCTGTTGAAGCGACGATGTTATTTTCCGTTCAGGTTATCTTCTTGGGCGAAGAAGCAATGGACGCCGGCGGAGTGAAAAAAGAATTTTTCATGCTACTGCTGAAAGATCTTCTCGACCCGAAGTACGGCATGTTCCAGTACTACGAGGAATCCAGGCTGCTCTGGCTCAATCCAGACGTTGGTGTTGAAAGTTTTTCTTCGTTTATGTTGTACGAAATGTCCTCATGAGAGGTAGTGAATGTTTAACAATCATAAATGGTTTTCAGTTTTATTATGATAGTTTCTAAATAAGTTATATGTTTTTTTAATTAGTTATTTGTTTTTAATTGGTTAGTTGTTTGTTTAATTATTAATTTGTTGGTTTAATTAGTTATTTGTTTTTTAATTAGATTTTTTTTTAATTAGTTGTTTTTAATAGCTATTTCTTTCTTAATTATTCATTTGTTTTAATTAGTTATTTATTTTTTAAATCTTGACTGCTCTTTTAATTATAAAATTATTGATTAATTATTTATTTGGTGATTGAATGAATAATTTTTTATTACCATATTAATAAACAGACTTTTGAATTGCACACGATGTACCACTTAGTTGGTGTCATATGCGGTCTTGCGATATACAACAACAATATCATCAGCATGAATTTACCTCTGGTTCTCTTCAAAAAACTTCTAAAAAAGTACACTTTTTAATTTATTTTAAACATTGTTGTTGTAAACGTTTTTATAGTGAGCTAACCTTATTAATTTAATTTTATTATTTATTCTCTACAATCATAAAATTTTAGATGCAACAATTTAAAAAATTTTGTTTGAATACAATAATACATTTTTTTCTTGTCATCTCAGAGACGTCTCCCTTGATGATATGAAAGAATTACAACCCACGATTGGAAAGTGAGTTGTAACAAAATATTTAAATATATCATATTGGGAACTGGCCGATGCAATTACACATGATCGACATTACACATTGCAACAACCTATCCACTTGGCTGGCTGTGGGTGTATACATGCAGTATAATCTCGCTATAATGTAACCTGGATATAATGTACAATTGGATATCATGTGCTGAAATTGTGGTCCAGTGATATAACGTATTTGGATACATACATTTGGCTATATAACATACTAAAGTTTAGGTCCCAATTACAATATTTACCATGTATATAACGGATTATGTAACCCATTTACAAAGCATGATCGGCATAATAAAGGTTTATGTCGACCAGACTCAATTATTGATGCTTATTTGCATCTTTTAGCCAGAAAACTAGAGCTGTAAGCATGTGTTTGAAACAGAAAAATTGCAAACTCGTGTTTTATTTCATCTCAAGAGTTTTGGTACTTTTTTGGAAACTTTCGCTAGAAGCTGGCTGGTTAGGAAAATAAACTTGAAAACTATCACCTTGAACAGTAAAAACTTTTTTGCATTAGGTCTGTACCAAAAGTAACTCCAGAGGCAATTAGCTTAATTGCTCCAAAGAAAATAAAAAAGTTATGAACTGGAATAATAAGTTTGTTTAAATTTTTAGATAAAGTTTATCAGTTATATTAAACTTAACAAATCTATTATTTGCTGAGATTAATGATTTGCCTCACTAAAAATGTGCTAATGTAAAGACTTTTGTTTTTTTAAACATGTCTTATAAACGTAAAGCTAAAAACAAATGAATATTGTGAGCAGTTAGAGAATGAAACACAATCTCAAGTTAAAATTTCTTTGCCATATTGTCTTAGTAAATCTACCTTCAATACAATTTGAACACAAAGAGAAAAGTTGAACAATAAACCACTTCAGGTGCTAATAAGATTGGGCCATCAAGTTATTCACATTATGAAGACACTGTATTTAAATGTTTGTTTTTTTTTTCAAGTTAGATCACTAAGTATCCAGTCAAAGGACCACTAGTCAAAAGAAAGTGAAATATTTTAGACCATGGGTGGGCAAACGTTTTTCTACAGAGGGCCTCATTGAAAACTGTTTTCAAAGTAACAAGCTAGACAAATTTTATTGTTTGAGGTTTTGACAAAGAAATATGAACAAAACAAAAACGAATTATAGAAGTTAAGATATTATACCATGTAATTATACACAGCCAAATGATCCAGTTTTGTTATAAAAAATCCCCATGGGCCTTCAAATAATCCAGTTTTGTTATAAAGATCCTAACTGGTCCTCGAAAATGGTCCTATAACAAGATTGCTTACTTTTATCACGAAGTAAAATTACAATCTGGTTTTTTTGATGTAAAGAACATTGATAGAGTTTGATGTGTTCCTTGCACAGCCCTATCAAACGAAACAGAAATGGATCCGGGTCAAAAGACGTAGAAGCTAGTTTGATAGTTTTTCTGATTAATCCATTGTTTTTAACAAGTCGTTTCCATATATAGACTGGTATATCTATTAAGGTTTTGTAAGGCGGTTTTAAAGCCATCTTTATTTTGCAATAGGAAAATGATTCATCTAAAGCATCTGGCTGATAAACGTCCCGCATAAATAAAGCTGCAATCTCCCTTTTTTGATTTGACGTTAGAGTCTGTTTTTTACCAAGTTTGGTGAGTAATCTCACAATTTTTTTAACAATTTCATAGTCTTCCCGATGAAAATTGAAGCCCATGCCTAACAATTTGACCATTTTTTCTATGCATGTCAATGATAGGGTGTCTAGTTCTACAAAGTTAACCAGTCTATCAAGTTGCTTGTAAGAAAAAGTGTTAGAAAATAAAGACAATTTTAGGAAATGCAACGCATTTTCAACATTACTGATATAAATCAATTTTTTTACTGGTGTGATAATCTCTGATTTTTTCGAAGACTTGGCAGTACCTTGGTAATCAAGCGGTTTTACAAGATGAATTGAAAGATCAATCCATTGTTGTTTATAAAAGAATTGTGTATAGTTAAAATCAAAACGTATCAACTTAGGCAGCCGACATAGTTGGATTAAACATTGTGGGCTACTAATTGTGAGCTTACCGTTTTCACTAAAATTTAAAACACGTACATTAACACATTTTGAGATCACATCTAATAAATTTAATTTTATTTTAATGAGTTTAGTTAAAGTTAATTTTCTGACGCTCACAAGAGCTGGCAATTTTTCTAAAAGACTTTCTGTAACAAGGCAACCAGCGTATTGAAAATGTGTAATGTTTTTCGGTGTGAAAACTATTTTTAGAACATCCAATAATCCTTTATGACTCGTCGAGAAACGAACTTTGGAAGTGCAAGAGAGTGAAAGAATTCTCAAGCTCGGACAAAACAAGTAGGCGGGAGAGCGAGAACAGCATTCGTAACTTTTTTTGGCTAAACAACTATCAGCCAAGCAATTGTGATTACAATGAAATTGCAAATCAAGGTCTGTTACGTTGATGAACAGATCCGTTTTGAAATGATGTGTTAAACTGACTCCGTAATTGTTTTGATGATACTTAGAAGTGACGGGAGTTGATTCAGATATTGAAAGAACAGAAGGTGTGTACAGCTGAAAAAGTTTGCCTATGGCTGCTTGGGCAAATTGCAATTCGGAAGCAAATAATTTTAGTTCTAGATCGTAGTACTTAATTTTTTCACGCTCTAACAAACACGGATATAAATACGTCAAAGGTATGTAGCAAAATAATTCGTAACTTTTTTTTATTATATCTTGAAATAAGTTGGGAGAAAGCATGATGTGAGTTTTCATTTTATATCTTTGTTGTAGAGGCTGGTTATCAAACGTATCCAGAAAAACACTTGGAAAATTTTTGACACAAAATTCTTGACAGAAAACTTTAAGGGATTTACTTTGGTCATTTTTACGATGTTCCATAATATTTTTTGGAGCTCAAAAAGTTCAAATGCCTTAAATAAAAGCACCTAATTGTTTTAAGAAGTTGTCTTATAGGGGAAAAGCATAGTTTTCAAACCACTGCATGAATATATATATATATATATATATATATATATATATATATATATATATATATATATATATATATATATATATATATATATATATATATATTCATGACATAGCAAACTTTGTTTTGCCTTATAAATTATTTTGGTCATTTCCCCGCTCCCGGTCGCCTTCCCACTCCCGCTTGCCCTCCCGTTCCCGGTCGCTTTTCCTTTCCCAGTCGTTCTTTCGCTTTCGTTTGTTTTTCCTTTCCTCCTTGCTTTTTCGTTCCCGCTCATTCTGCAGTTACTGTTTCCGTTTGCACTCTCGATCCGCTCATTTTGTGACCGATTAAAAATTTTTACAAAAACCTCCGATTGCCTCGCAAGCTTTTGTGAAAATTACATTACGATCAGATGAATGGTGAAGCAATGCATAAAGGACTTACATAAATACTTACACACATAATCTTATATATCTTATATATAAAAATCTCGTGTCATAGTGTTTGAAATTGAACTCCTCCGAATCCGTTGAACTGATTTTTTTTTATCCATTCAAGCTGCATATGTTATATACATTATAAAGGAAAATGAACTTATATTGCAAAGATATATATATATATATATATATATATATATATATATATATATATATATATATATATATATATATATTATATATATATATATATATATATATTATATATATATATATATATATATATATATATATATATATATATATATATATATATATATATATATATATATATATATATATATATATATATATATATATGCCTGTCTATCTGTTGCATTTTCCTATAAAAAAAGGACATAATTGCACCTCTTTGTTTTTCCAAAATAACTTTTTAAAATAATTTTAAAAAAATATTTTAAATAGCCTAAGACCTATCCTCAGACCTACCAAATGTACAGAAAAAATTTCATAAAAATCGGTTCAGCCATTTCGGAGGAGTTCAATTTCAAACACTATGACACGAGATTTATATAGAACAAATTCTATATAGGTACTTTAAACTGACAAGATTGCTCACTTTTACTCAAAGATGTCAAATATATCTTTTTATGATCATCTGAATTTGCATACACGAAAAACTCAACCCAACGTGGCCCAATAAATTGATGAATTAGAGCTCTGTACAGACTTGAGAATTTGTGCCTGTAAAAACGTGAGGAGTCTGGAATTCTGTGCCTATGATACGGCCGGGCGAGCCAGTGAGCCAAACCAGGCTTGAAAATGGGCAAGCATAGGTCTCTATGATGCAGGGTTAAAATTCTTTAATTTCTAAGCGAGCAAAGCTGCAATGGGTAGTTCTAGTATATAAAAAAATTGAGATATATGTATTATATATATATATGAGACAAATTGTATATCTAACTGTAAGGACTAATTAATTATTGAATGAAATTTTTTCAGAAGTCTTCAAGACCTTCTTGATTATCCGGGTGATGATGTAGAAGATGTTTTTGGTCTTTCATTTGAGGTGAGGGATTTAATCGAATACCCTTGTTAGTTCAGATGGGTGGATGATTTGTAAGCTATTATTGGTTGTTGAGCTGGGTAGGTGATTTAATGAATTGTAAGTGATTAACAGTGCAGCTGGGTAGATGATTTTAAGACTAATACAAAGAACAAGTGTGTAGATTAACTCAGCAAAAAATTTTCTAAAATGTTAATTTTTGTTTGTTTGACATCCTCATAAGATGACAAGAGAAATTTATGGAAAGTTTGTAACAATTCCCCTCGTACCTGGTGGATCGGAAAAATTAGTCAACAGAGAAAACAGGTGGCGTTTTTGTTGTTTCATTTTAATGTATTTTCATACTTTTTTTTATTTGTTATTTAATTTCATTTTTTATTTGCTTCTTTTTTTAATTGAGAAACGCTTGGTACTTTTGAAAAGTGTCATAAATTTTCAGTTGTTTATTAAAACGTAAAATCTCGGGGGCTCTCTGTTGAGCGTTAATTTTTTTTTGTAATCAAAGTAGGATGACCATTTGCCAACAATTTTAGCAGTGCTATGCAATTATCATATAAATCTTTAAAAACTATTAATTCTGAATTACAATTTGTTCTATTTATTGTTATGCGGATTAGAGCCTGGCACAGTCCGGCCAGAGTATTATTATTATTATTATTATTATTATTATTATTAAACAGTTGATAACGCAACATATGTTACTATCAAAACGAAAACAACAGGCAAAAAAGCCTAAGCCAGGCTGTGCATACAATTTGGTATTTGTAGGGCTCCAGAATATATACAATTGAGTTTAATGCTCTGATGAGATTCGTACACAAATTTGTGTGTTTGTGTGTTGATTAAACAAAAATCATGATAAGTGAGAATTATTTTTAATTTGTATTTGTTTTTAATTTACAGGGCTCATTACGTTGAAGTGTACATAAATTACATTTTCAATGAATCAGTGTTTACACAATTTGAAGCTTTTAGAGAAGGATTTCTTAAAGTCTGCGGTGGAAGAGTCCTTGTGAGTTTGCACAAGTGTTTTAATGTTTGCCTGTTCTCTCGGGATTGTAATCGAGCCATATTTACGATGTTGAAGAATTTATTTAAATGCTCACAATAATATTTTGAGATGAATTTATGATCAGGAATTATTTCAACCGAAAGAACTTCAAGCCATGGTTGTCGGGAATGAGAATTACGACTGGGATGAACTTGAAAAAGTGAGTGAAACTATTTTTTGGAATTATCTGTTTGTTGTCTTTATGGGAGTCCTGCTTACATCCTCGATGTGATTCAGACTAATCTCATTTAGTATTTATTTATTTCACAAGTGGTCAAAGGGCTCTTCAAAAGAGCCTCTAATATGACCACAAGCAATCAATAAACAAAAAAAAGAGAGCAAAGAGTAGCTCAAAAACAATAAACAGAGTATTTAACCCGTTTAGGACCAAGAATTTATTATTCTTGCTCAAACTTCTACAAATTTCAACCAGAACATTTAAATTAGCATGTTCAACTCCGCCTTGCTTTTGCAAGCCAGGAGAAAGGAGGAGGGAAAAGCTAAAAGGATCAAATTATGATCCACGACAGGAAGTTTTCAAGTACTTTCTACACACAGCTATTCCAGTCTTAAAACACCTGGTGTAAAGGATTAAAAAAGTATAGCATGTGTTCATTCTACCAACAATGATCCAATAGACTGCTGAAAGTGTTTTAAATTTTAATCTTAAGAACTTTGTTGTTCACAATGCACAAACTCATTAAAGGAGTGTTAGTCAATTAGCAAATTAAACAAATTCATATATTTATTTATTTGTAATATCAGCACCTCAGTTCAAAAAATAATCTAGCTTGATATTATTATAAAAAATTTTTTGATGAATATCAGTCTAAAACCTTGAAAATGCTCACATTCTGTAGTAGAATAAACTACTTATTACAAATAAAAAAATTATTTAAAAATTTTAAATGTTAAATTAAAACTTTCTAAATAAAAACACAACAAAGCCTAATTTTATGTGATGTGATAAAAAAAGTGTGTTCGTAAAACAAGCGATGGTCCAAGATGGATTAAATTTATAAAGCTTCGATGTATTTCATTTCCATGCATCAATTCCACTATGCATTATTTTCTGGAGATAACTTATACCGATTACATTTTTTCACTAGAATACGACATACAAAGAATATACAAAAGATGATCTTCCAATTAAAATGTTCTGGGAGGTTTTCAGGGAACTTTCACTTGAAGAGAAGAAAAAATTTCTATGTTGGTTATTTTTCTGTTTACTAAGTCATTTTATATTAAATATATTGAGAATATGATAATTTGTTGGAGTTGATAAAATGAATTGATAATATGCATTGAATGAATTTGATAGCATGTATCAAATGAATTGATGAGATGCATCAAATGAATTGATGACATGCATTGAATGGATTTATTACATGTATCAAATGAATTGATGACATGCATCAAATGAATTGATAATATGTATTTGTTGAAATGAATAATATGGTCATAAATCTTTATTATTATTTTCTGATTGTTAATTAAATTTAATGTAATTTTATTATTTGATTTCCTTCAGTATTTCTGACAGGCTGTGATAGAATACCCATACATGGAATGAAGGCAATTCCCGTTAGTCTGAAATTTTAACTGCTTTCATTGAAATTTTTTTTTTGAATGATCATTAAAGACATTCTAATAATTTTTCCACAAAATTTTGACGACGACACTCTGTCAAATGAATCTTTTGTTACGTACGACAGCTGGTCATACAAGCAGTGAGCAGCTCTGAAGAGTTCTTACCTGTAGCACACACCTGCTCCAACATCCTCGACCTGCCCAGGTATACAAGCAAAGAAACGCTGAAAACTAAACTTCTCCATGCCATTGAACACACTCAAGGCTTTGGGCTTGTTTAAAAAAAAACTTAAAAAAAGTCATCATTATTACACCGACATTCTGAGAGGACGAGAAATTGATCAACGAGAGCAATCAGTTGTGATACGAGTGTATATAAATATATATTTTATTGAAAGGTTTATTGATATACATAGAAATGCAACCAAGTCATAACGACTTGAGAAGGTTCTTCCAATTAGCGATAACAATGCTAAAAATTTATTTATATAAATATCTTTTTTTTTTTTATATAAATTTTCATCTTCTCAAAAATAAAAACTTCCAGAAATTTGTGCTAAATGAGATTATCCGATTGCTTTTAATTTTTGAAAACCTGCCATATTATTGTTACCCTGAAAGCTAATTTAATTAATTGCAGTAATAATTTTATATAATTTGATACATCTCCACAGAAAATACGCAAACAACTGTATATAATACTAACTGGTAGATAAAATATATATAGATAATACTAACTGGTTTATAACCAGTTTAAATTTTTCACATCTAGTGTGATGCACCCGTTTAAACCTTTATTTTGTACTATTTGATATTGTAAACGATGAAATCTATTAGCATTAATATTTTAGCGAACGCAAACTAACTTGTCATTTCGCAGAAGTGTTACTAATTGTTTTCTCTATAAAATGAACGAATAAAAACAGAGGTACAATGTCATTGTCGTGAGTTCAACAAATTCACACAAAACATTCTTAAATAATTACAAATGATAATGCAAATAAATTTAACGAAAATAATTTGTCATGAAATGCGAAAAACAATTGAATTATTATAACAGTTCATCAAATATCGTCTCTCTTTTGAAATAACATAGAATGACTACGATTTACCATCTAGTTTTTATGAACTGGCAAGACAAAGTCACTTGTTAAATAAACATGAATTATTCCTTAAATAAATAGTATGCACATATATATATGTATATTTTATTAAATATTTTATATTTTAAAAATTTTATTAAATAACGATTGCTTAGACATAAACGACAGAACGGAGAAAAAATTCTCAAACACGAAAGATTGAGTGAACAAAAAAAGATTTCGTGAGAACGCAAATAATGCTGTGAACCGATTGAAATGAATCTTTTTTTGATTTCAAATAAGATGAGTTATCAGCATAAGAAATAAAATTTTTAGTTGTTTAGAAGATGCAAAAAAGAAAAACGAAAAAATTTATATGAAAACAAACTAACCCGCAAACATTTTGTAGAAAGTAAATTTCTTGCAGAAAAAATAATTTGCCCAAAAATAAAACATCAAACTCTTTCTGACTAAAGAAAATATATAGAAATAGCATGTAATATTAGTCACAGGTGTGATGGTATCTGTCAAAGGTGTGATGGTATCTGTCAAAGGTGTGATGGTATCTGTCAATGGTGTGATGGTATCTGTCAAAGGTGTGATGGGACGGTGTATGTAATTCAGTGTAATGGGATGATGTATGTAATTCAGTGAAATGGTGTCAGAGATTTGATTGTCAGAAACAAATGGGAAGTTTTTGACCCTCAGCAGATAAAACAGATTCAACCAATACATGGATATAAAGATTTGGAATAATCAAGAGATAAATGAATATTTTTTACAACTTAAAGATACCTAAAAAAATAACTATTGTAATTTAATAGCATGTAAAAATAGTCACACCTGCATTATTAGTTTTAATTGAAATATACTGAATCAATTAATATTCATATTGCAGAACATAGGTGAGCATGGTTTACTAGAGCTGTTTAGTTTTAGCTTGCTAAGTTTGTGTTAGTTATCTATTAATGAGACTGGGAGGTCATGTCATTTTAAATATATCATAGGTCGAATTAGGATCGAAAATATTATTCTGTTTATAAGTAAATAATTGAATTGTCATAAAGATCGGTCGAACATTTAAGGAAACTATAGATTCAAAGAAGACATTAATAGAACTTGACCTAAGTGAAAAGGTTGATCCTCGTAGATTTGAGCCAAACAGAAGCCGAAGCGATTAGAAAAATTATGCCAAGGAGATCAAGCATGGAAAGAGAGAGATAATAAGAAGAATAAATAAAATAAATATAAATGAATTAAAATATTTAATAAAAAATAAGACAAATAGAATCTTGATATTGCCAATACAGACAGGTAATAATAAACGATATGAAGCACTTTGGTGCTGATAAAGACGATGGCCTTACTGTCGCTTATTGCAAAACTTTTTTAGATTTTGAAATCAAATGATAAGAACTTGAGAAACACGTAATAATTTCTAAAAATGTAATTCAACATGACTGATCAACTAATCTCCACCGTAAAATATTGCAAACTGTTACAGAGAGAAGGAGATAGAAAGTCGTATCAATCATTTTGAAGGGGCGAAAGGCTGCCGAGGTAACAGTTTACCCTTGACCCGAGTTGTAGTTGTGGTCCGATTGTGGAAGCTTGTGTGGCGGAAAAGAGGATCAGATCAGATCTCGGAGACGCTTCTTTTGTGGCGGTTCTCATGGTGCTTATCCTTCATCTGAGAAACTTAATTTTGAAATCATTAAAATGTTATTTTAATAATAATAAAATAATATTTTCAAATATTGAAATATTATTTTCAAATCTATCTATATATATATACATAAGAATGACTGTCTGTCTGTATGTATGTATGCAAAAAGAAGTTAGGAGGGAAAGGAAAAAAGAAAAGTAGTGGGAGCAGAAGAGAGAGCGAGATGGACCACAAAAGTCTGACATCACACGAGCTTGACTGGAGACAAACAAATAATTGAGAGCTATAGCCGTACATCTGATTTGTCTCATGCGATATATTTAAACGTTTTAATAATTAGAAATTGTTAAGAATATTGTTTTATAATAGTATCTTTTAGTTATTGAGCCTAAAATATCATTTTTAATATTTTTTTTAAAATTTTCCCATCGCTTTATTAAGTTAATATCAACTTGAAAAAAAATTAGCTATAGCCTTATATAAATTTAATGAAAAAGATAAAGCCATTTAAAGCCGTATTGGCACTGTAAACAAGGTTTGTTTGTCTCCAGTGTGTATTTTGTGACATCACGACTTTTGTGGTCCATTGTAAAAGCGAGCGGGAATACGAACAAAGGCGGGAAAGGGAAAGCAAGAGGAAAAAAAATCAGGAGTGAGAGAAAGAGAGACAAAGTGAGAAAGAGACAAACCCCAGGCAACGCCAGGTAACCCCTCTAGTATTGAAATATTATTTTCGAAAAACATTCAAACCAATGAAATTATAAATTATTTCTAATACCTCGGTATGAAGTTGTCACAATCATCATGGAAACTACTTCAATTATTATTGCTAAAACCAACTTACATAATCATATCTATAAACTCACCCATGTTGTTAAACGGTACAGCTCCAAAAGCATCCACATTCCTCTCTTGGCTCTGATTGGTGACTGTAGCCAGTGACTGAGATAAAGGATAATGATAAACCAGAGAAGAGGGAGGAGCTGGCAAAGATGCGGAAGACGCTGATTGGTCGAGGGGCATTATGGGTGTCATCGAATGGGAGTGTCTCAGAGTGAGTTCGTCAAATTGCATGAGAAGCGAGTCGTTGTGGAAACGTGTTGTATTCTGTTGCTGTTGTAGTTGCTGCGATGATTGATACTGGAAGTGATTGTTGTGCTGCCGAGCCCTGTCGCTCCTAAACAACAATATTTTTTTCATAAAAAAGTAACAGCAGCAACAAGAAACATAATCGTAATTTTAATATATTATTCATTGATCATGTATGTTTCATCAACCAACCAAGATCCTGTCTGTGGAGTCTGCTGGAAATTTGTATTGTTGAGGTTGTCTGCTGTTTGACTGCTAGAATTGCTTAAATGAACAAAAAATATTTATATAATAAACAAATAGAACAATCGAAGATACAAATGTGAAAATCATAAAGTGGTAGACAAATTTGTTCTATTTAATCTATTGCTTAACTTAAAAAATATATATTTCACAAAACACCACTTTAAAAGTGACATTAATCGTGAAATTAAAACAAAAAACAGTCTAAAAACACCTGTTGCAAAGGACTATAAACTATTATTAAAAAAAAAACGAAAAGAGCGAAAAGAGCATACTAGAAGGCCTGGTTCTTGGCATGTATGAGAGGAACGAGAGCCGATGTGTCACTCATGTTCCTTCTGTGTCTGTTCAGTAGATTCTTCAAATCCGAGAAAACAAATCGATACAATTGAATAAGAAAATTAAAATTCAACTTGAAAAATTAATGAGGATAAACAGGTGAAAGTTATTTTAAAAAATCAAAAACAAATTAAGCTAGAGGAGCTTTTATGACGGTTATAAAATTTCATGATGACATCGTATTCTACAAATATTAATCCGGTGTAATAAAACAAAAGATGTTTACAGTTGCTGTGACAGTGAAAATTTTTGTCATCTTTATCAATAAGCTTCTTTATTTTTATTTTGTAATAATTTTTTGCTTTTTAAATATTATTTTTGTTCAATTAAATAAACTTTAAATTTTTGTAAGTAGATGAATTTTAAAATGATCTTCCGAGTTTCCAAACGTCCGCGGAAACCCCATGGACACCCGGACAAGTGAAAGTTAATAAAAGCATACAAAAATACTCACCTGGTATTGGCTAGGGGGAAGTCCAGCTGGCTGACCAAACCTATTAGCACTGAATAGTGTTGGATTTACGTTCACTTGCTGTGTGTTACCTGTCCCCTGGAATGGGTTCCAAGCCCCCCCTGCATGTATCGGAACGGTATGATTGTTACCCACCACAAAAGGCGGAGTTACAGTTGATTGACCTGTGGCATACCCCCTGAAGTGAGGTAATGGGGGTAGCTGACCTGGCCAATAATTTGAGTGCCCCTGAATTCCATGTGAGGCATGAGAAGCAGGAGTGAAGGTTTGACAAGTATGAGGGATCGGCGTGAAATTCTGATTGTTCGGCGGAGAAACGAAGGTATCCTCAAACTGGTCGAGCAAGGAAGCATTCAGGTCTATGAGTGGCTTGTCGTCGGGAGGAGCAGGATCAAACGTGGTCGGAGCTTGGGAAGTGGTTGGAGCATTGTTGGCAAAGGGTGTTACGTCACTGGGGTGGAAAGGATCATTCGACGGGGAGACGACCTCTTGGATTGGAAAGATTGCAGTACTCGGTTGCTGAGATGGTGTAACTGTTGGAATTAAACTTTATGATACAATGAATAACCTTATAGAGATCGACTTCTAAAGTGAAAATTATAACCATTTTTTGAAGCTCCTTGATTCAAAAACGCAGAGGTAGAAGATGCTGTCAAATTAGATCCAGCTATTGGCTGATTTGAATTAAGTCCATGCCCCCCACGATTCATCAGCTGACCTCTCGGACGCTCCCTTGGGGCAATGGAAGTACCTGCAGATTGATCCGATTGGTCGAAAGGTCTACTGCAGGGCCAACAAAATAAAAAATGTAAATGTTTCCTTATTGTAAGAAAAAAACTAAAATACAAATTTAAGAGTAATTTTTATACATAATCACAACAAAATAATTTTAAGTACTAAAAATACAAGTTAAATATCCTATACAGCATATGAGATAATAAAATATATAATAATGAATTTAATTTAAAATAAAAATGAAAAATTGCTACCTGACTATGAAGTTCCTTCCAAGTTTTGCTTCAGTTTTTGTTGGAGGAAGAAGAAGAGAAGAAAGATTAGGAATTTCACTGTTCTGTTTAAATATTCAATGTTTATATGAAAATAATTATTTCAGTAAAATAATTTGTCAAAGTAATTAATAACAATATAGCAACATCAATCAATATTTAAATTTTTTATAAATAATGAATTAAAATTATATTAAATAACATAAAAAAATAACAAATTAATCCAATTTTATAATAACTTGTTTTTAATTTGATAAATGTAAAGCAATTACTAAAAAAGTCCTGTATTTGTCAATACAATAAAACCATGTAGAATCATCTGAGTATAGCAGACATGAGAAAAACTCACATAGGTCTGCAATTTTCAAATAGCAACTAAATTAAGTTTATTATAGAAGCAAGACATGCTGGGATCTCACACTGTGACAACTGGCATTCATTAAAATCAACTTTAACCTCTCAATCACCTACTCTTTTGTGCATCAATTAAACATTAAAAAATTATTCTATAAAATTGATAACTACCTACTAATTTCTGAAAAAAAATATTATAATAATCAATCATTAACAAACATTTTTATTGGCAACTGGACAACTCTTGCCCAGGAGCTTGAACGCAATGTGTGACACTTGAAATATGTCTGGTCTTTTATCTGGGTCAATCTCCAGCATGAGCTCTACAAACAAAATAATTACTTCCATATGATAATATAAATATATATATATATATATATATCCTAAGACCTCAGAGCAACACTTACTCATAAGTCGCAACAAGTTAACAGAGAAGCCATGACTGTCAGGGATGGTGAAATTACCATTGGAAATAGAAAGAGCGCTATCACCGAAACAATTGGTGAAGAAGCAAAGTTTGTACAGCAAACAGCCCATCGCCTGAGATGGAGAAAAAGTTATTTTGAATTAAAAGTAAATTTGCAACTACAGTGAAAATAACTGTCATTGAAATTTCAATGGAAAAACTCTTCTTACTGACCCAGATGTCAGATTTAGTAGTGATTGGTTTATTGCTATATAGATCAATCATTTCAGGTGACCTGTAGACAGGTGTAGTGTACCTGTATTCAGAGGAGTTATAATTAATAAAAAGGTAAACAGCTACTGATAAAAAAAACTAAACAAAATATATATAACTAAAACATAAAATAAATCAATAAAAAAGAGAGTAACCTAAATGTATAAATAAAGAGAAAAAATTGAAATTATTAGCATGGAATTTCAAAATATGAAAAAATATAAATATTGAAAATAATTATTTAAATGATTACTAATAGCTGACTTTTGGATCTCTTCAGAAACTCGATTGAACCCGTGAACCTGAGTATCGAGTACCATGGTCGTTGCACTACCAAAGTCGCAGAGGATGCAATTGCCAAAACAGTCTTTAAGCAGGTTTTCTATCTGTAAAAAATAAATAAATAAAAAAAAACAATAATAACTAGTAATATATTTTTTTTAAACCATTAAAAAACTTAACCATTTTAAAATATTTAACGACAATAATAGAAACTCTATAATAAAAATGCAGGTTGAGATAACCTTGAGGTCCCTATGAATGATTGGAGGGCTGGATTGGTGCATAACAGCAAGAACTTCACAAAGGTCGCAGAATATCTTAAGCACCTCCCCCTCTCTGAAGCCTTGACCAATCCGGTTGTTCATGTCATTTTGAATGTTATCTACCGTAAGATAACAAAATATTTTTACAATTTTATCATTTCCATTTGTTTAATTGTAGCACAGCATAACATTCTCAATTCTTATTAAATAAAACAAGTAATAATATGGGAGAGATTGAAAAATTGCAAAATGTTTATTTCTGAAGAGGATGCAATTTCTTAATTTAATTTCAAAGACCATTTATATGGCGCTATATTATAGATATCATCTATTTCTAGAGCGCTGGAACAGTTCAGAAAAAAAATAAATATAAAAAAATTAATATATACAGTAAAAGTTTTCTGAGGCAGCACCCTCAAGAGCTGCCGCTAAGAGCAACGAACACTTTCTGTTTGGAACGGAATTTCTTAAATCCGTATCTCACCTATAACAGTTTGTCACTGAAGAACGGACAGACACAGGAAACGGACACTTTTCCTCTTTTCCGAGGGCGTCCGCTCTTCAGGACCTTTACTGTATACAGTACCAAGGTCACCATAGAGTACCAAGGTCACCATAGAGTACCGAGGTCACCATAGAGTACCGAGGTCACCATAGAGTACCAAGGTCACCATAGAGTACCAAGGTCACCATAGAGTACCAAGGTCACCATAGAGTACCAAGGTCACCATAGAGTACCGAGGTCACCATAGAGTACCAAGGTCACCATAGAGTACCAAGGTCACCATAGAGTACCAAGGTCACCATAGAGTACCAAGGTCACCATAGAGTACCAAGGTCACCATAGAGTACCAAGGTCACCATATAGTACCAAGATCACCATAGAGTACCAAGGTCACCATATAGTACCAAGATCACCACCAATTTTTTCTTTAAAAATAAAACCTTTAATCGGTTGCAAGCCATGCAGCTATGAAAATTCAGTTTGATTAGTTATCTAAAATAATCCTTTACAACTTACCAGGATAGAACTGCAAAAGTAATAAGACTTCAACGACTTCACTCCCAGCCGGTGACACTCTTACACTCGAACCAACCAGACGAACAGAATTCTTATGACCCGATAACTTTTTCTGTGGAACAAAACTATTAATAAACTTGAAATATGCAATAAAGTTAAATATAATACAGTTTCCTTAAATATAATACAGTTTCCTTAAATATAATACAGTTTCCTTCAATATAATACAGTTTCCTTAAATATAATACAGTTTCCTTCAATACAATACAGTTTCCTTAAATATAATACAGTTTCCTTAAAGATAATACAGTTTCCTTAAAGATAATACAGTTTCCTTAAATATAATACAGTTTCATTAAATATAATACAGTTTCCTTAAATATAATACAGTTTCCTTAAATATAATACAGTTTTCTTAAATATAATACAGTTTCCTTAAATATAATACAGTTTCCTTAAATATAATACAGTTTCCTTAAATATAATACAGTTTTCTTAAATATAATACAATTTCCTTAAATATAATATAGTTTCCTTAAGCATACTGCACTGATTAAAAAAAAAACTTTGTAGCCAAACATTTCAATCTTGTTGAATTTTATTTCGAAAAAATGATTTATGTGCCAATTATAAATAATACACATCAGAATTTAAAAAATAAAATTTTCAATTACAATATAATTTAAAAATTGATCTCAGCCTAAGACATTGAAAGGACCTTTGATAGAGTATCCCATAAACTGTTGTTATATAAGATGAAAAAATATGGCGTGTCAGATAAAATTGTCGACTGGGTTAAAAGCTTCTTGTCTCGCAGAAAAAGAACCGACATGATTACAGTTTTTCAACTTTTCAATGAAAATCTTGAAGAAGATTGTTTGGGATTAATCAAAAAGTCACCAGTTTTTTGTACCAGAAGAAACAGCAGAAAATTAACTTTAGGAAATTTCAAGCAAGATGCTATAAAGTATTTTTTCAGCAACAGAGTGGTGCAGCACTGGAATAGTTTGCCCGATGCCGATAGCATTGTTTTGGCAGGAAACGTGCAAGAATTCAAGAATAGACTGGATGATGAATGGGCATCAACTATGTATGAATGGAATATAAACTGAACTGAATCTTGAATGCATACCTTTTTGTTATTTTAATTTTTTATTTCTATTGTAACGTTGGATGTGATTTGTTTTTGTCAAGCATTGCTGCAAAGGCAAGAGGCTTTGTTCCTGCGCCTAATAAACTAAACTAAACTAAAATCTTGTTTTCTATTAAATATTAACATCAACTTATAACTTATACTTCAGAAGCAGTAATAATAACAAAACCAATTCATACAGTGATGTATATTTCTTGCTGGCTTGTTGTATCTTCCTTACTAACAAGCATTCTTTTCAGTGCATATCTCAAATTTTCTTCTTCACAATAAGCCAAGAAAACCACAGAAAATCCACCTGGAATGTAAAAAAATGTTAAAAAATGTAAGCAGAAACTTTATTCAAAAAAAATTAATGAATATTTGAAAAAAAATGTATAAGACATTATAAGTGTGCTACAACTACAACCAACCTTCTGCAATGACATCTTCAACAATAACTCTTCTGCCATCTATAACATATTCTTTGCTATCGTTTTTTCCAGAGAAGAATTTCTTCATAGTGCTCTGCTGAATCTTGAGATTTTACAATACATTATAAAATTTCAATTTTAAGTAGTTATTGATCTTTGAATTTTTAAATTTGTATGAATCAAAATCAAAGTTAGCCTGCCTTTATTTATGATATGACTTTATGTCAAGTTTATGTTTATGTTATAATCCAGATTCCTTTATATTTATAAAACAAAAAAAAACTTTCAAAACTAACACTTTACAGATATTCTCCTCTTTATTAATTACAGAAAAATACAAGACATCGTCAAGCCACCACCATATAATATAATAATAATAACGAGATTGTGGACCAAAACAGACAATCGGAAATTTCATGATTAAATGTTAATTTTTATAAATAATAAATTAATTGGCAAATATAGATAATCATGACAAAAATTAAATTAATAATTACTAGTTTAAAAAATAAAAATTCTTTGAATTTAGTAGGTATATAACCCAAAACCACGCTGACCTAATACCGGGCCATCGACGGACTTGGTGCCGTGGAACTGATTAGCAAAACGATACTTCATTTTTTCGAACCTGTTTGAGAGAGCAGAATACATGAGCAGATAAATCATACAAATAATTATTTACCTAAAACATTTTTAACTTTTTGAAACGCTTGAATATTATTCATCAGGACACGAACACGACGTTTTGATTGATTAAAAACGCATAATCAATAACAATCATAGTGCATAATCAAGGACGTAAATTCAGCATTTTCCAGGGGGAGGGGCAAAATTTTTTCGCCATTATATAGCCTACTGACAGGGTTACCCGGTGTTGCCTGGGTTTTTTTGCTTAGTTTTTTCTCTTTGTTTGAAATTGTTTGCCAATGAAACATCAAATATAAAACAGTTTTTTTTAATTTTTTAAAACTTTTTCATTAGTGAAGTCCGCCTGCACGCCAAATGTTGTTTAGATTGCTCCTGCGGCTTGGATATATGTGATAAGCGAATGCTCTCACACACATTATACTTTCTATATCTATATAAATACAATACGTAGGTACAAGCAGGGAGAGTTGAGGAGAAGCATTCTCCCACCAAAGTATCAATTGCTTATAATACCTGGTTTTTGGAGAATGACAGTATAGCTTTTTTGGGAGGAGAAAGTCTTTGAAACATTTTTGGAAAAATACTTACGACTACCGCTCACCGGTCATTAGCTTTTTTTAAAAAAAAATGTAAAAATTTCTGAAATGCATCCCCTCACCAGAAATTTCTGAATCCGCCACTGGGTATAAGGGGGATGAATTATTTAATAATATTGCAGGGGTCAGTACAGGATTAGCACAAAAGGATGTCCAACATGGGGTTGGTAGAATTTGGTTTTATTTTTGTGTAATGACTAATAATAAATTTGATGTAGACAACTGTGAGGGAATCAACATTGTATCAATACCACGAATAGGGTAAAGTTCCATGAGCTCGCTGATTGTATTTTGGCACAGAAAACAGCTAAATTTTGAACCAACGCTGATACACAATTTATTACTCTGCAGGTATTTGTAAATCTAGCATCGAGCTAGGAGGAGGGAAAGTCAAAGGATCAAATTATGATCCACGACAGGAAGTACTTAGGTGCTTCCTAGATACAGCTATTGCAGTTTTAAAATTTTAGAAATCAGGGGGGGGGGCAAATTTTCTACACACGCCAGAAAGATTCCAATGCGCATTGAATCATCACTAGATAAGATAAGATAAGATAACGTTTATTATAGTGGTTTAGAAGACTTTACGCCTATAGACAACCACTTCGAATTAAAAATAATAATAAATAGAATAAAATAAAATAAATGATAATAATAGATAAATAAACTAATAAAAAATAAATAATTGCATAAAAAATCAGTATCCATGCCTGGATAGCGCTACTTTAAAAGATGTGGTAGTCTCAGATGCTACAGTGTCATCGTCCAAGTCATTCCATATGTTTACCACTCTAGAACTAAAAAAAGCCTTTTTTAAAGTCTTTTCTTGTTTTTTAAAAAGCTTGAATCTATGTCCCCTAGTGCTTTGAATCGGTGGTTGTTCGAAAAACATTGCTGGTGTTAAATCCTCTTTTCCTGTTATTATCTTGTAGGCTTCGATCAAGTCACCCCTACTTCTCCTTTTCTCTAGAGTTGTTAAGCCGCATTGTTTTAATCTTTCTTCGTAAGGTAACTGGCTTAAATGCTTAATCAACTTTGTAGCCCTCCTTTGTACCTTCTCCAACACTACGATGTCCTTTTTTAAAACAGGGCTCCAAGCTTGTACACAATATTCTAGATGTGGTCTTACCAAACATTTGTATAGTCTGATAATTATTTCCTGGTTTCGACTTATTATTGTTCTCTTGACCAATCCTAAAATCTTATTGGCTCGCTTTGCTGCTTCCGCACACTGTCTTGATGGTTTGCCGCTATTGTGTACTACAACTCCCAGATCTCTTTCCTCTTCAGATGTCTTCAACAATATTCCTCCCATCTCATACTGAAACTCTTGATTTCTCTTACCCATGTGCATCACTGAGCATTTATCTACGTTGAACATCATTTGCCAGTCTAGGGACCATTGGTATATTTTTGCAAGATCTTTTCTTAAAATGTCGGCATCCAGCTCACACTCTACTTTCATGGATAACTTTGTGTCATCAGCAAATTTCGAGACCTTTGAACAAGTCGCTAAATCAAGGTCGTTAATGAACAGAACAAATAGTAATGGTCCCAAAACGGATCCTTGCGGTACACCACTTTTTATGCTTTTCCACTCCGAGTATTTCCCTTTAATTCCCACTTTTTGTCTTCTGTCAGCTAGCCATTCTTTGATCCATCCTCGAATATTACCTCCTATTCCAGCCGCTTCTATTTTTATCATCAACCGTGTATGTGGTACTTTGTCGAAGGCTTTGGCAAAATCCAGATAGACTATGTCTACAGGGGATCCTTTATCTAAGTGGGTATAAACATTTTCAAAACAATCTAGCAAATTTGTTAGACATGATCGCCTTTGTACGAATCCATGTTGGCTGTTTATCAAAATGTTGTGGTGTCTAATGTGATTCATTAATTCGAGCTGAATGATTTTTTCCATGACTTTGCAAATAATACACGTGAGACTTACTGGACGATAGTTACTTGCCTCAGATCTGCTACCTTTTTTAAAGAGTGGTACAATGATTGCATCTTTCCAATCACGAGGAATTTCTCCAGTTTTCAAGGACCTGTTCATTATTTCTGCTAACACATCGCTTATTTCGTGTCTTACTTCTCTTAAAAACATGGGATGTAATGCATCGATACCCGGACTTTTATCTGTTTTTAGGTCCTTCAAGTGTCTTTCAACGTTCTCTTTTGTGATAACCACATCAGTCATTTTCTCGTCTATTTTTCCCTTAAACATGTTCACAGGTTCCGGTATGTTTTCTATGTCTTCTTCAGTAAAAACCGTACAAAAATAATTATTTAACATTTCAGCTACCTCTTCATCGTTTTCAACCACTTCGCCTAACTCATTTTTTAACGGCCCCACTAGGTCTTTTCGTTTTTGCTTACTTCGGACATACGCATAGAAACTTTTGCTGTCATTTTTTATATTATCCGTCAGCTTTTTCTCATAATCAATTATGGCTCTTTTAATGCTTTTTTTTGTCTCATTTCTTTTCTTGACATATTTGTCGCGCAATTGTTGCAGTATTATTTCTTTGCCTGTCTCATTATTACTTGCAGCTGCAATTTCATTTCCATTTCGAAGTGTTTGGAACCTTTTCCATGCTTTGATTTTTGCTCTTCTTATTTTTAAGACTTCCTTTGTTATCCATGGCTGTTTCCTGACAAATTTTTTCTTAATGGGTATGATTTCTTGAATGACCTCCTCCATGCTCTTTTTGAATAACATCCAGCTGTCATTTACATCCACCGATTCAATTTTTCTCATTATATTCATGTCTCTTATTTTGCTTCTTACTTTGTTATAATTTGCTTTAATAAAATTGTAGCTAATATGAGAATTTATTTTCATGTTACAATCCTGCAGTATTATTTCAAATCTTACAATTTGGTGGTCACTAGAATGAAAAGGCTCTCCTACAGAGATGTTCTCTATAATGTTCTCATCAGAAGTTATTACCAAATCTAATATATTTTTGTTTCTTGTTGGGTTCATGACATGTTGATGTAAAAATTCCCCATTAATACAATCCAAGAATTTATTATCTTGATGTCTTTCTCCTTCCATGTTTATCCAGTTTATATGATAATTGAAATCTCCCATTATCAATACAGATTCCTGGCTAACCCTACCCAATAATTCACACAAACCATTATCCACACTTTCATCTACATTTGGGGGTCTGTAGTAGACCTCCTAGCCAAATTTTTTTATGTTTGTGGCTGGCTGAACAAATATTTCGGCTGATATCCGGATTAGCCGAATTTACGCATAAAATTATTATTCGGCTTGAATTTTAAATTATCCGGCTCATGATTCAAATTTGTGGCTGATAATTATTTTAAATTAGGCTAAAATTTAATATAAAATTATTTACTAAAGTTAATAAAGTTCAAAATTTATTACCATTATATAAATTATCAAATTAATAGCAATTGTCATAAAAGTTAATTAAATCATCAAAAATGTCATATGATAAACAAAAGTACATCATAAAAAATAATATGAAAACAAATTTTACATTGCAAATTTAAAATTGTCATGTATAAAAACAATCTGATTTAATTTATCAGCACTTAAGGCTGATCTGCGGCTGTTCATAACTAATCCACATGTTGAAAACATACTTTCGACTGGTACTGAGCTGGCAGATGTTGTCAAATATACTTCTGCAACTTGAGATAATACAGGAAAATCATCTGCATGGTTTCTCCAAAATGTAAGACAGTCTGTATGTCTGCTATCAACAAATGACAAATACCTAGCAATTTCAACAGCATAATCATTAGTAGCATTATCCATATCACTCGTAGAGCTCCTTGATTTCAATTCATTCAGCATTTCCTGACGCAGTTTCATACGCTTTGTTGCTGGCTCATATCATTACTTTCCATCTCAGGAGCGGTTGTATGAGTTATTAGTTGTTTGTCGATGCACCTTTTTATTGCCTGTTCTAAAAGTTCAGTTGCAGTGTTACGTGAAATTAGTGTTTTGGTTTCTGGGTCCAACACTTGTTGTAATTTGATAATGTTTGAATCTGGCAAACGTGAATCAAGTTTGGATAGAACATCTTGTTTGATTGCTCGTATTTTTGGATCCTCATCAGGTTTGCAAGTACATAGCTTTCTTATTTTTGCTTTGGCTAATGGAATGGAGGATGCATTTGGAATAGCACTACTGAACAACTTCGTTAAATCTTTAAAAGGTCGTAAAAAAACAAGCCAGCTCTCTTACACTTTCCCATTCATCTTCGTGTAAACAGAGGTCGACCCTACCAGATCGCTTCAAGGCATTACTAACTTCATGTCGAAGAGAAATGAGGGATTCAATCATTTCAAGTGTAGAATTCCAGCGAGTTGGAGTTGCAGATTTAAGCGATGAACGATGAGCCTGATCTCGTTGGTATGGTTTGTTGTCATCTTCATTTGCTAAAGATGTTGTGAACTGTTCATCTTGTTCAAGAAGTCCATTCAGACTTGCCAATTTTCGTTGCATTGATGTGGTAATAGCTTTGTCTTCAGATGCTGCAATTTCATCCTCCATTGTTAATGACTTAAAGTGGAGAACTGACACAATATTCTTACACTTCTGCAAAAGCTCAATCATTTCGTATATATATATATATATATATACGTTTATATATATTTATTTATACAAACATATATATAGGTTAAGCCGGCGTTCGGAAAGTTTATGGCGGATTTTCGGCGTACCGTTTTCGGCTGGCCGCCGGCTAGCCATAATTTTTTTTCGGCGGATTTACGGCGGCTGTAAAAAGTTCGGCGGCGGCGGCGGCCGGCGGCGGCTAGGAGGTCTAGTCTGTAGCAAACACCTATTAGTAAACTGTTTTTAGCTCCATGCTGTATATCACACCAAAGACTTTCTTTAAACTTATCGCTTGATATATCTGTTCTTTCCACTGCCTTTATTTCATTTTTAACATATAAAATTATACCACCCGCACCATGCCCCTTATTATTTTGATTTTGCCTGTCTTTCCTAAACATAGTGTACCCATTAATTGCTAGTTCAATATCTAATATATCTTCCTTTGCCCATGATTCTGTTATGCCAATGATGTCAGGTTTTTCTAATTCCACATAAACTTCCAATGCACATCTTTTTTCTTTGCTTACTATACTTCTTACATTGGCATAGAAACATTTCAATATTGTTCTTTTTAGTTTTGTAACACTATTGAAACTCTGCCTATTTATTGCTTTTATTATTGCACCTTCTTGAGCTTTACTATTCTCATATTCCCTGGCACACCCTTCACCTTGTATATCCATTCCCCCGACTGATCATTGTTCTGTTTTTCTTTTGCTTCTATAACAAGTTTCTTGCATTGTTCTCTCTCTATTCTAGTCATATCGTGGGTCACAGAGACCCTTCTAAACTTTTCCTCTGCATTCTTGAGTTTAAAAAGTGACTCTAATATCAAATTTTTCTTTGTTGCTTCCTTCAGTTCAACAAGTAGAGGTCTGTCTTTTTCAGATTCCTTGCCAAGTCTGATCACTTTTTTTATATCTAAACTTTCACAAGATACTTCAAGTACTTTAAATAGTGACAACACAGATTTTCTATCTTCGGTTCTTTTCTGATCTTCTTTATCTGCAGCACTCTCTGCCATCCTATGAATTATAATGTTGTTCCTTCTAAGTTCATGCTGGTCTGTATTTTTTATCTTATTTTCCACTTTATTTACTTTTTCTTTTATAGCCTTTATTTCTTTTTTGGTCCATTCCTCTTCTTGGATTGAAACGTTGGTTTCCCTGGTCCCATTATTATTGGCTGCTGATGATTTGGAAGCAAGCAACTCAGCAAACTTTTCTTCAATCTTTTGATATGCTTTCTTTTCACATACCTCCAGCTGTTTTTCAACTAGTTTTTTCCCTTCCTCTGCCTTTTTTGCAGATGTCTTTAATAGCAATTTCTCGACCTCTTTCTCCAACTTGTCAATTCTCAAACAATTGTTGCATACGGAATCTATGAAGTTTTCACCGCTTCCATACATACTACAGTTAATGCACTTAATCATTTCCTTGCTTTTGAGAACCATATTTGTAAGATAAATGCAAAATAAAACTTCCACTACTCAAAATAAGATAAGAAAAAGTATATTGACTTATCTTTCCGAATAGAAAACCTCTGAGCGATAATACTAGGTTAAGTAAAGTTAAAACTCTAGGTAAACAAATTTCAAATTTGAAAATCAGGGGGGAGGGCAAATGCCTTCCCCTGCCCCTCAATTTACGTCCCTGTGCATAATACTTTCAAAGTGTTTTTTTCAGCGTTTTTTTTAATTTGCTTTCTTTGCCGATAAGTTTCCCCACCCCAGCATAACGAGGCTTCTGCACTATTTTCATTAAAAAACTTCAAACTGAGTCTTTTTTCAATCAGAAAAAATAGTATTTTTTGACAATCGAAAAATCTTAGCGGCAAACCCAGGATTCTTTTACGGCATAAAAACAGAGCATTGAAAGATGAGAAGACGCAGAAATAGTATTAAAAGAATAGTCAATGTTTTTAAACTCTCAAGTCTAAAGACTTATAACAAATACTTTTAGGAAATTGAAATATTTATTCAATGAATGAATTAATGATGATGTATATTGTTGAAATAACATTGAAATAAAAACTGACTGAAATGAAGACACGTTGTTCAATTCACCCAACAAAATATCTGATCAAAAAAGTCTTTAAAAGTTGTCGAAATGTAGCAATTGACGTTGGTGACGTGGCGTTTTAAAACTGTTTGTTTCAAACAGTCCAATAAATCCAGTTATTCGGAATGATTGACTTTTTATCATTGACCTCCTTCACATACTACAGCAAAAGCAGTTGCTGATCCAGACCTGAGTTGAAAACACGTTGGTTTATCTCTTGCTTTTTTGAACCTCGTATTCAAGTACTCTAAGCATAAACTATGAAGGCACTTAAAAACACGAAGTGCCACTGCAAACTCTATTTGTTTCTGGATAGGTACGGGAAGCATATTTACAAAGCCGTACCGGTTCGCGACAGGCCACGCCCCTTCATTAACACATATGCCTGCAGCGTAGTTAATGTATGCTGGTGAATTAGATTTAAGACATGTTGCGGTTCTTGTTTATTCAATAAAAATAAGTATATGGGATTAAAAGACCAAAAGATGGTAAATTTTCTGTCCAAAGCCAATTTGTATTAGAGCTTTGATATCATTTTTTATTAGATCGTCTTCGCTGAAAAATGAACGACTCAACTATTACAACGCTTTTGACTTCAAATTTTGCACATAAATGTACTCTTGAAGACAATACACGAATCAATTAAATGATTCGCTATATAATACGTTGCCGCTATAATATAAATTATAATGTGCCTAAGAAATTGCAAGTCTGTTAAAGGACCTAAAACCAAATACTGAAATGTCGATCTGTGATTATAAAACTTAAAAAATTAGAAACTTAAAAAATTAGAAACTTAAAAAATTAGAAATAAATATAAAAAATTAAAAATTTTGTATTCATTACTTAATTAAATCTTAAGAGCGTTGTTCATAAAAAAAAGTGTTTTTACTTACACTTATTTTTATTAAATAAACAAGAGCAGCAACATGCCTTAAATCTAATTCACCAGCATGCATTAACGTTCATAAAGAGGTGAAATAATTTCGTAGACGTACTTAGAAAATAAGTCGAGTCAAGCTTTCAAGAAAATTCCTCAGAGCTCCAACGTTGCTCTTAGCGCCTTCAGTGTCGTTTTTGCAATTGAGAATTATCAATTAATTAAAAATAATTGACTTCACATTTTGAAGAGCATCTAAGCATGATGGGAATTTTCTTTGATGGATTTAAATAAAAAAACACGTCAGGAATTAAATTATATCGATTTTGTTAAATCAAGAATTTTGCCGAGAAGAGGTTGTTCAGTTGATGAGTACTTACTTTTGGTAAACTATATACTGCATCAGTCTTTTTCGAATAAAGCTGAAATGTTTGAAAATTGGCACAGAGATGACAAAATACTAATCTTAAACTATATTTTGTTTATAAATTAGGAAATGAGAGAGAGAGAGAGAGAGAGAGAGAGAGAGAGAGAGAGAGAGAGAGAGAGAGAGAAAGAGGGAAAGAGAGAAACAGAAAAAACGAGAGAAAAACTTACAAAACCCCGGACATCCTGCTAGTGTTATTATAATATTACGATTAATAACGATACTTTGATATTGAATGTAAAGAGAATGCTTAAGTCATTCAGCACAGAGTAGAATCAGTTATTTCTTATGCAAATTCCAATATAAATGATTAATGAACATAAACTGGCAAGCACCTTACTAACACTTGTTTCTGTTATGAACGCACGCAAAGAGACAATATGACTAACTAACTACTTTAGTTTACAGGCAAAAAAACTTTTCAATAAAATGAGCAAACAATACCCACGCATTTTATTTGTCTGCACGTTTACATTTGCCAGTAAGAAAAAAAACAAAAAATTGAAATATCAGCATTTATATTAAAAAAATATTGTAACGTATTTTTTTAAAATGATTGTTGAAGGATCGTTTGATGGAGACAGGTCCCTTTTCAGGAATACGGAGGTTTCCTAACACTAGCTGTGTTTCTTCATCATTCTTTGGTATATGAAAAAATTATCTTCTTCAGGCATTTGTTATTACAGGGTGCTTAAAATTCTCTTTATTTTACATGCGTTTATTAACTTTCACTTGTCCGGATGTCCATGGAATGTCGTTATAAAACTCGTTCACTTTACAGAATTTATAGTTTATAGAATTTATAGTTTAATTATACATACATAATTAGACTGGTTGATTGTCATGGTCGGTTTTTACGGGAGCCAGTTAAATGTTTTGTTTCTCAATACAAGGCAAAGTGTGCAAGATTGCAGTAAATGTATAATACCTTTCCTTGCTGTAAATTAAATCCTTTATATTATAATCTTGAGTTTAAACAAAAATGATTTATTGTGTCTGAGCTTTCGAACAAACTGGCGTTCTTCTTCAAAGATTGATATAATTTAAAAATACTGCTTCTACCATTGAACACTTATTTTACTGGTGTGTGGGTGTGTGTGAGTGTGTGAAAGAGAGAGAGAGAGAGAGAGAGAGAGAGAAAGAGAGAGAGAGAGAGAGAGAGAGAGAGTGAGAAAGAGAAAACTAAATTTACTTCGGAATTTTATTCAGTTTCATTTTTGAGCACGTGATATCTACTGGTATGTGAAATAAGGGGTCGTCCCTAAATGACGTGACACATTTGTGACAATGTGTGAAGAAGGGGGAGGGTGTAAAATTTTTGACATTACATTTAATTTTTTTTTGTTTGAATACGTCAAATAAACAAACAATTTATACATTAAATAGTGAACAGCACAAATTTTAATACTATAATTTGTGTTTAATAATTTTATATTTATAAAAACTTTCTAGAATTTTCAAAAACGTCTTGAGTGTTTTTTATTTGAAAGGGGAGACGTCAAAGCATTTTGACATAATTCTTGAGGAGGTTCTTAATTTTTGTCACAAAGTTTGAGAAGAAGGAGGGAAGAAGAGAGGGGGTGGGGGGTGAAACATGGTGAAAATTGTGTATCGTTATTTAAGGACGGCCTCTAAGACAACGATTTTTGTATTTTTTTTAGTTTCATCATAAAAATCACATTGTTTCGTGAATAACTTCTTCGTTTTTGTTTGTTTTATTTTTGTTATTCCAAACAAAGAGTTTAACAAATTTGTTAAATAACCGTTTTGTTAATAATAACATAAAGGTCGTATAGAAGCACCTTGGATAAAAAATTTGCTTTAACTGTTTACTTCGCCATGATGCGGCGCGTTTTTTAAATGCAGCTCCAATTTGGATTAAGCAAATAAATGAATAAAAATTATTTTGTGGACTCTCAATTCTAAATTCCCCACAGCCTGCTTTGTCGCACAGTTGGTGTGGTGTATTAACAAAAACAAACAAATAAACAGGGCATAATTCATTTTTTGAAATTAAGGGCAGGGACAATATTATTGTAAAATTTTTTATGTTGTATGTAAAGTATTAATGTTTTGTCTCTGACAACGCCACTTGGGATAATCATCTAAAATTATAAACACGCTTAGCTAACATCTGAAATAAAAACCAGCACAAATCCCAGGTGTCTAAAATTTAAATGACTATGATTGTCTCAATAAATTATTTTGCACAAGCAATCATAGCCGAGTGCTTACAGCTGCGCTTTTGAGTTATTCTCTTGAGAAAGTTTTGCAGGCGATATAGCTGTAAATCGAGCCTTGCGAATAACTATTAGATTTTCTAACAAGGAAGAAACCGAGCCTTACCAAGCGTTTCCGTCACAGTAGATGCTTCACTTTTGTCCTAGTTACAAAATATTGTTAAGTCCCTTGTATTAACTTCACTGCTGGTCTTACTTCCTAGCAGTGCTTACTTGCTTGAATGTTTGCAAACTTTGAAAGTAAATTTAATAAACTTCCCGTAATCCAATCAAGCTGAAATTTGAAATACAGACTCTTCCATCATGACTATGCACTCTAAAAGTTACTATTTGGCCAATTAATAACAAACGGGCGTTTGAATGAGTCATTGTTTGGCACGCAAAAATATTTTTAAATGTTTTTTTTTCAACTAATAAATCGCTTTAAATAAAAGTAACAAAGCTACAAAAAGTCTGAACCAAACCCTCTATGACACTCAGGCGCATGAAATCTATAACATCGATGAGACTGGCATAACTACCGTGTTCCTGTACAATAATTCTTTTACATTTACGAAATATGTCTTTTATGCATCTGTAACAATGTAACCCCAGTCCTTGTAACATGTAACCCCGGTAGTGGGGTTATTTGTTACATTCGAGTGGTTCATCTAAAATCATAATTCCTAAAAATCCATGAACTAATAACAGGACTTACTTATCCTCATTTTAGTGTAACATGTTGCTGCACTAAACCCCACTGGCCTTAGGTAAATTAAGGTTATAGGGAACAGCCAATTTACAAAAAAGTGAAATTTGTAACATATAACCCCGGTCTCCCCTACACCTAAAAATTCATAAAGAAAAAACGCGGTATTCTAAATGATTTATTAAATAAATATACAATATTTTTAAATGTTATTTTTACTAATCAATCACTTTTAATAAAAGCAACAAAGCTATAAAAAGTCTGAACGAAGCCCTCTATGACACTCAGTACACCTAAGAAGTGAATATCATAAAAAAACGAGGTTTTATTCTGTATGACTAATTAAATAAATAGGAAACTACGTATTATTGTATTTGCAAGTGTTGGCATGTTGGCGGCTCAGACTGATGCACTCCAGCCTTAAGTTAGCATATTATTGTGAAATGCACGTGTAACCCACCAGTAATTGTTCTTAAATAAAATTTAAATTTAATGAAACTTTGGATTCCAACTTCATAAAATAACCTAATTTTTGTGGGTTTTTATGCCCAGCTCTTTTGTAAATACTTTACACATACAATTATTCAGTTGTAGTTACACAATTCTATAAGCTGTATTTGTCACCTAAGAGTAAGAGGCCTGACCTACACCGGAAAAAGTGTGGCCAGGCCAATACCAGGTACTGAATAGGCCCCAGCATAAATATAAATGAAAGGGTTGAATGTATTATACAAGGGCTTGTAAATGCACTATTGCATCAGTTACTATCATTCTGTACTGATTCTGGAAAAAGTAAGTTGAAATAAACTTGTTCTAATTTACATTGGAATTTTTTTTTTCAAAACATTATATTATTTAGAACTTTATTTTGTACGGACTCTACCTAGTTCTATGGGAACCAATTTATTAAACATTTTTTGATTTAGGGACAAAAATATTTTTTTAATTAATAAATGAAATAATAAATAATTACAAATCAATTATATTTACATGCAAGTATGTATGTTTACATATTTTAATTTTTTATATTTATATGTATATTTTAGTAATAGATTTTTTAAATATCATAAACATAGGTATGTTTGGGTATTACCTCCAGAGCAGGTATTTAACCACATTCAAAAATGTTCAATTTTTGTGCACTAATAAATAATTTAAGACGTTGGCAAAATTTACAAACTTTAGCATGGCTTGCCTTCTAGTTTTATTTTACGTGCTTAGCGCCTGTAGCTCTAGCAGAAAATAAGCCGTAAAAAACGAGTTTTTTCTCAAATTCCTTATATTTAAAGATTCGCTGACTTTTCAATAATTGCTAATTTTTCTTTAAAAACGACTTTTTTATGAATTAATATGTGCAATCATTCATTTACTTGTATTTAATTTGCTTTTGTTTTAAGACTTTAATAATTATTTTTTAATTAAAAATATTTTCTTCAAAAAAATCGAAACTGTAATGCACTGCATTGCCATAAGGAGCGAGCCTATATTTTAGACCTCCTAGCCGAATTTTTTTATGTTTGTGGCTGGCTGAACAAATATTTCGGCTGATATCCGGATTAGATCCATAGATTGCTGCACTCAAAATAACTCAAAATAACTTAAACAATGCCGAACTCTATTTTAAATCTCTGATAAAAACAAGTTTTTAGATTTTTATTTTAAGTCTTTAACTTTAGATTGTCGATTGTATTTATTTTTATTTAATTCTTATTTTTTTATTATTATTTAAATGTAAACCGCTGTGCGTCATTGTCAGGCTGGTTAATAAAGATTTACTTACTTACTTACTTAGCCGAATTTACGCGTAAAATTATTATTCGGCTTGAATTTTAAATTATCCGGCTCATGATTCAAATTTGTGGCTGATAATTATTTTAAATTAGGCTAAAATTTAATATAACATGAGAAAAGAATTGTGATACTTAAATTTATTCCTATTTTAAAGCGTCTGTCAGTAGCGATAATAAGTAAAGCAAAGATAATATAATGAAAATTAGACAACGTAATTGATTTCAGAAAGAAATTCAGGAAATTAAACATTGCAAACCAATGTATACATAATAGTTGATTTTGCACTTTTACATTGAAAATTAGTTTTATAATGAGTCAAACGTAACTAGTACAAAAAAGGTCTAGGTTAAGCTGGCGTTCGGAAATCTTATAGCGGATTTTCGGCGTAGCGTTTTCGGCTGGCCGCCGGCTAACCGTAACTTTTTCTCGGCTGATTTACGGCGGCTGTAAAAAGTTCGACGGCGGCGGCGGCTAGGAGGTCTACTATATTTTATATTTCTACTCAATTGGATGACGGAAAGGTAGTTAATTTTCACTTTCATGGCCTACCAACATTCAAACAAGCAAGCAAGTAAGCAAACAAGACCGGCAGTGAAATTAGTATAAGGAATTTGAAAAATTAAAAAAGTTTGCTTCTGGACTGCTTGAACTATTAAAATACCCAACTCAACGCTATACAATTACCGTTTTTTTCTAAAGCAGTGCCATCTGACACCGTTAACGCAAAGTTCTAACATAATATAATCATTAAAAATATGTTTAATGATACATAGTTTCATATTAATTAAGGCTTTGAAGTTAATTTTATTATTAATATAATAACTAAATTCTTGGTGAAAAATCTGTTATCACGCATATATAGGTACATATTTTATTTAATTTTATTCACTACTGGTTTATAAAAAAAAACAAAATATGTTTAATTACATTTTCTACATTAAGAGTTTACCATATCTACTTAAAATTCTGTCTTGCTTTTATTAAGCAACTCTTGGCAAACATTAAAGAATTTTTTGAATCATTTATGTTAATTTCACCGCCGGTCTTGCTTGATTGCTTGTGTACAAATCTATGGAAAAAACACCAATGCAATTTGTTAAATTGATTTAAATTAAAAAAAATAGTTTTGATTTTTAATTAAAATTTTTTCATCTATGTTTTCATCACGGCCGGTTTTGCTTGCTTGTTAGAATGTTTGCAAACCTTGAAAAAAATTGAAATAACTTTCTGTTATCCAATTAAATTGAAATTAAATTATAGGCTCACTCTTCATGACAATGCTTTTTATCAAATTTTGAAAATTTTTATAAAAACTTATTTCTTATTTAAAAATAATAATTATCTATGTTTTAAAACAAAAACAAATCAAACACAATTATATAGATTTTTGTATAAATAAATTTAAAAAATGTTTTAAAAGAAAAATTTGCGATAAACGAAAAGCCTGCAAATTTTGAAATAAAAGGAATTTGTGAAAAAACCCTTGTTTTTAAGGCTTACTTGTTTATTTTTTGTTATTGCAGTGTTTTTGTTTTTATTTTTTGTTATTGCAGTGTTTTTGTTCCTAAAAACTTTTATTTAGATTACAATTTCTGTTTGTGTGTTTGTTTGTGTGTGTTTTATCATGTTGAGTTTTATGACTGCACAAATGTTGTACACAATCTGTAATTAATTAAGCTTTTCAGTTTTTCAAGTTGATGATTATATTTTTATTTTATCAACAGCTTTCAGGTGGCTTCAAAACGACCTAAACCGGGTTTATCAAAAAAAATTTCCTAACAGAAGAAATTGAAAAAAAAAGTTTTGAAACGTAGAAATATTTAAAATTTTTTAGTGCGCTTCAACTTCAAGCTTAAATAAATCGACAGAAAAATGGCAGAATTTCGTCAAAATCTGTTCGGTTGCTTTGGGGACTTCAAGGTTTGCATCATCACCTTCTTTGCTCCTTGTTACACTGAAGGGAAAATTGCTGAAAAAGTGAACGAAAGCTGTCTCTTCCACGGCCTGATCATGTTGGTACCGATTGCCAACATCGTCTATGCCGTAAAGATTCGGCAGAAAGTCAGGGAACAGAAGGGGATAGCAGGCTCAACGGGTAACGACGTGTTCACTATTCTCTGCTGGCCTGAGTATGCCCTATGCCAGGAAGCTGTCGAGGTCAATGCTCTCGAGGGTGACATGGTCCGACAGTAGGGCGAGCATTGGCTCAAAAAAAAAAATTTGCTTGTAAAACAACTATCGCAGGCTTAACTGCAAAATATACGAGGAAAATATGTAGAATCACAATTATACAAAGATTAAAACAAAAATTATTAAATTGATCGATCCAATCTGTATATATAAAAATGACTGTCTGTGTGTGTATGTGTGACTTTTATGCATTGCTACACCATTCATCCGATCGTAATAAAATGTTCACACAACTTTAAGAGTCATTAGAGGGAGGTTTTGTTAAACAAATTGAAATCGGTCACAAAATGAGCGGAGCGCGAGCGGGAGAGCGAGCGGAAACGGGAACTGAAAAATGAGCGAGAACAGGGAAAACAAGCTAGGATGGAAAAGCGGAAAAAATATTGTAACGTAATTTTTAAAAAATGATTGCTGAAGAACCGTTTAATGGAGACACGTTCCTTTTTATGTAAACGGAGATTTCTTGACACTAGCTATGTTTCTTCATCATTTTTTGGTCTATGAAAACGTTATCTTTTTCAGTGCATTTTTTTGATACAGGATGCTTAAAATTCTTGTTATTTGTACATGCTTTTATTAACTTTCACTTGTCCGGATGTCCATGGGATGTCCATGAGATGTCCAAGGAATGTCGTAGTATGTCCGCGGACTTCTTGAATGATTATTATAAAATTTTACCACTTTAACAAATTTATAGTTTAATTAAACAAAAATTAAAATTAAAAAAAAATAATTGAAAAATAAATTAAAGAAGCATATTGCCAATGATGACAAAAACCTTCATCGTCATAGTAACTATAAACATCTGTTGTTTACTATTCATCGAAGTAATATTTTTACAATACGATTTTTAAGAGCCTGTTTTTAATTTTTAAAATTCACTTTCACTTGTTTGTAATGCTCTTTACATGATTCCAAAAACTAGTGCTTAACGTTATTGGCTATTGATTTTATCGCAAATAAATACTTCGGTGGTTTTCTCCAAATTTCAAAGTTGTCATTATAATCAGAAGGAGGAAGTTTTAAAATGTATTATAGCTAGCTTAGACTGGTATATACAAAACTGCTAATTTTTGTTTGATTACTAACATTGATATAATTTTAAAATAGTGTTTCTAGAAGTAGTTTCCACACTTTATTGCAAAGTTGTCATCATAATCAGAAGGAAGTTATACAATGTATTACAACTAGTTTAGACTGTTTGATTGTCATGGTCGGTTTTTACGGGAACCAGTTGTGTTTTGTTTCTCACTACAAGTCAATGTTTTGTTTATCACAAGTCAAAATGTAGAAGACTGCATATTTTTAGTTCGATTTCTAGCATTGATATAATTTAAAAATAGTGTTTCTAGAAGTAGTTTCACCACTATTGCACACTTATTTGAGTGGCGTGTGAGTGTTTGTGTGTGTGTGTGAGAAAGAATTTAATTTACTTCCGAATTTTATTCAGTTTAATTTTTGAGCATGTGATATCTGCAAGTATATGAACTAAGGGGTCGTCCCTAAATGACGTGACACAAATAAGTGGGTTAGTGGGTCAGATATTTGTGACGATGTGTGAAGAAGAGGGAGGGTGTAAAAATTGTGACATCTCATTTGAAAAAATATTATAATTTTTAATTGAATACGTCAAATAAACAAACAATTTATGCATTAAATATTGAACAACACTAATTTTAATTAATTTAATTTGTGTTCAATAAATTGATATTTATAAAAACTTTCTTGAGTTTTTAGAAACGTCTTAGAGTATTTGTTTTGAAAGGGGGGTTAAAGCATTTTGACGTCATATTTGAAGAGGGTCTGAATTTTTATCACGAAGTTTGACGAGAAGGGAAGGAGTAAAACAGGTCAAAAACTGGATATCGTTATTTAGGGACGGTCCCTAAGACAATGATTTTCAGTTTTTTAGTTTGTTTTTATAAAAATCACGTAGTTTGTTTTTATTGTGTTTTATTTTTGTTAATTTAAATGAAAAGTTTAGCATATTTTTTAAATAATTTTTTTGGTAATAATAACATAAAGGTCGTATAGAAGCACCTTTGATGAAAAAAATTGCTTTAACTGTATACTTTGCCATGATGATGCGCGTTTTTTAAGTACTGCTCCAATTTGGATTAAGCAAATATATGAATAACAAGTGAAGCAAAAACAAAGTTTTTTAAAAACACACTTTTATATTTTTTTACTACATAAACAACAAACATATTAGCATAGACAATAAATAGTTTGACGAAAATATCACAAATATTTATTTAATTAAATTTTGTCCAATCGATCCGAAAATTTGAGAGAATGCATTATTAATTAGTTCGGAGGTATTTTTAAATTTTGAAGTCTCTAGCTCATCGGGAAGTTAGTTTAAAATCGATTCCAAAATTTGACGACAGACAGATAGATAGATAGACAGACAGAGAAGTCAAGTTAAGTAAAAGTGTGTAAAAATTGTTTTGTGTTTGTGGACTCTCAATTCTAAATGCCTTTACAGCTTGCTTTGTCGCACGGTGTGGTGTATCAGCAAAAACAAGCAAATAAACAGGGCATATTTCATTTTTTGAAATTAAGGGCAATCGTAAAAACATTTGCTGGCTTCTGTAGGGACAATATTGTTGTAAAACAATTTATGTTGTATGTAAAGTATTAATGTTTGGTCTTTGACAACGCCACTTGGGATAATTTTCTAAAATCATATGCACGCTCAGTCAACATCTCAAACAAAAACCAGAAAGAATCTTAAATAACTATGAATGACTCAATAAGTTATTTTACAAAAACAATCATAGCCGAGTGCTTACAGCTGCGTTATTGAGATTTTCTCTTGCAAAACTTTGGCAGGGAATGCGAATATTTATTAGATTTTCTAACAAGGAAGAAACTTAGCCTTACCAAGCGTTTCTGTCGCAGTATTTACTTTATTTTTGTCTTGGCTACAAATTATTGTTAAATTCCTTATATTAACTTCACTGCCGGTTTTTGCTTGCTTGCTTTCTTGAATGTTTGCAAACCTTGAAAGCTAAATTTAACTATCTTCACGTCATCCAATCAAGCTGAAATTTAAAATATAGGCTTGCCCCTCATGACTATGCACTCTAAAAGTGACTTTTTGGCCAGTTAATAACAGACGGGCGTTTGAATGAGTCATTGTTCGGCACGCAGAAAATATTTTTAAATGTTTTTTTAACTAATAAATCGCTTTAAATAAAAGTAACAAAGTTACAAAAAGTCTGAACCAAATCCTCTATGACACTCAGTACACCTAAAAATTCATAAAGAAAAAACGCGGTATTCTGACTGATTTATTAAATAAATAGGAAAATATATTGTTACGATATTACCAAATCGTATACCGGGCTCAATAGAATGGTTTTGATGTTTTATTGGAAAATAATAAATGAAGCTTTATTACGGCTAGTTATACCTTCTGGTTTATTAATAATGTCCATAATAGTTATTCCACGTCCTTTAACGTCTATCAATGGGAAAACCTATCATAAAAACAGCGATTTTACATTAATATGTTATTGTATTTGCAAGTGTTGGCTTGTTGGAGGTTAAAACTGATGCATTCCAGTTTTATGTTGTGCACACTACATGTGAAACACCTTGTAGTTGGCATACTATTGTGAAATACACGTGGAACCCACCCGTAATTGTTCTTAAACAAATTTGAAATCTGATGAATCTTTGGATTCCAACTCTATAAAATAACAAAATGTTTTGCCTTTAAAATATCAGCTTGTAAAAATGAACGTTTAATTTTTAGTTTGCAACTATAAATTTTGCTGACATTTTACGCCCAGCTCTTTTGTAAATACTTGACATATACAACTATTCAGTTATAGTTACACAATAGCTGTCGTCTAAGAGTAAGAGGCCTGACCTACTCCGGAAAAAGTGTGGCCAGGCCAATACCAGGTACTGAATAGGCCCCCGCATAAATATAAATGAAAGGGTTGAATGTACCATACACTGGGCTTGTAAATGCACTATCGCATCGGTTACTATCATTCTGTACCGATTCTGAGAACGATAAGTAAGTTGAAATAAATTTGTTTTAATATACTTTGGAATTTGTTTCTTCAAAACGTTATATTATTTAGAACTTTATTTTGTACGGACTCTACCTAGTACTATTGGAGCCAGTTTATTAAACGTTTTTTGATTTAGGGACAAACAATATGTTATATAGTAAATGAAATAATAATTAATTACAAATTATATATATTTAATGCAAGTATGTATGTTTACATAATTATGGTTTTTTTATTTATATGTATATACTAGTAACAGATTTTTTAAATATCATAAACATAGGTAAGTTTTGGTATAACCACAGAGCAGGTATTTTTCCATGTTCAAGAATATTCAGTTTTGATGCACTAAAAATATTTAAAACGTTGGCAACATTTAGAAGCTTTAGAAATAGCCTGGCTTGCCTTTCAGTTTTATTCTACGTGGCGCGAACGCAAGTGGTTCAGCAGAAAATAAGTAAGCAGTAAAAACTGAGTTTTCTCCCAAATTCTTTATATTTTTAAAAACGATAATTTTTTTTAAATAATATGATCAAACATTTATTTAATTGTATTTGATTTGTTTTAAAACATAAATTATTATTTTTTTTATTGAAATTCTTTTTCAAATTTTTTTAAAACTTTTAAAGACTGCATTGGCATGAAGAGCAAGCCTATATTTCAAATTTCAATTCGATTGGATGCAAGCAAGTAAGCAAACAAACAAACAAAACCATCAGTGAAATTAATATAAAGAATTTAAAAAATCAAAAAAGTTTGCTTCTGGACTGCTTGAACTATTAAAATACCCAACTCAGCGCTATATAATTGTCGTTGTTTTCTATAGTTTTTCTAACACCGTTAACGCAAAGTTCTAATATAATACAATCATCAAAAATATGTTTATTGCTACTTAGTTTCATATTATTATTGCTTTAAAATCAATTTAATATTAATACAATAACTAAGCTCTTGGTGTTATCACGCATACACACATATTTTATTTGATTTTATTCACTATTGGTTTAATAAAAACAACATAAAATATGTTTATCTGCACTTTCTACATTAAGCGTTCACCACATTTATTTAAAAATCTGTATTGCTTTTATTAAACAACTCTTAGCAAACATTACAGAATTTTTTAAATCCTTTATGTTAATTTCACCGCCGGTCTGGCTTGATTGCGGACAAATCTTGAAAGAAAACATTAACAAACTTCCCGTCATCCAATCGAGCTGGAACTTGAAATAAAGACACGCTCTTCATGTCAATGCGATTTGTTAATTTTTTTTTAAATTGAAAAAATTAATTTTAATTTTTAATTAAAAATGTTTTCATCTATGCTCTAAGAAACAAATCTAAAAAATAAATAAATTAAAAAAAAAAACCTGTTTTTTTAAATTTCTTATATTAACTTTACCGCCGGTTTTGCTCATTTGTTTGATTGCTTGAATGTTTGCAAACTTTGGAAAATAGTTTAACTAATTTTCCGTCATCCAATCAAGCTGAAAATTAAATTATAGGCTAACTCCTCATGACAATGCATTTAGTCAAAATTTGAAACTTTTCTGAAAAACTTATTTTTTATTTAAAAATAACAAATATCAATGTTTTTTGAAACAAAAACCAACCAAACACAGTTATATAGATTTTTGCTTGAATAAATTCAAAAAATTTCGTTTTAAAAGAAAAATTTGCAATAAATAAAAAGCCGGCAAATTTTGAAACAAAAGGGATTTGTGAAAAAACCTCGTTTTTAGGGTTTAATTGTTTATTTTTTTGTTTTTGTTTATTTTGTTATTACAGTGTTTTTGTTTTGTATATGATTTTATTGTAAACATACAACAACTATTTTTTTAAATAGACATTAAAACGAAATACAAAAAAAATTGAATTAACAGCAAAATGAATGAAACTGTGAAAATAATATAGAATTCTAATTAATTGAAATTAGTTTGAAATTTATTAAAAGTTTATGTTGTATAAACTTAACTTAAATTACAGATATTAAGAGAAATTATTGAACATTAATGTTTTTCGATTGGTTTAATTGAATGAGATAAAATTCCAATAAATTAACCGTTATTCCACATGACCCAACTGATAAATAATGGTTAGCGATTAAATTATTCAGAAGTAATAAAAATGTCAAAGAATGCTTGTCAAAGATTTTGATTTACAGTAGTACAACTTTGGTTTGTGCAACTTTACAGAATGCGTACTGACTATCATGCAACTAAACAATAAGTTTCACGACATTCCGATACGTTTCTTACTTCTCTCTTTCTTATGTATGACCGCTGGAAACTTTCCCGTTTCGTTTTTAAGTCATTCTGACAGATTAACAAAATATTTTTATAATTCAATAGTCTCTCACTTTCTTTGATAACAGTTGCAAATATTTTTTTAAATACTTCTAATTATTAGTAATTAGTATTTAGAACAAAACAAGAATTAGCAGAATTGCTCAGTTTTTTTTAAAAGTTGTGGGTTATAGTGTACTAAGAAACGCATTTTTTCTTTTATTCTTTCCTTTCTCTCTGTCTTTCTTTCTCTCTCTTTTTTTTCTCTTTTTCTCTTTTTCTCTCTCTCTCTCTCACTTTTTTTCTCTTTTTTTCTTTTTCTATTACTTTCTCTTATTTTTTTTCAAATTTGTTTCTAGAAACTAGTTATTTTGAGAAAACCTGCTACAAGCATAACCCCAGAGCTGCTACCGATTTATTTTGGCCCATAAATTTTTTTTTATTTTTTGTGAGATTATCCACAAGTTTACAAAAGTTCACAATATTCAAAATCAAAATATTTGTCATTTGTAATTTCTCATCAGTTTTAATCGTCTCCTCAAAATATGTTTATTATTCCTATCCGTAAAGCTCCTGTTGTTTTATTTCATTTGAGTCCCTAGAGAGAAAAAAATTGTCTCACAAACAGTGCTATTGTTATCAACCTATAATTTCTTTGTTTTTTGTCCTAAAACAATTTTTATTTTTTTCATATTTTTCGAGAAATTAAATTATAGACAAAAACATTTCTAAAAAAGTAAATTTTCATTTTTAATTATGTAATTGCGTTAAATGTTATTTCAACATTTTAATTGGGCTAAAACAGATGTGAATGAATAAAAGTGACGCTTATGGGAAAACACACTCGTAGTTTTTGAACGCTGCAAGATTGTATTAATTGCCTCAACCACCAAACAACTTAATTTTTGAGTCGAAATAATATAAGGCTATGAGATGATGATTTATGGAGTTAATAACAAAGTAATCAACGTCGGGAGTTTGTCATTTAGATGAAAGTCTAAAAGAGAAGCATTTATGCACAACTAAGCTGAAGTTAGTAAAAAACAGATAAACAAGTTGACATACAAAATTAAAAAACAAATAAAAAAATAACTAAAAGAATGACAAAAAAATCAACAAGAGAAAAAAATGAGATAAACAGAGAGAGAGAAAGAAAGAGAAAGAGAGAGAAAAGGAAAAAGAGAAAAAGAGCAAGAATAATATTACGAAAAAAGATACTTTTATAAAAAAAAAAAACATTTTTATTTATGTGTGGAAAGAGCACTAAAAAGTTTAAAATAATTTTTTTCTTTCTTTCTATATGTCATCAAATAATTTTTGACTAAAAATAAAAGCGTGGGAGCTCATCCTAATCTATTTCCATTTTCATCATAATCCATGGATTATGATGAGCGTCCCACGCTTTTATTTTTAGTCAAAGATTTTTTGATGACATATAGAAAGAAAGGAAAAAAAATTATTTTATATTTTTTAGTGCACTTTCCACACATAAATAAAATCGTGTTTTTTGAAAAAAGTATCTTTTTTCATAATATTAGTTGTCTATTCTTTTCCAATCGTCTTTTCCGTTGTGTAGCGGTTTCCGTAATTTTTGGCATCACGAGTACGTATATATATATGTATATATACGTATATATATATATATATATATATATATATATATATATATATATATATATATATATATATATATATATATATATATATATATATATATATATATATATATATATATAACTGCAAAATATTGCACAAATGTTGTACAAAATATGTAATTAATAAAGCTGTTCTGTTTTTCGAGTTAATGATTATATTTTTATTTTATCAACAGCTCTCAGGTGACTTCAAAACGACTTCTGAAGAGAAGAAGTTGAAAAAAATATAGACAAGTTTTGAAACAGAAAACAATTTAAAGATTTTTAGTGCACTTCAAATTCAATTTTAAACAAATCGGCAGAAAAATGGCAGAATTCCGTCAAGGTCTGTGTGGGTGCTTTAAAGACTGCAGGGTTTGCATCATCACCTTTTTTGTGCCCTGTCTCACTGAAGGGAAAATTGCTGAAAAAATGGGCGAAAGCTGCCTCTTCTACGGCTTGATCACGTTTGTACCGATTGCCAACATCGTTTGTGCCGTAAAGATTCGGCAGAAAGTCAGAGCCCATAAGTTGATTGCAGGCTCAACGGCTAAAGACGTATTCACTCTACTCTTCTGTCATATGTGTGGCCTATGCCAGGAGGCTGTTGAGGTTGATGCTTTCGATAGTGAAATGGTCCGACAGTAGATGGGATAATGGGCTAGCGATGGCTCGAAAAAACATTTGCTTGTTAGACAACTATCTCAGGCTTAACTGCAAAACATGAGGAATATACGCAGAATCACAGTTATACATAGATTAAAACAAGAACTATTAAATTGATCGATTTAATTTAACAATAAATAAAAACTTGATAAAAAATTGAAGTCTTTTTTCTCTCAAAATTATTTGCACGGCCGTACAATTTCAGCACGTTATTAATTCTTCTGCCTGAACACATTGTTGTAGTTTGACAGACTGTGTTCGAGTTTATTGTAAATGAGCAGAAGAAGAATGAGTTGTTATCATAGTTATCTTGAACTTAATTCTTGAATTATAGAGAATATATTAAAAATAATAATAAAAAACAAGCGCTTTTATTAATTGGTACTAGCCCAGTCGGTAGAGAGTTAACCTCGAATGTAAAAACTTCACGGCTCAACTTGATTGATTGATTGATTGATTGATTGATTGATTGATTGATTGATTGATTGATTGATTGATTGATTGATTGATTGATTGATTGATTGATTGATTGATTGATTGATTGATTGATTGATTGATTGATTGATTGATTGATTGATTAATTAATTGATTGATTGATTGATTGATTGATTGATTGATTGATTGATTGATTGATTGATTGATTGATTGATTGATTGATTGATTGATTGATTGATTGATTGATTGATTGATTGATTGATTGATTGATTGATTGATTGATTGATTGATTGATTGATTGATTGATTGATTGATTGATTGATTGATTGATTGATTGATTGATTGATTGATTGATTGATTGATTGATTGATTGATTGATTGATTGATTGATTGATTGATTGATTGATTGATTGATTGATTGATTGATTGATTGATTGATTGATTGATTGAACTGCAAGGCAATTTTGAAGCTCATTTATAATCTTTTCAATTATTATTATTATTGTTGTTATTTTGGGACTCACGTTGATAATGTTATTAATTTATTATTTGGCATTTTCAAGTTTCAACAAAAAAGAAGTGTTATAACCATGTGCCGCAGACGAATCAAGATTTCACTATATATTGTGCAATTTAGCAGTAAACAAATTTAGGTCACTATATGATTCAATGTCACTATATTGTGCAGTTTAGCAATAAACAAATTTAGGTCAAGAATGACTAATATAAGCTGGATATGGTCAATCTGAAACAGAGGGAGAAACAATAATTGTTGATGGAAGTGTCAATCCGGAAGATGAAAATGTGATTTTAAAATAATAAATTATTTTTTGCCACAATTTCTTTTTATCGCAGTGTTCAACTTGACAATTTTTAAGCCACCAAAATTTATTAACAACAAAGTGAAAGCAGGAAGTTTTACCAATTAGTTAAATCTAATTATGGGCATGAGAAAATAAAAAAAAACCAATTTGAAGACAAATCAACTGTTTTTTAATATCTGTCATCATGTGAAAAACCATTTCAACACCATCACAGTTCTTGGAGTTTGTTAAATTTATATGTAGCATGTATGAATAGTTAGTTGTTAAGTAATACGGGTCTATATATGTAACATGTATGTGGTCTGTATATGTAACATGTATGAATTGTTTGTTGTTAAGTAATACAAGTCTGTACAACTGTGTATATTTAGGATGTATGAATGGAACAGAGAAGTAGAATCTATTAAGTACGATAATTTTATGAAATGAGAAAATTTTTATAACGGTAATAAAATTATGTTTTAAGTTAGAAAATTTTTAAATAAATTTCTTATGACAATCTACGTAGCTGCAGTGTTGAAGTTTACATAAGTACTTAGTTAATTAAACAGACGGATGATTAAACAGACAAAACAAAATAGAATAGACTGAGATAATAAAAAAGTAAGACAACAAAGAGATAGATAGAGAAAAAAAGAGAGAAAGAGAGAGAGAGAGAGAGAGAAAGAGAGAGTAAAAAAAAGAAACCAAATATTATATAATTTGAATAATATAGTATTTTTTAAATAATTTATTATAATAAAACCTAACAAATCAATTATTTGTAAAGTTTTTTTTTATGAAATATATTTACCAACGTGAGTGTTTCATAAAGAAACCATTCATGCATGCAAGTGCACTAAGCTAATAATAATAATTATTATAATAGAAACTTAACCAAAAGAAGGAGTGAAAAGTAAATAAAATATTACCATAAAAATGATGGAGAATGATAAAAAAAAAGAAATATAGAGAGAAGGAGAGAGAAAAAGAAAGAGAGAGAAAAGAGAGAGAAGGAAAAAAAGAGAAAGAAGAGAGAGAAAAAGAGATAAAGAAAGAAAGAAATAAAGAGAAAGAAATAGAAAGAAAAAATGAAAAAGAGAGAGAACAGATAAACACATTTCCAAAAATATTTCCATGTTCACAGTGACAATAAAACAACAGAGCAAGGACCGCTTGAATCAAATTTCTTCTAAATATGCAAATGGCTGGAATAATTATCCTTTATCAACCGAACAAATCTGTTAAACAAAAACACAAAATTTGTTTCATGTCGTTGTTTTCTAGAATGAATTTAATCATATTCAATAACAGCAAAATGCGAGCACTTTTTTTGCTGACATTTCACTTTCGTTTATCCCAATTAAAAATCGATAAGTACCTGTCGTATACAAGTTACCTGTAGTGTATTATATATGTTACCTCTATTGCACATGTTTAGTGAAATTTTCGTTGCACGTGTTTTGCTGATAATTAAACAGTTTCTTAAAAGAAAGATGATTGAGACACAAAAGTGTTTTGTTAAAATATTCAATGATTTGTCTAGCGTTGTGAATGTAATATATTCACTGATGAAATTATAAACAAAATGAACAGAGAATATTTTTTAAAACAATTGTATCATTTCTAATATATTCTTCTCCTAAATTGATTAGTAACGGTGCGTTCAAATGGTTTGTTACACCAATATGAGAAATCAACGGAAAACATTTTTTATTGATTTTTTTTCAATTTGATTTAATTCTTTAAAGCTGAATTTGTCTAATTTGTAATTCAAAGTTACATGTCGCATAGTTTGTCGGTTTTAATACAATAATAACGCCTGGCTATCTATTTATAGATTACATCTTCTGTTAATAAAAAAATTATTTTTGTTAAAACAATTTCTTAAAAGAAATTATTTAATAAATTTATTTCTATAAAATGTTATTATTCCAGGGGTAGATACAAAACTCTGGAAACCGATAGGGGGAGTGCCACGCATTTTATAATTTCAGTTTACAAACTTTTTTTTATAATAGTTTATAATCCTTTACACCAGGTGTTTTAAGACTGAAAGAGAGCTGTATGTAAGAAGCACCTAAGTACTTCCTGTCGTGGATCATAATATGATCCTTTAAACTGTTCCTTCCTTCTTTACCCAGGCTTGGGACTGGCTTGCAATTAGCGAGACGGAGTTCAGCTTATTGACACTTCTCAAATCCCTTAAATGAACTTCACCACCGTCGAACTTATTTGTTTACTTGCTTGACGGTAAAATTTTTAAAATTAAAATTTCTCATCATCCAATCAAGATGAAACCAAAAATGTAGACTCGCTCTTCATGACAGTGCATTATATTACTTTTTGAAAATTTTCTGAAAAATACCTTTTAATGTGAAAACCAATTTTTTTGTTTCTGTTATTTTAAAAAGATTAAAATACTTGTACTAAAAATTTCTTTTCTATGCAATGTTTATTTCCATTTTATCAGTGCAATTACAGAGTAATAATTAAAGTTGTTTTAAGATCATATATCAACAACCAATGAATCAAAATGGTGAAGTTGGTTATTTTTTTAAAGCATGAATAGTAACACTATAGTGGGATATGTCAAAACCACCAATTTGCAATATGAACCAATTAAAAAACACCTGTAACGGTTACAAAATAAAAAGTGAATGTCTTTGATATACTTAAACATGAACTTCGTTCCACAGCAACTGCATTTTCACGACTGCCATAGTAATTTGAACATTAACAGTGTAACAGCTTTGCACAAAGACTCAAAGACAATTTCTGGGCAATGTTGTTTGTGGTTCTCCTTTCCCTAAAACATTATGGCAGCTATTTAATGATAAATTACATGACTGTTTTTTTTTTTCAAAAATAAGGGACAGTCATACCTTATGTTCAATAAAATTTTCCAAGAGGTACTCAACTTTTTTTTATATAAGAATGGTCGATAGCAAGATTATGTGCTTTTTTCATTTATGGAAGTATAATATCAATAATTAATTAAACTTTTCATTATTAATTGAGTCATCATAATTTTGGAGCCCTTCAAGGCCAATCTCCCTTAACGATTGGGGTTCGGGGTATAGTAACCACAGCATTGCTTGAAGAAATGAAATTCAATGACACCAGCTATGTAAAATATTCAATAATACTGAAACAATCACTTTAAAAAAAATGTTTTCTCTATGCTAAAACGCTAATTTTCTGAAGAGTATTATTCTTTTAGAAGATTAAGATTCAACACTTTTCACGGGTACTTTGCGCTTTGCGGAAAAGATGTTAACGAAGCCAAGTATTCATTATAATTCTTTAATTGGCTTTTACAAACTTAAGAGCAAAATGTGCTCTTTCTACACCATCAATTGTAACAGGTGAAGGCAAAAGTAGATACAAGATCTTGGAAATGTTAAGAAAAACCATCACATGACATGACCTTTTTTGCAAAGTTTCTTTGGTAGTGGATGGTTTTGAAAAAACCCACCTCCGCTTCCGTTGTCTTATTTCCTGGTCATACTTATGGGTAATGGTCGTATATATAGAATATCTATATATTATATTATTATATACATATGGTGATGGTATAACAATTTCAATTAGTTTCAAGATAAGATTTAGGCTTATGCGACCAAATTTATATGCCAAAAGAAAAGTTGCATAAGTAAAGTTCTACTGTATTTATAAATAAAAGTTTTTTTCCTAAGAATAAGTGAGGCGTCGTGGCCACCCCGTGTAAATCGACTGCCTTATTATTATTGTCACTGTTTTTTTAAGCACAATCCGATGTCTTCCTAGAGCCCAAAGACATTCCTTGTAGAGCAATTCTCAATTACCTGGAATTCAACCACACTTTCTTTTCTTGTTGAATCTCTACACTTGAGAAATGTCACACAAAACCACAAAACTACGTGCACAGTCATTGTCCTCATCTTCCACAATCTAAACACCTCAATCTCCATATCTCTATGGGTTTATTACATTTTGTTATTACTCACATACTTTCAAGTATTGACACTTCAGTCAACAAGCACTAACTGTTCGTTAGCCATTATTGTTCTATCTTGGTAAATCCCACAACACAGTGTTATCAACAGTGTTGACAAGCTTTTGTGGCATGCAATTATAATACTTGCCTTCTGTTGGGATTTTGGAATTAAAATGAGTAGTGTTGATATTATCAGGAGTTATTTATGTAATAATAATAATAATAATAATAATTCTATTATTAGCAACAGCCGCATTACTATTACTATCATTTTTATAAAAAAAATTTATTATTGTTAGTACTTCTGTCATTTTTACAAACTTTTATTTAGGTTACAATCTCTGTTTGTGTGTGTGTGTCTTTCTCTGTACGCAAATCTTGTAAGAAACATTTAACCAGCTTTTTGACTAGCTAGAAAGCTGAAACTTTTAGCATAGCTTTATATTGGATGACAATACATGTTTGATAAAAAAAAATTAATTTGAACATCTTTCGTATTTCTAAATCGTGTGTATTTGAAATTAAAGTTTGTGTTGAAAAACTCGTTTTTTCCTTTAGTTGTTAACAAATAATTGACATACTTATTCATTTATGCAAGTAGATTAGTTTGACTTTTGAAGGTAATCTTGAGTGTTTTTGATTCAAAGTAATCTTTACTTCTCGTATCATTTCCTGAAATTGTTGTTTTCAACTACATGAAATGATATTTCCCAGAGCAAAATTAAATTAAAATAAGATTTGTATGTTAACATTATCATATCTCAAATTAAAAAAAAAAACAGCGTATTAATTTTTAAAAATGTTCATAACTCATAACCCACGTAAATTATATTCTAGCCTCTCAAATGACAATCGGTTTTTGGTTGCATCGAAAAATTACGTTGAATTGATGTTTTAGCACGTTCCATGTTGTTCGACATAACAAAACATCATAAGCAATTCCCTTGCTGTTATTATTTTAGAATAAATAAATTACAGAAAATTATCTTGTCCTCGGATTAGGAATGAGAACTAGTGTGCGGGATTTTCCGTTCTTTTACTTAATCATCTCCTCCTACATATTTTTAATTTGATTGTTTTATTCGTTCGGTCAATCTCTTAGCAGCAGCTGTCATTGTAATCAGCTGCATAAATTAATAAATAATTAGGCAGCTAGTTCAAATTTAATAGTTACTTAATCACCAATTCAGATTAACGTGTGCTTTCCCGCTATGCACTTCGCTTCTAAGGCGCGCCGCGCCGTGTGTCATAAAACAGTGCATGGTTAGGTTTGCTGGCGTATTGTCAACGCCTTTATTTTAGATGATTTCTTGAATAAAAATACATCTTCGAAGCCCATTTATGTTGTTGTTTGTACAAAACTTATTTACATGCCAGCGCCTTGTAGATAGCTCATAAGCTCAGGTGTTTCTGATAGTTAACTAGCTCTTAAACTAGGAAACGTATTTCGTTCACATGAGGTAATGAGATTCGGTATACTCTGATTCGGGAAATGACGCGTGGGTAGCACGTTAGAGTGTGTTGATAATTTTTTTTATAGCAAAGCGGTGTCTCAATTTCAAGAATATTCAAGATTCCCCTGTTTGAGTTATTGAACGCAATAGTGGATGCCTTTTAAGTTTTATCTAAAATAAGTGGTTTAGTTTTTCTCTACTGATGATTCAAAATAACTCAAGAGATTGTGTTAGGCTTATTCTTTTTATTTATTCAACTTGTTTTCTGTTCTTCAATTTCAAAAGTTTCAATTGACTTTTAAAAAATATGTTAATTTTACCATGGGTCGTCAAAGTTTAGTTTTTATTTTAGCAGGAAAGCAAATTCTCAATTTTGTGAAAAATATCAAATCGATAACATAACACCATATTTTATTTAAAAAGTCAGAGTGCCCCTTCCTCTCCCCAATTGTTGTGCCACCCTTATCTAATTCATCTTAAAATTAACTTCTAAAGTGCATCTGAATAAACACTAAGCCATTTTCTTTCTTTTTTTTTATTTACAAACGGCTTCTTGATTGCCTGCATTTAAGCTGAAGCAGAAATCAATAAAGACACGTAACTAAAACTACAGCAAAGCAATCAATACAGGTGAGCTTAGGCATTAATTCGTGTTGGACTAATTTGCAAAAATATGCTTAAATGACGTTAACACCTACCGGAAATGTCGCCATTGTTGTCACGGTTGAATCACCCTCACGATCATGATCACACATCAAAAACAAATTTCAGTACTAGCGCTGACACCTGTGTACCACTACCCACCATGCAATTTCCATATTCGGAAATAGTCACAGGCCGAGCCAATGCACTTGGGCGTTACTGTCGTGACAACACAATTAAACACAAAATCACTAACAACATAAATATAAACAATAACAACAAGCACTACAATCACCACCACCACCACTATAACAACAACAACTACTACTACTTCTAATACCACAAGCGCTGCTACTAAAGCGCCGCCTTGCATCTATTAATAAACGCTCTGGCGCATCGGATCCCTTCAGTCTGTGCTGATTCTGAGTACGAGAGGTAGGTTGAGATAATTCTTTCTTTTTTTATTAATTTATAAAAACTATTTTTTTATAACAAATTCATTTATTTAAAAAATTATCTTTTGTTTCAAACGGCTAGAACTAATATATTTATATATTATCGGAATGAAATTATCGAACTTTTCTCGTAGTGTAGGTGCATAGAAAGTTTTTTTCCGTATAGTGAAGGAATAGATTTTCCATTACGCGGTGGAACAACGCACTTGTTTCTGTTGATGTTTTTATATTAATATTGAATATTCTGTTGAAAATAAATTCATCATTATTATTCAACGATATAATAACAAAGTTCTTAGTAAAAATTGACTTTGCCGTTAATTTGTGAAGTAGCACGAGTTGAATTGTGAATTTTGACAAAAAAAATTTTTTTTATTTAATTGTATACATTAATAACACACTTTAAAAGTGTTTTTAAATAGTTTTTAATTTTAAAAAAATACTCAACTTAATTAACCGATTATTTCAACTTTGCTGAAATAACTAATAATACGAATATAACTCAGTGTTATTATCAGGCGCCTAGCCAGGAATTTCTGACGGAAGGGGGACATTTTCGCAAAAAAGAGATCATTTAACAGGGTTATCACCCCTCTCAAGTAATAAATATTTGGCCGTTTAAAAAACATTTTAAAACAAAAACGTTTTTTCGTTAAGCTTTTGTAATAAGCAAATGTTCGTTTTAAAAAATAACTTACTTTTAGGTACTTATATATAAAATACTGAAAAAAGTTTGCCACCCCCTTAAAAAATCAAAACTTACGTGCTTGTGAAAGTACGTAGCATAAGCAAATAGTGTTGGAAAATGTCCAATTAATATAACCTCTTGATCAGCTAAAAAAATGTTGAAATTTCTAATGGGGGGGGGGCTTCTTCCATGTCCCCCATCTGGCTACGTGCCTGGTTATTGTAGAGTTAAGATTAAATCGGCGAGTCTCTGACGGCGTTTTTCTTTTTCGATGAATTTTTTGAATAATCTCAAAATCGAATTAAAAAAAACAAATTAAAAACTATTTTTTTTAATTTTTAAACATTTTAATGACATCTAATATAAAAAAATGAATGTATACAGGTATCGGCACTAAATTTAAACTACTGACCAATTTGCTTTATATTTGGTTGACTCGAGAAACAGGGGCTAGTTTGGGTCCATTTTGCATGAAAATCTGCCAACCGATAGGCGTTTTATGGCCAAAGAACTTAAAAAACCCGGGCAACGCCGGGTGTTCCAGTTAAATTGTAAATTGAGTTCGCGAAATTTTTAGAATAATAGAAAAAAGAAATACTTAGTAGTGATAATAAATTAGCTGTAAAGAAAAAAAAATAATAGAAAGAGCCCAACGAGTGTGTGTATGTACATGATAATTAAATTGATAACAGACGTGGTTCTAGCTCTCCGACTGCTGTTGCAGAATTGAGAATAGTAATAAGAAGACTATAATATTCTGATAACAAAATCTGTAAGATCCGTGTTCGTAAAATTGATAATTTAATTATCGCCTAATTATAACTTTCATGAGTGTGCCTTTTTCGATAACAGGAATCTTCATGTATGTTTATCGTGCCTTCATCTATTACTCACAGTATTTTATTATACAGAACAGCATTCATTCTCTGTGAAAGTCGTGACGACGAGCATAAACATCGGTGCATGATTTTGCCTGTTCCAGCTATTATAATTAGTTTCACGGCCTTATAAACAAGGATATTTGCATCCGTTAAGGATTGTCAGTAACCAATTATATAATTTTTTTTTCATAATGCAACTCAAACGTGTTTGCTATAAGAAGTTTTCATGGCACTTAAGTCGAGGTTGGTTTCTTACAGATTGTGGGTGATTCCCCAGTTGAAGCGGGTATTCGGCATTCGGTTAGTGAGCACTTATATCGGTTGGAGCCACGACGTAATAATTTAGCAGCACAACTGCGCACATGTACATTATAATAAATGAACACTACATTATTTATTAACATTACTATGCGTTTTAAAATTTCATTACATCAAAAAAATTTCAGTTCTGGTTAACATTGCAATGATTGCAAAAGGTTTTTAGTTTTTTATACATAAAAAACTACATTGCGTTTCTAATGCATATTTCATTAAATGCTAAACAAACATTAAAGGAAACTAGATTGGAGAAAGAGAGAGAGAAAGAGAGAGAAAGAGAGAGAGAGAGAGAGAGAGAGAGAAAGGGAGGGAGAGAGAGATTAAGAGCTATATGAAACGTAAGATCCAAAATTTAAGGCTTGTTTCAAGTCCTTAAGTACAAACTATTATCATAAAATTCGGCATGATAATGATGACGAGAAATTTTTCAATGCTTGATATTATTCGATTCTTTCAAAACGTTGACTCTGACCTTTCGAACAATTAGCCCGAATAGCCTGATATTTGGGCTGATTGGTCATATGATTTTGGTAATTTGATTCATTGTAGGCTAATTTACATTTGCTAAAATGAATTTTTCATACACTTACATATTTCTATTTATGTTTCATATAATTGACTTTAATGTACGGTTATTTCATTTCCATTTGTATTATCAAGAAGTCCAGAAACACTTAAATTAACAATTTCGAGACCAATATAACCATGATTACATCGTCATAGAGATTAAGCGTAAGTAATAAACAATAATGGTCCTCGATAGATAATAAATTGGTTTTGGCGCAGCCATTTCGAACAAGTCGGAATGTCAACAATTGAGTTGAAACATGATTGTGAGCAAATATTTTTGCTCCAAAGTATTAAAAAACACTTCATATTGCATTGAATAATGTTTGAAGAAATTATTGCTATATAGAAGCCATTCCTTCTCAAGCAAGCAACGATGTGTCGTAACAGCCTACTGCTGCGCTGCTTACATTTTGAGAATCATAAAAAGTGAAGGCGTTTTCTTTTTGTTCTCATGCCATTCTGAATTATAAATAATTTTTTAATAATTCAGGATGTATCAGTTTAAGTGGCAATGTTGGCAAATGCAAATGCTACTCAAATAATAATCTGAGTTCTAGTAAGTTATGAATAACCCGTTAAAAATGAATGAGAATAATTATACAGTTATACCTTTCTTTTGAAAACTTGAAATTTTGTTGTTAAATTAAAATCAGAAAAAAATGGTGTTTGAAATATATTTATTTGTCTCCAAAAATTAAATAAAATTGCAGCCTTTTTGGACTTTCAACCACAAACAGTTTCTTTTCTTCGCTAATTTTCTTCCAGGATTTTATTATATTTAAATTTCTTGCGAATTGATCCCTTGAAAAATATCATTTTTGACTGAAACATTTTCCACAAAAAGAGAAAGCATTGAAGTGGAGTACGGAGTCGTTTTAGCAAAGATAAGAAATGAATCAAATTGAAAAGTAAATATTTGAAAGGTTGTTTCCGTTTTCAATCTATAAGTTATGCCTTTGCTTTGAGGAATAACTGAAAAAGATCCATTTTTGCCCACCAGACAGTTTTGTGAAGGATATCCTTGAAGCACAAGTTCTTTTGTACAAACAATTAACACATTTAGGAATACAAATGTTTTTTTTTCTCAACAACGTACATTCTGAGGATCTTGGATTGAGCCGTTCTATAAATTGACAGCCTCATCCCATAGTGTTGTGAATGTAGACCCAGTCGACAAATCTTTAAATTGGACTTTAAAATAAAAAAATGGCTCAACTTTGATTTTTTTTATAGAAAAGAGAGATTATCTTTTTACAAAGCTCGTCAATTGGATGCATGCAACTCGTTTTTCATATTTGGTGCAAACACTTCTTTAGTTAAAAGGTTAATGAGTCGCTACGCTATGAGGTGCATGTACTTTCCAGGTATTGCTCTTTCAGTCTTAAAAAACAATTTGTAGAAGACTATAAAAGCATTGAAAAAGCATGCTTATTATATAACCATGCACAAAAAATATTTTTGCAAGAAATCATGTTTATACAATTTTTTTATTAAATAACACTACATAATAGGTTATACAAGATTTTAAAAACTTTTCTAAATTTTGAAAATTCTTTCTTACACTTCAACCACAAAGCGTTTTTCGTTTATTCTATTACATCTCAGGAAGAGCTTCTTGAAACATCGCTACTCATTCTCAAGTCTCAATAAATTTTAAAACGTTAAGTCAATACACATCTAAAAAAATCTGATCTTTTACAATTAAAAGAAGAAAAATAATTAAGAAATTAAATTTCGAAAAAAGGTGAGCAAAATTTTTTAGACAATTAATAATTATAAATACTTCAAGAAAAACAGAAACATTTAACATAAATGCTGTTGAACATTATTTTTTCTACCCAGTTTTCCTAAAAGAGGTCGAGGACCGAGTATGATTCATAGGTAGCTTGATGAGAACAGCATCTTTTTTCTACTATTCTCTTTTTCTCTTCCCCTTTCATCCTCTCTCTCTCCCTCTTCCACTCGCGCTCTCTTCCTTTTTCTCTCTCTTTAATTTTCTTGTTTTCCTTCATTAGAAACTCTACAGTGATATGCAGATGCCTGATACAGCCAGAAATCCTGACCTATTACCCACTTATATATATATATATATATATATATATATATATATATATATATATATATATATATATATATATATATATATATATATATATATATATATATATATATATATATATATCATATATATAATTTTTATTTTTGTTTGTATTATATTTCATACATGTTTTTAGCTTTAAAACAGCTACCGTACCCGGTAAAATTTTTTGCGAAGCCTAAACACTTGAGAATTTAATTAACTTTCAAACCTGCCCTTTGGATATTTTATTTTTTACGTCTATTGTCATTGATGATCTAAAGTTCTACTTGTTATGAATATTAAAAGCCATATATACTTGTTACAAACCTTTATTTAGGTTAAAATCTCTGTTTGTGTGTGTGTCTTTCTCTGTACGCAAATCTAGCTTTTTGACTAGCTAGGAAGCGGAAACTTTCAGCATAGCTTTATATTAGATGACAATACATGATTCAATTAAACAAAAACATCTTTCGTATTTCTAAATCAGGTGTATTTGAAATTAAAGTTTGTGTTGAAAAGCTCGTTTTTTCTTTTACTTGTTTGTACTTACAATGACCTTTTGATAAGTTTAAAAAGTTTTGTAACAATCATAAATCAGTACCAATCGCCGTGACATTTTTTTCCCACGACATTTTGTCCATGTCAATTATTTCGTGAAATTTTGTCTCAAAGTTTTTGTTATTTGTTTTCAGTTTTTTAATGTTTAAAATCTCGAAATATAAAACTATCCACTTCATTGACAATCAACTGAACAGTTTCGTCCTACATAGCCATTACCTAGAGGGCTTTTAATTTTTTTTCAAATCATTTTTTGATAAGAATAATAATCCTATAAAATAGAAAAACATTAACCACAGTTTTCTAAATACTTATTATATGAAATATGTAATGATTGAAAATATCAGACATTTTCGAATCAATATTGAAAACATTTTTTATTAATAATTACAAATGATAAAATTAAATATCGCTTTATTCAGATAAGCTAAGACTGATGATTCATTTCTCTACAGAAAATTTGCAAGCAAGCAAACAAACACGGCGAAGTTAATATAAAAGATTTAAATAGAACGTGGGAGAAAGAAAGAAAAATTAATTATTTATTTATGTTTCGTTTTGTTTCAATGTTAATTAGTTAATTACATTGAGTTTATTTAATGATTATAGTTATTGACGTCAACGCAAGTCTTTCAAAGAACTTAAAATTAATCCCAAAAAAAAATATATTTCTAATAATATTGCTTATATAAAACAGCTAATCATGCATTTTATAATAATTTTAAAAATGTTTTCAAACGTGTTGTTATAACTTCGAGTTTTCTGTTTGTAAAATGTTTTTATTAAAATAATAAATAATTATAATTATAGAAGCATTCAATTTTTCAAGTTAATAAAACTTTTTATTTTATTTTATTTTATTGTTATTTTATTTTATTTTATTTTACCCACAGCTCTCCGCTGACCTCAAAACGATTAGAACCGGCTTGGTGAGAAAAACTTAAAAAGGAAAAAAATTGAAGAAACCAGAAAGTTTTGGAAAAAAAATTTTCAGTGCATCTAATTTCTGATTATAATAAAAAAAAACAGAAATGGCAGAATTCCGTCAAGGTTTGTTCGGCTGCTTCGGCGACTTCAAGGTTTGCATCATCACCTACTTTGTACCCTGCTTCACTGAAGGCAAAATTGCTGAAAAAGTGAACGAAAGCTGTCTCTTCCACGGCTTGATCATGTTGGTACCGATTGCCAACCTCATCTGTGCCATAATGATTCGGCAGAAAGTCAGGGAACAGAAGGGGATAGCAGGCTCTGCGGTGGGAGACGTCTTCAGTATACTCTGCTGCGCTACGTGTGCCCTGTGCCAGGAGGCTGTCGAGGTCGATGCCTTTGACAGTGCCATGGTCAGGCAGTAAATTGGGATACTGAACGTGGTAGTGGTGGATAGATGAAGCACTGGTGAAAGTGACCATGGTGATTGTGAACGAAAACAGACCTTTCAATGTAGTTTTAATTGCTATGTCGACGGGGTGGGTGGGGGATGTAATGTTAATAGAGAGAGTAAAAGCGTGGGTTATTGTACAGTTGTTGTGGAGATGGCTGTGTTGTTAGTCGTTGCCTAGGCGATAAGTCGATAGCGACGCTTGTTTTGATCATAACAATAAAATGTTAGCTGTGGCGGCATGGGCTGCTGTTATGGCGATGATGATGATGATGCTTATGAATATTCAAATAGTTTCTATTCTCCGTGTCTTTCTTTTTTTTACCTGTCTTTTTCTTTCTTCGTGAATGCTTGTACGAATGATCGATTCCGCCTTAGCACGATAATGCCTGTAATGTGCGTGCGTGCGTGGGAGTGCTTTCAGAGTTGCTGAAGCTGTGACATTTTGCTAATGTCGGGTTGACATGACCCCATTGTATAGCGTCGACTGTAACTCACACTCACTCACACGCGCGCACACACACAACTAGGTACGGTGACGTTAGCACGCAGAGAATATAACAAAACAACACTAATGGAACACAGCATTGAAACACCGAAACACTTGAAACAGTTAATCCGATGGCGATGGAATTATGCGAAGAATTTCGGCTCTGTGAGCAAGTTATTGTGTTTGATAGTGCTCTTGGATGTATGTGCTTGTGAGCGCTTGCTTGGGTAACTCTGTAAGCTCGACTGATGAATGAATAAGAAACTGTTTTGGCTCTTATAAAATGATTTAAGATGAAAGTGGAACACTATACAGGGAGTAAAAAGTTATGATAATAATATTAATAATAATAATAATAATGATAAAAATAATAAAAATAGCACTAAATCAGGTCTGAAGTTTGTTTTCGTTTGTGGCGATGATTTATTTAATCGTCATCCATCCATGATGTTTTTTTCTTCCTGTTTTATTTTGTTGCGTAAGTTGAAAAGCGAATAAAAGTGAACTTAATTAAAACTAGTGATGCACCTGTCATTAATGTTTCTGTTTTGTTTTAAGTTTACTCTCGGTTGTTCAAATTGAGGAGATACTTTCATAAACCTAATCGTCTAATAAAACACTATTAATTAAATTATTTACTTGACTATTTTATTGCTTCTAAGTAAGCAGAATAGATGCACCTCAATGAATCACTTTAAACTTTGTTGACGCGCCACTAATATTTAACCACTATTCGTGCAACATTGTTTCCGTTTTCTTGATCGTGTGCAGTTTCTGTATTTTGATGGTTTTATTTTATTTCGAATAATCAAAATTTGCTGGTGAATTAATTGTGAATATCTAAATTTTTATTTCAATTAAATCCTTCCGTATGTTTTTTATTCTGTTAGTTCATATTCAGTTTTGATTACTGGAAGTCACCTTGATTAAAACTATAAATGTCGCAAGTTATGAATATTTTTCAAGTACATGCTTATCAACCACCCAGGATTAATTTATTTTTAGTTAAACTAGCCTCGGGCGATTCAAATCACATGCAGGTAGCTTGCCAGGAACTTTCTGCTTGTTCTACTTTCACTTTCGTTTTGAGTAACTGAAGTGTTGCTTTCGTTGCTGCATTGCTTTATTATTATTATTATTATTATTATTATTATTATTATTATCATTCATGCTTTGTTTTCAGCTGTTTGTTTTTAATTATTTTAACTTGTACTCATAATTCGTGCAACATATTATAAACAATAATAATAAAATACGACTGCTGATAGAATATAGTGTCTGTGTTCAATGAATTTCCTTTGATAGTATTCGCAGAATACAGCGCGTCTATATTTCTCATTTCTTCTCACAAGTCTATTCTAACTCAGTCGAGTACTGAAGTAGGGGGAGAGAAAGAGTAAAAAAAAAGCTCTAAAATCTCTACGAAAGCGATACAAAAAAAAAGTAAGCATAAGATAAACAGTCACAAGGAAAGATACGGATAAGTGATTTCCAAAACAAGATTGCCAACATGAGTGGAAAACATGAAGTCTTTCTTGTCAAGGTTTCTAAAGGTACTTCATGGTGTTTTGGATGAAAAATTTCACATTTTTTAGCGATGCAATATTGTTTTTATTTCAATTTTTTAGTCGTTTAGGATGTTTTTCAGCAGTAACGTTTGTTTTCATCGCCTGAACTATTTTGGCCTTGATAGCTGCGCATATTCGGATTAAAAAGTTAAGAGAAACTACTTTTTTGCCCAAGTACCATGTCTAATGTAAGAATACCTTTATTACTCCATTTGCAACGGTTGATATGATCGATTTATAATAATGTTTCTGTTTTTAACGCTCTTATGATCAATAATGATCATCAAATGATGCTTGGATGGTCTGAGATGTTGTAAACCATGATGGGATATATGCAAAACAGATGTATATGTCAAACGGACGCTATAGGTTTTTCTCACAATCAGTCATTTAATATTGGGACTGTAATAGGAATAGCTTCTATAAATAAGTCACCCTATGTATTACATATGGAAAATTTTAAATATGATCTATAGAGTTGTCTTTTAATTTCGTATTAGCGTGTGAAAAAAACCCACAGTATAGACTGAAAGATTGTGAAAATTAACTTTGTCTATATGAAAATATTTGCACAAATGACCCGAAACGCCTTGAAATTGTATATACCAGACTACCAGACGCTATTTTAATATCTCTTCCCTTTTGTGCTCTAAAATATTTTAAATCTCATGGTTCTTGTTCAAGTTTAAAATATAAAGTTATGATCTCTTTATAAAAATGTGATTGGTAGTCTGCTACAGACAAGAAAATGGATTAAAATTTGCGTTGCCGTGTGGCACCCCTTAATGTTGGATTATTTAAAAGATATTTTGCACCGTAGTTTCAATGATCAAAAGAAACATTTTAAGGGTTATTTACTTTCCAGTTAAATAAATCGTCTATAATCTACCGGACTCGATCATTTAATTTGTCTTCCTTCAACTTCTACTCCTCTTAACCGTTCTTCGGAAGCTTCATGATTCAGTGCAAATGTTAGAGCCACACTGGGACTAGCTACACGTGCAGCCCTAAACGCATTCCGGGTTTTAGAGTTTTTCAAAGCTGCTCTGAGCTCATCCGTAATAAATGTGCTGATGACTTCTCTAAGGCGCATGGGGTGTCTCAGATTACCAAGTCGTTCCACATCTGCTTCTAACTGTTTTTGGTTTTCTTCGGGTTTTTGGTGTCGATTTTTGGCAGCTAAAACAGTTCAAAAAGCATGGACACATAGCATCGGCACCCCACTTAAAAGCATGAGCGAAAACTTCCAGACTTTTGCATGTGCTGAAGAAGATCAGAGCAAGATGAAAAATTTGTCAAACAATGACGGTATATGGTGGTTCTTGATGATAAAATAATTTTTGATGAGTTAATTGTTTGACAAATTAATTTTAATGAAATAATTTTAAATGATTTTATCTAGAGAGCCAGCATATTAACGTATAACTAAACCTATTGTAAAGTTAAATATAATTTGTCTTCAAAAAAAAATTTTTGTACAACTAAATAAACATAACTAAACGTTTTAAATTTCAATCATGCAGAGATTTACGAGTGATTATCATTTTTAAGTTTCATCGCGTGCTGTTTTTCTTCACCTCTTTGGTGAGATCGTTCTGAAGAATTTCGACGATCTCTCTCGTTTCTCTCTTGTGCTGCTTCACGATCTCGGCCAGCGATTGACTGTCAGCCCCGCGACTCCTCCTGTCAGTTTCGTCCGGATAGTTACTATTGTTCTCCTCTCTGAGTGTGTGAATGCTGATCATCGGAGATATCGGCTCTTTTGTTTCACTCGACTTTTCTAATGCCGTGTCATTTTTTCTCGCTTTTTCTTCTGTTTTTTTACTGACAGGTAGCTTTGACACACCACCTGGCTGGTTGTTGAGGGGCATTTTGTCACTTTTTAAGCTTTTATCTTCGTCTGATGCGTCGACTAATAACACAAAATTTGTCTCCTTGTTTCCAAAACTTGAGGAAGCTTCTTTTTTGTGAAAGTTGTTTATAATTTTGTTAGGAGTGTTGTCCACTCCTGACAAAAAATCAGTAACGGAATTGGTAGGAACTTCTGATAATTGGTTATTTTCCGCTTTAATTGGTATTTCATTTAAGTTTTTTGCTGGTAAGTGGTTTGTGTTTTCCGTTGCAGTGTCGTCTGTTTTTTCTGTTGGTATGCTGTCTATGTGTTCCGTGGTCACGTGTTCCGTTGTCACGTGTTCCGTTGTCACGTGTTCCGTTGTCACGTGTTCCGTTGTCACGTGTTCCGTTGTCACGTGTTCCGTTGTCACGTGGTCTGCCTTTTCTGTTGGTTTGTTGTCTGCCTTTTCTGTCAGTATACCGTCGGGATTTTTTGCAGATATCGTATCAGCTTCTTCTGCTGGTAAGGCATCGGCTTCTCCTGTTTCTTTTGTCGGGAAAGTGTCAGTTTCCTTTGTCGGGATTGTGTCGGTTTCTTTTGTCGGAATTGTGTCGGGTTCTTTTGTCGGGATTGTGTCGGGTTCTTTTGTCGGGATTGATCCGGTTTCTTTTGTCGGAATTGTGTCGGTTTCTTTTGTCGGGATTGTGTCGGTTTCTTTTGTCGGGATTGATCCGGTTTCTTTTGTCGGAATTGTGTCGGGTTCTTTTGTCGGGATTGTGTCGGGTTCTTTTGTCGGGATTGATCCGGTTTCTTTTGTCGGAATTGTGTCGGTTTCTTTTGTCGGGATTGTGTCGGGTTCTTCTATCGGTATGGCGCCGACTTCTTTTGTCTGGATGGCGTCGACGTTTTTAATTGGTGCAGCGCCGGTTTCTTCTGTTGAGATTGCGTCAAATTCTTTTTTTGTCAGAATACCAAATATTTTATTTTCCAGACTCGTTTCATCAGAAGCTCTCAGTTTATCCGTTGGAGTTTTGAGGAAAGAAGATAGCTCAGGAGCAATGCTTTTTCCTTCTGTTTGAACTGAAAGTTCCCTGTCCTCACGGACTGAAAACATTTGTTCAAAGAATTCTTCCTCGTAGTCTTTTTTCAGCTGTACCATGACCTGCTTGCGCAGCTCCTCCTCTGCTTTTTGCCTTTCCTGCTCCTGTAAAATTTCGCGGGCGAATTTCTTAACGGAGGTTGCAGACTTTATAACGCCTTCTTCAAAAGCTAAAGTTTTAGGATTGAAGACGATAAGTTCATCCGTAAGGTTATGGCGCGAGGCGACGAGGTTGGCCACAGAGGTGGTCTGCTTTACCAGTTCGACAAAGGGTTGTTTCATTCCCTGGTCGTTCATGAGTTCCCGAATTGTAAGAATAGATTTGGTACTGAAGTCTACGCAAAAAAAAACAAACAGTTTAACAATGGATATGTTATCGATATTAAGTAACGTTTAAAAAATAATGAGGAAATTTATAGAAGAAGTATCCTATTATTTCTGGTTTTCACGTATTTAGGTTTGAATAATAAGTTTCATTTTTCATTAATACAATTCGAAATTTAAAATATTAATAAATGTTCAGCTTACTTTCGTTTATAATCGAATTAACTGATGCAACGACACTATCGCAGAAGGCCTGAAATATGGAAATGAGATCTCGAAGACTTTTGTGTATTTCGCACATAACCTCATCGCGGGATTTCTAATAAAATGTTTCTTAGAAGTTTGTAGCAATAAATTATAATGTTAACACAATTTCTTATTTATAAAATGAGTGTTTTTTTTATACAAATCGGACCCATAGAACCGTTGGACCAACCCGAATGAAGTTTCCATGGAAGTAGTTTTCACAAGAAAAAAATTATTGGGGAAGGTTTAACAAAATTGCACTTTATTGTACGTTTTGTGACCAAAAAACCTTTTTTGGGTCTTATTGTATTGCATAACTTCCGATACCATAATGATGTTGCCGACAGAGCTTTTATTTTGGAATGCCTAACCAAGCTAAATTAGGAAATAATCAAATAAAATTGTTGGGCAAAGCAGCAAGTGATTTATTAAAGGATTGTCAACAGAAGTTTTAATTAAATGAATAATTTGACATGGAACTTGAGAGTTCAAAACACAAATATTATATCAATTAAAACCTGTCTTGTAACTCTGAAGTAATACATTTTTTGGCGCTTCTGAATTTTTTAATCAACGTTTTATACAGATACGTCTTCAGACATTTTTGTGAAAAACATCCCAGGTAAGAGGTATTTCGTAAGATTAACATGAAATCGGGTACAGCTTTTAAAATGGCAAGCAATTTTTGCTGCTAATTAGACAACAAATCAAGAGGTGCAGTAAACTGCTTTGAACTACCTACCTCTTGTAAGCATTCTGGTACCCGTAAAGACGGCAATTCTACGGCGGCATCAGATTCTAATTCGCTCGCTTTGGTTTTGTCGTCTGAAATGAAATGAAACAAAACATAAAATTTTTTTTTAATTTAAAGTAAATTAGATAATAAAAAAAAACTCTACGAAACACTTGAAGGTGTGCGATTCCTAGCAGCGTCTTTACCTTCTCTAATTAAGATCAATAAAAATACTCTCACTAGACTGTGTACTAATAAGTCAAGGATTTTATACACAATGTGTATGTGTGGAAGATAAAATGTGTGTGAGTTATGCATTTTCTTTCCACACAATGTCACAAGAAATGTCGGCCACATCTAAAATCAAAGCCTACACTACGTACTGACAAAAGAATAATAACAAATCCTTACTATAAAATTAACTCTAAAATTATTACTGCTACACGGATATTTGTAATAGAAAATAAACAATTAAAATATAATTTCAGTGAAGGGCTTAGCATAAAAGACGAACCGGTTGTTTGAGGTTCTTCCGATTTTCTTTCGCTTGAACTACCTGTTTGTTGTAAAGATCACATTACTTATTTGAATTTCGATAGTTTCGTGCAAAATTTTTAATATAAACAAACATGCCTGAGAGTTTTGAAACAGCAGCTGTTCCGAAAGCTGATGTTTGCTGAGATGGAGAAAGAGGGACTGGTTTATCTAAAAAAAAAGTAATTTAAACACGATTTTGTTAAATAGTTTGCTATAAATTGCTTTAAATGGTTCGATTAAAAAATTAATTAAATAATAAATTTAAAAAAATAAATAATATAAAATATATATAAAAATAATTTTTGTAGTTAAAAAAATTAACATGGTAAATTAGCAGTTTATGAATGGCTTATATACTTGATATAATGCAACAAGGACCGAATTACTAAACGGGTCTACTGGGCCCAGGCTCAAAGGCCCAGAGTTACCAAACAATAACAATTTTGGAGTAAAAAATGGTGCAAGAAGAAATATCTTGGAATATACCTTCGACTATTCCTCTCAGTCATCAGCTTTTTTAAACAATAGATTTTGAAAGGTTGGAGTGGGGCCCAATGCATGGCACTGCCTCAGAGCCCACAACTTCTAAATCCGACCCTGACTGCAACTATGATGAGTGTTATTGTAGGTAAAACTAAACGAAAAAAAATGATAAAAATATCTAGATCACCATCGATGGGTTTCAATTCTTCTTGACATCTCATTACTTCCCATTCTTTTTTCTGACGATTGATGATCTGATGAATTTTTATCAGAACGCTCGAAGTATAATTTGGCTTGAGCATGACTGGCAACATAAAATTAAATGAGTTTCTTGATTATTTTACTTGTTTCATTTTTTAACTATTGTTTTTGTTTCAAAATTTCTTGTTCATTTTTTTTATTGTTAAGCGCTGGATGATGTATGTAGTTCAAAAACTTACCAAGTTTTCTAAACACTGGATTCAGAAAAACGAAGAGATTTAGCAAAAAATGGAAAAAATTAAAAATTTATAAAAAATTTTAAATGTTCAACAACAAATCATGACAGACCTGTAATAGTTTAGTTTAGACACTCTTATGAAGTGATAGACACAAGGAGTACCCAACATGGCGGTATGTTAGGTATATTATTATTTTTTTAATTTTATTTGATTTAGTTCAATAAAAATGGCGGTATATTAGGTATATTATTATTTTTTTAATTTTATTTTGTTAATTCAATAAAAAATCAAATTTTAGGCACTGTAATAAAGACATTCTTACAATCATTATTTTGACGTAATTTTAGTTCGTCTGAAGAATCTTTCAGGCTTTTAGTCACCACTATGACTTCTTCGGGATCTTCTTGTTTCTCTCCAGAAGTCTCTATACAATTGAATATAATAATAATAACAATAATAATATGAAAACATAATAATAAAAAATAAAAAGAAAACAGAATAAGAAAATCAAGAATATTATAAACACATTTTATATAAATTTCTCACTTCATCTACAATGCATATGAAAAATCAAATATGAGTTATCTGTACTTTATATTATACGTTTATAAAATTATATTTTCGCAACAAGTTATGTTTATATTTCGTTATTTTTCAACGAATGCAACAAACCTTTTTCTTTCGCTAAGCAAGCGCAAGTTCTGTCATTCGTTTGTTCATTGTGGACATTCTTCTTGATCATGTTATACTAAATGTTTACTTATTACAATTACTATTTTATTGAATTTTATGTTTATTTTTTGAAATTTATTAGCCAGTTTATGATGTTCATTTAAGCAACGTGTTAAATTAACATTGGATTTCAGTTATTAGAAATTAGTTGAAACATATTTTGTGTCGTTGAAAATTCGGATTAAATTCCATTTATTTTTTTCTTGCTATTTCTTACGTTAAATCAAATATTTAGAACGTTTTGCAATTTTTTTTCAATTTTTACGCGCATTTCTAAGCGGTGATTTTGTACCGCCGCTGATGTTTACATAAACCCCTTAATGACGTAAAGAATAAATATACAGCACAGAAAAAATCAACAATATAAAATCTTTGCTGTTTTTTCGACATGTACCTATTTGTTGCAAATTGAATAATCTACTTGCTTGTTAATTTTGACGATTTGAAGTTGAAGTCTCATTTTGAACTGTTTACTTTCTGCCGAACTTTTTTGTTACAAAATATTTGTTTGTTAAGATATGAAATAATTAAAGAAACAGGAGATTGAGAGATTTAGCATGCGCCTTATCAAGACAAGTCTTGCTCAAGGCGAGAGAGGGAGGGTACTTGCTGCTGATATTGTAGGTGGAAGAGGGAGATAAGTTGAGATTATTAAATTTTCTATTAATAATTTGTAAGAATAATAATTAATTGTTGATCAAAATATTGTAGAAATATAAAAAAATGTTGACTTCATTCTCAAATATTAGTTTAAAACATTCGCTCAATAAATCAAATAAGTTTTTAAATCAACAAAACCAGTGAGTTTTAAATATTCTGCAAGTCACGTTTCCACGTATTAAATAATTTAAAACTTATAAATTGTCTCGAATGGCATTGAAATTGAACATCGCCTCGGGATCTGACGCGTTTGTTAAAAAGAAACCAGACACAATAATAAACAGATGGTTCATTTAAAAATAAACATGCCCATCGATTCGAAAACAATTATGTCAAATATTTACTAATTTTATTTTATTGTATTATTTTTTGATATTATTATGAATAGAATTTATAGTTTTTAAATTAAAAAGTTACCAAAGAGACAAAGATGAAGATATCAACGCTACTTTTCTACTTGCTCATCAATCAGGTTAACTGGTTAAGATAAATCAATAAACAAATAATGATTTTGTGGAAATTGACTTCTATCGCCAAAAAATGTGTTGAAAATGTATTTAAAAAGACATGATTTCCTGTTTGTAATGTTTTACCAAAATGTAATTACTGTAATAATGTAATTCAGTGACATTTGACGCTGTTACCAAAATATCGACTTTCTACGAAGGTAAGGGCGCGTTGTTAATTTAAATTGATCGCGATAGTGAATCCTGGTGTTAACGCCATTAGCTCCTTCCTGCTCTAAGTAGGAGTCAAGCAAGCGTAAGAGTACAGCTGTAAGAAAGCGTGAGCCTGGACCAATAGGAGCAAATTGGTGTCAAATGAATCCGGTAAAAACCAACGCGCCCTAATGCAAAGCGTAAAGACGACACTTCTTCATGCGCCTCAGATAAATGAAATTACATTGAAAAGCCTTTACAGACGAAACTGATTTGTAGGCGAATGAGTTAAAAAATCCTTAAAAAAATCCTAAGACGTTTGAGTGTTTTTCTTCCTGGAATGAACGAAGACGGAAATCGAGTGTTTTCCAATCTGCAGGTCTCCACAGGAGCAGCACAAAATAAACGGTCGACGATGCAAGTGCGCATGTCCACGCTGACAGAAACAGGAGTGGTCTGGGCGAACAAATGGGAGTCTTTGGCTATCTTGTTGAAATCGTTTTGTTTTGAAATATTTTTTAAGGCAAATTTTAAGCAAATGGGAGTCTTTGGCTATCTTGATGAAATCGTTTTTTACCAATGCTTTTATTAACTCGTCGTCTCTGTTTCTCTGTCTGTTTCAAATCTTGCAATCAATTTTTGAGTCACTTCCTGATGATAGATTTTTTTCAAATTTTGCATACATGCTCAAAATAGAAGACAATGCAATATTCAATTATTAGTTTTACAATAAGTCAATTAATTTAGTTAATTTTAATTAATTTCGATATTTCGATATAATTAAGATATTTCGACTTTAATATAAAATAAAAGAGTAATATAAGAAAAAATTGATTGCAAAATTTGTGTTTTAATTACATATAAGAGCATTGGTTTTAAAAATTCGTTTTTAATTTACTTGTTTTAAATACTTTTTAAAGGCAAATTTTATGCAAATGGGAGTCTTTGGCTATCTTGTTGAAATCGTTTTTTTTAAATATTTTTTAAAGGCAAATTAAGCTAATAGAGAATTTTAGAAATGTTGAAATGTTTTGTAGAGAGCGGCTGGAGGACAATCGGTTATCAATCCTGAGGAGATCACTGGAGAATTCTTTCAAAATGCTTATAAGCAGACGAGTAAGAAAATGGAGAAGGCCATTTATATCCAGGTGGTGGTGGTGGTGGTGGTGGTGGTGGTGGTGGTGGTGGTGGTGGTGGTGGTGGTGGTGGTGGTGGTGGTGGTGGTGGTGGTGGTGGTGGTGGTTGTGATTGTGGTGATGATGATGATGATGGTGGTGATGGTGATGGTGATGGTGATGATGACGATGATGATGATGACAAGGATAATGATGACGACAATGATGATGGTGATGATTGAAAACATAATAATAATAATATTAAAATACGCCATGTAAATGACATTTTTCTAGTGCAAACAGAAAATGATTTAAGATATTGCAGTCAAAAATACAAATCAATAAAATTACACGCTTTACACATTTTGCAGCACAATTTGACGAACGGCGGCATCGTAGACTGCACTGGCGTCAAAGAGCTCAGTTTCGACAAAAAGAAAGGAGATGAGTGCAAGTGGAAGCAACCAAACGGGATGGATATCAACGAAAGAAGAATGCAGGTTATCGTGATCATAATCATCATCCTTGTCATCATCATCATCAGCATCATCACCGTTTTCGTAATCATCTGCAACAGCATTAATATGTAAATATTAATACTATTACTGGTGGCAGTGATTTTAATAGAGGACTGATTCATTCGAACATTGTTTGGTGTTTTGACGGCTTTCTGCAAGATTCAGAAAGCTACAAAAATATTTCGAGAAAAAAATTAAAACTTGAAAGTAAGAAAGTCAAATCGTTTTATGTGTTGTGACCAAAAAAACTGAAATAAGCAAAAATGGTGGTAATGATAATGACTATGTCATATTGCTTTCTTCAGGTCGACAAAGAGTCTTGCGATCTCTTGATAAACAATCCACAGGTGACAGATACCGGTACGTACACCTGTACACTTCTGTACAATCAAGGCTTAACCCGACGAAGTTTTAGCCGACACCTGATCATCTATCGCGTTCCGATTTACTTCTTAATCTTTCGAAGCAGCTACATGGTATCCAGCTGTGCGGTTACCAATCTCAAAAAGCTCATGGATCAAATAAAAATAATTTTTTGTCCGGCAATGATGACCGGTTGCATCTACACTATAAAAACTAAGTCCTGCGGCAATGCTGAAGGAGCGACGTGGAAAACGCTCAAGTTTTCCGAATCAACAAGAGTGAATATGAAAATTTTACTCACCATAAATTATTTTGTAAAAATAAAAGTTTTTTAATATCGATTTTTTTGTTGTTGTTGCAGAACGTTTTGACCATAGAAATTACGAAGCACGTTGATCCGAAGTTTCAGCCGAGTACGTGCAACCTCAAGTGCATGCAGAGGCAGTACATCAACTTTCTGCAGGACAAGAAGCACTTCGACATCATTAGCCAGTACAAAGCTGAGAAGACAACTTTACAAGTCATTACAGGTAATGAAGCTAGATTAAAAAAATAACTACAGCAATATTAGAGTTTAAATAAAGTCACAAGAATTAATATTTTGCTCGAATTAACAACAGTGTTTTAAAATATTCTAAAAAAAAAATGTTTTTGAACTTCCAAGTTATTTGTAGGCAATTAATTATAAAGCAATTCCATTCCAATAACGTGTTTTTAACCTCACAATAGCAAAAACAACCCAACAGGATTTCAACCAATCAACGAGCAGGACGAAGAAAAACTCGGAGGCATCTGCCAGCAAGGTTTTTTCATCTACGGGGACAAGGTATGCCTGCCCTGCCCGGTGGGGTACTATCGCGAAGATGACATGGCTCCGATACGTTGCGTAGTTTGCGGCTACTTCTACTACCAGCCCTTGATTGCTTCTGCAGCCTGTCACCGATGTCCGATGCTTGGGTTCTCATCTGACAAAGATAAGTCCAGCGTGCTACAGTGTGTTCCGTTTTATATGACATGGCAGGGAGTTGTTATCATGTGCTCTTCTGTTTTCCTACTGGTTATTCTTATAGCCACAGGGTGTTTGACCAAATGTTGTAGGAAACTGGGAGATTGTATGACGAGAAAAAAATTCGCAGATAGAGACAAGCGTCTGACCAAGGGCGTGGTGTTTAGTCAAATTGGAAGCGGCGAGCCGATTTCTACACTGACGAAAACTCCCAGCAAAATGGCCGGCGGATCTGTTGCGGAGATGTCGAAACTGGTTTCAAAAATGCCAAAAGAATTAAGGATGATGAAAACTTTGACCAAAGCCGATGCTGAGTTTGTCAAGAAAGACATGGAAAATATAAAAGATTTCAGTCTCACCTATGACGCTCGGTCAACCGGACTGTCCAAGTCTTACAGGAAACGCCCGCAGAGATTCCGTAGAGACGACGAAGAGCTTTCTGAAGCGGTCCAGAAGAGGCAGCATTCGGCACTTGGATGGACTCACAAGTACGATGTTAGTACGTACACGAAACCGCGCAAGAATTATCAAAAAATTGAAAAAAGTGAAGAAGGAGAAGAGGCCGAGGCTGAGGAAGACGATTAATATTTATGTTTGTTGATTTGAGGTATTGAAATAAGTAAATGTGTATTTTATTTTATTTAATTATGTTTTAAATGATTTTATTAGATTTTAAATAAGAATAAATAAAATTAAAGAATCTTGTAGTTGTAGTTATTTGAAAATCAACATTTTTTGAGATTGGTTCTACCAAAACTAGGAGTGGAATCGAGAGGGCCCTAAACTGAAAATTGCAAACATTTGATTCAATGACTTCTGTACATAACATTTTAAAGCAATATTTTTTTCTTTAGGTAGAGTTTGTGGTCTGCGGAAGCTCACCGGTTGATTATTGAGTAGATTCAAAAAATTAATTATTTTATAATTATGTAGCTTAGGTTTTCAAAAAAGCAGGTGCTTGCGCCGACCAAACTCTACTCTAGTATCTAATATGATACTACTAAATGTTTTATCAAATTTCACAGCAAATTATCAATAAACTTAGGATCTGTATTTGTTCATTACGTACAATTTAAATAGGTCGTAAACAAGTAAAAGTAAAACAACATAACATGGTCTAAGATCTAAATGTACACTATATGGGGTGATATCAAATCAATATGGACAGGTAAAACAGACTAAAAATATAAGGTAAAGGTACGCTATGACAACTCTTGCCTACATCCTACATCAGGAATCATTATCTAAATCTAATCTAAAATATGTATAACTGAATGATTGATTGGTTGATTGGTTTCTCATTTTTAATTTTTAAATTATATTTGCTGTTTACTTTTCGTAATTGTTTAAAAACATATATATTTAGTAAATTTATTGTTGAACGCCTTTGAATTTACGAAAAGATGCTATATAAATTCATTTTGATTGATTGATTAACTGTTGCTCTGTACCTTGAGCAAATCGCTATGCCTAGGCATTTGGATCATGCAAATTGCCTATAAAGTGCTAAATAGCTTGATTTTTTTTAAATGATAGGGGTCCGAACTCCCAGGACCCCCCTGTATCTGCCCTGTATAATCTCTATTTTAATTAAAGATATAAAAATTAATGCGCAGCATCATTTTATTTCTATTGACGTTCAGAGAGTGTCGACAAAAACCGTTGAGTAAATAGAATAAAATTTGCTTATAAGCCACAATAGAATATACAAACTAAATTTCAAATGTACATAAAAAAAACTTCCATAGTATGAAAATGGAGCGATCAATCAGAAATATAAATGAAAACAAATAAAACACATTTGTTGTTTGATAAAAAACTAATTACACTTGTTAATATAAAATATTTAAACATGAAAAAGCTAAAAATAAAAATAGAACTCTTGTTGTTACTTGCATACACGGTTAAAGTTTCCAGCTATCTAGAAAAGGATCACCGCTCGAGCAAGTTCGCATTCATCGACGTCGTTCCGAAACCGGCAGTTGAGTTTTACAGAGGCGCGTACGAAGGTCAGATTGCCAACCCGACGTACATACAGCATGATTTCAACACGAAAGAGATTGTCAACTGCTATGATCTGTCTGAAGTCAGCGGCACTCCGCCTGGTACTTTGTACTCCTGGGTCACGATGAGCATGCATCCAATTAGACAGCGAACTCTGAGGCAGTTGGTTACAGGAGAGTAAGCTGCATTTTATTTGTTGCATAGCTGAATTTTTTTTTCGTTATTATGTGTGTGTGATAATTTATATAGCGCCTCTTACAGAACTCAGAAGCGCTGTTCTTTTACATGCCCCACGTAGAGAAACGATTTTACCCGCTAAGGTTTCGTTGACATGGGATACTAGGCAGTGATTGGGAGTCAAACCGTGAAGTTCTCACATTCAAGGCTCACATTCTAACAACTCAGCTAACCTAGTACCTTTTATCATGAAATCCTACCAACCAGCAAACATCGGGACTGGTTCGGGACTGTTTTCAGGCGTTCAAATTATGAATGCGATCTGAACTTTTCTTCTCCCAGACCAGGCCCGGAGTTGGTATTTATTTTTATCAATTCAAAGTAGGGATTATGAACCGAGTCAACTTTCAGACCAAATGTTTTTAAACATTTTTTTAAATTTCAAAATAACTTGGGTATTTTATTTAAAGCTTCAAATACATATTCAATAAAAAGTGTACGTAATATTTTGAATTTCAAATAAGAAAAAGCGACGTATATCTACTTGTTTCCGACGTGGAAACGAGAAATACCTATACCCGATTTATATTGTGAATTGAAAGTTTAAGTTTTTTCGATTAGTATATCACAATTGTGATTTCAAATAAATAATTTTTTAGATGTTTTTAAACAGACTGGAGATGATTAATGTCACACTACAAGACAGTGGCCTCTACCGATGTGTCGTCACTTCTTCTATGACATCCATAAGACTGATCTTCAACAGACCAATTGTCATATTTGGAGTTTGTTGAGTAATAAATAAATAGATCATCTGAATTTGCATAAACACATTTTTTTATTTTTAAGTTGTAATTTTTTAAATTGATGACTTTTTTTAAACTCTTTTGTTTCAGCTACAGCTGATAATTTTAGCGGGTGAAATGACTCTGTTCTGACATTTAACCATTTCTTCTTTTGAAAAAAGTTACTTCTTTATTTACTCTTTGCAGATACCGAATTATTACAGCCAAAGAAAAATCGTTTTTCGGAGTCCAAGGAGAGATACTATGCTAGCTAAGCAAGTTTTCAGCATGGTCCAACAAAGTTTTTGTAGAGGCAGTCACGTTGGATGCATTTTCACCTTTACCGACCTTGGTTTCGAAACTGTTGGATCGTTCAACCGAGTGAGAACTTTAACGTAATTATATAAGTTGAGAAACCGGTACCTTCTTTATTTTGGCTACCCCAACTTGATGAAAGGCTAAGTTGACTTAAGCTGAAGAAGTAAATTTTTGCTCAAAAGAGTTACGCAATGTGTAATTATTCTACTAGGAATTTGAACACGGAACTCAGAGGGTAAAAGTGGAAACGGGAATTGGAAAACGAGCGGAAACGGGAAAGCAAGCGGGAACGGAAAGCGACCGGGCCGGAGCGGGGAAGGAAACGAGAACGAGAGAAAAACGATAAAATACTCGAGCAACGCCGGGTACCCCGCTAAAATTAAACTAATTGACAAATTTATGTGATTTAAAATTTTGTTTTAGTACAGCATTCAGATGAAACAAACCCTGGACCCAGCATTCCAACAGCCGAAACTTCCACCAAACGAAATAAAACAGTCCGTCATTGGAGAACTGGTTTTTGGCGATATGAGACTAGCTGCACTTGACAATTTCAAATCAAAAGCCGCGGGACGAATTAGATCCATGACGAAGTTCATTTTTGAAGAGGGCCAAAACACCACCGAAGTTGTGGCTGTGTGCAGAGATGGGTTTTTTCTATGGAAGGAAGTCATATGTCTACCTTGTTTTCCCGGTTCATACGGATGGCTGAAAGGGTGCTGGCGGTGTGGTCTGATGTCTTACCAGCCGCACTTCGCTTCCAAAGAGTGTAGACCATGCCCTAAGCTGGGCTTTAGTTTCAGCTTAGGCAAAGGAGACATTGACGAATGTGTTCCGTTTCAGAGCAATCGGGTGGCTCAGTTCGGTTTCTTACTGTTAATTCTAATGGTATTCTTAATGATGTGGGTCTTTGCGCTTCACTGCGGGCTTCTGCCCTGCATTTACAAACCTGTCAGGAATGGAGGAAGACCAACTTATAAAGATGAGCAGGTAAGAACAGCCAAGTGCTATTACTTTAAAACAAAATTTTAGTTTTCAAAAAAGCTGAAAACATTCTCTTTTAAAAGTTTATGCAAATGTTTTTAAAACAAATAACTTTTTATTTTTAACCAGTACTTGAAAACGCTCGAGCGCCACAGGCAGAGAGCTCAGCAGATAAAAAAGCTTCTGGTCAGAGCCAAGCAGATTGAGAACGAAATGATCGAAGGATTCGCCAAAAAGAAGATCGACATGAAAAAACGTAAAGAAGCTCTCGAAGTCATAAGACAAGAAAACTTCAGAAAAGCTCGCATAATGGAAATGTTCCGTCAGACTAGACCTTTAGTAAGCTATACACCTACTATGGCTACTGGCCGGCCGATGATGGTAACAGGAAAACCAACAGGCGATCAACAGTTGACCAACAACCTTCAGATGATTGGCGTACAATCATTTGGAGGTGAACAAATGCTGGGTGGACATCCAATAGGGGTCACGCATTTAACTCCATAAATGACTGATGAGACACCATTTGCGAGAAATGAGACAACCCAAATCACGAAAAACACTTCTCAAGAGTTGAGAATTCGGCCAAAGCTTATGCTTTTTTTAATACAGTATGGTATGGTAATAAATATTAATAAATGTAAACTTCAAGCATCATACTAAAGTTTTCTTGGTAGATTTAATATCTATCAAGACAGTAAAATAGCAGACACAATATCCGAAATTCAGTTACTATGAAATTAGTTATGCTTATAGCTATTTGGTTTCAGTCATAGAATTGATCTATGAGTTCGAGATGCAAAAGCAACCTAGCAACTTCACGAATTGTATGTCGCTAAATCTTTTATGCTAAAGAAATAAAAGCTGTAACAGGATAGAAAAGTTAGGCACCGTAGAGAAAACTGGCTGAAATTTGGTTGTGCTCCATGTTCACTCAAGCAGGAGTTTTTTTTATTGCAAAGAAAACTGGCCGAACTTTGGCTGTGCTCTATCAATTAACTCCAACAAATTACTTAAAAAATCACTAATTTTAATAAATAACAAACAATAAAAACTAATTGTCATTATTAAACTCTTCATCGCAACAATCGTGGTCGTCTGCAGCACGGTCACTGAAGAAATGCACGTTCTGAAAGAATTCAATAAATCAAATAAATCTTTCAATTAATAAATCAAATAAATCTTTCAATCTATAGATTAAATAAATCTTTCAATCTATAAATTAAATAAATCTTTCAATCAATAAATCAAATAAATCTTTCAATCAATAAATCAAATAAATCTTTCAATCAATAAATCAAATAAATCTTTCAATCAATAAATCAAATAAGTCTTTCAATCAATAAATCAAATAAGCTTAAATATTTCTAATAGTTAAACAAACTACATGATATAAAAATTAAAAGATCTAATTATGCAATCAATAAAATTTTTTTAGAAATTGATCACCTAGAAATTGTCAATAAATAATAAACATAAAGTTGTGCTATGAAAGGAATAATACAGTTTGAGATACACATTGAATATTCAAAGTTGAAATGAGAGAGTAGATTTAGCAGGATTAAGAGGAATTTCTATTATTGACTTATTGCAGCAAGTGAAAAAATAGAGACTTTCAAAGACAACCAGAAATTTAGGAAGTTGATAATAATTATAAATAGTAGCAATGGTCTATGAAATAGTGAACAACAAGCAAATTCAGACCAACTTTTAAGAATTGGCTGCATGAATTTTGCATTAGAATATAAAATGCAGGATTCAACATGTTCAAAATCAGGCTTTTCTAAAAACCAGGTATCACAGTTTTAGATCAAGAATTGCATTTTTAAGTACTCTGTATTCTCTTGAGTTGAATAAATCGAGTTATGTCCTGTTAGAATTAGTTGTACAGATGCATGATCTGGTCACAATCAAAACACAAAATTCAATTTGTGAACTAAAGAAAGTGTAGAAAAGTCAAATGTTCATCCAGTGAAACTGAAAAGTTTTTTATTGCTTTCTTGAATAAACAGAAAAAAGTGCTGATATAATTTTGCTCTACAAAATATTGTTCGTGCGTCGATTGCAGAAGATTTTATTTTGCAAAGATGACTGAGAAATTAGAGGAAAATACATAAAAATACATGTTTAAAAGTTATTAAACATCATGACAAATCAATCCAGAAAATGCTTTTAACCCATTAATGGTCACTACCATACAAAAATACGAAAAATGAACGTTGCGTTTTTGCAACCGTAACAGTTAATGGGTTAATAAACAAACAAACAAGCAAAAAACCTAAGAATAAATTGATTAATTGGTTAATAACATTTTACTATTATTTACTGCACTAATTAATAATTACTCTTACAAGAGATAGAGAGAAGAGAAATGACAACAGCAATATATAAAACAGAAAGAGAGAATATATCTTGATTCACTCACCCTACTCTCTTTGATCTCGGAATCATCATCATAATTGAGCATGATATCAATCAAAGACATAACATCCATGATGCTGTCAGAATCTGATATGTCGAAGGGTTGCAGGTTTACAAGTGTGTTTTGATCCAGCTAATGATAGAATTCATAAAAGATTACAAACTTTTAAAAAATTAGTAATTGAACGAAATTATTAGTTGGAAATTAATAATGTAATGCACTATGGAGCATTGAATACACATATTTAAATTTTTTATTTAAATACTGGTTAATATTCAAGAAAAAAAAAATTAAAAAATAAAACTACAACAGAAAAGAAAAAAAATGAGAAAGCAGTGTGATAAATTGTTAAGTAAAGAAATAGAAACAAAATATAAATTATACAAACAATTCCTTAAGTCATCGATAACTATAATTCAATGGACTGAGTTTTTAATGTTTATTTGTTTAATATGTACCTTTTTTTATTATCAAGAAAGGCATGAGCACTTAAACAAACTATCCCAAAACCATCCAACCAATTATAAAAACAATTAAATAACTGAACAAAACAAAAGTGAAAGATAAGAAAGAAGAAAGAGCAACAAAATAAGCTTAGAAATAAACTAAAATTTAAAAAAAAAACAAACCGCATCTGCCATTTTTTCCAGCAAGTTTTGGAGTTTTTCGTTGCCGGGATTCGTCTGCATTGATTGGGCGATTTCTAGAAAAGAGTCCGGTTCAAGATATCTCTGAAGCTTCCTTTTAGACTTTTTGCTCAATAAATCAATCTTTGATAGAAGGTTTACGGTAGGGCACTGTTTCAATTGTTTGCTATTCAATTAATATTAAGTCGAATAATAGTAATAAGAAGAATAATAATAGGGCACTGTTTTAATTCTTTGTAATTAAATTAATATTTAATCAAGTAATAATAATAATAAGGCTCTGTTTTAATTGTTTGTTCTTCAATTAATATTAAGTCAAATAATAACTAAAAGCCTCGTTTAGAATAAATGTTAAGAATTTAAAATGAACAAAGGAGTCAACAGATGAAAGTTAAAACATGAAAAAACAAGTGATTTTAAATATTTATTTAACCAAAACTTTATAAAAAAAATCTTATAATGAGAAAACTGTTGAAAAATGTGCTGCATATTGCCCACAAACAAATGAATCATTTATTACTAGAGACAGCCATTAAAAATTATGGATTAAAAAAAATATTACATATCATTTTGCGATTACAGCGCCAACTAACAGCATTACGCGAAGTTATAACTACTTATAACATATATATTAATATCGGATACTACTATACATGCATAGGAAATTATGCATGGTGATAAGAAAATTACAACAAATTACCGAAATAAAGAAATAATTGTAAACATGCTTCCGAAATTATGCATGTTGCTAAGTAAATTATAACAAATTACCGAAATAAAGAAATAATTGTAAACATGCTTACAGTGGACAGTCGAAACATGGCAGCCTGGGCGGCATAGATCCCGTGGATGAACTTGTACGGGTCAATGAGGAAACTTGAATCGAGCATATATACGCATCCCACCTTGAATTGTCGGTCAATCAGGCTCTCCACTAACTGAGGTATGTACCTGCCGTTTGTGTACAACTCGACTTGGCCTATAAAAATAAACCGATCCAAATTTAATAAGGTTATATTAAAAAAAATAACTGGTAAATAATCAAATTATTGTTAATTATATACCAAAGTTTTTTAAGTTTCATATATCTTTAAAAAAGACAATAACAACAAATAGTGATAAAAGATAAACCAGCCTGGGCAATCGATGATGATATAATCTGGACTGGATTCTTCAATAGCCTCAAACAACCAATCAAAATTTTCGATCAGGTACCTGTGAAAGATTCAAAATATTTTTTAATGCAGAGACACTGACTGAGGAATAAATTATTTGATTATTATATGAATAAATGCTATTTAATTGATGACCAAGACCATCTATCTACCCAGTCCTATCACCATTTAATCAAAATAAAGATGTATTTATAGAAATGGCATGCATATTACTCACTTCATGCAATACATGCTCGCTCCATTAGAACCAAGCTTTAAATCACTTTCCATCACATCATCGGCAGTTATCAATTCTCTCACATCTATCAATAGCAAAATGTTTTCCTTTTAAATTCCCAAGCCTGCTAGCTTCACTCCAGTTAAATCTAACAAGGCAAATAACAAACAAACCTATTATTGGTTCGTATACTAAATCTTCTGCAGCCGGATCCAAATTTATGATTTCTACAACTCTTTTGTTCACAGAATAATGTTTTTTCATTACATCGCAGTATGTCGTCTGATAGAAAACGTTCAAATAAACACAATTAAAATTATGCTTTACAACATTTAAATTAAATCAATATTACACTTTAAACTGAAGTAACTGAACAACTGAATGTCTATAAAGTAATCAAAGTAGTTTATTTACTTTAGTATTACCAGTTTGGCGTGTAAAAAAATGAAAAAAAAAAAAAGTTAGGGCCTAACTGGATCTTGATCCAGAAATTGGTTTTGGACGATTAGTTCAAAATTCGGATTAATCATAGTCTGTGATATTTAGTCAACCGATTCCGATATACAAATAGCGAATAGCATAATAATATATACATACTGAGATAGTCGGCTCCTATACGGCGTATAATATACGACAAACTTTCGGAAAATCTTAAACTTGTTGAACTCCAAATTAATTGTGTGATATAAACAAAACAGAAATGTCTTTGTTGTTTAATTTGAAACATAATCTCCCATTTTGGGCACCCACCAAAATCGGGAATGCCCAGCTAATAGAATAGGTCAGGCATCTTTTGAAATAACGTCCCTGTCTCAAGATTGAGAATTTCTTCCCATTCTTCAATTTTTAAATAAAGAAAATTAAAAATATTTCGCAGTATTGAATTTGTCGGTAATTTGACGATATAAATAATATGTGATCAAGGTGAATAATTATTCTTTATTTAGATTTAGATTTTTAGATGAATAAATCATTTAAATTGTAGTTGAAATTATCTGTATTTCTGCCTCACACTATAAACAACTTGTTGAGATATAATACTGTCAATAACAAATGGCTATTGACAGTGATTAACCACTCACTGTCAATACTAGAATAGCAAATCGTGTTTTTACAGTACAGTGCGCCCACTGTCATTATTAGATTGTAAGACATTTTACGTTATTATAAAAATACCTTTCCACTGCCATACGGTCCTATGACAAGTTGGCAATACTTTTCCATTTAATAATTTTTTTAGACTTCACCAATGGGTTAAAATACAGAAATAAAAACTATGGACTGTTGTTTATTATGTTATAACCCGAGTAGTAAAATGAAGTAAACAAGCAAAGATATCAAATTACCAGTTCTATGTTTTACAAAAGTGAAGCTCAAACAAAAATGAGCTCAAACTTTGTTTTTACCATTGAAATAGGACGTGGTTTTTTATTTACTAGGTTATCAACTACACTCACCAAAACACTTTTTAATTCACCAAATTTTTCCGTCACGCGTTTTTTTTATTCACCTGATGAACGCTCTGGTTCCCACATGCAAATCGACATAGGAATGGGATATAGACACCAGGGGCGTCATTTCAGCAAAACCTTAGGGTGGGGCAAAACTTTTTTAAAACCTATAGATTCCAAAATTTTATTTTTCTAATGCTGTATTTTTCTTCCAAAAATATCGGATAGCCGGGGAAGGGGTACCTAGTCGTAGATACTTTTAAAAACTTTTATGAAAACTTCATACACTTTTTCTAAAAAAAACTGGGACTGGAAAAAAGTGAGTTATAGCCAGTGACTGATCTATGAGAAAACCCACATCGTGTGCCCCATTCATCAGCTAATTTTAGAGGCAAAAGTGTTTAAGGTTTTCACAAAAATTTTGGAAAAGTACTCCTACAATTGCTCCCCCCAATCATCAGCTCTGTTTGGTGAAAAATTTACAGATATGGTTTTCTAAGGGCGTATTCATTAGACTTAGCGGAAGGTGTCAAAAACTCTAGCTACGACACTGCAGTTACTGGGTTGTCTTGACCTTTATTTTAAAATAGAAGTTGTTAGTTCTTAGCTGTTTTATTTTATAATTTTATTCTGTCTTGTAACAATTTGTTCCTTTGGCATTTTTGGTTTCAAAAAAATTGAAAATACATTTCTGAAGCTTTATTATTATTAATCATAAAGCAATCGAGCAATCGAGCAATGCGGTGACTTTTGATGCTTTCAACTAAATCCATATTTCCGTTATGAGTTTCCAAGTCATCTGATTTTTCTAAGTCAATCTAAGTGAAAATCTTCGTCTTGCTCTTCAAGGCAGTGATTACGCAGACAACATGCGGCAATAGTCATTAAAGCTGCATAACTAGGACAGGATACGTCCATGAAATGCAGTCGCTAAGATGATGCTCCATTTAGGTTCCAATGCTTTGAAATGCGTTGACGGCTGGGGGAGCTTACGATGACACTCTCCCAGACCTCTTTGTCATGGCAAGCTTCGCGCCTTTGACGCTCGCACTTTCGTTCCTTCGGCCCTCACATAGGCTGTGTTAATTCAGTACTCGTACAGTGCGTATACCTTCAGTACAGAAATTAGAACCCTGGGACTGGGCCTCAACCCCGCTAGTATTTATATAAAAAAATTTAAAAAGTTCAGGTCAACGGATTCTGTGATTTTATGAATAAACAGACTAAAAATTCTAATTTCAAAATTTATAGAAGAAACATTACTATAAAAAATAGAAAACAAATAATAAGTTTTACAATGTTTATTTAAATGTTTGCTTTAATTAAATGCTGAATTTTGGCTCTTTCATTGAGTATTTCATAGAGATTGAGCCTGGAAATCTCTAACTACTTACACATCGTTCTGCATTCTAAAAACTGTTTGCTAGAGTTTAATCGTTAAAAATAATTTGAAGAAAGACTACTAATTTTTTTTAATTTTTTTAGATAACTTCAAATAACAATACATGTTTTTTCTCATAAAATTTTAGTTCTAACAAAACCAATGAGCAAAAGAGTTGACGTTTTTGGCCACTTGGTTCTCTGCCATCTTGCGTAGAGATCCAAAACTTGATTAAGCTGATACAGCTTAATGAAAATCAAATGCTAAGAAAACTAAAACTACATAGAAATACTGATAGTTTTTATAAAAATCATTTTCTTCAGCCTCGCTGACTTCAAATACAACGATCAAGGCTGGTCGTGAATGTCTTTAACTTCTTCATAATCAGAAAACGATCCAGCAACTGAATCAACTTTCATCTCATCTTCTTCTTCAGTTTTGTTGGAAACACTCTCATCTGTTGTTAACAATTAATAATTAAGCTAATAATATGCAATTTACAACACAAAAAAATGGTTAAACATGATTCAATGGTAGTATAGTCCTTTGATTCTATTGCAGTGTAAGTGCTTGGAGAAGTATATCCTTCATCCATTTGTTGGTATTCTTCTACATTTGAAAGAGAAGAAGCTTTTGTAGCAGTGCCTGCATACAGGAATGATATCAACAAATTACATAAAAATCATGTAAGGTATTTAACAATTTGAATATGAGATGTAGTTTTTAGACATGATTTTAATTGTTGTCGTGTGGTAATGATAGAAACAAATGGCCACGCAGAAAAACCAATTAAAGTAAAGATAAAAACCATCACAATAATATCTTTAACATTTCTTTCCATCTTAGATATTTTCAGATAATACATTTGTAGAACGGAAGTTTATTCGCAAACACGGAAGAAAAGAGTGTTTGAAGATGAGCTAACTCAACTCGTGTACTGCATTATACAATATCATACCAAAAACTGTTTCGTTTCCAGATTCTTGAAACGTATGTAAAACACTGATTATTTGAAACATTTCCAAACGTTAAATTTTCTTTGACATTGTCTGACGCTAACACAGAATAGGAGAGATCGTTTTCTGTGCCCGAGAGAGTAAAAAACCAGCTGCGTTCAACTGTTTGCCAAAACAAGCTGTATAACTCGGCTCTTCTGATTATTGAAAAAGATTTCATCAACAGCATTAATGAATTGAACCATCGACTCGACGGATCTCTGATAACCAGTGGCGCAGCCAGGGGGCCCGTGCCCCCCGAAAACTTGCCGAAATTGATTTTGAAGTGACGCGCGTGCCCGTTGTTTTTCTCTATTATTTCTCTAATATTTTGTGCGCTATACCCATTTCTATTGTTGGGGTCAGAGTTATCCATGGGTTCAATTTTGAAGATCCGACCCGCCAGAAAATCTGACGCGACCCGACCTATTTTAGTTTTTTATTTTGTGACCCGGCCTGACCCACTTGTTTTAGACCCGACCCGACTGGTTTGCCCCAAATCAGCGAGTCTGCATTCAGATTCAACATCTGCTTCTAAGGTTTCTTGACCAAAGATCCTTCATTGAACTAAGAGGAGACACTCAAGTACTACGCCTGGTCACACATCTGCTGTTCGTGGTGATTACTTTCGCTGGAAAGCCAATTGGTCGAATGTTTCATTGGCTGAGAGGCCACATACCGCAGTTGATGTTCTGCAACATTGTGAGGATTCCATATATCTGCAGATAAATACGCTGCTAAAACTTTTTATTACATTGCCTCTTTCATCCGCGACAGCCGAAAGATTTTTCTCAACTTTGCGCTGACTCAAATCTTATCTACGCACCACAATGGGCCAGACAAGATTGAATGGGCTTGCCCAGATGACTATCAATCGCAATCTTCACATTAATGAAGAAGCCGTCATCGATATTTTTTTTCAATTTAAATGTCTTATGGTTTGTTGTTACTAATTATATTATTGTCGTTAATCCTTGACTTTTGAGGGTCGTACATTTTTCAGAAAACTCCTTATTAATCAGTTTCTCCCCCCCCCCGTGCCCCACAAACATTTCTGGCTGCGCCACTGCTGATCACGAATAGTTAAGTGTGCGCGGTGATGCGCATATAGTCCAAACAACGATCCGCACAGACGCCCACAGATGTCACATGGGAAGTCAAGTCAAAAGTGCCTTGGCCGATCTTCGCCTTCCGGAGCGTCCACTTCGCTTCATGCAACGTGACACGATCCGCTTCGAATTGCGTGACTGAATTTCGACAACGTGAACGCCATTCTGTTCTGCTCGATGCAAACGACTCAAAATCCTTTGGAGCCAGTTTGCATCTCTTTATGCTGTCTTTCAGTAACTCCTTAAGGTGTTTTACTGACCTCCATGAGTCCGTGCTTCATCCGTGAGTTCACCGTATAAGATGGTTTTGAATGAACTATCCCAAAATTTTCCAAATTGAAATCTAAGATGGCTGCATCACTGACTTGATGGATAGTTTATTTTATTCTACTCACCACAGCGTCAATGTCTAAAAAAACCCGCAGAACCTTTATCTGGCCCTGCCGAAACGTAACTTAAATTCAATGTTGGCCTTCTTTCTCCAAATGTCATTGCAGAATTTTAAAATGAACCTACTCAACAACCACTAGTTTTTTTTTATTTTGTTTAAAGATGGTTACTGTAAATCATTCTACTAGGGGTTTTCTATTCTACCATAATTAATGAAAATATTTTCTCTTAGTTCTGATACTTATCTAGTTTCACGTATTTTTCGGTTTTTTATAATGTCTTAATAAGTTCTTTTGCAATAATTAATTTTTAATAACAAATTTTTTTTTAAATATGCGTTGTCTATAAATTGCTATTTTTAAATTCTCCATATCAGGGGTCTTCAATGTTTTTGAACGGGGGCCACATTGCTGAATTTTAGAGCTTCTCGGGCCAAAAATTCAAAAATTATATTTTTCAAAAACAGCGAATGAATAACCGTAAACATGCTATTTATTGTTGCGGTCTGATACTTTTTCCTAGAAGAGCTCCTCGGACCGAATCAAAGACCTTAGTGGGCCTGATTCGGCCCGCGGGCCTTACTTTGGTGATCCCTGCTCTAAATTAACTTTACCGTAAACGTTGTTTAATTTTTTTAAGTTTTTTAAACATCAAAACAGCTTAATAAAAATTTTTTCTAAACTTTGTTTCAAATCTTCAACTTGTTATAGTTTATTTTTGCTTCTGTAGAAACGCACTCATTTTCTAAAGGTTCAACATCTAATCAATTTTATTGTTTGAGCCTAATTTGACGGATTGACCAAGAAATCAACGACAATAACTTAAATTAAAATATAATAAACTCAATTAAAAAAACACTTTTAAATATAAATTTATAAAAAATTATGTAGAAAAAAACATAATCATTTTACCTCCAATGGCTGCAGACTTTTTCCTTCTTCTACGCTTGCATAGAACCAATCCAAGAACTATAATGACAGTGAAATAAGTTGGTGCAGCAGCTGCCCATACTTCAAGGCTGGGTTGTTTCTTTTCTTCAGGTGTTGTGCCTGAAAATTGGTTGAGTATTAAACGTGTGCTTTAATTGTTTATTCTTGCACTGCTTAGAATATTTTATTTGTTTTTTTTTTATAACTAGTAGGTTTCAAGTTTTTAAAAACTTTAGTTTGAAACAAGAATCGTGGTTTGTTTTAAAAAATAACAACATTCTAAATTTAACTCCTAATACCTAATTTGATATTTTTTATTGAAAAACTTATAACTGAATTAATTACTTAATAATTTGTAAACACGGTTTCGAGTATTATTTTAAAATTGTCACTTTGTAAAATTTAACTTACTTAAAAATAACATTTTTAAAATATTGAAAACGGTTAATAAAATTCTAATTGTTGTTGTAATTTAAATAAAACACAAAAACTTGCTTTTAATTACATTGTGACTATTAAAAATTGTATTTTTCACATGCAGTCATTGTTATTATTATTATTAAATAGTTGATAACGCAACATATGTCAATCACACTACATTAAATAATAATGACGAAATCATGATTTGTTTTCAAATAAATAGAAATAAATTACAATTATAATTAATTTATCTTGTTTTGCATTTCTAAGAGTAAAAAATGCTATTTTATATTCTTGAATAAAAACAGTTTAATGTAATGTGATTACGTTACCTGAACTTGTTTGAGGTGTGTTTTTATTTGGTTTTTCATCTGAAAAACAAAATATTCAAAGATTTGAAATTGGTTCAATTGAAAGAATTTTTATACAAAAATTGTAATATTAAGTAGCACATTAGAACAGTTTAATATAACGTAAAATCTTTATGTTTTTTGTGATCGCTAATCAGGATCGCCATTTCAACTATTTCTTGGGGGCGTCAAACTTTTTCAAAATATTTCTTTTCAAAAATGGAAACATTTTCTAAAACTTTATGCACTTTTGCCACCAAAAATAACTAATGACCAGAACGAGGAAGAATCGGAGGTACATTTTGAAATTTTTCTAAAACTTCCTCTCTACTTATTTTATACCAAAAAATGTTTTTTCTAAGTCCTAAATCATGTCAATCTAGTTTTAGATATCAATGCATAAAAAAACTTATAAAGTAGCAATGTATAAATAATTATTGAATATAAGCAATTCAAATAAAACTAAAAAAACAAAAAAAGTTATTTTGCACAATCCATGTATTTTTGATTTTTTTTAAAAACATTAATAAAACAATTTTTTAAACAAAAACCTAACTTAATTTTTTTTATATTTTATTTTTTAAGAGAACAATTATTGACGTAAGGAGCAAGTCTATATTTCAAATTTTAGCTTGATTGGATGACGGAAAGTCTGTTAATTTTCACTTTTAAAATTTGTTTACAAACAAGACCGGTGGTTTTTTTGAAGAAATTTTCAGACATCAATAGAATTCATTGACGTAAAAACATTTCTATTGTTTAAGTTTCAAAACAAGGAAACAAACAAACAAATTAGACTGGTGGTGTGTTAAATAAAAGGCTTAAGCCATTTGATAACCGTCAAAAGGACAATTTGTAATTTTTAGTGATTACAAATAAAATCAAAGTTAAATAAATATTTCACAAATTACCTGAAAAAAAGAATTTTGGTGACAAGAAATCTGTTTTAATAATAGGAATATTATCAGCATAATGTTCTTCATCCAGATTCGTTCTTGAAACACTACAATTGAAAGCTATTGACAAATTAAAACTTGTTTCATTTTCAAATGCAACCTTTCCTGAAAAAGACAGCCAAATAAAATTATTTTTAGTTCCAATTTCTATGTGTCTATTTAAATCTGACAGTATTTCGTTTCTCTTGTTGTCCGTCCAAATTGGAATGGCACGACATGATTGGTGGGCATAAAAAGTGAATGAACAATTAATGATAATTTCATCGTTCCATTGTACATGAGCTTGTTGAAGTATTATTTTGTTTGTATTTGAATATTTGCTGGAACACTTTAAATTATTTCCTGTTTTGAAATTTATTTATTTGTTTTTATTATTTACTTTTTACTGAAAAACAAATTTTATATTTACCATAAGCAATAACATTTGCAATATATTGTTCTGAGTCTGTCGTCAATTTTTTAGCACATGTATATCTTCCATTACTCTCCATGTTGACATTGATGATCTTTAAACTATGAATGCAATCATCTTTATCACTAGAAATATCTTCATATTTAATATTTGTTAATTTGGAAAGTAGTTCTCCATCTTTTTTCCAATAAATAGGCTTGTTGTTTGTACAATAATTGCATTTGAATATTACATCCTCACCAACTTTGACTATTTTATTTTTTGGATTTATTTCATTCACATTGACTGCAATTGTTTCTGTAAATAAGTATTTAAGCGGTTTGAATTAAATAACAGAATAAGCATTATGCGTCATGTGATTGTTTGTAATACATTAATAATGTTTTTTTTATGCTCAACATTTTTATTCTCATTACCTAAGAAGGCTTGCTGGAGAGATTCAATTGAACGTTTTGATAAAATTTCTATCAATTTTTTTATAATTATTTTTTATTTTATAATTAAGTTTGTAAATCTCACCTTCAATAGATACTAGTACAATAAAAAATGAAAAAAACCTTATTTTCATGTTAAACATAATTTTTCTAAAGTTACTGGTGTCAATTTGAAAAAAAAAAAAACAAATTTTGCAATTTTCTATAAAGTTTTTGAAGGTTATCATTTTTTATCATTTAAAGCGATCGTGACAGAACAAACATTATTAGTCATACAAAACGTTTAATTAAATTAATGTAATAATTGTACAAAATTACTTTTACAGTTTACTAGATGTCTTTATGACATCAATGAAATTTGTTTTTGATGTGTATCAGTTAGAAGAAAATAATCATCAAAAAAGTTTGAAAGAGATAGTTGTTTGTTCTAATATAGGTAATGATCACGTTATTTTTTTTAAGGTTAGTGAAAGGAGTTAGTTAACCCCGCGAGACACACAACCTGAGCAATGCGTGTAAACTCCTTGCTTAAGGGAGCTACGACGTGACGCCAGTGAGATTAGAACCGCCGACCTATAATGCGACAGGCGAACGCTTTACCGCTTAGCCACCACCGCTACATGATAACTTCAAATAAATAAACATTTTAAATTTGGCTTTGAAAACAACTTATAATTTTTTTGCTTGATATCCGGCATCATTAAAAAAACTGACAGAAAGTCATTTTAAAACTTTCTGACAAGTTTCTTGGTAAATTTATGTAGATGTTGCATAATTTTCAGTATACACATAAAATTTATTTCATTTGAAATATAACAAAATACTAAAACTTGGAATCTGTGATGCTATTGTGAAATGATACTTAACACTTAAGACAGAAGCCTTAATATTATAACTAAGCGGCACATAATTGGTCAGAAGCCGGAAAAAGCTTGTTGACGGTAGATGCTTTTTTCACCCACTGTTAAATTGATTCAGCAGTAATTAGATGTTTTTCAGCAGCTTTTAAAATCTTAAAATTTTTTTGTAAACGTTAGTTAATATGTCAAAATTCTATTAAATTACTCAATCTTGTAAAATAATATTTATTGGGTTTAAAAAACAATTTATTTTCATTTTAAATTTTGTTTCAGAATTTGTTTGATGGTTTTGCAAATGTTTTTTTTACTTTGCAAGATAACAATAGATTTAATTGGAAAGTTCCTTTAAATAGTTTTGTAAAAATTTTCAATGGTCGTGAAAGATTTTTTAAAGATTGTAGTAACTATCATAACCATGATCCCTATACATTCTATTTTTACATTATTTTGAATAAACAGAATATAGTTACTTTTAATCATTGTCAAATTTAAAAATTGATTTTTTTCTCTCAATTTAATTTTGCTTGGGCATGTAAAATGATTTTGCTAATTTGCTAAGTTGAAGGATTTAAAGTTTTAATAGAACAGTAAGTTGTTGTCAAGCCCTGTTAAAAATAAGCCAAACAATCAAATGGTTCTTTTAGCCATCAAATATATATTAGCCAATTAGCAGCGGCTTTAGTAAGATCAAATATGATCAGTTATACTAGTTATACGATCAAGTACAGAAATCATAAACTCATTTGACAAGACTTTTATTAATATTGTTTTAACACTGATTTGTTGAGACAACAACAGATTAAAGTTTTAAAATTTAATTTCTAATGCAGATTTTAAAATAAGCCAAAGGTTTTTTGTCTGTATTATTAAACTCCCTTTTTTTTAAAACAGTTTCTAAAAATTTTTTAAAACATCTGGTGGTTGCAATTGATGGTTATAGTGGTTTTCAGGTCTAACCAAAGGTTAGGAACACTAATCACGTGCAAACGTTAACTTAGTTTTACTGAAAAAAACAACAATTTTTTAAAATATAAAACATAATAAATAAAAATAAGTTGTCTATTCTCACTTTTATCGTTTTTAAATAACTATTAAAATTATTTTTCATGTCCAATGCTTATTTAACCAGTCATCTGCTACGAGATGGGACTGCCACCTCTCGAATGTTAAAAAATTAACCAACAAAAAAACCTACAAAATATCAAACACTAACGATAAGATATGAAAAAATATTTGTCAACAATAAACATGATTAAATAAGAACAAGAATGTACAAAAATAAAAAAACACATTTTTATATTTTTTAAATTATGCAAATCAATTGTTAAATGCAACAATAGTTTTACTATTGCTTGAAGTAATACTTTAGTAAACATTTCAATAAGTTTTTGTCATAGTCATGATTAACTAAAAGTTCATTCAATCTAGTGAGTAATTTTAAATGCATCCCAAATTAATATTGAAATTATTTGAAATAATGATTAAATTGCTTTAAAAACTATTGATTTTCAAAGTTCTAACTATTCTGAAAGTTGGCAAAAAATCAATTGAAACATTTGGCAGAAAAGTCAAGTTAAATAGAAGCGTGTAAAAAATAAATAGGGGAAGGCACGTTTACTATTTAACTAAAATTAAAACATTTCGGATGACTCTGAAGTTCTTTAAGTTTTGGTTTTCTTCGTATCTCATTCACTTTCTTACGTTTTTTCTGTTTTTAATATTTTTCTCTGAAAATTCGAGTGGATTAATTTTTTTTATTTTCTAATTAGCCAATTTGCTAATCACTAAAAATGTTTCCCAAAGTAAGAAAGCCACTAAAATACATTTTTATTGGCTTGCTCGTCCTGAAATACATTGCGTAAATAATGAAATACAAATATCTTACTGCTTGTATAGTTGATATTGTGTTTATTAAATGTTTCCCAGCTGTTTCGAACATTTTCAGCTGTTTGCCTAATGATTACTGAAAGTAGTTTACTTAACTCAATTATAACTACAAAGCTGTTTTAATAAAAGTTCTATTTTAGTTCGTAGACATCAAAAACAAATTCAGGTGTTTATGAGAAACAATTTATAAGCCATTACCTTCAAATGATTCATCAACCTCATGACTGCTTTAAAATAGTCAAAAAATTTAAATGCAAACAACTGCGACATTAAATGAGGATCTAGAAATATTTAATTTTATAAAATTCATTTAAACCAATTTTTAGATATGTTAATCAAACAGCTAATGTTAATTGTTTATATTACTGTTTTTGTTGAAGGTAAAATTTGAAAGCATTTTAATATATGAGCAACTTAGTTGGGGCCAGTTTATAAATTGGTTCATTCAGTGGTTTAGTAAACAATAACTATTACTACAAATATAATATAAGATATCTAATGATACACTACACCCTAGATGTTACGCGGATTTTCTGGTTCACGCCAAATTCGCGCTATATTCAAAACATTTTTTTTATCAAAATGTTCCATTAAATTTTTCCAGCAAGCTCTAGGTAATGAGAATAAAAACGTGGAGCATAAATTCTATACAATTATTACATTAATTTAATTAAACGTTTTGTATGACTAATAATGTTTGTTCTGTCACGATCGCTTTAAATGATAAAAAATGATAACCTTCAAAAACTTTATAGAAAATTGCAAAATTTGTTTTTTTTTTTTCAAATTGACACCAGTAACTTTAGAAAAATTATGTTTAACATGAAAATAAGGTTTTTTTCATTTTTTATTGTACTAGTATCTATTGAAGGTGAGATTTACAAACTTAATTATAAAATAAAAAATAATTATAAAAAAATTGATAGAAATTTTATCAAAACGTTCAATTGAATCTCTCCAGCAAGCCTTCTTAGGTAATGAGAATAAAAATGTTGAGCATAAAAAAAACATTATTAATGTATTACAAACAATCAAATGACGCATAATGCTTATTCTGTTATTTAATTCAAACCGCTTAAATACTTATTTACAGAAACAATTGCAATCAATATGAATGAAATAAATCCAAAAAATAAAATAGTCAAAGTTGGTGAGGATGTAATATTCAAATGCAATTATTGTACAAACAACAAGCCTATTTATTGGAAAAAAGATGGAGAACTACTTTCCAAATTAACAAATATTAAATATGAAGATACTTCTAGTGATAAAGATGATTGCATTCATAGTTTAAAGATCATCAATGTCAACATGGAGAGTAATGGAAGATATACATGTGCTAAAAAATTGACGACAGACTCAGAACAATATATTGCAAATGTTATTGCTTATGGTAAATATAAAATTTGTTTTTCAGTAAAAAGTAAATAATAAAAACAAATAAATAAATTTCAAAACAGGAAATAATTTAAAGTGTTCCAGCAAATATTCAAATACAAACAAAATAATACTTCAACAAGCTCATGTACAATGGAACGATGAAATTATCATTAATTGTTCATTCACTTTTTATGCCCACCAATCATGTCGTGCCATTCCAATTTGGACGGACAACAAGAGAAACGAAATACTGTCAGATTTAAATAGACACATAGAAATTGGAACTAAAAATAATTTTATTTGGCTGTCTTTTTCAGGAAAGGTTGCATTTGAAAATGAAACAAGTTTTAATTTGTCAATAGCTTTCAATTGTAGTGTTTCAAGAACGAATCTGGATGAAGAACATTATGCTGATAATATTCCTATTATTAAAACAGATTTCTTGTCACCAAAATTCTTTTTTTCAGGTAATTTGTGAAATATTTATTTAACTTTGATTTTATTTGTAATCACTAAAAATTACAAATTGTCCTTTTGACGGTTATCAACTAGCTTAAGCCTTTTATTTAACACACCACCAGTCTAATTTGTTTGTTTGTTTCCTTGTTTTGAAACTTAAACAATAGAAATGTTTTTACGTCAATGAATTCTATTGATGTCTGAAAATTTCTTCAAAAAAACCACCGGTCTTGTTTGTAAACAAATTTTAAAAGTGAAAATTAACAGACTTTCCGTCATCCAATCAAGCTAAAATTTGAAATATAGACTTGCTCCTTACGTCAATAATTGTTCTCTTAAAAAATAAAATATAAAAAAAATTAAGTTAGGTTTTTGTTTAAAAAATTGTTTTATTAATGTTTTTAAAAAAAATCAAAAATACATGGATTGTGCAAAATAACTTTTTTTGTTTTTTTAGTTTTATTTGAATTGCTTATATTCAATAATTATTTATACATTGCTACTTTATAAGTTTTTTTATGCATTGATATCTAAAACTAGATTGACATGATTTAGGACTTAGAAAAAACATTTTTTGGTATAAAATAAGTAGAGAGGAAGTTTTAGAAAAATTTCAAAATGTACCTCCGATTCTTCCTCGTTCTGGTCATTAGTTATTTTTGGTGGCAAAAGTGCATAAAGTTTTAGAAAATGTTTCCATTTTTGAAAAGAAATATTTTGAAAAAGTTTGACGCCTCCAAGAAATAGTTGAAATGGCGATCCTGATTAGCGATCACAAAAAACATAAAGATTTTACGTTATATTAAACTGTTCTAATGTGCTACTTAATATTACAATTTTTGTATAAAAATTCTTTCAATTGAACCAATTTCAAATCTTTGAATATTTTGTTTTTCAGATGAAAAACCAAATAAAAACACACCTCAAACAAGTTCAGGTAACGTAATCACATTACATTAAACTGTTTTTATTCAAGAATATAAAATAGCATTTTTTACTCTTAGAAATGCAAAACAAGATAAATTAATTATAATTGTAATTTATTTCTATTTATTTGAAAACAAATCATGATTTCGTCATTATTATTTAATGTAGTGTGATTGACATATGTTGCGTTATCAACTATTTAATAATAATAATAACAATGACTGCATGTGAAAAATACAATTTTTAATAGTCACAATGTAATTAAAAGCAAGTTTTTGTGTTTTATTTAAATTACAACAACAATTAGAATTTTATTAACCGTTTTCAATATTTTAAAAATGTTATTTTTAAGTAAGTTAAATTTTACAAAGTGACAATTTTAAAATAATACTCGAAACCGTGTTTACAAATTATTAAGTAATTAATTCAGTTATAAGTTTTTCAATAAAAAATATCAAATTAGGTATTAGGAGTTAAATTTAGAATGTTGTTATTTTTTAAAACAAACCACGATTCTTGTTTCAAACTAAAGTTTTTAAAAACTTGAAACCTACTAGTTATAAAAAAAAACAAATAAAATATTCTAAGCAGTGCAAGAATAAACAATTAAAGCACACGTTTAATACTCAACCAATTTTCAGGCACAACACCTAAAGAAAAGAAACAAAACAGCCTTGAAGTATGGGCAGCTGTTGTACCAACTTATATTACAGTTATGGTCCTTGCTGTTGTTATATACTTGATGTACAAGCGCAAAGAAGCCAGAAGTACTACTACTATTGCCGGTATAAGACCATAATAAAGAGATAAAAATTTAATGTTATTTGCATTAATTAAAATTGTGGTTTGTTCACTTTACGTGTAATTATGTTTTTGACTATTGAACTGTACAATTCAATTGATGATACCATTTGCAGCTACCGCATTGAGTAAAAATTAATTTCAGAATTTATTCAGTTCAATGTGGAAATATAATTTTTATAACGGTTTTTCTAATAATTTTATATTTTGTTAATTTCTACAGACGGCAAAGAAATTTTTCAAAACATTCAAATGCTGAACAATCATAAATCAGGTGATGTTTTATGCTCGGAAAATTTTTTCTTTGAAGATGATCATGATTATGAAAACGACGATGACAACTACGCTCGTATAAACGAACAAAACGTAGTTCCTACTGATAGTGTAATTGATCAATATATTTTAAACATTGAAGTCAATATTTAATAAGATGATATTGATAAGCAATATTTTTCAGCTGACGTTTAGTAAGTTTGTCTTTACAGACATTATTGAAACTGGTAGTGGATTTGTTTAATCACGAACACAATTCTGTTCTTGTTGCTTTTCGATCAAACATTGAATAAAAGATTTGACGATGTTTGAAAACAAATGACATGAGAACTAAATAGTTAATAGACATTAATATGATGTAGTAAACATTTTTTTTATTATTTTGATATAAACCAAAATTATTCTGATATAAAGAGAAAAGAAACAAAAATGTTTTTTTTTTATGAAAGCGATACTGGGTATGTACTACAACATGTAATTAACAAATATAATTTTATATCAATCTTTTTGTAATTTTATCATGAACAGTTTCGGGTTGAGGGCTCAAATCCCAGAAACTCTTCGTGGGTGCGCCAATGCTGATTGCCATAACTAAATTTGAAAAACAATTGTTGAAACATCGATTTAAACAGTTTTTTATTCAAATAAAACTAATAATTTACAAAAAATTTAAATTTTTATAAATTCTCTATTCCACTCAATAACTGTTGCATTTTTTAATTCACAGATAACATTGTTTTAAAATTTTAAACATAATGTTGAAAGAAATTTAAATAATTTTTTGACTTGGAGAATAAGTTTACCATTAAACTCATAATATATTTTTTAACGCCGTTTAGCAACGCAGAGATGCACTATTATTAGTTTGTACTATACTACCAGTTTTTGACACCCTCGCTTTCTCTTTCCAGTATTTACCCCCAAACAATTTAACTTGACTTTTCGTAGCTCGAAAATTTTGCGCTAACTCATCGTTTCCGGAAAAACTCATTATGAATATCTTCTCATGTCAAAAAAACCTTTCCAGTTTCACGCTCCAGTAAAAAAGTTGTCTGGTTCTATTGCCGTTTGTGGAAAAAGGTGAAATATATTTTAATTTTTTTTTAAAAAAGCATTTTAGAATTATGCCCCTGGTCATCAACTAGTTTAGAAAAAAGTGTATAAGATTTTAGAGGAATTCCAGAAATTTTATCTACTATTAACCCTTTTTCGGCAATCAGTTTTTATGAGAGGAAAAAATGTCTAAGGTTTTGGAGAAGTTTTGGACAATATAGGTTTTTGAAAATTTGCTCCTCCCCTCAACGGTTTGCTGAAATGAAGTTCCTGCTCTCTTCCTAATTTTCAAATTTTTCCCAAAGACAAGAGATTATTATAACTTTCCCGGGAACAAAAAGGCTGTAATAAGAAAAGGTAAGAAACCTGAGCACTAGTTTGCATAGAGAAGATGCAAAAAACGAAAACTATAAAACGGTGACAAACTCTTTCCAGATCAAAACCAATGATAAAAAAATGATGATAAAAATCGGGGGTGAACATCTTCATGAGCAAAAAACTGGGAGCTAAAAATTGGGAGAAAAACCAGAGACGAAAAAACAGGGATAAAAAACCGGAGCAAAAAACTGGAAGCAAGTTTTCACAGGGTCGAAAGCGTGAGGGCAAAACTTTACAAAAGCAACTTTTTAGGGGGGTAAAAAACGGCTGGAAAAAGATGGGAGGAAAAAGATGGTGTGAAAAATGGGGCGCAAAAATGAGGGCAAAAATGCAGGGAACGAACTTTCCGTAAACCGTTTAGATATGTTCACGGTCGCTAAAGTATATAAGTGAATGCAGGTAGGTTCATGAAAAACAGCTGCTTTAAGTTATTCTGCAAAATGGATCCAAAAATAAAAAATACACAAAGTTAGAGGTCGATAGCTTTGAGGTTTATTGATGGACTTGCGCTATCTTTGAAATTGTTATCTAAATTTTGATTGGCTAAAAAAGTTCTGCTAGTGATCTTTTTTTTTTTTTAAAATATATAATAAAAAACTAACAATGGATCTATAAGAAACATATAATAAAGGCAGGTGTAATGTCAGTCTGCCAAACTAACTTTACAATAATGGCAGACAGTAACTGACACATTACGTCAGTTTATTTACATATTCCGAAAATATTTGTTTGTTTTTATATTAGGCCATTTAAAAAACAAGTAAAGAAACGAGTTTATCAACACAAACTTTTTTTTTAATTGAATCATGTATTGTCATCCAATATAAAGCAATGCTGAAAATTTCAGCTTCCTAGCTAGTCAAAAAACTGGTTAAATTTTACTTGTAAAATTTGCCTAGAGAGAAAGACACACACACATACACACACAAACAGAGATTGTAACCTAAATACAAATTTTAAAAACTAATAAATTTTGTTGTGAATAGGCAGGCTCTTATACAACAGTGCATTGTTACAAAATCTAACAGCTTTGAATGTTTTGCATTTCAGCTAAGCACCTGAAATACTTGACAAAGTAAAGTGCAACAAATAGTTAAAATTCTATTATACTGGAAAGAGATCTGCTCTATAATGTGTTTATTACCAATATGCGGTGTTTTGCTTTGTATCTCCATGTTAACCATAATAAACGGCAGAGGTATTTTGATTGAAACGTTTTAGTTAATAACCAGTGTTTATTTGAATTATATAAAAAAAAATATTGCAAAATTTAATTTTTGATGCCTAACTTTTTGACCATTAGTAGTGTTTTCAAACCACAGATGTGCAAGTTGAACTAGTAAATGTGGGAAAATCAGTTGAACTTTCCTGCAAATTGGATAACATCAATATCAGAAGATTGACATGGAGTTATCAACAATATGGAACAAATACAGAAATTGTTATTTATAGTAGAAATGAACAAAAATATTGGACAAATTATGAAGCTTTTTGTCAACGTGGAGCACAATTTTGTAATATCACATTACTTCATGCAAGAAAAGAAAGTGCAGGAAGATACTGGTGTAAAATAGCAACCAGAATAGGACAAGCAAGATTTATTGCTTGCACTGTTGAAGTAATTGTTGGTGGTGAGTCGTTTGTTTATGATTAAAAAAAATTGAATTAGCTATTTTTTAAGCAATATTTGGTCACGTTTTCATGACAAAATGTTTTAGGTCTGGTAATATGTTCTTTTTATGAATAACTAGCGGGGTTACCCGGCGTTGCCCGGGGTTTTTAGAGGTTTTTCTAATAATTGTCTCTCTCGCTCCCGTTTCCTCCACTTTCCCGTTTTCGTCGCGTTCCCGGTCGCTTTTCCGCTCTCGGTCGTTTTCCAGCTCCCGGTCGCTTTCCCGCTCAGAAGTTTTGTTATCGATTTTCTCTCTTGCTCGCGTTTCCTTCCAAGCTTGCTCTCCCGCTTCCAGTCGCTTTCCGCGTTCCCAGTCGCTTTCCGCGTTCCCGGTCGCTTTCCAGTTCCCGGTCGCTTTCCCGTTCCCGCTCACGCTTGCTCTCCCGTTCCCGGTCATGCTTGCTCTCCCATTCCCGGTCACGGTTGCTCTCCCGTTCCCGTTCCCGTTCACACTCATTTTCTCTTTTTCATTCTTTCATAACTTCTTTTAGCCTATAAAACGTAAAATAGATTTGCTAAGACTATATATATATATATGAATGTTTGTGGGTTAGTTTGTCTATTATAGAAACGGGAAAGCGACCCGGAACGGACAGCGAGCGGGAACGGAAAAGCAAGCGTGAGCGGGAATGGGAGAGCAAACGTGAGCGGGAACGGGACAGCGACCGGGAACGGGAAAACGACCGGGAGCGGGAAAGCGACCCGGAGCGGGAAAGCGACCAGGAGCGGGTAAGCGACCGGGAGCGGGAAAGCGACCGGCAGCGGGAAAACGACCAAAAACGGGAAAGCGAGCAGGAGTAGGAAAGCAAGTGGGAAAGGAAACGCGAGAGAGAGACAAACATTAGAAAAACCTCTAAAAAACCCGGGCAACGCCGGGTATCTCCGCTAGTACATACATAAACACACACACAGACACACGTACATGCACATACACATACATACATACACACATACATACGCACATACATATATATATAGTTCCCGCTCGCTCACCCGCTCCGCTCCGCTCATTTTGTGACGTATTTCAAAAATTTTTTCTCTATATTTGATTCCCTTGACTCTCAAGATTGTGTGAAAATTTCATTACGATCGGATGAATGGTGTAGCAATGCATGAATAACATATATATACATACATACATACATACATACATACATACATACATACATACATACATACATACATACATACATACATACATACATACATACATACATACATACATACATACAAACATTCATTTTTATATATATAGATAATTGTTTTTTTATCATCAGTTTGCTTAACTATATCTTATTAAGACACAATTTATAGCTTATATTACTTTGTTTATCCTGTTCTTGTTTAAGTTAATTAATAAAATTACTTTATTCTTTTTAATTATCAATAAAAGGAAATTTCAGACTCAAACAACAAAATATTATCTGTTAAGTAGCACAAATAATTAAGTTATATTTAATTGACTGACTGTGTGTTTTGGTGAGCATTTAATTTTTTTGATTGCTGTAGTCAAAGTTTTCTAATTTGAATTGTTAAAATAGAACGTTTTCTGATTTATTTTTACATAATTCTGTGTCATCAATGAAAAGCACATTTTATTTGTTTTTTTTTAAATAGTCCATTACAGTTTTTTTTTAAACTATAAAAAATTTAATTGTTTTGTGGGTTAATTATCTTAGGTGTTAAAATTATTATTTTGTTTTAAGCCATAACATTAGATACAAGTTTGTTGTTTTAAATTAGTTTTAATTGAAATATTAATTTTTAAACAACTTTTATTAAATTTTGAAATGAAAATAAATTTAACTTGAAGAAATGAAATGTCATTCCAACATTCATCACCCTGTGATTGGAGAAAATGATTGTTCTGGATTGAAAGCATATGATGATACACTTGAACGATATTGTTCATTGGACTACTACGGCAATCCAAATTTAACATTTTGGTTTCGTTGGATTGGAAAAAAACCAAATGAAAAAAACACCTTCAAAGAAACTCCTATAAAAAGACACAAAATTAAATCAGGAGAAAACGGTTTAAAATCAATCATACACCAAGATGAGATCCTGCCTGAAAATTTCATCAATGGAATTTTATATGAATGTCATATAGAAAATAACTCAAATTTTGATTCATGTTTTCTTCCTACGTTGAAAGTTGAATGTATGATATAATGTTTTAAACTAAAATTTAAGTGAAAGGTGTTTAATAATTGTTTTATTTTTTTTTAAGATGTCAGATATCCTTCACAAAGATATGTCAATGTCTCAAAAAGTGAAAATGTTAACACGAATTGTTATGTTGAAAAAGGTGACAATGTCAATTGCACATATTTCTGGAGACAAGAATCAGCTGGTGGTAATACAAGCATAATTAATAATTCATTGTTAATAGCAAATGACATACATTCTCCTGGTTTGTACACATGCACTGCCATCTGTCGACTCAGAGACTTTAAAGAATGTAACATTACAGCAATTGAACTTTTTATTTTCTCAACTGGATTTTCCAAAATTTCTGAAAATTTTGATATTTACAAAAGTGAATATATTTCTGTAAAAGTAATTTTGCTGTTTAAATTTATAAGTTGTTTAATTGAGAAAACAAATTTATTATAGAAACTGTGGCGGTTGGGACTATTACAGTTATCATTATTTTGATTATCATTGGAATACTACTTTTTATTTTCTGTTTTAAACGACAAAACAGAAAAAGGTATTTTTTGTACTGATAGTTATAAACATTGATAATATTTATTTCTAAGTGAAATCATATTTAGAAAATTAGAGAAATAATTTTTTACTCTAAATTTATAATATAAAACTATAGCACCAAAGCACGCTATTGAGGCGCCTATGCTAAGTTGGAATTGCTTGGGTAATTCAGCTAGATAATCAAAACATGCTTTATATAAAATATTCTAAATTTAGATTTAAATGAAGTCACTGTATCAGAATTTTTAATGTCTGTTGATTTCACATTTTAAACAGTCATTGATGCATGTCAAAATGAAGACGTTGAAATATTGCTGTATTTAATCAATCAATCAGCTAAACAATTTATTAAAGTGTCAATTAATGCTAACAACGCAACAGGAGCACTTTACAGTCGGTACAATGTACACAAACAATAAATCAGATAAGTTCAACTTGAGAACTGGCTATATAATAAACTAAATAAGCTTTTAATTGATTGCAAAAACAAATGGGTTTTCAACTTTCAATCATTGCGAGTTCTCCATGTAGGCGAGCTATAAGAAATTGTTAGAACCCTCGAGTTGATTTTGAACAAAATGCAACGGCGTACTAAGAATCAGTTTAGTGTAATTCTGAAACAGTGAGTTGGAGTAATCTAGCCAATAAGTTATTATTCTCTTTCAAAGCTGGGTTATAGCTCTAATTTTTTAATAACAAATAAGTTGGAGTTTTAAAAAAATGCAATTACCTATCTGAGACTTTTTTAAGTTGGAGAAGAAGTAATCTTTAAAAGTAAGGAATGAGAAACAAAAAAACAGTATAGAAAGTGTAGCTGGACTTTAAAACCTTAACTTCAACGGTTCTAATTTAAAAATTGTTGTGCATAACAACCAGTTTTATATAGATCTGAAGTTAGTATAAAACCAGTCTTGACTGGTTTTTAGATTTTAAAAAGTGTCAAAAAAACAAAAACATTAACTGTTAAACATAATTTTCATGACAGGATTTTTATTTTTTCAAAATTTTAAATAATGAAGTAAAAAACTAATATCGTAAAATATTTGAATGGTTATAAAAACTTTAATTAAATAAAAAAGGTTGGCTCAGGAAAATGTTTTGTTTTTTTTTTATTTTTTTCCTTCAATTAATTTATATGTATTTAAAATACTTTGCGTTTATTAATTTTTATACTGTAAAAATGGCAATCAAGTACGTAATATTGAATTTTTAAATTAACAGGTTGTTAAACAATTTTAAATAAAAATCATTCAACGAAGAGGAACCTTTCATTTCTTTGGAACATTTTAGGTTGGGAGCTAAATAATTTTATCAATAACTTGAAGATTAACAAAAACCGGCTGATGAAGCAATTTAATTGGGCTTGCTGGGTTAGCTCTAACTCCCCACATAGAATAAAATTCTTCTCTAAGAAATGAGACTTATACTTGCGCGGTAGTAATAAAGGCGTGTGCCGTTTGTTCATCTCTAGGCGTTAAAAACGATTCAGTAAAGATGAAAATCATTGAAAACGTCACTCGATAAAAGAGCTTGCAGTTATGCAGCGGTAGTCACAGGTATGTAGGAAAATCGACAGTATAGCTACCGTTCTAACGGTAGCTATAATGAATTTGCCGTATTATCGACTGGAACGATAATCAGCGACGCTTAGTACCACAACATTTAATTCCGAAGTTTTAATACCTCCAAATGCAATATCTACGTCCACTGGCGTATGCAAAAAAAGTTAAAAGAGAAGGGGAAAAGGAAAAGGTCTTGAGGACAGATGATATTCAGCGGCTGTATTGCTTCATTAGAAGTGAATGGTTTTTCTAATTTTGTAATACAATTTAAACTAGAGATGGGAATCGAACCGAACTTTTCGAACTCGAACCCACATTTTAGCATTTCGAACCGAACTCGAACGAAATTAAAGACTATAAACTATAATAAAAAAAAAAAAAAAAACTCGAACGAACCCAAATTTTTATGCACCGAATTCGAACCCAATGACGGTCGAACTCGAACCGAACTCGAACCCTTTAACGGTCAAACTCAAACCGAGAACTTGAACCCAATAACGGTCGAACTCGAACCGAACTCAAACCCAGTTAAAACATCATCTAAACAAATTAAAAAAAGCCAACCTAGAAAATTAAATGACAGTATTGAGCCAAGCTTTTTAAAATTACTTATTTGATTATTTTTCTTTGCTTTTTTATCTATGAAAAAGAAAGAACGGACCAGCGAACGACCGGATTTGTTCTGTTATTGTTCTCATTGTTATAAGAAGCGGCATTTCTATCCGATAATTTATAATGGATTGTATCATTGTTTTTTCTCCATCCAAAAAACTTGATATAGCGAAAGTTAGAAGTGATATTAAAAACTTTGATAAGCTGGTGTCTCAAATGGAGGCGCGATAAGTAGATGCGACATGGACAAAGAGTTCTATTTGGAATAGTTTCAAGTATAGGGAGTTGCACAGCTGAGACGCGCAGGCAAATCACGCCAGGCTATCTCTGTCCAAAAAATTGCCCACGTAACAAAACGGCCAGTCAAAAGTGGGTTTACAAGAAAATGCATATCTCCGGATTTACTGGGTCAATTTTAAAAATGGTTACATCATTGAACTTGTAATAAACCTTTTCATTTGATGAAATTTATAAATAGCCTAAATGTTAAGTAATAATTCTTGATTGAACCCAGAAACTCTAGAGCAACTAATATTTTAAAAATATAATTATAAATTGTTATTTGTTCATATTTTAAATAATGTTAAAATAAATGTACCTATTATTTGTGTATTAAAAAATTGAACTAAACTCAATCAATTTTCGAGCCAAACTCGAACAAACTTTAACTGGTCGATTACATTCGAAGTTGAATAAAAGTCGAACCGAACTCAAACCCCACAGCAATCAAACCCGAACCGAACTCGAACCCAGAGGTGACCGAACCCGAACCCAAAAATGATCAACCGAACCGAACTCGAACTTCTAATTTTGGGTTCGATGCCCATCTCTAATTTAAACCCTAAAAGTGTTTACAAAAAAATTTAAATGCAAGTTAACCATTTATTAAAAAATTAAAATATACACACATGATAATTGTCTATTATTTTTTCTAAACTCATCAATAACTTCCTTGTGTTCAAACCAAAATCATTATTGATAAATAAATAGCTGAGATTATTTAGCCTATTTTTACCCAAATCGCACATTGTTGATCTCAAGTAACGTTTTATATATTTTAAGGCACTAGGGGGTCTTTCGTCATGTGTGGTGGTTACCGGTAGTGTTGCACAAATGTGTATCAATTCTGTCACAGCTGGCCATGTACCTATTTCTACAGCCGATTTGAGAGCAATCATTACGTTATCGTGTAACGTTTTGCTTTTTGAGAAGTCAATCCATCGCCGGGAAAAAACTTATGGTACAACTTACAAGCCTTTTCAATATCTTAAAAAAAAAACTTTTGTTGAGGTAAGCTGGCAGAAATGCACTAATCTGACCGGCTGCAGACATGTGATTGTTAAATCTTTCCATCAGCTCTGTGGTGCAGGTGTCAATAAATGACAAGAATTATGTTTTCTTTTAAATATTGCTGGACAATTTCCCAAGGTGCCAATATTGCATCGCTGGTAAGGAGGCATGGCAAAATGCATTTTCTATACGATTTTAATGTGTTTTAACCCGGAAAAGTTATTAGTTTATTTCATGACTGCAATACATTTAAAAATATTATCAAATAGTTGAAAAAACCATAGTTATATAACTAGTTACTTTTACTACCATGAATAAATTGAAATATTACCAAATTTATAAATACCCCAACCAACCCAATCAAGCCTGGTTGGGTCGGGTAAGGTCTGGAATTTTGAAGACTATAAACTGCATCTCTGCACACTCAGTTCAACCTAAATGGTGCTTTTGAAACTATTTTTTATTTACAAACTAAATAAAAATAAGATTTGACTGTGCATTTTAGTGTTTCAGAAAAAGGAATACTGTGTGACATAATTCATGTTTGTTTTTTTTAATTCTTGAATATGTGCGTTCTATGCTTATTGCAATTAGGGTCTTGAAGGACCCCAGTTAGCTTGATTAATGTAAAAAATAATAAAAGTATATCTCATACTTAAGGTAAAAATAATGTCTCATACTTTAAGTAAAAAATGTTTCTCAATCTTAGGGTAAAAAATTTGACTAATATCTATTCATTTTTATTTAATTTGTTATTTTTGCAGTAACGAAGATGCTTTTCAGTTTTGTCACCCCGATTTTGTAAACATTTTCTCTAAATACTGCAGACTCAGTGAAATTGTATGCAACGAGAAGTTTAAGTTTGTTATTAACACAAAAGTTAGTAAATTTTATTTTGTTCCTAATACTTAAATTTATTGAAAATTAAATAAAGTTGATAAATAACATTACACTCTTTAAAACCAATGTTGTTTTAAAATGTTTGCAAGCTTGCAGTTTTGCTATGAAAATGCAAATAAATTCATAAATTTTTATTATCAAAAAGCTTTTCAACTAGAAAAAAATTGCAAAAGCACAATCGTCAACTTGCATCAAAACATCAAATCAGTCAAGATCCGCGTGCATTCGTTTTTGCAAATCTACACCGCCCGTATGACGAAAAGCCGCCAAAAAACGCGTTGAGAACAGTAGTAGATTAATGAACTTATGAAGGGGGCGGAACTGAATTTTTTTATAGTATTCAGGGGCGGATACAAAATTATGAGAACATGGTGGCGCAATGCATTTGCACAAAGGAAGTATGCGTTGTAAATCTTCACTTTATCAAAAATTTTTAAAGGCCTAGATTGTGGACAGGGGAACACGTGTCCTGGGCTCCATTTGGAAGACGCACCAAAAGCCTATTAGAAAGGGCGCTAAAATAATTTGAAAGAGTATCTCTAACTACCCCCAGTTATCAGCTACTGTTAAAGACAAAAGTGTATGATGTTTTGGAAGACCTTTGTAGAAAGTTCCTGAGACTCCACCCCGGTCATCAGATATTTTTAGAGGAGACATTTACAAATGGGAAGGTTTAGAAGCAAACTTGGTAGACCTTGCCCCCGGGCAGCAAAACCTCTTTCAAAAAGTGGGAAAATCTTTCAAAAATGATTAAAATTAATATAAGATATAGACATTTTTTTTTAAACATACAAACATATTAATTTTTTGAACTAAACATTTTGTTCAGAAGATGAGAGTGTTGGCAGTTATCTATATAATATATATTTATATTATTTTTTATTTTCTAGTGTTTAATTTTTATAAATCTAAATATTATTTATATTATTTATTAGTTTTCATTTTTTAGTGTTTAATTTTTTTGAAATCTAAAAACGGATAATAGTATTTAATGTCACCCATCGAAGTACTAACCGAGCTCGACGTTGCTTAACTTCGTTGATCGAAGGAGTCGCGGTGTTTTCAAAAACAAAAATTGCGCTGAAACAAACAAACAAACAAACAAACAAACTATAAACAACATTGCAAGTTAATATAAGCGTTGTAAAATACCTACGAATCCCCCATGCCCCGGTTATCAATTTTTTGGAAAGAGAAAGTGTAGAAATTTTGATATGGAGTAAATTTAAATGTAAATGTAAATGTATAACATTAGGGCGCTACTTTGTATATCAAATAATACCCCAGCAGCGCCGGGAACTGCTAGTCTAGTACATATGGGATCACACAGTGTTACTTGCCACCCGCACGTGTCTCCGAAATCGGAATGTGCCGAACCCTATTACATCCCAGTCGTGAAACTGGTACTCATCCATCGACCAATGAAGGATGAGAGGCTGAGATGGCCTGAGCAGTGTGAGTGAATTCCTTGCTCAATGGAATTACACCTCGCCGTGACTGAAATTTGAACCCGCAGGATGAGAGCATTACTGCTTTCACCACTGTGCTACGGAGAACGTCTGATTACTTAGTGCTAAATTTTGTTTTTCTGAACAAAATTCATAATGCGACCTTCCTGCTTATACAAACATCTGTATATGACAATAGAAAAAACGCATGAAGCTTTATCAAGATATCCACATGTTGTATTTATAAATGAATTTTTTTTGGAGGCCAAACGGGACGCACGATTAACTGATTTTATAATCTAAGTCAGGGGTCTCCAAACTACGGCCCAGGGGCCAGATGCCACCCGCGAGGCCCTCTGAAGACCGTTTATATTAAAAAAACTATAATTTATATTAATTTTGCTAAGATATTATTTTTCTTTGACTGGAAAAAGTTCAGTTGTATAACTGTTGATGGAGGAAAAACATGAGTAGCATAAAAAAAGCTTGGTTGGACAATTGAAACAGATGTATAATGAGAAACACATTTTGCAATTCCACAACCATTGTTCCTGCACTGTATTATTCACCAGCAAGCTTTGTGTGTTAGATGTGTACTTAATCCTGTGGTGAAGATGGTGAATTTAATAAGGTCACGTGGGCTTAACCATAGACAGTTCAGAGAAATTTTGAAAGATACATAAAATGATAGATAATTTGTTTGCAAACAAACCCGTCGACAACGTGTTAAGTGTTGGTTATTGAGAATAAGATTCAAACTTTGCCATTCAACACAGTTAAAAGCTCCAAAATAACAAAAAAACAGGCTCATTGTTATACATCACTGTCTACATGTGTCAAATCACACACAGCTAAAAAAATATTTGAAATAATATGATTTTTAACACATAAAAAATGATAACTTTCAATTTCAAACTTTTAGAAACTTCTAGAAAACGAACATCTTTTTGCACCTATTGCTGCTTGTATTCAATATGAAATGAAATTTAATAAGAAAATAATTACAAAGTGAGTAATGATGATGATAAACTGTTATATTTAGTTACTACCTTAATTGTTATTATTGATACAAAAATGCAATGATAAATTATTACATAAAATATTGTTGTTTATTTCGAACTGATTATTTTAGTCTTGTCTATCCACAAAATGAATATGGCACACCCTTATACAGTTCTTCAGGAAAGTACATGGTGAAATTGTATTTCAATGGAAAATATGAAAAAGTATTAATTGTGTTCTAATGTAGTTTTAAATACTATAATTTTAAGTTTTAATATAATGTGTTGAAACCAAATTAAACTTAGGTTAGCATTGATGATGTTCTTCCTTTTGATGAAAATAAAAATAGTCTCTGCTACTTTGGTGGAATTACAAATGAATATTGGCTATCATTGATTGAAAAAGCTTACATGAAACTCGATGGTTTTTTACATTCTTTATGTAACACAACCGTTTTATATCCGGTAATAGCAACAAATTTATAACACGAATTATTCTATTTGATGTATTAAAATACGTTTTTGTACAGTTAATATAAACCTATGCATTTTTATATTCTAAAATTATTTTTTAAATGTTCTATTTAGCTTTAAGTTTTACAATTACTGTTTGTATCTACAAATTGTTTTATCAATAACATCCAATTATTGATTATCTACTAAACAAACAATAAAAACGGAATATATTTTTTTACAGAGTCTTGATATAAGTGTTTTCACCGGATGGATTTTCTTATGCATTTATCTTTCAAATGTAAAAATCAAACCAGAAACTATTTTAAAAGAGTTTATAAAAGGAAATTGTTTGATAAGTTTGTTAAATACCCTTGACGAACTTTATTTTATAATTGATGTAGAAGAGAACTGTCAAGTAATTTTCGTTGAAATTTTTTTGAAGTTTGTGATTTGGAGTAATTAGTTGTTTCTACAGTTTCAACTTTAAAATTAATTCAGGAAAATATTTTCAAAATGAAATTAAAAAAATTCTCAAATTCTCCAAAATATTCTTTTCAAATTATTGAAGAACAGTTTAAAAGTGAGTTAGTTCAATTGTAAAAACTAAAAACTTCAAATTTGTTTAGTAATTTAAATTCAGCTACTCATTATTTTTTATTGAAATAAAAAATTGGTAACAAAGTAAGTTGAAACAATTGAACATCTTCAGTGTTTAAGTAATGAAATTTATTCTATCAGGAAGCGAATACGAAAGGATGTTTATAAGTTGGAATCCTGCTATGTTTAAATACTCACAATCTGTTCAAAGGTTGTTTTATTAATGTACTTAAAGTTCATAATAATAATATAAACCGTTTTATTCAATAAAAAACAAATTTCAAATAATTTGGTTTATTAAAATGTTAAGTTACCATAATTGACAAAATTAAAAATTTTCTATTGCAGTGGTATTGAGAATGACATTAGATATCTTCAGTACAAGCTTGTGGCCGATCTTGATAATGATGTCGCAACCATTTTTATTCTCCTCGAACAACATTTTAATGTCAAAGTAAACATTGAATAAAATAAATCAATATCTTTTAATTTCCCAATTTCCATTATATAAAATATTTTGCTTCTTTCAGAGTACATTTGTAAAATTGAGTGTTTTTAAGAACATTGATATGGATCATAATCATTCAAGTAGTTATTTTTTATTTGTTTTTTTATTTTAATATTATTTTGTATGTTTATTTTAGTTTTTTTATTATTTAATATTATTTATTAGTTCTAGTTTAAAATCATTATAATATTTTTATTTTTGTTCTAATTATTAAAGTAAACTGTAATTATTTTTTATATAAACTTAAATGTTTTCAAATGTGTTATATTGTTTTAATATGTATTGTTTTTTTAAGTGTCAAATAGATTCCATATCAAATCAGATGAAATTTAGGTTATTTAAAAAAAACAAAGTCTTTGTGTGAAAGAATAATGATTTTAAATTGTTTTATTTGGTTGATTGTGACTTCAAGAAATAAAATCAGTCCACTTCAACGGGGAAAAAACCGCCACTCCAAAATAACTCTTGATTTTTTTTAAATGCATGAGAAAAGCTTGATTAAATGTATGTTTGAATATATATATATATATATATATATATATATATATATATATATATATATATATATATATATATATATATATATATATATATATATATATATATATATATATATATATATATATATATATATATACATATGGTGGCCCAAAAAAGTGAGAACATCTAACATAATTTAATTTTTTCAAAGTGTTAGCTAGTAGTATTAGTAGTTATTGAGAAATCATGTTCAATGTGTCCTCCTTGCTTTTCAACGACTTTGTCTAAGCGTCGACGACACTAATTAGGTCACATCTGACGAGATGTTTTAACTAATTCTGTAAATATTGCTTTAATTATTTATTTTATATAAATTGTGTATTACTTTGCTTCTGATCATTATTACTCAAACAATTAAGAATAAATTGAAATTATTTGTCTTCATAGATTTGTATTTGCCCATGACTCAAACAATCAGAGTTGATGATTACAATGATTTTTTCGAAATAAAGGTTTGTCATTTATGTCGAAAAATGGAAATTATGGTGCAAGTTATAACTTTAGAAAATAAAAGTGATTTGATGGAGAACTTCACCTTACATATTTATTCAACTTCAAACTTCCAACTATCAAGTATTGGTGAATTGAAGATTCCATATGAAGAAAAAGTTGTATTTTATCCTTTCAATTACTCATTCGTGCCTATTTATATTTAATTATAATTAATTATTATTGTTTTGAGGCTTAATATATTTTTTTTTAAATTTGCACACTTTTATCATCACATTTTTATTGTTTAAATTTAAAATATTTAACGGTTTTTTAAATCCCTTATATTAACTTCACCTCGGGTTTTGCTTGTTTGTTTGAATGTTTGCTACCCTTGAAAGTGAAATTTAGCTAACTTTCTATCATCAGTAATGGACTTTGTCGATAAGGGAGCGCCTAATCAAATGATTATTTGATTTGATTTGATTTGATTTGATTTGATCCAATTCAGCTGAAGTTTAAAAAATAAGCTTACTCCCTCTTACAATGCATTTTATAAAAAAATTTGAAAAAAATTTGAAAATATGTTTTTATTAAAAATAATAATTATCTATGTTTAAAAAAAACAGCTCAAACACAATTATATAGATGTGTACATATAGAAATTCAAAAAACGTTGTATTAAAAGACAAACTTAAAATTAATGAAAAGCTAGTGAATATTAAAATATAAATGATTTGTGAAAAAACCTCGTTTTTGCGACTTACAAGTTATTTACTTTAGTATGCAAAAATGTAAATTTTGTATATAACAGGGTTTAATTTGTTTCAGTTTTAAAACATAGATAATTATTCTTTTTAAAATAAAAAAAATTTGTTTTTCAAAAGTTCTTAAACTTCAATAGAATGCGTTGTCAGGAGCTAGAGAGGATCATAGCAAGTCACTGGTTGCAATCTCACTTTTACACAGATGACAGTAAAATTGATGGTCATTATGATCTAAACAATGTTGCTGTACTCTCATCGTTAGTCTCTGCGTGCGCTGATGACGTCAGTCAGTGGATGTGCTCCAGTCGCCTCCAGCTTAATTCAAACAAATCGAAGGTTATCTGGCTCTCAACACGACGGAAAAACAATGTCCAACAGATCTAATTCCCTTGGGCGTTGACTGGATCTCGCCGTCAGATACGGTTCGCAATCTTGAAGCTTTCTTCGACTCTGACATGGACATGCGTACACATGTCAGTAATGTCAAATGCGCGTGTTTTTCAACGTTGCGACAAATTAAGACTGTTTCAACATCTCTGCCTATGACGTGTCTCAACACATTCGTCACATCCCTAGGGATGTGACGAAACTAGTAGTTTTGTCAAAGGTTAACTACTGTCACTCTGTTCTTGTGGGACTTCCAAAGTCCTTAATTAACCATCTACAATCAGTTATTAATGCTGGGGCCAGGCTGGTAATGAGGGCTTGCAAATACGACAATAATTCTCTTCTCTTTTCAAGGCTGCACTGGTTAAAAGCAAACCGCAGGATAAATTTCAATATATCACTTTTAGTGTATAAGTGCTTGCACAAGTCGGTTCCACCATACTTATGTTTGGATATCAAACGCGTGAGCGATGTCCAGGCTCGGAAGAGATTGAGATCATCCTCCTCATCTTCACTCCTCATCCCCGCAACTCGTTTCAAAAATACTGGTGACAGATGGTTTGCAGTTGCTGCCCTATGCTCTGGAACACCCTTCCACCGGAGATCACGACTGAACGACTTAGAAAAGTTCTCGAAATGCACTTGTCGTGACCTAGAAGTCATCTGATTACCGCCACGTTAAAGGTCGTCCAAATGAAGTGAAATGAAGTAAAGTGAAGAAAGAGCTTATATTTCACATTTCAGATCAATTGTATGACAGAAAGTTAGTTGTATTTCATTTTCAAGGTTTATAAACATTCAAGCAAGCAATCAAGACAGGTGGTAAAGTTAATATAAAAGATTTAAAAATAAACATTAATTGTAAAAACATCCAAATATAAAATTTTGTTGCTTAAAGCAATGTATTTTTATTGCATTTTAAAGTTTTAGTAAAAATTTGCTTTTTTAGAATCTGGTTCAATTGGGAAAAAATTACAATATTGAAGTAAAAAGTGAAAATGAATTTAATTATATTTTTATTGTATTAACGAGGTCTGTTTTTGTTAATTTTTTAAAAATCATGTACCCATTCATTTATTTGAATGTTTAAACTGTTGAGTATTTAAGTTTTATGAAGCTTTTTTTTTAAAGAAAATTTGATGGCAGCAGATTTAGAACTTGCACATTGAGATTTGTAGATATAGATGGAAAATATATAGAAGAAAATACAATAATAAGGTACTTTAAAGTTGATTTTAATCGGTTTTGAATAAAAATTCAGAAAGAAACATAGAAATGTGATTTTATTGAACTAATAAATCAAAATGTGCAAATAAACAAAAAATTTCGTTCAATATTTTTTTAGTTACAATAAAATTAATCACTAAAATTTACTTTACAGGAGGCTTTATTGTTTTTTAGACTTGCAAAACGTGCGAAAGGGAACATATAAACTTTATATTAGTGGCAGATATAAGAACATTGAACATTCAAATGAGTTAGATTGTGACTTGAAAGTTTCATCAACTTGCCCCATACTTGTAACTTCATCAATTACAAATTGAATGTTCTTTATTTTTATATTTTTAGTTGTCTAAAAATGGTTCATTTGAAAAACATGTAAACAATTCTTACTCAACCTTTATTTTTTCATATTTTGAGTTATAACAATGAAAGTTGTTTTCACGAAATAAACCGTTTGTTTTATAGATTCAATTTGCGTATCAATTGCGGTTTAATGATGGAAACATGAAAGTCTTGATGAATACGAACAGTTTCATCTGCTTTTGACAGCAGGCTAAAATGAAATAAACATGTCGAATAAATTACAGCCGAAGAACAGTGGTAGTACGTCAACTTTGAGAGGCCTTTATCAGCTAATCACACATCGAGGACATCTCGGTTTCATCGTCCTTTCTGTACTTCCAACTTTTCTATTCTAAAAAAAAATTGCCCCCAAGGTTTTGTATGCCCACTGCTTCCATTACCGTGCACATCTTTAATTTGTTCCTGCCAATTGCAGGCCAAATGCAAATGTAAATAACTGGACCATCATCAGTGGATGTTTGTAAATGTTGTTAAAATCAAGTGGTCGATGCTATTGCCCCGGCGGTTAGCCGTGGAAATAATCGGAAAAATTGCTGCTGAGCCGGCAGTCGCGCCGTAAGTCTACCTAAAATTAAACCCTAACCCTAACCCTACCCCTAACCCTTTAGAAAATATGTACATCTTTATCAATTGATCAAAGAATCAATTGTTTTGGCAAAACCGCCGGCTCAGTAGCAATTTTACCGCTTATTGCCCCGGCAAACGGCGCCTACTGTCTTGGTAAAAGTTATAACGAAATGAAGTAGGGATGTGTCGTACACGTTTCGGCTTATAATAGCAGCCTCGTCATTAAAATTAACAAAGTTTTTCTATTTGTATTATTTATGTTGACAAGACATCAAAAGACAAATTTCTCAAATGTTCTTAACGGTAAAATGTTTTCGGTAACGCTTATGCTAGCTCGGCATTGAAAATAAACAATGGCTGAACACGAAGCAATATTCAAAGCTTCAGTACAGGAAGGCATTCACAAAACTCAAAAGCGGAACAGTAATGTCTCACTCAAGCTTGTGCAATGTAGATATCTTGGTTTACAAGTTGCTGCTGATTTTGATTTTGTAAATATTACATTATTTTTTGTTTAAAATAAAACAAAACAATCACTATGTTTGGGGCCTTTCTTTTTTATAGTGCTTATTTGTTTCTAATTTCGAATGGTTTAATAAAACAAAGTGAGCGTTTAATTATTCTATTTCAAAAATCTTATACATCAATTTTTAAAATAGAATGACTATAACAATTTTATCAGCAGATACAAATTCACTAATTGTTAGATTAAACACATCTATTGAAATTCCTTGCAATTATGAACAACGCAACGTTTCTACAGTATTATGGAGTTACATTCCACTTGGAGAAAACAGAGACAAATATATTTATGTAATGTCCACAAATGAAATAAACACAAACTACCAAGCTCTATGTGAACCTAACAAGCAATCTTGTAATCTTGTTTTACAACGGGCTAACAAAGAAAGTTCTGGAAAATATATTTGCGCGTTTTTATCAAATAACGGCCGAAAATACACCGAACTTGCTGTTATCGAGCTCATTGTTGGTGGTAAGCTTGTCGTAATTTATCAAATCAATTTTAGCAAAATGTATTCTTGCTAAAACTTAGAAAACCTGATTACATGACGGGCACTAGTAGTATAGCGGGAAGGCATTTGATTGTAGACCTGGAAGTCGACGGTTCAAATTTTGCCGGCGTCGCCATCGTCTACTTGGGATGGTGTTAAGCGTCTCAAAATGACTGCTTGGTTGTTCTGTAAAATTGGCGTACGAGTGAATAAAGTTAGACAAGTAATTTGAGGCTTAGAAGACTTATATAAGTCAAAGTTTAAAAGACTTTTTAGTAGGGATGTCACTGGTTCAACGTTTTGACTTTTTCGGTTTCGGTTCGGGTTTGAGACTTTCAAAAACCGAGTTCGAGTTTTCAATTTAAACTTTTGAAATTTTGGGCTCGGGTTCGGACTCTGGTTTTCAAATTGAAAACTTTCGGGTTCGGTCGGGTTTGGGTGGAGTTTTGATACATGTTATATTTTAACATATTTGATAATTTGTGTAACTGTCTTTAAATTGAATATTATATAGATCATCTAAAACTACTTATTTATTTTATTTTGTTTAATAAAAACTATTAAAATAACAAATTACTGTTCAAATCATGTTAGGTTGAAAATAAAAAAAAACAAATTTATCATTTTTAATTTAAGACTTACATTGCGAATCAAACATCCAAAACGACTATCCCATGATTGGTGAAAACGGCTGTCCCGGTGTTGAAGCTGATCTACTGGAACGATCATGTTCATTTGATTACTATGGTAACCCTGACGTAGATTTTCAGTTGATTTGGTCAAACAATGAAATAAACATTTCGATAAATAAATTTAAAAAGTCAACTGACCTCTTGAAGTCAATTAAAATTGTTGATAAAACTACCGTAAAAACTGAAATGAACAATGTGGTGTTTGAATGTTCTATTAAAGATATTTCAAATTTTGGAACTTGTAAACTTCCGGAGTTAAAAGTTAAATGTGAGTTATTTATTATTATCTGAATGATATTTTTCCATTTCATCAGATATGATAAAGATACAAATTGAAATGATTTTAGATGTGAAACCTATCATTGAAAACACTTTTGAAATGAGCATTGACAACCTTCAAGACGCAAACTGTGCAGTCAATAAAAGCCATAATATAAATTGTTCATATTTCTGGGAGTTCAGAAACAAAGACTCAAAATTAAAAATATACAAGCCAAGATTAATCAGTGACGACATAACTTTACCTGGTTTGTACATTTGCACAGCCATCTGTCAATTGAAAGCTTCTAAAGAATGTTTCATTCGTGCAATGGAACTTGTCGTTATTAAAGCTGACAAACACCTATGTAATTATTGAATTTCGTGAATAACAAAATAAAACTTGAAAAAACAATTTTTAAAAAATTGTCTTCAGATTGCTTGAGTGATTCACAACAGTAACGTTTTTAAATATATTTGTTTTATTCAACAGATAAGCTAGTTATTGGTTTGCTAATTCCAGCTGGGATGTTTGTTGTTATTATTATTCTTGCTTATTTTTTACATTTTCGCAATCAAAGGTATTTATTTATTAGCATGTTTGAAATCAAAGTGTTTACTTTATATTGATCTTTGATTGTGTATTTATAGGAAACAGTCACAAAATTCAAACGGAGAATGTGAATCTCTTATTGGAATGAATCAGATTCACAAAAATAAAAGATTTTCAATTCTTCAAATTGCAAATAAAAGTCAAATGAGGTTAGATGTTGAGCAATGTGAAACAATTTTTAGATTTATTTATACATTTTTGCTTAGTTGGTCACTTAAATTTGTATCACTGGTAATAGTAATAATAACATGCTTTTTTTCATTTTGATTTTCCACTGTTTTTAATTTTTTTATTAAATTATCCATAAACAAACAAGATCGATTTTTTTCAAAAAATTTTTCAAACATTTATTCATATAAGAGTTTGAAAAAATATGATTGTGACCAAAATAAAAAAAACAACAAAATAAAAAAATCAGATTCTAGAACAAACAGAAAAACTGAGTAGTTTAAAGTATCTAAAAAAATTATAACAGAGATATGAAAAGCATAGAAACATTTATATTATCTGCACATAAAATAAGGTCATCATACAGTTTAACCCTGTTAGTCTCTGTTGAGTCCCAATGTCCAACTTTGCAACCAGATTGTGTTGATGGAATGAGAGAAAATGTATATAAGTAACTGGATGAGTAAACATATTTATTTATTTTACAAATCCTGTATATTTTTTAAATTAGCTTATTTTGATCCCTCTATGAAAAACATAAAAAAAAACATTTGAATCCCTATGAAAAAAATAAAATTTCTATTACTAATCTAATTTTTTATTTTTTAATAAACTTAAAACTGATTGTTTATTTTTTTGAATAAACTTTTTATTTTTTTAAATGTCTCAAACTTTTAACAAATGATTTTATATATCTTATTTACATTTTTTTCAATCAGTTTGAAAATTTAGCAAAATGTATCGTCATTGGCAAAAATTAAATACAAATCTCAAACAAATAAAGTTCTTTGTTAATAAATTAAAATGAGTTAAACATATAAATTTTGTTACCACTTTTCAACTTATTTGTGTAAATTAAACAACTTTATTATATTCATTTATTGAAAAAATGCCAGAAGAGCTAGTAAGCCACTAACACTAATGAGAAAAAAATGTTTGAAAAAGTTGATCTGAAATTTTATATACTGTGAATTAACCATCTGGTACCAGTTTTCTTGTTGTTCAAACATTATTCAACCTAAACATTTCAACTTTTCCCAGACCATCAGTATCCGATGAAATGGATGAAGAAACTTTTAATGATGAAGAGCTTTTTACGTAAGATACATTTAAACTACTTTATAAAACAAACGATGTTGCATTTAAACACATTTTGTTTGGTTTTTAGTTTGATTCCTAAACAAATACAATTACCTAATAAATACCTAATTCAAATACCGACACATAAAATTGCATTGAAGTGTTTTATATAGATTTCTTCGGTAGAAACGTTTTAAACTGTTCGTATAATAAATGACAAAATTGGAAGTAAAATATATAAATTTGAAAAATAATTAAATAGAAATTATTTTAAAAAATACATGTTTTAATTCTTTCAAAAATTGTTATTTGAGTTTTGTTTCAATAATTTGAATCAGGTTTGCCAAATTTGTATTGTGGTTTATATACATAATTAGTTAAATTTTTTGAAATTTAACATTTTTTCATCAAATTGCAGAGACAGAGATGAATTCATTTTTGTCCACCACAGTTTGATTCAGTCGTTTGACAGATGGCTCAGAGTTAGAGATATCTCGTACAGTAATGAATTACTCACATATAAACAGGTTTTCAGGCATTATTTAACTTGAAGATAAAACGATTTTAATGAAATTCAAAATTGGTCAAGTTTTTACCAATAAAAGCAGAAATTAATAAATAGTAATTTATTCAAGCTTATGTTCCCATCCCCACCCAGTATTGTTTATTTCTTGTTTTTAGTCGACATCATCACACATTTTCCTATATATTCAACTATTATTCCAATTACATCTTCTACTTTTTTCTTTAAATAGAACTGCACTAAAATAATTTTTGAGCTGCTGTTAACTGTCAAGAAATGACATAACCCAGCCTTGTAGTTGAAAAACATGAGAACATCTGTTAACTATTAAACAAATAAAGAATATTTTACAGTGTTTAAGCAATGGCATAACAGGGGAACGCCGTTCCAGGCACCTGTGGTTAGGGACGCTAAAGGGAGACGCAATATCACTGGAAGCAAAAGTGTATAAGGTTTTGAAAAAAAAAGCGAAAATTATCTACGACTATCCACCCCCACCGGTTATCAGCTACTTTTAGAAGCAAAAATGTATCAGGATTTCAAAAAAAATTTAGAACAAAATTCCTATGATCACCGTCTAACCCTAGTCATCAGCTATTTTTGGAGAAAAATTGACAGATGTGATTTTCTAGAGGCGCATTTCTTAGAATTTGCCCCTGGCGTCAAAAACCCTAGCTATGCCGCAGTGTTTAACATGACGTTAGTCATTAGACTTCTTCTGTGCCACAAATCACTTGTTAAACATTTAGTTACTCGTGAGCCCTTATAACAGAACAGCCGAATGCATTCCTCTGACCCCTGCGTATGCATGTGACGCCGGTGGAATTCAAACCACCCACCATCAGGTCTACAGCCGAATGCTTTACCGCAATACCACGAGCGCTTGCTTAAACTGAGTTGTTTACATAAAAACGTGTTAAGCAATAAGTTTATACTAACTGAACTAGTCATTATTTTGAAAACAAAATTGGTTTGTATCATCAACTTTATTATTATCATGATTGTAATCTTCATTATCATTAACATCATCATCATCATCACGTAAAAAACTATTGATATAATGTTACAGGACCTCAGTGAAAATTCAATTTTTTTCTACTTGTTATTTCAACATGAAAGAAAGTTTAAAAAACAACTTATTTCTAAGTAAGCAATTATGTTGATTACCATAAACAAAATGTTTTAAATACTAGATTTATAAATAAATCGGTGTCTCGAAAACTATAAATAAATCGAAATGCTTAAAATTAAATAATTTGTCTTAGCATGATTTATCCTCAAAACGAACAAAAAGAAACAATGTTTAATCCTTCAGGAAAATATGTTGTAAAATTTTATTTTCATGGAATTATAAACAAAGTAATGTTTTGAATTTCAGTTTTAATTGTAATTGAACATTTAAAAAAATAATTTTTTTCTCAAGGTTGTGATTGACGACAAAATACCTGCAGATAAAAATGAAAATCTTCTCTGTTCATTTACAAAAGATAAAAATATAAAGTGGTTGTCACTTCTGGAGAAAGCTTACTATAAATTTTTAAAAAGAAACGAATTAAGTGCCTTTGATGTGAGTTTTTATTTATGTAGGAGAGACTGGGGCTTGTTGTAACGGAGGTAAACAATAACAGTTTAATTACTCAGCCGGTTTCAAATATTTTGTTTCAATTTTGAACTCAAGTGCTCTTTAAGATAGGGCCTACGATGTCAGCCCGTTAGTACCGCGCGGGAGTGCTCCATGACCGTTTTTTGCCAGGAAACCTTAAAATACTAGTTCGTAAACTTTGATTTCAAAATCATACGGTTTTTAATTGAAAAATGTTTTATTAATTATTATGCATTTATTAAACTACCAAATGATAGTATTTTTACATAACCCAGGCTAATCATTTTTTGGAAATAAAAATGTTATTAGTTTCGGTTTGGGGACTAGATGTAACAAAATTTTGGGGCAAGTAGTAACCAGTTACAACTTGCCCCAAGCCTTCACTTTAATGGTTTTTTTGCATTCACTATTACTTTATTGTTATTATTATAATCTATGCTATTAGCTTAAGCTTTTCCCGTCTGTCAATAGTCCTAAACAAATTTCTGAAAATTAACATAGAAAAAGATACAGTTTATAGTTTTATTTTAGGATGCGAAATTATAAAAGAAGTCAGAACGGGCGTCAAATTCTGTAATGGTCTATGAACAAGTTGCAAAGGAAGTATCAAGCAATGGCAAAAAATACATGAAGCTGATGCAATTGTTTAATCTATGTCATGTATCGTTGTTCAGATATCTAAAAAAAAAGAAAAACAATTTGCCTCTAGTTATTGGTTATAAAAAACCAGGACAAGTATGTTCACCAAAGAAAAAAGAGAAAATAACCACTTACTTCTTGAAATGTCCAGATATCTTCTGGACGTTGGCCGTTAAATCCAAACATCTTTTAAAATTCTCATTTTGCTGGTGCTTTTGTTACTGATCGTCCAAACCCTTCAGATATCCAAAATATGTCTACCGGTTTTTCACCTTCAAAGATCAGACCTCTACCTAAAGCACCACCAAGAAAAAACAAACAAACAGGGCTGTACGAAAACAAAAGTCAGCTTTTTTGGCTGAAACTCCAGAGAACGAAACTCTGTAAAGAGAATTTGAAAAGAAAATGATAAAAAACAGAAACAAAAAGCTAAACCAAAAAACAAAGGAACTGATAAGGTCAAAGGTAATGCAAAGTCGAATAGACCTAAAAAGACAAAGATTGATAAAGTGAAAAAAAAGGTTTACAATGAAAGCTCAGATTCTGAATGTTAAAAAAATTCCTTAATGATTGAGTTTATTATAAGTTTAATTAACCTAAGAAAATTCGATGTGAATCATAAGATGACTGTTAAAGAAAACATTAAGTATTTACCTCATTAGTTCGTAAGAAATACATTTTTTTATTATTTGTTTGTTGGTTTTTTAGTACAAGCCTTAAATAATTAAGCCTGTTGTTTTAATATGATGTTACTATTTGCTCCACACGAGTCACAACTTGCCCCAAAAACGGGGTGAGTTGTAACAAGCGCCACTCTCCACACAAAGTATTATGAAAACAAGCTAATAATAGATTAAAAAAAACATAGTGTGGGAATATATTTTCAAATAGATGATTACTAATTTAAAAGCTTTTCTGAATTAAAATACTCAATAGTTTAGTCACTCCATCAAAATAAGAAAAAAATGTCACAACTAGCCCCGGTTTCCCTTACTTATGTAAATATCGGTTATACCAAAACAATGTTTGGATCAAAATTAAATGTATGAATGAAAATTAAATGAAATACATGAATGAAAATTAAATGTATGAATTAAAATTAATTGTATGAATGAAAATTAAATGTATGAATGAAAATTAAATGTATGAATGAAAATTAAATTAAATGTTTTAATGAAAATAAAAATTAAAGGTTTGAATAAAAATTAAAATTAAGTATAAAATAAGATGTATGTGTTTAAGTTCGATTTTTTACAGATTGAGAACTTGTTATGGATTACAGGCTGGATACCTTTTAAATATTATACACATGATAAATTCAATATCTTAAACATCATAGAAGAGTATAAAAGAGGGAACTGTTTTATTTATTTAAATGAAAACTCTTGCGATAACAAATTTTATTTTTTAATGGACGTCGACATAACGGAGGTGAGAATTCAAATTAAAAAAAAAACGCTTTTAAAGTTGTAGAAAAATTAAAATTTTTAGTTCTATAATTTGTTTTGTTCATTATACTGCATTGTTTAGGGTCAAATGAATAATTATTATTTTAGTTAATCTGCTAAAATATATGTTGAAAAAATAATTTGATTGTAAGCTTATTATACAAAAGAGAATATATATATATATATATATATATATATATATATATATATATATATATATATATATATATATATATATATATATATATATATATATATATATATATATATATATATATATCACCTATCGTATTCTGCTAATATTCAAAAAGACGTTTGGGACCAAGGGCAAAAATGACAAAATTACCCTTTTCTTAATTATGTTTGTCGCGACACGCGGTTATTGATAATAAAAACAGTTATAAAATTATTCCACCACCTCTTTTTTAATTTTCTTTGTCCCGAACAGCATAGTGGCCTCTAAAACATCCTTCAAAGCCACAGACACTAAATACCTTTATCTTTACTTCTGGCCTTAACCGCCATTCACAAACGACACTTTCAATTCTTTTGACTGTTTGACGCAGTCTCTTCCAGTCTTGCTGGAGCCTGTGGGATCTTGAATACCATGCCAAATCTCAATTTCTTTATACATGACTGTCGATCACAGCGGGCTCTTACTAGGTCACAGACGGTTCCACGCAACCGAACCCGTAACTGTACCGCACAGTCAGTTTTTGACCTTCTACCGTTTTTTTAAGCTTTTAAACACAAGATTATTGTCAAAGCAGAACTGTGCGACTTTTTTTATGTTTTAGCTCTATTTCTGCAAGCCACCACTGAAATACAAAATCCTTGTCCAAACCACTCTGAGCCTCGGCTTCATTGGCATTTGTAGACGCACTTTCGAATTCTCCAAATAAAACAGTCATTTCAATACCTACACCCCCACATTTGTCAGCAGCTTCCTAACAAACGTTTTCTACAGGTCCCGCAACATCCGGTGTAGCAACTCCTCAGCTGAATCATCCGTGGCAGCATCACTCACATAGGCGCTCCGATCTTTAGACATCACTCGGAGTTCCGTTCCATTACCTTTAAAATTATTTTTCTCCAAGACCAAGTTATCCCCAATGTCTTGTAACTGATGATCACTAAATAAATCTGACCTGCCATGTCAAAACCATGAAACACCCTGTTCAGGCGCCGCATCACAGGTGTCATCATCACACACTTCATTAAAGCTACTGCCACCAAACACGAAATTGTCAATAACTTTTTCTGCAACAGGAACATCTTTGGAGCAAGTCCATTCAAACAATTATAACCAGCCACTTTTCCAGGCATCTTTTCCTTCGCTTGAGGTCGTTCTGAGGGAAATTCTGTATTTACGCCATGTGATGATGCAAACAAAACTGATTGATCATAAACGGTTTTCTAGGCTAAGTCAACATCATTTCTGAAATTTAAAAACTGTTGAATACAATTTTCTACAAGAATTACAGCTGATGCCAAGCCAATTGATGCTCCTTGTAAGAACCTCGATGCAGGTACACTTAGGATCTCTATACTAATAATACTTCTAATGTTTTTCAGGGTCTTGTGCAGACTGTTTGTTATCATCACTATCAATAACATCGCAGAAGTAAAACACTATTTTAAATGTAATACTAAAGCTCAGTGGGTTCCCTAGTTTTGCGAAGAAGCATTTACTTCCTAACCCCTTCCCCCTGGGCGCCATTGCGGTAACCCATAATAATTTGACAATAGTTTGATGAATTATTTCAAATAAGTGAATGTTTTTATTTTTAGAGCAATCCTTCCAAATTTGAGTACAGACTTGTGTACAAAATTTTCGATACCTTCTCGTCAAAACTTGAACCAGGTATAAATTAAGTATTAATAAAAAAAATAACAAGCTAAAAAAGTATCAAATTTTGATCATAGAAACAGTATCAAGTAAATTCAACTCAATTGAAGACTGCGTTGACACGTGGAAAAAAGATTATTATTCAATAAGTATATTACGTAACCCTGATTTATTTGTTCACAATTTTGTTTGTCAAAAGTAAGAACTTTGATTTTCTTATCTAATTTTTAAACTAATGAACCATGGCTATTGTCATTAAGTGTGTCAATTTATTTAGCAAAAAAGTAATGAAGGTTTAACCTTTTAAGCATGAATTTTAAAATAATTGGTAGTTTTTGCTTATTGTTATCATTGGAAAAATTTACTCTGTGCTTAATCTGTTTAGTCTGACAGACAAAATTAATAAAAAGTGATCAAAATAGTGCATTTTAATCAAAATTATGTTTTTTTTCAAAAGTCAGAAAAAGGTCCGCCGTTGGTCATGTGATGGTAAAGAACTAAGTATAAACAGTCGATATCAATTGGATGTGGACACTGGTGTTGAAGGAGCCACTGTTTATTTGCTTTTGTCTAAGAAAAATCCCGATAATTTTTTTCACAACTGCAAAATGTCAATACATTTTGAAGATGACAATAAAAATGAAGGAAAATTTCAATCAAGTTAGTTTGATGTAAAACTGAATATGCTATTTGTTTTTATTATTATTATTATTATTATTATTATTATTATTATTATTATTATTATTATTATTATTATTATTATTATTATTATTATTATTATTATTATTATTATTATTATTATTATTATTATTATTATTAATATTATTATTATTATTATTATTATTATTATTATTATTATTATTATTATTATTATTATTATTATTATTATTATTATTATTATTATTATTATTAAAGTAAGTCACAAAAGCTCATCGCGTCAAATCATAACGTTAAGAATGGAGTTCAGTCATCTATGGCAATAAAACTTATTATTATTATTATTATTATTATTATTATTATTATTATTATTATTATTATTATTATTATTATTATTATTATTATTATATAACACTCAAGCGCACGTTCATTTACTGGACGACTCACACATTGAAAATCCTCTTTAGCACATATGTAAGACCTCACCTTGAATACTGTGCTTCTGTGTGGAAACCTTGTAGAATAGAAGACATAATATCACTCGAATCTGTTCAACGCAATGCAACCAAATTAATTCCTCAAATTCGATCATTGCCTTATTCTGAGAGACTGGCTGCAATCGGCCTTCCTTATTTGTTTGAGAGAATGACTAGAGGAGACCTCATACAATATTTTAAAATTGTCAAGGGGTTTAACAAAGTCAATTGGGTTAACCCAAATCAACCGTTTCCTTCAGCAAGGATGGATGGACCAGCTGGTGGTATTCGTGCAAATAATGATCATCGTCTGAAACGAGAAGCCATTACAAACTATCGACCCCGTGAACACTTCTTCAGCAACAGAGTCCTGGCAATTTGGAACGTACTGCCGAACGAAATAACTTGCACCAATTCAGTTAATGCTTTCAAAAACAAGCTTGACACCTTTTTGATTGAATATTACAGAAAGGACGATTTTCATTTAAAACTTGTGAATTTATTGAACTGAATTTTCATTTTGTTTTTGTTTAGTAAGGTTCTACCATAGCCGAAGCTACTTTAATAGTAGCTGAAGACCTCGATAGGGGTCCGGCATCGCATAGCGTCAGGTGACACTATGCTGTAGAATATAAACATTATTATTATTATTATTATTATTATTATTATTATTATTATTATTATTATTATTATTATTATTATTATTATTATTATTATTATTATTATTATTATTATTATTATTATTATTATTATTATTATTATTATTATTATTATTATTATTATTATTATTATTATTATTATTATTATTATTATTATTATTATTATTATTATTATTATTATTATTATTATTTTTATTTTTATTATTATTATTATTATTATTAAATGTAAATTTATAATGCTCTTTTTAAAGTAAGTCACAAAAGCGCATCGCGTCAAATCATAACGTTAAGAGTTCAGTCATCTATGGTAATAAAACTCAAACTAGCGGTATTAAAAATTGAATTTGGTTTTTCAAGGTTTAAAAAATACTGTTCTGCCAATAGAAAATTGTTAATATTTTATTCCATTTTATATTTTGTAGACACACATTCAAGTCAAAATGGAGAACTTGTTGAGTTGTTATTTTCTCCCGGAAAATACACTTTTTCTTTGTTTATATATTATCACAAAAGTAGACTAAAGGACAAGTACAATCTCAACATTTATTCAAATGCAACGTTCACTGTCACTAAGAAACCTCCAGTTGTTTTTCAGCACGAGCAATCTGTGAGTTTTAAAACATGCTTATAAAACAATGCAAATTTTTAATTCCTAGTTAAAAAATTATCTAGGCTACTTAAAGGTTTAATTAATGATTTATTCAACTGTTTTCTTTTTAATTTTAAACTAAAAAATACTAAGTTATATATATATATATATCAATTAAAATGTTGACCGAAAAAGCAAGTGAACCGTAAAATATTTTATTTTTCACGAAATCTTTATATTTTATAATTTGGCAGCTTCTAATTTTTCTTTCCTTTTTTTATAACAGTTTATAGTCTTTTACACCAAGTGTTTTAAGACTGAAATAGCTGTATGTAAGAAGCACCTAAGTACTTCCTTCGTGGATCATAATTTGATCCTTTTGACTTTCCCCCTCCTTTCTCCAGGCTTGGGACTGGCTTGCAAATGCAAGGCGGAGTTGTTCTAATTTTTCAATCTATCTATATATATATATTGTTACGATATCACCAAATCGTATACCGGGCTCAATAGAATGGTTTTGCAGTTTATTGGACGATAATTAATAAAGCTTGGTTAATGCTACTTATACCTTCTAATATCTATTAATAATGTCCATAATGATGATTCTAAATCCTTTAACGTTTAACAATGGGAAACTAATCGTAAAATCAGCGATTTTACATGAATATATACAAATCTCGTGTCATAGTGTTTGACTTCAAACTCCTCCGAAACGGCTGAACCGATTTTTATTAAATGTTTTGTGTACATTTGGTAGGTCTGATAGGTTGTACGCTATTTAGAATATTTTTTATTTATATATATATATATATATATATATATATATATATATATATATATATATATATATATATATATATATATATATGGGGAAACAAACGGATATGGGAAAATAAACGGGAACTCATTTCTCTGTCTGTCTCTTTGTCCTTTGTTTTTCCAAAATAACTTTTAAAATAATTTTAAAAAAATATTCTAAATAGCCATGGGCCTATCCTTAGACCTACCAAATGTACACAAAAAATTTCATAAAGATCGGTCCAGCCGTTTCGGAGAAGTTCAATTTCAAACACTATAACACGAGATTTATATATATATATATATATATATATATATATATATATATATATATATATGTGTATATATTTATATATATACATATATATATATATATATATATATATAAGTGGGAAAGCGACCAGGAGCGTGAGAGCAAGCGGGGAAAGAAACGGGAGCGAAAGAGAAAAACGATAGAAAAACCTCTAAAAAGCCCGGGCAACACCGGGTACCCCGCTAGTATATGTATATAAAAGGCAAATGGGTAAAGGTGTGTTATTTATGCATTGCTAAACCATTCATCCGATCGTAATGCAATTTTCACACAAGCTTGAGAAGCAATGGAAAAAGGTTTTGGTGAAAAAAAATGAAAATCGGACACAAAATAAGTGGAGGGGAGTCAAAAACCTTTCCAGGCCAAAAGTGCATATGTACGACAATCAAAGATAATTGCGTAATAAAATCCAAATTTAGTTTACGTAACAACGTTTGAAGGCTTCAAGAAACTTTTAGCCAGTTTTAGCAAATCTATTTTACGTTTTGAAGGGCTAAAAGAAGTTAGGAAAAAACGTAAAAGAAAAAATGAGCGGGAACAGGAAAGCGACCGGGAGCGGGAAAGCGACCAGGAGCGGGAAAGCGACCGGGAACGGGAAAGCGACCGGGAACGGGAAGCGACCGAGAACGAGAAAGCGACCAGGAACGGGAGAGCGAGCGAGAGCGAAAAAGCGACGGGAAAGCGAAAGCAAACGGGAGCAAGGAAGGAAACAAGCAAATGAGCGGAAACGGGAAAGCAAGCGTGAGCGGGAACGGGAAAGCGACCGGGAACGGAAGCGACCGCGAGCAAGAAAGCGATCGGAAACGGAAGAGCGAGCGTGAAAAATTTATAGTAAAAAATTGAAATCAGTCATAAAATGAGCGAAGCGGGGGAGCGAGTGGAAACGGAAATTGGAAAAGCAAGCGAGAATGGAAAAGCAGCTAAGAGCAAAAAAGCGAGCGGGAAAGGAAAAGCGACCGGGAACGGGAAAGAAAGTGGGGAAGCGACTGGAAGTGGGAAAATCGACCGGAAGTGGGAGAGCGTCCGGGATTGGGAAAGCGACCGGGATCAAGAAAACGACCGTATTCGGGAGAACAAGCGGGAAAAGAAACGGAAGCGAGAGAGAAAAACGATAGAAAAACCTCTAAAACCCTGGGCAACACCAGGTACCCCGCTAGTCCTTTATATTAACTAATTTTGCTTGTCTGTCTGTCTGTCTGTCTGAACACAACCCCGTTTTCCGTCATCCATTCGATGTGAACTTGGTCTATAGACTCGTGAGAACCAAACATTAATTTTGAGATGGTCTAGCTAAGAAAAATTTGAACCCTCAGCTTAAAAAATCAATGCGTCTTTGCGTCATTGTTTGTTTCGTTGAAAAACGACAAATTTTAAAGTCAACTTTTAACCAGTTTACGTATTCCAATCGATCTGACGTTTTTTACGTCAAATCAATAATTCAAATAGATTAGGATATTTTTATTTATGAAGAAATTAGGTTTTATACCAATTTTATTGAAATTACTGATTATCAGATTTTTTTTTTCATGATTGCAGATATCAATTTCACACTTATGATATTCTTTTCATTTATATAGTATTTAGAATACTGTATTCCATGTTTTATAAAGGATTAAAAAAACGAAGTTTTTTACGTTTCACTTGTTATGTTCTTTAATTTCACCGCCTGTATTGCAAAAAGTAAAAGTGAAAATTAACTAACTTCCAGTAGCCCAATCGAGCTGAAATTTGAAATATGGCTCGCTCCTATGCATTTTATTAAAATTTTAAAATTTTTCGAAAAAATAAATTTTGCTGTATTTAAAAATAATTATCCGTGTTTTAAAACAAAAACAAATAAAATACAATTATATAGAATTAAAAAACATGGATCACAGTTTTTTGAATATTTATATAAGTAATTTGATTAATAAATAAAAAATTGCTAAAATTGAAAACATTCTTTTGCAGAAAGTACTTTCTTTTCCGTTTTATTTCAATTGTCAACATTCTCAAACCAATGATAAATGGACAATTATTTATATTGAAGATGTTTATCACAAGTTAGTACAATTCAAGTTTGATGTTTATAAGATTTTATTTGACTACGTTTCTGTGTGTTGTTTTTCAGGAACTAACATCGTAATTTAGATTTGAAATATTATATTTTTTATTTCAACCAAAAAAAAGATTGCAAGCAGCCTCTGACACAAATTGGTGTCAGATATTCTGTATATATATAGAGTGCACAAAAAACTAAAAATTGTTAGAAAATATTTTGAATGCTGGAAATGCAGGACTTATTCAACTATGAGTTGTGAGGCTAATAATATCTGGGGGTGGAGAGTTCTTTCGCGATCCGGTTGGTGAAAAAATTGACCCTGTGAGTGGTGGAGATGACCACATGTGCTAGATGACAGGAAATTGAAAAATTTCGGGATGGTCCAGTGAGTGTAGCTGTGTAATATTTTGTGATAGAAGCATAAATTGTGGATGTGGAGTTGGTGTTCCAGTGTCTTGAGTTCAAGTTTCTGAATAGTAAACGGGAACGGGAGAGCAAGGGGGAACGAGAGAGCAAACGGGAAAGCAAGTGGGGAAGGAAACGGGAGCAAAAGAGAAGAACGATAAAAAAACTTTCAAAAACTCGATTGCTCTTCGAGATTGATTTTTTGAATTTGTCATAATTTTGTACATTAAACTTTTAATAAAAAATCTAAAATAATTTAAAAGGCAAAACAACGTTTGCTGGATCAGCTAGTATTTAGATATAAATTTTCTTGGTCTGTAGTATGTAATAGCTCTGCATGTTGAGCTATCAGTTTAAATGTCAAAACAAAATATTTCAATATGGTTTTATTTAAGTGGGATTGAGATTTGTTTGACTTTTTGACTTATTTCTTAACAATCAAATCCGCACCACAACCACAAGATCCTTTAACACAACAAAAAGCTTGTTATTCTTAAGGAAAAAATAAACCATCTGGTTCATGAATCACCCATGTTTTGGCCAAAGCAGAAATGTCTAAATCATAAATTTTATTTTTGCCAGTTATCTCTCAGTCTTTTTGTTGCACATATTTATTGCTTGTTATGTGTTGTTTGTTTTATAATGATTTAATTAGCCAGTTTTATTTATTTATTTTTTAGGATCCCCAAAAAGAAATTCGGAAAAGTGAAAATAGAAAAAATTACAGCTGAAGAAACGTGTTTTGTGGAAGAAAAACGTTTGGCCCCTGAGTAATTGTTTTTATTTTAATTTATTAACTCGTGAAATTGATTAAATTTTCAGTTATTAAATCTAAACGAGTTACTAAATAATTTGTGTCTATCGACTACCGAAAGTTTTGTAATCAAAAACTTAATAATACTTTAATTCATAACAAATATTTGTTCTTTTCAGCGATTATTGTTATTTTATTTTTGAAAATATTTCTGGAAAGAGTTATAAATTTAGCCTTACTAATGAAAAGAACGATGATGATGAAAATGCCAATAACGAAGCTAAAAACATATCTTATTTAAAATCATTCCGCGTAGAAGTGATTTCTTCCTCAGACAATTTTAAAATATTCGGAGAAGACAAGATACACACCTACAAAGAATTAAATGTAGGTTTAACGGATCCATTTCTGTAAAAATAATACCATTACATTTAATTATTCACAGTTAATGTGTATATATTTATATAAAAGTACAATATATATATATATATATATATATATATATATATATATATATATATATATATATATATATATATATATATATATATATATATATATATATATATATATATATTTCTTATACCTAAAGTTAATTTTAACAGTGAGTCTAACTCTCAGTTTGTTGTTAATTGTGCTTCTATTATTGTAACTAATGCAAAGGTTATATTAATTATAAAATAGTTCTAATTCAAATAAAAATTTTGAAATGTTGTTTCATATTTCATTATAAAAATGCTTATAAAAAAACAAATACTGGTTTCGTTTTGTAGCAAGTTTAAGATTGTTATTCTATTATATTCTATATAATAATTGTTGGCATTTTATTCCATACTTCAGTATAAAATAGATTATAAGAAAAACAAATACTGGTTTTGTTTTGTAACAAGTTTAAGATTGCGTGATCTAAACAAATCTTTCACAAACCCTTGTAATTCAGCAGCTCCTAACTTTTTTTCAAATCATTTTGTAATGATTAGTTTATAAAATAGAAATCATTGACAACAGTTTTATAAATATTTATTTTGTAAAGCATGAGAAGATGAAAAATTAAGAAAACGTTTGAATGACCATAAAAATAAACAATGTTTCTTTTATATATTTTGTACTTATATGTACTTTCTATGACTAATGTATGAGTTTGTAAAAAAATGAGCGTTTCACACTTTTAAACTTTGTCAAACTATTTAAGAAATATAATCGGATAACACAAACAAAAATATTTAAAAATATATTTTGTTTATAATTTTTTATTAAAAAAATTAATTTTTTTTACAACAACATTAACATAGGTTACGCAAACCAATAATAATAACTTGAATCGAATAATTCCACTCATACAAATAAAAGCAATTTTTTATGAAATTATTATGAAGAATATTTTTCAGGCTTTTTCACAAAATGAAGCAAAAGCGGAACTTGTGTCAATTACCCTATTATGACTAATATTTCGAAAAACACACTAACAGGTTTTATGTCCGACTTTGCTAATTGTATTGCTGTTTACATATGCACGTGACTATAAGTTCATTAAATTGTAGTTCATCAAATAGTAACTCAGGTTTATTTTAGTTTGAGATAGAAAAAACTTACTTCAACCATTAGGACACGTTTTGCTTTTTTAACAAAATAAACTTTAATTAAAAATTTCACAAAAATAAACTTCCACAACTAGAAACCACTCCTGGTGCCACAGAAGACTGAAAAACCACGGGTTAAAAACCGCTACGCACTTCACACTATGCACCACGCACTAATAATTTTAATTATACATTTTAATTATAAATTTTAACTGTTAAAACTTAATGGCATCACTGTTTCGTACACTTTAAATGTTAAAAAATGCCAGTTGACATTTTAATGAGATCAAAAGTTTCTCAATGCTCTATGACTTTTGTTTCTTAGCCTCACAAGTCTGTGTTGAAAAAAATTTGAAAAGATGAAATGCTGTTTTAATAATGTTGTTTTATAAAATTACTCCAAAAATGTAAGTTCACATTTTAACGAATAAATATAAAATGTTTCAAAGAAGATATAATTACTTTCGTTTTCTTCAAAATAGTTATAGCATTCTATTGGTATCAAATTTGAAAAAAAAATCCACTTAGTAATTGAAAAAAAAATTAAGATTTCAATTGGTTTTCAAATATTCACAATAGTACAAGAATTTCAAGAAAACAATTGACGTTCAGTATGTAATTCAAAATTAAATGAATTATTAAAAAAAAACATAATTTGCATTACATTTTATGATAGCTCGACTTACTGTTACTTTAAAAATGTTACTGAATTTATATAGATAAATACATGCGAGATCTAAAACTACAACTGTTTTTATCTTGTTGTACAAAAACAAAACAACAAGTATGTTTTTTGGCTGAATAAAATACAGATTTGTTTAATAGTTTACAAATTTTAATAATTGAAGTTCAACAATAACGTTATTCTAAACATCACAAAAATCATTGGTTTCTTCATAATCAGAAAACGAGCCATCAGCTGGTTTCTCCATTGAATCAATTTTTCCAATGTTTTCATCCTCAATTTCTTCGTAGGCAGATAAGCGTTTTTCATCTGGTCAATGAAATTTAATGCTAGAAATAATATTTAATTATTATTTGATTTTTGTTTGTTTATTAACAAAGAAATTATTTTCACTCGATTGAATGGATGCATAGTCTTTTGATTCTAGAGCAGTGTAAGAACTAGGAGTAATATATCCTCCATTAATTGTTTGGTATTCTTCTACATTTGTGTCTGTAAATAGAACTAACATGCAAAAAACTTAAATGTTAAAGTAATATGTTTGATTTGTAGACACAATCTGAGTTAACAATAGTAGCATTTAACTGAAATAAATTACTATCAACAATACCAAACAGTATACTTAAGTTATCATATAACTGAATACAAAACATAATAAATACAAAATATGTTGTTTATACCGGTTACAGCAATAGAACGTCTAGCTTCTTTACGCTTGTACATCTTGTAAATGAACAAACCAAGAACCATCATTGTGATATAAGTTGGAATGATAGCTGCCCACATTTCCAGGTTTGTTTGTTTCATATCGTTTTTGATTGCTTCCGCTTATTTTATTTAATTCATAAATTGCATTTTGAAAGGTTAATCAAAACTTTGTATAAGAAAAAACCACATGTTCACGCTATGTTCCACAGTTGTACAATTTGTACATGATACGTGATTATATATACAACAATAAGTTATGGGACTACAGCACTGCACAATGCGATTTTTTTGCGACCAGGACCTAGCCGTCGACAACTCGTCTAGGCCCTTTTTATAGGCCAAAGTAATTGCATCTACACAACTAAAGTGTATTGGCCAATAAAATAAACTCTAAAGTAGGACCAATCACACTAACAAAAACAAAAAAGTGTGCGTTTCTATATAAAGAAGATTATTGATATTCTGAATTTTAGGTTTAGTTTAAGCATACATTTTATCAATTTAATTGTTATGAAACAAATGTAAGATTGATAATGATTTTTGCTGCCAAAGTTTAGCACATTGTAAAACAATTAAAACTAAAAAACCATATATTAAACCAAAAAAATGATTAGAAGTAATAAACAAACTGGACACCTGAAATAGAGTTAGTTGTGTCAAAAGAGTGTTTATAAGTTTCTTCATTTCTGAGCATGCCTTTATGAAAAAACACGTGTATATCTTGTACTTAGCTTATACATTTTAAAATAAATACCAAAAACAAATATTGTTACAAAATATCAAATTTTAAAACATTTGAAATAAAATCGTAAACTACAACTATAGGATAACCGAAAAAACACTAATTTTTGAATATTTTGTTTTTTATGCTAACTGGAAATATATATTGTTATTTTTGCCAAACCACTGTAGAGTGAAAATTTGTTTTATTTTAAAAAAACTTAAAAATAATCACGAAAAATTATTTTAAGTTGAAAATGTTTATAATAGAGGACAAAATTAAACGCAGCATATGTTTAGAACAGAACAAATCTATACCTGAAAAAAGAAATAATGGAGACACGAATTCTGTTTTAATAACAGGATTATTATCAGCATAATGTCTTTCATCAAAACTTGCTCTTTGAACACTGCAATTAAAAGCTATTGACAAATTAAAACTTGTTTCATTTTCAAATGCAGCACTTCCTGCAAAAGCCAGCCAAATGAACTTATTTTCAAATCCAATTGTTATGTTTTTCTCTGAATCTAAAAAAGTTTTTATTCTTCTGTTGTCCATCCAAATTGGAATAGCTTGACATGATTGGTGGGCATAAAAAGTGAATGTACAATTAATGATGATTTCATCGTTCCATTGTACATAGGCTTGTTGAAGTATTCTTTCGTTTGTATGTAAATACTTTGTTTGGCACTTTAAATCATTCTCTGTTGCAAAAATGATTAAATGTTATATTATAATAAAAGTCTGATATTTAAGAACGTTTAATTAAAAGCAGGCAAATTTACCGTAAGCAATAACATTGGCAATGTAATGTTCAAAGTTCGTCAACAACATTTTAGCACAAGTATATCTTCCAGCACTGGTCTTGTTTACATGTATTATTTTCAAACCATGACTACAATTATCTTGATGGTTGAAAATAGTATCATAACTGGCAGTGTTTATTTCTGTTATTAACTTTTCTTCTTTTTTCCAATGAAGAGGGTTGTTTTCTTTACACTGGCATCCTAATATTACGTCATCACCAACATTAGCTACTTCGTTTTGTGGTTTTCTGTTGTTTACATCCCCTGCTAATTTTAAAAAAAATAAATTTGTGAACAATTCTATGCTTAAAATTATTCTATAATATAAATGCTATCTCAGAAAGTATCAGGGTTTCTATAAAACTACATTCGTTATCGACTTTTTTGGTAACATTTAGTAAGATTGCAATTGATTAATAGTTGGCTTAAAATTGTTGATTATTAATCTCAAAACTTTCGAAATAATCATATTACTAATTTTTTTTAAAAACATTTTTCTTTAAACAAAGTGTTTCAGCCAATAAAAAACATCGAGAGTCTTTGACGATATTGCGGTAAAGCGTTCGCCTGTAGGCTAATAGGTCGACGATTCGAATCTCACCGACGTCACCATCACAGCTCCCTTTTTCTCACGTTGAACGTCTGGCGGAGGTAACTAACTTTTTTCACCAACTGTAAAACAAATTGTGGCACGGCTTTATAATATTAGTTAGCACAGTAACGCTAGAAGAACTCTCTCAAATAAAATTGCAAATTTGATCTTGCGACGCATTTTCTGTTTTGCTCATCCATAAAACTGATAAAGATTTAACTAAGACAAGACATATTGGTGTAAATAAAGTATGATTGATTGAGTCAGCCTTCGTCCCTATGTTGCATCAAAAATTAAATCTGCAACTTGTAGGTCTTGAGCCAGCTGTAATAACCACTAAGTAAATTTTGCTTTGAGTTTCAGAAACAATTGTTTATGAATATGTTTATAATTTTAACTAAAATCTTAAAGAACACATGAACAGCATTGTAAAATTTTGTAACAGTATTTACATATTGCTTTGCAGTTTGGTTTTTTCGTTGCTTATAAATGTTAATTTTACATTCACGACGTGTTTCATAAAAGTTTTACAAAACATCATTAACACAATTTTATGAAGGTTTAGAGAGAGATAGAAATTATTTATTGTGTAAAATGTTTTCAGAGTAAAAACAAACGATTACAAACGCATTGAAAAAAACAAAGCTATTTAAAATAAAGCTTAAAACTGCTCTCAAGTCTAACCTTTTATAAAACTCAGTGCAAAAATAATGACAAGTATTATTAGTTTTTTGTTATGCATTCTGCAAAGAAATTTAAATATGAAGTTTTCTAAAAGTCATATGCTCCTATTATAATTGTAATATATTTGTTTTTTGGTAGTAACAGTTTTTAACTGTTTTAAATGGTTAGGATGGAAATTAGTCACAAGCTATTGACAAAACTGGGGAATTAATTGCATAAAACAGCTCGTGTGTGTTTCGTTTACACATAAATTTTGCTTTTGATAAACGCCAATTAAAAACGGTCGTTTGAACTGTTTTAGAAATACAATAAATTAATATTCTCTATTGATCATATCATTAAATAAACATCTAAAAATAGTTATTTTAAATTTGGAAAAGGTTTTGTTGAATTGAAGCTTTTTATTAATGCTGTGTCTTTCCCACTATGGATAAGGGTTTAAGCTATTGGCATACTGAAAAATCTTCTAAGGTGTCAAAATTGATTAAAAAATAATTAGCAATTCTGAATCCAAAATTAAAATTCAATTCTCTTTTCTTAGGTCAAGTAGCTGTAAAAATGAGATATATTGAAAAATCAAATATGGATTTCATTATATAAAGTTATTACTCCCAAAGATTTAAATTATTATTTAATAAAAAAAGTTATTAAAAATTTTGTCGTCATTTTAAAGGTTTTTTTTGTTTAAACTTATTTTTTGTGTATTATTCCAAGAAACTAGAGGCTGTAACGTCTCTCTTCAATGTCCACTAAAAATATCCTTATCATTAATGCATTCCAACGACCCTGATATATATGATCTCCATATCTTTCAGGTCTTGATATAAGTTTTTCTCTGCTCCTAATTCATTGATCTTAAATTATCAAGTAACTAATTCAATTAGAATAAAAGGTAGAGCAATTTGATATTTATGTCACGCACTGGATTAACAAGTTTTAGCACTCTGGTAGACCCGGTGAAATTAATTCTTTTATTTAAATAAGATTTAAAATAGTATACAACAATAAAATGATTTTATTTTATAAAAAACCATAGATTTTACTGCAAATAATTATTCCGTGTCATTATAAACATTTAATGTTTTAAATTTATTTGGTACAGATTGCGTCGGATTGAGTGATTTTCTTGAGAGAGTGTAAAATTTTGTGAACTAATTTTAGCGGGTATATCTATGAAAATTTTTGTGTTGGCACCTAAGGAAAAATTGCAGCTTTAATTGGCTATTTGTGGTCGGTTCGGTCAGACAGAGTAGATCATTGAGCTTTGAGTTGCACTATAGGTGTTTCAAAAGTATTCATCATATTGTTTAAATTCTTTATATTAGTTTTACCGTCGGTCTTGTTTGCTTGCTTAAATGTTTGAAAACTTTGAAAGTTAAATTTAGTAAAGTTTCCCGTCATTCAATCGAGCTGAAATCTTGAATATATTACTGCTATATTGACAACCGTATTTGGGTTGTTGTAAAATAGTTTTGCTAAAAAAAAGTTCTCACAACCTGGACAAAAACTCAAACTTCAGATCTTAATGAACTGCTAGATTTTTGTAACGTCCAAGATCTCAGCTTTTTACTTTTAATTACTCAAATCTGAAATACTGTTACATATGTTTCCAAAGCAATTTTTGCCTTTATTCAGAGCTCCAGTAGCAGATTAATAAAACCAAGCCAAAGGTACAGCATTATTTTTTTAGGTTACCCCTGCTTTGTGAATTTTGTTCCTTTATTCCCATTGTCTTACACACTGGGTATACAACGTCGTGTTGAGTCCAGATCGGGAGGTTTAAGGCAGGTCGGCAGGTTTGTGCGTTACTGGTTTTCCACAACCTTTTAATTAGTTGCATTTTTCAGTTGGTTTTTTAGATAAACTTTTTTAATTATTTTTAACCAGCTTTGTGACCAGCAAAAAGTCTAAACATTTTCAACTTTTTTTCGAAATATTTTTTCACAACCGGACTGATGTTAACTAACTAGCATTATCTTATGGGTTTAGGTGCTTGGGCAATCGTTATTTTCTTTCAAAAATATAAATATAAATGCTTAAACAAATTAAAATATGAAACTTGTCAATTGTTGGTTTTTTAACCACTGAGAGATGCAATTTGTCATGCTTTGTTTTATAGATTTTTATTGGCACAACTTAACACCTCAAATAAAAACTAAATTTGCACCATTCATAAGCATGGGTGGGCTACTTCACGAGTCAACCTCAGATCCCCTACCCGTCTTCATAAATCTACCCCTACAGATATTCAGTTTTACTACGTTTATTTATTCTTGTGTTATTTGTACTACTGTTAAAAGATGATGAAACAAAAATTTGATGAATATTTAATTTTGAACAATTATTTAAATAAAACTGTTATAATGATTGTTTTAATTTTTCTAGGATCAAAAACAAAAATTACGTATGTATTATAGACACATCACGAGCTATTTTCTACAATTAGTACTTTAATTTTATCAAGGGTTTGTGACTAACTTCTGTCGTGACCATTTTAGATGTAAAAAATATAACAAAAGATAAGATGATCTAGTTTATTAGTTTTTGATGTTTTAATATTGACATAATGCTTAACAAAAAAACGTTCTTATTTTTTGCTATTCTAGTTCTAATTTCTATAAAAGGTAACATTGGATAGTTGTTTATTGAAATATCATTTTATTTGTGTTATTTTATGTCAATATATTGATTATAATATCATCTATAACGTTTTAACTATCTGCAGTAGTCTACAATTGTGAGGTTAATATGTGCTGGTGACGCCGGTGAGATTTGAATCGTCGACCTATTAGCCTACAGGCGAACGCTTTACCGAAATATCGTCAAAGACTCACAATGTTTTTTATTGGCTGAAACACTTTTTTTTTAAATGTTTTTAAAAAAAATTAGTAATATGCTTATTTCGAAAGTTTTGAGATTACTAATCAACAATTTTAAGCCAACTATTAATCAATTGCAATCTTATTAATGGTTGCCAAAAAGTCAATAACGAATGTAGTTTTATAGAAACCCTGATACTTTCTGAGATAGAATTTATATTATAGAATAATTTTAAGGATAGAATTGTTCACAAATTTTTTTTTTAAATTAGCAGGGGATGTAAACAACAGAAAACCACTAAACGAAGTAGCTAATGTTGGTGATGACGTAATATTAGGATGCCAGTGTAAAAGAAACAACCATATTCATTGGAAAAAAGAAGAAAAGTTAATAACAGAAATAAACACTGCCAGTTATGATACTATTTTCAACCATCAAGATAATTGTAGTCATGGCTTGAAAATAATTCACGTTAACAAGACAAGTGCTGGAAGATATACTTGTGCTAAAATGTTGTTGACGAACTCTGAACATTACATTTCCAATGTTATTGCTTATGGTAAATGTGCCTGCCTTTTATTAAACGTTTTTAAATATCAGACTTTAATTATAATATAACATTTAATCATTTTTGCAACAGAAAATGATTTAAAGTGTTTTACAAAGTATTTACATACAAACGAAAGAATACTTCAACAAGCCTATGTACAATGGAACGATGAAATCATCATTAATTGTACATTATCTTTTCATGCCCACCAATCATGTCGGGCCATTCCAATTTGGATTGAAAACAAAACAAAGAAAACTTTGTTAGATTCAGAGAAAAACAGAACAATTGGATTTGAAAACAATTTCATTTGGCTGGTTTTTGCAGGAAGTGCTGCATTTGAAAATGAAACAAGTTTTAATTTGTCAATAGCTTTTAATTGCAGTGTTCAAAGAGAAAGTTTTGATGAAAGACATTATGCTGATAATATTCCTGTTATTAAAACAGAGTTCGTGTCTCCATTATTTCTGTTTCCAGGTATAGATTTGTTCTGTTCTAAACATATGCTGCGTTTAGTTATGTCTTTCATTGTAAGCAACTTAAACTAGAAATAATTTACCGTAAACCGTTTTTTAAGTTCTTTTTTAAATAAGAAAATCTTCACGCTACAGTGGCCTGTCAAAATAACATTATTTATTTCTAGTTAGCTCAAAAAATAGTGTTTATTGCTTTTAGCCTACGATTTTATTTGTAATGCTTTATAATTTGTTATTTTTTAACAAGATTTGTTTTCGATATTTATTTCAAAATTTATAAGCTGAATACAAAATATACACGTGTTTTTCCATAAAGGCAAGCTAAGAAATGAAGCAACTTATAAACACTCTTTTGACACAACTAACTCTCATAAAGGTGGCCAATTTATTAATTGCTTCTAATCATTATTTGTTTAATATACGGTTTTTTAGCTTTAATTGTTTTACGATGTTTCAAAGTTATTATCACTTTTTTCATAATATTTAAACCAATAAAATATTTAGTTAAACCAAGCCTAACGATCTGAATGTCAATAGTCTTGTTTATATAGAAACGCAATCGTTTTTGTTCTTTTAATGTAATTGCTCCTAATTTAGAGTTTGTTTTATTAGCCAATTCACTGTAGTTGTAAATAATGTGTTGCTGAAAATCGCATTTCCTGTTAATAATTGACATACCCTGCCTAACGAAAACAAAGTAAAATTATTTTATTTCTGAATTTAAATAGCTTAATTACGCTTCATATGTTAAATTATATTTAAAATTTCAATTTTTGAAATGTCAGATTGCATATTTTGAGCCAACTGAAATTAAAAATTAAGCTTATATAGAATTCTTTAAATTTTTGTTCATTTTATAGCTGAAATGAATTATTTCAAAAATTATTGTTTGAAATTTTACTGCAAAATTCAAATATTCTGAACAAAAAATATCTGTTTTAGATGTTTATCAACTGAGTATTTAAATTCAACATAAAACAACGCATAACAAATAATCAGGGTCAACAAGTAACAGCCAGAAAACTTCCAACTTCGAAATATGGGCAGCGGTTGTTCCTATTTACTTAATAGTCGTCATCGTTCTTGGATTGGTTATGTTCAACATATTCAAGCGTAAAGAAGTTAAAAATCCCAATGCCACCACTGGTAAAAAAATTGATTTTTTTTTATTGTTGTACTTTTCAAATTAAATTTTTTGATGTGAGCAAAGCTGATGATAAAAATACTAAACTGAAGTAATTTGTCTTAGCTGGTGGTTGTTAAAAATAATCATTTGAAGAGTTATAGTACGTTACTCAAGACTGTTTCATTGCTACTATGTTTTGGTTTTTGATTAATTAATAATAATAATTAATAACATTCATTCTACAGACAACTACGCTAATGACGATGGTAGAAGTCTTGCATTTCATAGCATTCAAGTGCTGAATAATGAAGATCAGAACAACTTTTTAGGCTTGCAGTTTGTTCCTGTTGAAGGTGATCGGGATAATGATGACGGTGATGACACTTACGCTCAAATAAATGAAAGCAATATAAATCCATCTGATAATGTCATAGAACGTTATATTTTAAATATTGAGGTCAATATTTAATAACGATATTTAATGAATTTATACAGATGAAGTTTTTTGTGATTTGTGTAAATTCAAAAAAGGTTTATATACATGAGGGTTTTAATCCACAATTTACTGACTTTACTCAAGAAAATTGGTGCTTATGTATTCATTCTAAAACAAGTTCTATTTATTCTAAAACAATTATTTTTGTTCTAGAAAAATTGGGGTTTGTTTTCTGTCAAGTGTAGCTTTCTTGCTTATAATGTCAAATTAATGTTCTAGTTTCAGGTAGGTATATACAAATAGAAATGATTATAATAACTTTCAAAAAGTTATAGTTTGGAATTGTTGAATAATGTTACGCGAAAAAACGCAAAATCTCCTTATACGAATGCATTATCGTAATTTTTACCTAAGCTTCATCTTTCTAAGTTACAGGCCTAATTCATAGTTAGCTTATGTAGACTTTAACCATTTTTTAGAATAAAATATGTTTAATCTGTGTTTGTCAGCTCTTTCGGCGAGGGCCGGGGCTAGAATGCAAGTGGGCTCCAAAGACATTAATGGGGCCCTTCACTGATAAGGTACCTGATTAGTACTTGGCTGTCATACCCCATTTTTTCCAAAAAAACTTAAAACTTTAAAAACTTTTTCTAAAAATAATGGAAAAAAAGTGTGGAGAGAGTAGTTGTAGACAGGAGCATCCTTTGGAAAAGACAAAGCGATTGCTCCAAACTTTTTTTTAATTTGAGAAAAGCACCTATGACTAGCCCCCTGTGATCAGCTGCTTCTGGAAAAAAATTGTATAACGTTCTGTAAAAAAATTTAAAAATACCTACGACTACACCCTGATGACCGTATAAAAAGGGATTAGTCTGTAGCGTAGGACTGTAAGTTTCCAGAATTTCTAAAATTATTGTTCAAAAGTTTTTACCATTTTTCGAAATATTTAGACATTTGCCTAAATTTCCAGCCAATTTCCACACAATTTAAAGCTTATTTTGTGTGTGAAAGCTCACATGTTAATCATTGAGTGTCAACGTGGTTGTTATTTGATTATTTTATGATTATGTAAATAATACGGCTCATGGCTTGCTGTGATCAGCGTGCAACAATAGCGTGAAGTTTTTTTCAAGAATACTTCAGACAGTGAGCTGTTTCAAAGCACATAGCATTCACACAAGTTGAATCGCAGAGCTGTTTCGTCATATTTATGATTTCTAAACCACAACCTTTCTCTCTCTGATACACTCAATGATGACAACAAACAGAGTTCTTTACATATTATTCGAATTTTTATAGAAATTGAAATTGTTAATTTTTTGAAATGTGCCTCGTCGCAAGTACTTTAAAGTTTGTTCTATGTTTTGTACATATATTGTCATTTTTGGATGCTTTAATTGAAAAAAGTAAGAATTGTTTTTTTGACATAATGCAATTAAAAAAATTTGGTAAAAATATAAGATCAACATTTTCTTATCAGATAAAGCTCACTTAGTTGTCAGAACCAATCAATCTATTGAAATTCCTTGCAACTATGAACAACGCCACATTTCTACAGTGTTATGGAGCTATATTCCACTCGGAGAAAGTGACGAACGTTTTGTATATGTAATGTCTACAAAAGAAATACTACCGAACTACAAAGCTTTATGTGAACCAAACACCCAATCTTGTAATCTTCTGTTGAAACAAGCTAATAAAGAAAATGCTGGAAAATATATATGTAAATATTTGACAAACTTTGGTAAAAAGTCTATTGTCATATCGGTGACGGAACTCATTGTTGGTGGTAAGTTTGGCATAACTTTTAAACAAAATATCTTTTATTTTGTTGCAAATAGTGAACATAAACATTTTATGACCTATAATAAAATAGTAGAAGTTTATATAATGCGGAAGTAGCAGCCTTTCTTTTTTTGGTTGTTTTGAAATTTCCTCTGCTTCTAAAAATAGTTTAATCTAAGCTCATGAAACAGGAATTCTATTTGAAATAGGACTAGTCAATCAAGAGTTGTGTTCCCACCACCCGTGAATGAAGATACGATTTTGTTTTTAAAAGATAAAGGCATCGGAGAGTTTGCTTTCCCACTTTTTTGCAATAATTAAGAATTTTTAGAAATATTAAATCAGCATATTTTTTTCACGGCCTACTCAAGTTTTTCTCTTACTAGAATATAAACTCCATAATTATGCATAGTTCTTACTTTAGAAAGCAATCAAAGACTCAAAGCGTTTAAAAAAACTTATAAATGTAATTTATTTTTATTAATTAATTTGTCATTTCTGGCATAATTGGGAACTTTATTATAAAATCTTAAAGGATTTAAGTGGCGTAGATCTATGTAATCAAAACCCTCAAGACCTTATCTTCCAAAACTTTAAGTCATGATGTGTATGTGAACACTAAGAAAAAATATTCTGTAAACAGAAGAATGTGAATGCTGATTAGATAAAATAGTTATGATTTGAGACAGTTTGATTTAGATTTTACGCCTGATGATTTCGATGAATTTTCAATCGTTGTACGTAACGGTGAACGGCGAAGTGCCTGTTTGTACGATGGGCTGGTGGTGTCAGTAGAATACGCACGGATGCTGATCTACTAAGCTTCAACCGTTCCGTAACATGAGTAACATACAGGTGTGATGGATCTTGGCTATGCAGATATTTGTGTACTATTTTGGTAATATTTTACTCAATCCGTTGTTGAATATGAAACCAATAAAGATCTTGAGTCTTGACTAGCTAGACCTTCATTAGCGTTTAACAGGAGATGGCTGGTATACATCCAGAGATTGACGGAACCTCGAGATCCTATTGTCAAATGAGCCTGTAGGCTTTGGTTGGCAGCGGCTGTCGACCTGTGTATCGTTGGCGTACATTTGACATTAGAGTTCATGAGCCCATGTGTCATGATGACTTCTTTAGTTTTAACTCTAATGCATGTAAAAATGTTGGTCCAGAAAATGTTCCTGTTTAATTTTGTTAGCACTTGACATTAAGCAATTTAGTACCGTACATTTAATACTTTTTTTGGTTTTAAAACTTAAATTGTTATAATTCAAGATTTCGATTGCCAGTCAAACATCAAAAATGATTATTACATGGTCTGTGAAAACAGCTGTTCAGGACATAATGCCGAACTATTAGATAGATCTTGTTCCTTTAATTATTATGGCAACCCTGGCTTGGATTTTCGGTTGAGTTGGACCAGCGATACAAAATACATCACTTCTGGAGAAAGAAAATATACAAAACATTTACCAAAATTAATTAATGACAATTTGAAGTCAATTAAAATTGAAGACCAACTAACTGTCATGGCTAATATGGATGAAACAACCTTCGAATGTTTCATTGAAACACTTTCTGATATCGGAACATGTAAACTCTCCAAACTAAAAGTTGAACGTAAGTTGATTTTAATTATATTAAAAAAAGTAATTCAAAAAGTTATCAAATTTAAAATATATTTAGATGTGAAACCATTTAATAAAAACACTCTTGAAATGAACATGGACAACCTCAAAGACACATCATGTGCAGTTAATAAAAGCCATCAAATAGACTGCATATATTTCTGGGAATACAAATCATCAAAATCCTATTTTAAAGTCGACAAACAAGTACTAACCAAAGTTGACATAACTTTACCTGGTTTGTATATCTGCACAGCCGTTTGCCAACTAGGAGCATTCAAGGATTGTAGCATTCAGGCAATGGAGATTGTTGTTTTTCAAACAGCTAAAGTTAAAAGTAATTACAATTTTATTTACATTAAAACACAAATAATAATTAAAAAAATAAAAATATCAAACGTTTTCTAATCGAACAATTCTTATAATAGTTTTTTTTTAGCTATTTTCCTTATTAACCTCATTTCATGCATTATGTTTTTCTTCAACAGATTTACTCATCGCTGCCGTTGTTTTACTTTTGTCATTAATTGCTATTTTTTGCATATGTTTCCGTTATAAACAAATCAAAAGGTATTTTTGATTATTTATTGAAAATTAAATTTAAACTAAATTCATTGATTTATTCATCGATTTTTGCAGAAAACGTTCCCATAGAATAGATGATGAAAGTCGCAGGTTGTGTTTTGTCAGAGAAAACAGTGCAAACGATAATGAAACAAATCCGAATACTTTTGATGAAATGGGCAGCTTGATAAGGTTTTCTATTAAACCTTTTTAATTTTGTTCAACAAAAACGAATGTTCAAAACAAGAAACAATAGAAGTTATGAATCCATAAACCTAGTGAAAAAGAAAAAGCGAGTTATAATTTAAACCACTGAACATACTGAGCAGGTTTCTTTTTAAAACTCGCTATGCGGTTAATAATGAGGTTTTTGCCAATGAGCCATGATTAAAATCACATTAATTCTGCGTGTCTTAAAAATAAAAAAGAATCAAATCTAATGTTTTCAACGCCATAAAACAAGACCCTACTATAATTCACGCACACAAAGATACCAGCTCGTTTGTATCATATATACATCAGCATAATATACAGATAATCTAATGGTTTTAGAGTATTTTTAGAATGAATGGAAAAACTCTAAAATATACTCAGTGTTAACTAATCTTTTTATCAGTCTGCTGATCACTAACGTCATTTCACGAAAACTGTTTTGCTTCATAATTCAACTGGGTATTCCACTCTTTCAACACCAACAAACCACCTACTTAAATGAATGAATGAATGTTAGACAATATTTAAGGTGGCGTAAGTCCATGTTAATGGGCCTCAAGGCCACCGAACAGGTGTGTTTTGAGGACCTCTCTGAAGTCTTCAATGGTGCAAGCGGATGTGACTTCTGGTGGGAGTTGGTTCCAGATTCTTGGCCCAGCAACCTCAAATGACCTATCTCCAGCCACAAAATTTATTGAAAATTCCAAAAACGACGAAGAACTCACAAAAACAAGTTAAAGTAAGTACCTTCATTACACTCTCTCTCTGAATAATATACATCAATTCTAATATCTCCACAAGCTCCATCAGCGTTTCCATACCGGTATAAATTAAAAGAGCTAAAAGACACACTACCAATACACACGTTATTTATCTATAAACTATCACACGTACTTATATAAACGTACTAAGTATTTTACTTTTATCAATACATTTGTACATAACATGTGTAACTTCCATGCACAAATTTAAAAAGTTTTACTATAACTTCTTGCTTTCTTTTGTCACTCTCTTTTTTTTATTCACCTTTCCTTTAAATATTTCTTTTTTCATTATTTTCTTTTCTCCATACCTTTCTGTATTTGTTTTTTCTTTTAAAATTTTACATCAGCATTGAAAAAATCAAGATATAGAAATTAAAGAAAAAAAGAAAGAGAAAGAGAGAGAGAGAAAAAAGAGAAAAAGAGAGAAAAAAGAACAGGAAAATATTCATAACAAAATCGTTCTGCATATAATTTTAAAAACGTCAATAACTATATCATCATCGGTTGCTATAGACGACCGACACGACGACAATGATGGCCATACAAGAGAAGGCTGATAGGGCTAGTACGAGCCACCTGTATTTGTACTGCCGGCCGACGACGTTGCGCAGAAACAAAGGCCTGCTCTCGTTTCCCATTTTCAATTCCCCGCCGTCGCTTTCTCCTCCGCCTTGTTGTTGATTGGATGGTGGCTGGAATGAAGCTCTTCTGATTGATCGATTCTCTGAAGCGTGAGGGGCGAGGTAGAGCCTACAGGAAATTAGATAAAATCTAATTTATGAATAAAATCATTTAACATGATTAAAGCAATATAAAAGAAATAGGTTTTAATTTTTTTGATTGCCGCCAGCGCCTATATTTTTAGACCATATAATTATGAATAATGTATGCCCACAGTTGAGATCCGTTTGTGTACTATATAATTTCAATAATTTCATGTTATGTTAGCAAGTGAACGCGCACGAACAACATGCTGGTATCAAAGTTGACGATTGTGATGAAGATACGGATGTAATGGCTTATAAAAGACAATGGTTTCAAATACGTGTTACGTGAAAGAATTAAAAAAAATTTTTACTAGCTCACTCATGCTTGAGTATTTAGATTAGTTGATAAACGTAGTATTTTTCATACATTTTGAATTATATCTACTTAGTTATATCATATATTTCTACTAATATTTTTCAATCTTGTAGTGCCTTCGGTCCATCCAATCGAGCTCCTATGAACTTTAGCTTCGTGTGTCTGCAGGGGCGCAACTAGGGAAGGGGAGGCGCAAGCCAAACCGGGGGGCACTGCAATTTTTCCAAATATGATGGGTTTTTCTTTGAGTGGGGGTGCTACATTTATTCTCAATCTAATATATGCCCATATATTTATATGTTCATACATATCATAAACTTATTTTTAACATTTTTAAAATTTATTTTTGCTTTAGCTGGTTTGAGACTGAGTTTGACTATCTTCAATTTGCAGTCTTTCGTTTTTATCATTAACTAGCAGTGCCCGTAGCGGCTTCGCTCGCATGAAATTAGAGAATTTGAACCGTGCATACATAGTAGAGTACTGCACGGATCAATTTTTTCATTTTTAATAAACTAGAAAAGTTATGAAAACCCTGTTTGTGTTGCTATTTTAAAAACTGGAATAAATATTTATTTACTAAAAAATTTATTTTTTCACAACTCCGAGTTCGGGTATCAAGTTTTTACACTTTCGGGTTCGAGTTTGGGTTCGGGTATCAGAAAAAGACCGGGTAGTATCGAACTCGCGTTTGGGTTCGGGTACCCGTGACATCCCTAATATATATATATATATATATATATATATATATATATATATATATATATATATATATATATATATATATATATATATATATATATATATATATATATATATATATATATATATATATATATATATATATATATATATATATATATATATATATATATATTAATTTAAGTTTTTCCTTCTCAACAATTACAGCAAAATTATTAAGAATTTGAACAACATAATCGATCACGCAACGAAAGACATTAGATATATTTTTAGATATATTCAAGTACAGATAAGCAAAAGAAATTTAAAATGGCAATTTCTATGCAGAAAGTTACTTCCAATTCAAAGAACGAAGAACCGATGGAGGAAAGAACGAATACTGTCGTGTTGGAAAACCAAAAACATGATGGAAACGTTTGGGAGACAGTGGGAAAAAAGAAAAAAAGAGTTCGAAGCGGAGAAATCACGGAGCAGCAAAGTGAACCAGCAAATAAACGCTTTCATGGAAATGCTGAACAATCTCCACGTACGGAAGTTCCACAAACGTCTGAAGCAGCCATGATTCAGATTCAAATTATTGAGGCCAAAAAACTTGTCGACCCATTTAAAGTGCAAAAATTCTTTGACACTTTATTTGGTCGAAAAGTAGAAATAAAAGCCCGAGGGTCCAGGTTAGGTGTGCTTGTCCTTTCGGCAAAAGAAAAAGAGAATGTTTTCTCTTTGTCCAAAATAGAAAACTACCCAGTTAAGGTATTCAAAACAAGACCCGAACCTGTTTCAAAGGTTGTCATTACAGGGGTTCCCCTGGAACTAACAACCGAAGACATCAAGACATCGACCGGGAGTACAACTGCGTATCGAATTACGAAAAAAATAAAAGGAGTAGTAAGCACAACAACGGCTGTAATCCTTACATACCCCAAAGGCGAAGCACCGGAAAGAGTTAGATTCGCCTACTTAGTTTTTCGTACACGCCCCTATGTACAAGAACCACTTCGTTGTTTCAAATGCAACGGTTTTGGTCACAAAGCAAAGGATTGCAGAAATGCAATTAAATGTCCACTTTGCACCAAAGATCATGGTTTCAAATCATGTCCTGAGAAGGAAAAAGACAAAAAAGAACGCCCTCGTGTATGCGCAAGCTGTGGAAAGAACGGACATTGCACAGGAAGTAAGACCTGTCCAAAATATGTTTTCTCCATGAAAGTCAATTCAGCTGTTGCGAAAGAAGGTATTTCCTATGCTGCTGCCTTGAAAAAGGTTGTGTCAAAAAAACCTTATACCAAGAAAAATACAGCACAGAAAAAGCCAGAACAGATGTCCAAGGACACGCCAAAGAAGAGCGGTTATGAAAAGAAAACGCCTGTCACACAAACTCCTAAAAAAGAAAAGCAAGCTATTGCTGAAAACAAGGAAGAAGAAAAGAAAGCATCAAAGGATGAAAAAAAGACAGAAAAACGTGATGAACCAATGAGCATGCCAACGATACAGGGGCTTGTCGAGGAGATTCAGGAAATAACAAAGGACATACCACAAATGCCCTTGGAAGCTGTAATGAAAGTCATTATAAAAATGTTCAATAACATCCTTAAATACAATGGCTTTCAGGCGTACCCTGGAGATATGGAGGTTTCCGAATCTTAAAATTTGAATCCTCTAGAAAACGATATAAACCAGTTCAAAAAACCAAACATGGACAACAACATTACCATTTTACAGTGGAACTGTCAAAGTATTCGTGCAAGAGTCAACGAACTAAATATTTTTATCGGAAAAATGGAGAAGGTTCCCGACATCATTGCCCTGCAGGAAACATGGCTGAAAGAGGGCAATAACTTCAGTATTTCAGGATATAATATTGTCAGGCTGGATAGAGGTCGCCATCAAGGAGGAGGGGTCGCAACACTCCTCCGAGAAGGCATCTCATACACCTCGCAAACCATAGAACAAAACGAATATGAGTCACTACTTGTGACTATTTCTTCTGAAAAGGGATCAAACATCACCATTATCAATGCATACGTTCCACCAAATGCCAATCATCAAACACTGCTAACTACACTGGAAAAGTCATTCAGATATACCAACTCAATTGTATTAGGTGACTTCAATGCATACTCTGTTGTTTTCGGTGCTGAAACTTCAGATAACAGAGGAAAATTAATTGAGAAATTGTTAGATCAGTATGGCCTTGTTGCCCTTTTTTCCGGATCAGGTACCCACCTGACTCCCAGCGGAAGGACAACCCCTATAGATTTAGCAATGTGCTCTCCCTCTTTATCTCAAAAAGCCTTGTGTAAGGTGTTAGATGAAAATCTGGGCAGTGACCACTACCCGGTTTTGATCACACTAAATAAAAAGGTTAATTACGAGGTAAACAACAGAAAGGTATGGAACCTGGAGAAAGCCGATTGGTACAAATACCAACGGCTTTCAACAGGAATGTTCAATGAACTCCAAACTTTCACAAATGTTGACGAAGCAACAAACCTGTTAACGCAAGGTCTGAACAAAGCAGCCATAGCTTCAATACCAACCAAAAATGGAAGACGATCAGGACTTAGGCCAGTACCATGGTGGAATGATGAATGTGAAAGCGCAATCAAAGCAAGAAACAAAGCCTTATACTCACTTCGGAAAGAGTATACTACGACTGGCTTTGAACGGTATCGAGAACTCAAACAAATCGCACAGAAGATAGTGAGGACAGCAAAAGAGAACCATTGGCGAACATTCTGTAGCTCTCTTAACTCACACTCTAGTCAGACTACCATGTGGAAAGCGGTGAAAAATATGGTCCACACACATGCAGGTTTTAACGTTCCAGCGCTGAAACTGAATGAAAAGGAAACCGCTTATTCTGACAAAGACAAAGCGAATGCGTTAGCAACTGCCATCGCAAAAAACTCATCAGACAAAAATCTTGACCTAAGATTTATTCAAAGGAAAGAGGCTCTGAAAAGAGAAATTACCTTTACCATCAGATCTGGCTTTTCTTGCGAAAACGACCCACATGATTTAAACACAGAAATTTCCTTAAAAGAATTTACGGAAGCTCTGATGCAGAGTGCAAACGGCAAATCTCCAGGTCCAGACAATCTCTGCTATGAGATGCTAAGACAAATTGACGAGATAGGTCTCAATAAGCTCTTGGATCTTATAAACTTATCTTGGACCAAAGGAGAGGTAGCAAAACTATGGAAGCAATCCATAATTGTTCCGCTACTAAAACCGGGAAAAAATTCTGCAGACACCAACTCATATCGACCCATTTCCCTAACATCTTCATTGTGCAAGATTACTGAAAGAATTATTGCAAATCGGTTAAGGTTCTACCTGGAGCAAAATAATCTCTTAAATCGTGAACAATCAGGCTTTAGAAAAGGAAGAGGATGCACAGATCACATCCTTAGACTACAAAACGATATAAAACGCTCGATGTGGAATAAGGGTGGGACACTGGCGGTCTTTCTGGACTTAGAAAAAGCCTTCGATCTAATGTGGCGAGAGGGGCTTTTGTTGAAGCTTGAAAAGCTTGGTGTCAGAGGAAAGATTTTAAAATGGATCCATAGCTTCTTGAATAATCGAGAGGCCATGGTTCGTGTGGGATCCACGTTGTCAGACCCGGTATTGTTGGAAAATGGTACCCCGCAGGGTTCTGTCCTGAGCCCCCTTTTGTTCATTGTTATGATGAGCGACATCCCTTGTCAAGAAATCCATGGAATTCGGACATCTATATTTGCGGACGATGTAGCGATATGGATTTCAGGAAAAGACCCACATACTATGCGAAACTGCTTACAGACTCGATTAAACGAAATCCAAACATTCTTCCTCAATTGGGGATTCAAACTGTCAACCGAGAAATCGGTAGCAGTCTGTTTTACAAAATACAATGAATTCCGAACAAATTCCCTACCTATTTGTATGGATGACAAAAAAATCAGCTGGAAGAGCGAAGCTACATTTCTCGGTATAATATTTGATTCGAAATTAACCTGGAAAAAACACATTGATAAGATCGTTGATCATTGCAAAAAAAGATTAAATATCATGCGATGCCTAACAGGACAAAGCTGGGGATGCGGCAAAGAAACACTGATGCTTTTCTACCGATGCGCCATACGGTCAGTGATGGAGTTTGGCTGCGAAGCATTTGACAGTGCATCAGAATCTCAAAAACAAAGACTCGAGAAAATCCAATATAGTGCCTTAAAAACAGCTTGCGGGGCAATGGTTGGAACCAGTTTGGCCGCTCTACAAATAGAATGCGGAGATCCTCCACTCGATATACGACGAAAGATGTTAATTACAAACCTTGCCACTAAAACCAAGATCATTCCAAACCATCCGACAAAAGACGTCTTTGTACCCCCCAGAGGTCAAGAAGGGGTTAAATGGCGATGGTTCTTTCACAGAAAAGTGAAAGAAGCTGAACATCCAGCAGCCAAAAGAACAGCGGCATTGAACAAAATAGTTGACAAATTCAATCCAGTCCCCTTAACTCCTTCTCTAACTCCACCATGGAAACTTATTCCACCTCTTTTTAACGAAGGGCTGGTGGGGTTAAAGAAGGATGATCCGTCAATTGTCCAAAGAGCTAAGGAACTGATTGCTACATATACAGATTCGACACATATGTACACAGATGCATCTAAGATAGACAATGTAGCAGCTGTGGGAATTTATATCCCGGAAAAAGATATGAAAATAGCTAAGAGAGTCACGAATGACGTTAGTATTTATACGGCTGAGCTAACAGCTATAAAATGCGGCTTGGAGTGGATGGCACAACCAGACGGTCCACATAAAATAGCCCTATTTACGGATTCATATAGCTCTATGATATCATTGAAAAATTCCGCAAATGCTCAAAAATCTGCTCTTGTGGAATCAGTCCTAACACTAGCATCCAACCTCTCAAAAGAAGGGAAAACAATTACCCTGATTTGGGTACCTAGCCACGTGGGCATACGTGGAAATGAAATGGCAGACTGCCTTGCCAAAGAAGCCACCAAACATCCCGAAATAGAGATTGAGATTATGCCAGAGATATTTGACATAAAAAGAACAATACGCAGAGAGCTTTTGAACGAATGGCAGACCAGATGGGACTCTGCTCAAGAAAGTCGACACTACTGGTCTCTCGAAAAAAAAGTCTCAAATAAAATTAAATTCAAGACAACAAACAGAAAAAAGGAAGTCATCATTTCCCGACTCCGACTTGGAAAGTGTCGGCTGAAACAAAATTTGAAGAGAATGAATCTTCATGAGACAGGTTTGTGCGAAACCTGCGGAACAGAGGAAACAATCGAGCACTGGTTGCTGCACTGCGAAGAAACGACACAACTAGGAATGGAACTTGGGAACGTTTGTAAAAGGATCCAAAAACCAACTACACTCCAAACCATAATGAACTCGGAAATATGCCAAGACATCATCTATAAATGGATACAAAATAATCCTAAAGAACTGTAAATATAGAGAAAAATTATTTAGTGTAAATAAGTATTTTTTTTCATTTTGATTTTCTTTTCGCGTCTTAAAACACATGGTGTAAAAGACTATAAACTATAATAAAAAAAAAAAAAAAAAAAAAAAAAAAAAAAAAAGAATTTGAACAAATTTAAAGAATTTTTTTTTGAAAATGGTGCTTAAGTATTGTTTAAAATTTTATGGTTTTATTAACTACATGCTTTGGTTACCCGCCGTTGCTTTTGTTTTTTTTACCAATGCTTTTATTAACTCGTCGGCTCTGTTTCTCTGTCTGTTTCAAATCTTGCAATCAATTTTTGAGTCACTTCCTGGTGATAGATTTTTTTCAAATTTTGCATACATGCTCAAATTAGAAGACAATGCAATATTCAATTATTAGTTTTACAATAAGTCAATTAATTTAGTCAATTTTCTTGAGGATTTTATCGAGGGGTTTCTTGAGGGTTTTCTTGAGGGTTTTCTTGAGGGTTTTCTTGAGGGTTTTCTTGAGGGTTTTCTTGACCACAAAACGCTAACCGACTGGCAGACTATTTCACCAAGTTAACACGAACCACACTCACTGACCGCGATTCTCAAGCGTGTACGAAATTTTCATGAAAATAGTTGAGATATTTAAATTCGATGCTTTTTGATGATATTTTTATTATTATTATTACCAATGCTTTTATTAACTCGTCGTCTCTGTTTCTCTGTCTGTCTGTTTGTTTCTCTGTCTGTTTCAAATCTTGCAATCAATTTTTGAGTCACTTCCTGATGATAGATTTTTTTCAAATTTTGCATACATGCTCAAAATAGAAGACAATGCAATATTCAATAATTAGTTTTACAATAAGTCAATTAATTTAGTTAATTTTAATTAATTTCGATATTTCGATATAATTAAGATATTTCGACTTTAATATAAAATAAAAGAGTAATATAAGAAAAAATTGATTGCAAAATTTGTGTTTTAATTACATATAAAAGCATTGGTTTTAAAAATTCGTTTTTAATTTACTTGTTTGTTTGCTTTTTTGTGTTGCTAATAAAAAATAAAATAAAAAGCAGTTTTATTGAATTGCTTTAAAATTTTTAATACTTTGTATATAACAAGTGAATAAAAAACAAAGTTTTTTAAAAACACACTTTTAAATAATCGATTGTGTAGGCCAGTGGTTCTTAAACTTTTTAGAAACAGGGACCCCGGCTGTATATTTATGAAGTTGTTGGCGGACCACCAATTAGAAATACAAAATTTTATCTGGCAATCGTATCCAAAATAATGGGAAATTAGAGGGAAAAGCTCCAATAGGGCCTATAATATCTGAATATTTCATTGAAGTTATTCAAAAATCTAAATAATGCGAAATAGTGTCTAAAATTTAGACTATAAATCAATAAACGTTTTTGGCTTTTTTAAAACTGGATCCTTCTTGTAAATTATCATCATTTTCTGTTGGGCTGTCTCTATCCGTGTCTGAGTTGTGGCGCTTTGTTTTTTTACTTTTTTAAAAAAAGTCCAGAGAGGATTGGTGTACTTTACTCATGTTTTGTATCCTTATTTTTTAATTTAAAATAGAAATTTATTTCATTTTTAAAATTGTCTCATTACAAATAAACAAAAATATTCATACGATAGCGTTTTTTAATTATCGCTCAATTCTATCAACAAAGAACAAACAGCTAGCATAAGAATGGTTGTGTTCAGTTGGGTTGCAATTTCAATCGCTAGGTGATCGAAGTCGTCCATATGCCAAGCGATGACAATGTGGCGATAATGGGAACTTTAGATCTAGATTCTAGATTGATTTTTGCAAATTAAGCTAAATAATTTCAGTGTATACATGTTTTTAAATTTAAAATATATTTAGAATTATTTGTATTTTTCTGGAATAAGTTGATCAAATTTTTAATTTTTAGTGATTGTTTCACGGACCGGTGACGTGAGCTCCGCGGACCGGCGCCGGTCCGCGGACCACCACTTTAAGAACCACTGGTGTAGGCCACATTCGGTTACATAAACAACGAGCATATTAGCATAGACAATAAATAGTTCGACGAAAATATCACAAATAATTATTTAATAAACTTTGTCTAATCCATCCAAACATTTAATAGAATGCATTGTTAATCCGTTCGGGGGTATGTTTAAATTTTTAAGTCTCTCGCTCATCGGGAAGTTAGCTTAAAATCGATTGCAAAATTTGACGACAGACAGACAGACAGACAGACAGAAAAAAAATCAAGTTAAGTAAAAGTATATACAAATAACTGTCTGTGTGTGTATGTATGTCTTTTATGAGTTCCTACACCATTTATCCGATCGTAATAAAATTTTTACACAACCATGAGAGTCAATAGAAGAAGGTTTTTGTAAAAAAAATAAAAATCGGTCACATATATAGCGGAACGGGAGCGAGAGAGCCAGCCGAAACGGAAACTGAAAAATGAGTGGGGACAGGAAAGCAACGTGAAAGCAAAAGGGAACTGGAAAACATACGGGAATGGAAAAGCGACCGAAAGCGAAAGAGCGAGCAGAAAGAGAAAGCGACCGGGAGCGGGAAAACGACTAGACATCGGAGAGCAAGCGGGGAAGGAAACGCGAACAAGAGAAAAATGATAGAAAAATCTCTAAAAACCAGAAGGTATATATATATATATATATATATATATATATATATATATATATATACATGTATATATATATATATATATATATATATATATATATATATATATATATATATATATAATGTAAGATGGCATAAGATTTTCTTTAAGACAAGCTCGATTAAAAATAAGTCTCCATTTAGCCGCTATGAGTTTTATAGATACTTTCTCAATATTTCGGAACAACGTTTTTTGTTTAGTGCAACACGTATTAAGAAAAGTATTAACATTTAAAACTTTCTTTATTTCAGACTTACGGGCCGTTTCGGCTTTCGCCATCTTCAGAGTCTGTAAATACGATCGCGTAAAAGGAGGCAAAAGATAAGAAAACATGTAATAACTAAATATACAAATAAACTAATATCCTCAAGAAATTATCTCAATAGAAGGATATTAATAAAAATAATCAAATTTAGACAATGTAATTAAATTAACGTACATAAAATAAACTGGAGTTATGAGGATAAAATAAGTATAATTAAAAACGTTTAATTAAAGGATAAAATAATAGTAGCAGTAATAATAATAATAAAAGCAAGTATTATGATAATAAATGATTAAATTAAGTCGAAATTACATAAGATATTTAAATAAATAAAATCAAGAATATCTCCGCTTTCGTCGAACAGTGATGTTCTCGTTTGAAAGTAAATGGAGGAAGGAACTGGATAAGTACGAACAATTGTCATCAATCGGACATTCTACTTCGACACAGGTGCGCGCGGTATCATCAGGACTAACAGGTTGATCCAAGTCATCAACAACGGTCGTGTAAGAACTAGGACTTTCTGTGAGGATATTTTCTAAAGTATCTTTAGATGACGGATCTTGCGTGGTATCGAAATATTGCGAAAAAGAGCATTCGTCCAAAACGTCAGGACTGTTTGTTTTATACATATCACACTTATGATTAGGCTGAAACTCATCAGGTGAATCAGTCTCAAGAAAATTATCAAGTGATTGAACGAGATCAACAGAGCAGCTGTTACCGTGGAATTCATTAACAATGGAAACATCAAGAGTCGCGTTAGAAAAGGTATCGAAAAGATGACCATTTGAAGGATCAATAGGACCCATGCTATTTCCGTTAATCGAAGTGCATAGAGGCAGAGGCAGTCAAAACATTGTTACTCTTTTCAAAATTCGGTCGTGAAGCAATGTCCTCAGTGAATCCAAATAATCTAAGAGTTGTAGAAAACTTTTCAAATTGTTTATTAATTGAAGGGCAGAGTTTCTGAATATAAAGAGCTTCTTTTATTTTAAGTCGAAGAGGATCGTATTCTTTAACAACAATATTCGAATTAGCAACAAGAACTTCACGTGTGAGTTTTCGATGATGTATTGTTTCAAAATGCTGTCGAATACTGCCGGATTGCAGATGCATTGTTAACCTACGAGACAGTTTAGTTCTGGTATGACCAATATATTGTTCCACCTTACTGTGTGGCAACGGACATTTAAATTGGTATACCAAGTTGGTTTGCTGTAGGATATAATCTTTTTTCCGGGTTCTATTATTGGCAATTACAAGGTTAAAAAGTTTGAAGTTTTTATAGTAAATATATAACTTCAACACGTTATTATTAGGATGTATAACTGAAACTTCTTTACTGATAATTCTACAACGCCATCAATAGTTTTGTTACCAAGATGGTTACCAAAGAATCCTCTACACAGAAGGTAAAAGAGGACAACATCAAACTAATAACCTTGTTCTATAGAAATCAGATGCATTCCGATTATAAATTGGACGAATCTGTTTTACGTAGAATTTTAAAATTTACTTTTTTGAAATATTAAAAACCATTTAGAGCAATATTAATACGAGAAGTGAGGTTTAAAACTAGGAATAAGTTTAACAAGTAAAGGAAAAAACGAGTTTTTAACACAAACTTTGATTTCAATGTGTGTTTGTGTGTATGTGTGTATGT